>CM060360.1:82881314-83481314 GCA_030545235.1 Helianthus tuberosus
TCCACTTTTCTTGAACCATTCTTACCTTCAAGGAATAATCAAAACCAAAAAATATTTTACCTAAACTTTAGGGAAGTAGTTACTTGATGTCACACTTATTTTATTTTATTTTTTATTTAAAAAACTTTTAACTTTTAATATATTGTGTTTAATACAATAATATTGAATAGAAGGTTGTCATTTGTTTATTTTTATTTATCTTTTGATATAACTTTTATAACAAATTAGGTTGTATCTACTATAATATATTATCTTATGTTGTATGTGACTCAATTTATTAAGTTTTGTATTGAAATGTTGATGAAAATCAATTTATTCAAACGGTGTATTAGATTTTATATTAAATGATATACATTAACTTAGGGGAGGAACTACAGAAGGGTCAGGAGGGTCGGCTCACCCTCCGGCCGACCAAATAGTTCCTTAATGGTGGTATCACCTGTAAGCCAGTTTTTGTAGTTTGAGTCATTTGACCCCTCAAAATATCACCGTTAGTGAAGTAATAATGAACAAAGTGTTGGAAAAATATGTGAAAATAGCATTTTTCATAAATATAGGAAAATAATTTTTTTTCTATTTTGGACTAGAAATAAATATAAGAAAACGAGCGGGTTTTATATATTTATTTGTGGGTTTGTGTTCTATGTTGGAAGACCTTCGCAATGAACTAAACCACGTCCAAAACGGAGCTAAGATGAATGAGATATCGATGCTCAAAGTTGGGTGTTTGGAACATTAAATGCTGAAACAAAAGGGAAAGTAGCACCTTGTCTCACATCGGAGGAGAGATGGAACTTAAATGGGTATTTAAGTGGAAACTCTCCACCCTTATTGTTTCATGGAAGCACACACTAAGTGTACTCGCGAAGGGTGCGGAGCACTCTAACTCGTACTCGTACCTGCACGCGCGCGTGTGCGATGAGGCGCAATGTGGCGCTTTGATAACTCACTTTGCACTTCGCACGCTCGCATCGCGGAGAGCCGCCTTTGTATTTTTGACCACGTGCGCGTGGTGGATTACATAGGCTGCAAGGACCAAGTGGTGAAGTGGCGTGCAGGTTCGAAGCGCGTGACGTGGCAGTCCGCGCACGAGTACACGAAGGTGCGCGGTTGCGCGTGGTGCATGGGTCCTGATGTGACGTGCGCGCACCAAAGTGAGCTAAAACGGTGCGACTGTGTGGCGCGCTCGTAGAGGCTCACAGGTGACGTGGCGCACGCGCGCATGGATCTGAGTCAATGTGGCGCACGCGCATGGCAGTGAGCCAAGTGGACGCAGCGCGCATGAGCGTGCAGACATGCGCAGTGTGTCTTGCGCACGCGCGCAGAAGCTTTCAGCATTTAATGACGAAGCAGTTTCAATTCTGCATTCGAAACTGACGAATCAAACGGTTATAACAGCGAATTAAATGACGTATTAAATTGCATTGAAGACGTTTAATGCAATTTATACCTCTCCTTAATTTCTTTTCACTGTTTCGACTTAGGAGCTGTATAAATACAGCTCTATACCCGCTGCAGAAGAACACCAGCTACACAACAGCACTTGCAACTTTTCTACAACATTCTTCTGATCTTCTTCCAGTTTGTTCAAGGTAGCCTTCGGGTTGTAGGCTAATTCCGGCAGTACGCTGCTCCGGCTGTTGTACCCTGGGAAACAAAACGAGTACTCTTGGGAGACTCAGAATTTGTTTTAAGGGAAGCGTGTAGAAACGTGCCTCAGCCACTCTGTTTCTACTCTTTCTTGTAATTTGGTTTATTTCAGTTGTAATTGTAATTGTCGTTGTTTTCTTTATTTCTGAATTGTAATCGTATAATAAAATTTGTTTATTTTATTCATTTACGCGAACGGTTACTACACAAAGGAGAGTAAAAGCGAAGAAAAAGATATCCAGCCAACAGCTGCGGTGGTATGCGACGACAACGACGAACTGGTTCAGAGAGTATAACGGAGAAGAAAGAAGTCAGATATAAAGCATTTTGTTGGGTCAAATAAGCTTTTTAAATTCTAAAGAGGACCCAATTAATTAAATGTAAATTACAGTATCTTTTCGATGTAAATTATAGTAAAATTAAAATATAGTAAAGGGTATTTGTTGTCATATCACCATTAGATGTGGAGCATTCCCGTTTAGCTTTAATATACTAGCTTATGCTTCGGTCGCGTTGCGGGCGCGAAACTAATAGTTTCATAAGATATATGTGTCTGTGTCTCGGTTATTTATACATATTACTCACTGCACGATCTCAATAAAAATTAAATCGAGTAAAACAATTAGAACAAAATACTACCAATAAAATTAAAATGAAACATTACCACAATGTTGCTAAAAAATGTAAAACGATGGCAACCCGTAATTTTGAATTGGAGCCAAAATTGTAATATGTGAGGACCAATGAGCGAGTGACAGCCAACAAGCCTGGCAAGAATAAAAATTAAATCGACTCAACCAATTAAAAAACACTATTATAGTTTTGCAAAAGAAAAATGAACTAAATCAATGTCAATGATGCATTTTTAAATTAAGGGCAAAATCGTAATTTGTCAGGACGAATGAGAAAGCGCCAGACAACTACCTTGCACCAATGATGACAATCCTGTCATTTTTAACGGAGGCAAAATAATATTTTTTTTCGGGCCAATGAAGGAGTGCTTAGACCATGGGGTATGGTGGGGCTTGGGTTGGGGCTTGGGTTGGGCATTTGGTGACACGTGGATCTTAAATATTAAAAACCCAAAGCCAAGTTTTTTAGCGGTATGGTGGGGCTTGGGTTGGGCGTGGCTGGGCGGCGTGGCCTAGCCACATCAACATATTTTTTTTTAAATACATATATTTTTTTAAAATACATAAACATACATATTTTTTTTAAAATACATAAACATACATAATAATTATCAAAATAAAAACCAGTCATTCTTCGTCCTCCGTTTAGGTTGTTGAGTCTCTTCCTCATCGTCTTCGTCTTCCACGATAGCTTTCACCACCGCCGCGATCGTTTGTAGAAATATTTCCGCACCATCGTCAGACGATGATGACGATTCACTATAACTTGAAGAACTCATGGCAATAATGTGTTTTATGTTTTGATATTGTGTGAAAAAAATGTTAAATGTGGTAACTATTTATAAAGGATTTTTTTTTTTAAAAAGTAGCCCCCAACGGCTACCCCAACGACTACTTTTAATGGGCCAATCACAATCCGCCAACTCACCTTGCTCCCCCGCCCCACGCCCGGCTTGAAAGCCAAGCCCCAAGGGGCCACGCCCCAACCCAAGCCCACCCGGGGTGGTGCTTTGGGCGTTTTACCCCAACCCACGCCCAAACCCCCGCCCCATACCCCACGACCTTAGCACTTCACCGCTTGTGTTGGTTTACTATTTCTGCCCCTCTTCTTTGTAGATGTAGATAATAATTAGTTCAATTGATTAGGTTTGAAATATGTCTAGGGCTTTTTTTATTTAAGAGTTAACTGCCATTTTCGTCCCTGTGGTTTGGTCACTTTGGCCATTTCAGTTCATTTTTCAAAAATGCGCCATTTTCGTCCCCCACGTTCTGGAAAGGTGCCATTTCAGTCCAAAAATCATAACCCAGTTAAGTTAGTTTGTAAATAAGGACTGATTGTGTAAATTTGTAACATAAAGGACTGAGTGTGTAAATTTGAAAAATGGACTGAAATGGCAGTTAACACCACCACCACTAGCCCTGCCACCACCACCACTCCGCTGCCACCACCACCACCACCGCCACCACCGCCACCACCGCCACCACAGCCACCACCGCCACCACAGCCACCACCGCCACCACCGCCACCACCGCCACCACAGCCGCCACCGCCGCCACCGCCGCCACCGCCGCCACCACCGCCACCACAGCCACCACCGGAACCACCACTAACAACAATCGAGCATTGGTGAGTGGCAACTGGATGAGGTGCAGTTGGAATCACATAAAGAGAAGTTCGATCACGCACCAACTGAATGTGATGAAGCTGTGGGTCTGTGTGAAAATCATGAAGTGAGAACTACAGAATCACAAGAAGGCTGTAATACCATTGGTGAGGAGCCATCGCATGAAGGAAAGTTTGATCAGGCCCCAACCGAATGTCAGGAAGCTTCGGAGTTCCATAAAGAGAATCATGAAGTGGAGCCCACAGAGTCACTATTGGAATCGCAGAAAGAGAAGATTGATCAAGCACTAACTGAATGTGTTGGGTTGGGTTGTGTGAGAGTCATGAAGTGGAAGCCACAGAGTCGCAAGTAGGCTGCAACTGTAATACTCCGCAACTGGAATTGGATAAAGATCAGGAGGCACCAACTGAATCTGATGAAGTGGAAGCTACAGTCTCACAAGAAGGCTGTAATACCAGTGCTGAGCTGCAATTGGAATCGCATAATGATCAGGCACCAGCTGAATGTGATAGGCTGCATAAGGAGGATCATGAAGTGGAAGCTATAACCATTGGCGAGTCGCATAAAGAGAAGTCCGATCAAAAGTGAGAAGAAGCTATAATGGGCTACGTTCTATTTTTTGTTTGATTAAACCCAATTAACATTTCTATTCATATACTTGAGCAGCTCATATACGTGGAACTATTTTAAAAAAGGAAATAATAATTTAGCAAACAATTTTTTTAATATTACTTACTCCTCAAATACGCTAAATAAATTTTAATCTACTTTTTTTGCTTAGAATTAAACAAAGACTTACTAGTAAGAGACAACAGGCTCTACCAAATGAGCTGAAATCATAACCCTGTGGTGGCGGTGGTGGTGGTGGCTGTGGTGGCGGTGGTGGCTGTGGTGGCAGCGGAGTGGTGGTGGTGACAGGGCTAGTGGTGGTGGTGTTAACTGCCATTTCAGTCCATTTTTCAAATTTACACAATCAGTCCTTTATGTTACAAATTTACACAATCAGTCCTTATTTACAAGCTGACTTAACTGGGTTATGATTTTTGGACTGAAATGGCACCTTTCCAGAACGTGGGGGACGAAAATGACGCATTTTTGAAAAATGGACTGAAATGGCCAAAGTGACCAAACCACAGGGACGAAAATGACAGTTAACTCTTTTTTTAATGTTGTTAATAAAAGATTGTATGGTTTATATTTTTTAAAAGGATTCTTTTAAAATATATAGAAGTATGCTAAATATTTTTTTCTTGTATTGAGATCATAATAGTACACACAACCATGGTTTGGTCAATGTTTTCATAACCGGACCGGATGTTTTACCGGTTCACTGGTTGAACTAGTCGGACTGGATTCAAAAACCGGATGATGTCATAAATAATTTAAGTTTTAAAAGATATAAAAAAATAACTCAAAATTAATTTTTTAAAAATTAAACATAAAAAACATT
Organism: Helianthus tuberosus; assembly: GCA_030545235.1. Classification (NCBI taxonomy): domain Eukaryota; kingdom Viridiplantae; phylum Streptophyta; class Magnoliopsida; order Asterales; family Asteraceae; genus Helianthus; species Helianthus tuberosus. The sequence goes on from CM060360.1 coordinate 82,886,672, forward strand.
GTTTATGAAAGTCAATACAAGAAATGAAATTATATTATTAATTAAATATATATATATATATATAGATTATACATCACAAAAATTATTAAACGTGGCTCTTCCTTATGTTTTTACAGGTTCTAAAACAAGACCTGGTGTTTGAAATAAACTAAATAAAATATAAAGAAAAGAAAATATGAAAAGTCTTATGGGGATTTGAATTGGAGACAGTTGTATATACAGTAACAATAGGTAAAGTAAAATTTTGAAGGAAACAACACACAGAGAAAAAGAAATCGCAGAAACCACACCCTACTTTCCCACCCCCGCCGTCTTCTATCTCTCTCGTCTCTACCCTCTCTTCTCGGAAACTACATGTTTTTGCTCCGATTGAAGGGTTCTGTAGGATCTCTGGCCATTTTTGATGTCAAAATTCACCATTTCCGGTTGAACCTTTTATCCCGGTTCGCCGGTTCAACCGCCAGGCGTGGTTAACCGGGCGGTTCTTTGTAAAACGGCCCAATTAGATGCACCCGGACCGTTTCCCTTACCGATTCCCTGCCCGACCGGCCGGTCCGGACGTGAAAACACTGGGTTTGGATATAAAAAAAATTATATTAACCCCTATTAAAAAAATTTGGTTCCGCCACTGCATTAACTCAAATAACTATTAATTATACCAAGGGGTTAACTAATTATGTAAGGACGCTTAGTTACACTAAGTTTCTATGTGACAACCCGTGATTTACGGCACCTAATTTCGTGACTAGCAGGTGATTAACGCGATAATAGATAGTGTTTACAGCGCGAATTAACTTAATTAGGCCTTTGGAGTGCCTAGGAACGCTTATACGACTTTACAGTGCGCGTATGGGGATTTACGGAAAATCTGCTGAATATTAAGCGACAACGGACTGAAACCGTACGAAATGCTGACAACACCGACAAATATGGATGTTACACGAATATTTTATGCTCATCGAGTTTGGGTCGCGATATCGGGTCTCGAAGGAATTACGGGCCACTTACACATAAAATGGGCTTGTGGGCACTGGGCCCAAGCCTAAACCTGCACATAATATATTGTCAAATCTCTACAAGATTTGAAATCTTTGCAAAATCTATAATAAAATCTTGCAAATACTTGCAAATCTCTTCAAGAGATATTGATTCAAAAGATTAAACAAGTGACCTGAAGGTAAATTATATACTTGAAAGACAATAAAATTTCTATCATCCCCTCACTCTATAAAACACCCTCCTTCCTTTGTTTTGTGCAGACATATCATAAGCAAACACATACACACCCACATGAGCCCTCTATCTCTCTCTCGGTCATATTATACAAACACAGAGAAACCAAATACCTACACTCTCACATCCACTTCCTCTCCTTCTCGTTCGTGGACTGAAGACGGAGCCGGACTCCGGCGTCGGTTCATTCCCACACACAACCGACAGCACCCCCCCTTTTGGCAGATTAAGCGAAGACACCACCACCGTGCGGTGGTGGTGAGCGGCGGTGGCAAAGCAGCAGACGGAGAGAGAGACTGAAAGGCGAGAGAGAGAGAGAAAACCAGCGGTCGAAGACTCGGACCGTCGGTCGGTTCAAGGGTCCGGTGGTCGGCGTGATTATCCGACAGGTATCACCATTTTTTTTCCGGTGGGCCTTGTCTTTATCCGGCGGGTATCTCGGTAAATCCCCTCTCCTCTCTTCTCTTTTCTGCTATTTACTGATAATCGGGGATGTTGATGATGTCGGGTTGTTTTCCGAGGAGGAGGATGGTTGATGGTGATGGTGACGGCGATGGGGGCGGTGGCCGACACCACTGCCGGCGACGGCGAGAACGAGATCAGGCGGTTGAGGGTCTTGTTTGGTGTTCGACTTCGGTTCAAGACACAGACTCGGTTAACTCGATGGTGGCTCGGTTCAGTGGCGCACAAGGTTCAACAGATTCAAGTTTAGGTTTCGCGAGTTGACTGGTCAAACAGGTCAACTGGTCAACTGGTCAACGGCTCGAGTCAACGGAAGTCGACGGGTCGGTTCGAGTTAGTCGGCTCGGGTCAGATTTGTTAGTGGCAGAAGCGGTTCGAGTTGACTCGGTCAACTCAGCGAGTCGACTCGGCTCAACTCAGTCAACGGCAACAGTCAACCAGTCAACTCGGTCAACACAGTCAACAGCTCAACTCAGTTGACCCGGTCAACTCAGTCTAACGTTTCGACGACTCGACAAAAGTTTTAGTAATGATTTAAGTCGTGATTTCCTTACATTATCTTTATATTTTTACTCTTGCGTGACAAACGAGCTTCGACCGATCCAAACCGATTTATAAGTTGTGTTATATTTAATGAAGTGTTATATATTTGATTAGAAAATTGATATACGGCAATTGACTAATGTGTTTTGATAAAAATAATGACAACTTGTGTTCTCGGGGCGTCCAAAAACAGAAGAAACTCTGCCCATTTTTCGAGAAAACCCGTAAAAATAAAACGAGTTTTTTTTATAAAAACGTACTTTTCTTGTAAAACGACAACTATTGTTATAAAGCGACTTTTACGAGATACAAATACAAAGTTTCCTTCGACAACAATTTACAACTTACGAGAACCACGATACGAAAAATATTTTGATAACAAAATAAATATAGTTATTATATTTATTTCAAACGAACTCGAATTCTTTTTATAAATAAATATAGTATATATATATTTATTTCAAGCATCGCGTAGCACGAATTCGTTTCATCAAAATAAATATAGTTTATATTTATTTCAAACATCAAACGACACGACGATTGTTTTGCTAAAATAAATATAGTTTATATATTTATTTGAAGTAATAAACGACACGAATTCTTTTATAAAATAGATATAGTTTATCTATTTCAAACTTCCAACAAACTCGATAATACTTTCGCAAAATAAATATAACTTTTTATATTTATTACAAACGCCGAAACGGCATATACGTATATTTTTGGCAAATATACACAAGATGTGATATATATAATACAAGTTTATTATATATTACTTTCGTACGAATATTCCTATATACACAAACGACTTCTCGGAACTTAACAAGTTTAACTTAATCATTTTTATTAAGTTAACAATTTACCGTTGAATCGTTCGATTAACGATTCGGTAGAGCTCGATGACACGTAGTTTAGATACTGCGTTTATTTAGAAACTTATTAGGTATTCCGTGTTAGGAATATTGTAGAATGCACGCTAGCAAGTCAAGTCTTGGGAACGACATCATCGAAGTCGTAATTAGCTAGCTTTGCACAGGGAATATTCAGGCGAGTTCATAACCCCCACTTTTTACTATTTTACATTTTTATAAATGTTTTCGGGGTGGAAAGACATGCACATTTTGCAAAAACATACAAAGTTTTGAACTAACGCAAAACTCGTATTTCTAAATCATATTATGAAGGGATTTCGGGGAACACAAAAGAATTACGAAAGGTTTATACTAAATATACCGGTTTTTACAAAACAAATGCTTATTTTCGAAATGTGAATGATATTCGGCCAGGGTGACCAGGGATTTATTTTATACATGGTATGGTTAGCGTAAGGAGGGTTATTATTACCTAGATCATGTGAATGCGTAGGCTATTATCGTAAGACCATTAATCCTTGTATAAGGACCGAGAGGCATGAGTGATAGATCTATCGGGTGTTGCGAGCCCCACACATGAGCCAGCGTGTGGCTGCATGTGGTGACTATGTCGTTCCGCCGGAAGGACCGGTATGAAATACGCGTTACAGGTTTGAGTGCTTCCTAGGCCATTTCACTTATTAATGTATTAGCTACACATTAATTGATCTCTTTTTCCTTATTGCTACATACCAGGGACATATATATTTACGAAACTACTTGTTCATACAAATTAAAATACCATGTTTTATACAAATTCAAAGCACATGATTATGCGGGTAAGGAGTCAAAGTCAGGGTGGGCATTGACGGTTATATGAACATTACAAATACAAGGCTTTACAAATACATGGTTTTATGAACATAACGTGTTACAAACACAACGTTTCCATATAACTTGACAAGAAAATGATTTTTAACTTCATTTTCTCAATACTATTTCAAAAACCGGGTTTTCCAAAGATTTATTTCAAATCTTTCACAATACCAAAGATTTATTTCAAACCTTTCACAACTCAAAAGATTTATCTCAAATCTTTTACGAACAAACTATGAACTCGCTCAACTTTATGTTGACTTTTTCGCATGTTCTTTCTCAGGTTGCTTTTCAAAGTCAAGGTACGGTTGGAATAGGAGGACCATCGAGAATTCGAGTACTTAGCAGGCGTTCAGTTTCTAGAAGTCTTTGCTTATTTGCTTCCGCTGTGCAATGACAATACCAGTCCAGTTACGCCAAGCTCTGATAATTTCGGGGTGTGACATTCTAGGTCTTGTGTAGTGGGGCTTTATATCATGGGAACAAGGGCCATAACGCCCCATAGCGTCGCCCAACACCACTACTGGGGGCGATTTGGGGGTGGAAAATCTTAGAGCCGCGATAGACATAGCGGCGTGAACATCTGCTCCATTTTCCCTCCCACTCACACACATATATATACATACATATGTATGTAAATTGAAGGGGTTATATAACCCCCTTACCACTGCACCATCTTGTGATATAAAGCCACATAAAGCCCATCTCTTACGCATTTCGTCACTTGTCGTATAACGCCCCCAAATGAGCTTTATGGCTACACATGGCCTTAGAAGTTACACTATTAAAAAAGGTAAAATGTTATATTTTGTCCTTTTTACTAACTGTTGTTAAATCAGGTAAAATGTTAAATTCATCCTTTAGATTTGATCACTTTTGTCATTTTAATTCAAAGATAAAAATATTTTTTAACTTAACCCTTGAGTTTCATTTTTGTTACCATTTTTATCCAGGTCACTAACTCAATTAAAATGTATCGTTAACTCTCATAGAGGATTTTGACAATTCTCAAACATTAGAGACGATCTTGACACTTTCCCCTTTATTCTTTTTTTTTTAATTTTAATTTTATCCATTTTATTTTTATCTTTAATAAAGAAATAAAATAATTATAAATAATATATATATATATATATATATATATATATATTCATATATACACACATATATATATTCCCGCACTTCTTTTAATTTTCTTATTTACCTTTAAATAATAAATAATAATAAATTAATCATGTTCGGTATGACAGGAGAAACGGGTGGTACCGATTTTTAGTATGACGGATCAACGAGGGGAGATGAGGTACGAGTGTCAAGATAGATGGGGTGGTATGATGTGTGTGTATATAATGACGGAGCTTGAATGAAAACTCAGTGGGGCCGTATTCTTAAAAAAAAATCAAATATTTTACATTACAAAAAAAACAGAATTTTTGCGGTAAAATTACCTCTAGGAGCGAAAAATGGGGGGGGGGGGGGGTACCCTCGACCCCAATAAAGCTTCGCCAATGTGTGTATATATATAAATTTATAAATGTGTGTGTATATGCATATATATATGATTAGGATCAAGAGTGAACAACTTCTTGAGAATGAACTGAGTGAATTAATCCTGGCCATTGATCATTTTTTATATTAAAAGGGTAAGATTGACATTACCCAACTATGTTTAATTACAATCTCTTAATTTTCTTATCTCTTAACTCTCTTTCTCTCTCTCTCTCATTTTTACTTATTTCTCCGTTATTTCTTTATTCATAATTTTTGTTTTAATTTTAACTTGAATATTGTTTTTCTTTTATTATCCGTATATATAGATATCATAATACATTGTTTTTAATTTTTTATAAGTTTTAATAAACATTAAAAAATTTCTCTGAGATTGAAATTGTAATTATTTTTGGGCGTTAATTTTTTTTTTGAATATGTGATGAAGTTATTTATTTTTGCATACATGTGATATGTTTCATTTTCATTAATTTCATAATTTTAAAATTTACTCGTGTGCATGCCTAATATACTATATGTTGTTAATATACACATATGTAACAATTTCTGAATATAATACACTGATGTATAAAAGAGTGTACACATGTGTATAAACTAACATCTATGTATCTTGTATAAACCGATAGTTAGCGAGACTGTACACATGTGTATACACTAACAACTATGTATCTTATATATACGGAAACTAGCGAGATTTTAGGGATTTTGATTATATTGTTTAATAAATGCAATTTACAAAAGACACAAATACCCCTCTGTTATTTATTTTAAAGGGAAGTTACAACATTATGATTACAATCTTGCCATTATTTAAAAATCTCTAGATGATGTAATCCAATTGCCCAGATTAGTTCACACAGTTCACTCTCAACCTAGTGTTCACTCTAGAACCCTACCATATATATATATATAGGGGAATGCTAAAATTAGAACCACCTCGAGTTGTAAGAACCGTGAGAACTACACCGTAGGGGGCGCGGTGGACCAAATTTTTTTTCATAAACGTAGATGCATGTATAAAAACAACATTTGTAAAAAAAATTCAAAAAAAAAAAATATCGTGTGTATAGTGTTGGTGCACGAAATGTCTGCTGATTACGTCTTAATCAAGTCTTGTGTCTAGATAGGTTGAATGTACACACAACAGGGTCTTATTTAGGGTTTTTACATGTTTATCATGGGATTTCGCTTAAAAGGATTTTTGTGTGATTCAAGCTAAATCAAGATTTAGCTTGAACTAGTTCAAGCGAAATCAACATCAGAGATTTAGCTTGAACAGGTTCAAGCGAAATCATGATTTAGCTTGAAACTGATTCAAGCGAAATCATCAGATTATAAATAGGTTGTTGTGTGATTCATTTGGTAGAGATGGTCATTGTATGAGACACGAAGTGCTGCCGGATTTGTATCAGAAAACGTTGTAAAAGCACGAATATTAATCAGAAAGAAGGATTAAAAGGATAATAGCTGTTATAACTTTGTTTACGTTGATTCCGCCTTCGTACGCAAAGATGAACTGCCTTAACTGACGTTTTAAGGTCGTAGAACGGTCCAACAAGTGGTATCAGAGCTCATGACAAGGAGTTCATACCATAACAGCTTGATATTACCAGATTTTCTTATCTCTACTCACTTCTTCTCTTACTTTTCTGATCTGAACGAGTTCCAACGGTCGAAATGGTCTGATTTTCGAGTATATCGTGTAAAACATTGTTTTAACAAAGCCTACAAAGATTCGGATTAAAATTCAGATTAAAACTTGTTAAAAATGGACTAAAACCTGATTTAGTTTGAAAGTGTTCGAACTTGAAGGTAGATTTCGCTTGAAAGTATAAGATTTAGCTTGAAAATCAGAAGATTTCGCTTGAACATTTCAAGCGAAATTGAGTTGTTAGATTTCGCTTGTATCATTGAAATTGATTGGCTGTGGATTTCGCTTGAATCAGAATTGATATTAGATTTAGCTTGAAAAAAAAACTTGGATCAGATTTCGCTTGAGTTGATGTTGCTATTTTACTTAAAGTGCAGTTGACGTGATGTTCTTGAATTAATGTTTGTCGATTGGTGTGAAACATTATTAGTTCACGTGATTTTCGTAAATTGAAATATTCATAATATTGGTTCAATGAAAATTAGCATGTGCACGTGAGAAGTTGTTGTAGTTCAGTTTCGGTCAAATTGTTTTTATATTGGAAACTGAATTTGCATTAAAAGTATCGATCATTTTGTGTTGATTTTGTTATGTGTTGCATGTGAGTTCACAGTCAAAGTGAATTTGTGTCAGTACCATTTATGATACATGTGATTATCTTGAATTGAAATGGATGCATGTAAGACACATTTATAACTATAACTATAACAATTGGTCACGTGATTCGTTTTAATCGGCCCATCAGTAGTTAAAAAAAAAATTAGTCTAAGTGTTCTCGATAATTCACTGTTATGTATTCAGTCCGTTTGAACTGATTCTTTGTTTTGTTTTGTTTGTAGGTGATTCGAGGTGTTTTATAAGGCACAAATATCAAGAAGTTGACAAAGAAATTGTAATAAAAATGTTTGATGAAAAAGAATATGATAATCTTCAAAGAATAAACAATTGGACTTGTGGTTCTCATTTTCAGAAAAAAGGAGGTTTTGCTTGAAAGATTTGAACATTTTATGTGTAGGAAATATGAGAACTTTAATGATACATTTGAACGATATGAAGATTTACATAAAGGTTTTGGAATGTATTACTTAAAGATATCAGATGTTGAAAAGATATCTAAGTTTGCAGATGCGTTACCTTCAGATTGGGATGAATTTTTGGAAAAAATGAAAAAGGATTCTAGGTTCTCAAAATTTAGTTATTATGATTTTATCAGAGAGCTTAGAAAACGTAATAACGAGAATGAAGAGAAAAAGAAAGAGTTGATAAAGGAATTAGAAAGAAAATCAAAATGGTTAAGTTTGGATGTGTTTCTTGAAATAATCAAAAGAATTGAAAATGGTATTGATGTAAGAAGAAAGATGAAATATGATCACAAGAGAGGTTGTTTTTTAAATGAAGATTTGAATCCTGCTGATATGGTTAAAAATTTTCTTGCAGGAACATCAAAGATTGAAGAATCAAAGAAGGATGAAACTTCAAAAAGTGAAGTTGTGTGCTCAAAATGCGAAAAATCCGAATCAGAAAATGTCAATCTCTTGAAAGATATGAAGAATTTGACATTGGAAAACAAAGCATTGAAAGACGAGAAGAAAGCTGATGATGAACAGATTTTGGAGTTGCGTTTGAACTGTGAAAAACTGAAGTCTGAAAATATCAAACTGTTGAGTAGTTTGGACAGTTTGACATTGGAAATTAAAAATTTTAAAGAAAAAGAAAAAGATTTTGAAAATGAAAAATTAAAGATTGAAAAAGATTTTCAAAGTCAAATAAAGATTCTTGAAGATGGGAGATCTGTTTTTAGCAAGAACAATATTGAAAAGCAAAAGGTAATAAATTCCCATCGTCAGACTATTATTCGACTTGAAAAAGAAGTTGAATGTGATAGAAAGAAAATTAAAGAGTTAGAGAATAAATTGAATGGTTTTGTGAAACAAGATTATCCATGTCCAAAACCGATCAATTCTGTTCCAATAAGTGATTCTGTCACAAATTTTGACAAAGTCAAAATTGAAGATTGTGATGAAATATCTGATGATGAAAGAGAAAAGAAAAGAAAAATATTTTTAGATTTACAAGAAAAATTTCAAAATACTGTTTTGCAATCTACTGAAATAGGTGAATGCTCAAAGCAAAAACCTGTTAAGAAGAACGCAGAACAGAAACAAAACGATAAAAAATCAAAAAGTTTTCAAAAAGAAAATAAAAGCTCATCAGATAAGTCATCCAATCATTTTGAAAAATCACAAAAATCTAAAAATGAAAACTCACAAAATGTTGGTAATAAGTGGTGTAGGTTTGACCACAGTGCTTCAAAGCCAAAACCTGTTTTCAAGAAGAGTGATGATTACCACAAAGCCAGACAATGCTTTGATCTAAGTGTGTGGTATGAAGACGGTTTTTGGTATGAAAGTAGTGAGAGGTATGATAACAGAGTGTGTTACACTTGTGGCTATCAAGGACACACTGCTATTAACTGCCAAAGTCAGAGATTCGAAACAAGAAGATGCTATGAATGCCACATCAGAGGACATATTGCCAGAGATTGCCCAAGGAGATCAAATGAAAGATTGAGGGTTAATTCTCAAAGAATGGTAGAGAAGCCATTCAACGTCAAGCCCCATGAACAGAAGGTTCTAAAACCTAAAGTTCAGGATCAGACAATTCAAGAGAAGAAAGTTAAACTTTCACAGGGGCAGAAAGACAGACTGAGGAAGAAGAGGAAGAAAGCAAGAGAATATCTGGAGAAGATTTTGTCTTCGGGTTCACCTGACAGATTGAATAAAAGTTCTGATGAATCAATTCACTCGACTACAAAGCCAAGTAAATTGAATTCTTCAGATGCAAATCTGAGGACAAAAGAGAAAAAGGAGAAAAAAAAATGGTTGGCGATGAATCTGATGTGTCAAAGTCAGACAAGCCACCATCAGGCAATGAATCTGACAGGTCAAAGTCAGACAAGCCACGATCAGGCAATGATTCTGGTTCGTCAAAACCAGAAGAGCCATCTGTTGAGGTAAAAACTGTCAAACCCAAGGGTGGTCAGGCTTGGGTGAATCTTTTCAAATAGAAAAACCTGACTTGCCGGAGTTCCCAGGTTGGTAAGTGTGGAACATGAATCGGCACATTTCTTGAGAAATTTCACTCTATGATATTTCGACTTACAAGTGGTAAATCAGGGACATTAAATTGTACTTGATTTTCTACTAGTCTTTGTTGTTGACAAGGGTCTTAAATGTTAAATCTTTCAAAATGGTTGAAAAAGAACAAGGTGATGAAACCCCATGTTTGAGAAAAGTCAAACAAAATTAATTTTCCGGAAAAACCATTTGATTAAAACAAACTTAAGTGTTTTGAAATCATAATGGGAAAATAGTTTGTTGACAGGGGGAGTTCTGATTGTTTATGCCAAGTGAATGGCGAATTGAAGCGATTTGATATCAGTTTGTCACGTTTCTTGTACAGTTTATTTTCAAATTTTCCTTGAAAATCAAAATTGAAACATATTTTGATTTTAGGGGGAGAAAAATTTTAAAAAAATAGAAAATTTGAAAATGTAAAAAACATTGAAAAAGCAAAAATGAGTTTTGTGTTAAAAAAGAGGAAATGATAGTACATCAGTGAACTATCACAGCATGCTAAAGATATGGAAAGTTAAAAAGTAATAAACGGTCTCACTGATGATATGCCAGTAGGTTTTTGCACATTCAGTAGATTGTGACGAGATATAAACCTAAATTTCAAACTTGCTTATATCGTGGGTAACATCTCTCGGATATATGGGTAACCCCCGAAATCTTGTTTGAAAGGTCTCGTATTCTGATATACTAGGTCTTTATACTCAGTGATATCTGGGGTATTATTCTGGGACTTCTGCTGAACGGTAGTTCTGACCTAGTCCTCGAATAATACTTTCTGCAAATGCTTGAAACATAGCATCACCCTCAGCATAAATGATAAGACAATAAAATTGCTTAGCAAGTTGAGTCATGATCTCTCTGCTGAACGGTAGTTCTGACCTGAGCTCTCATGATTCTTCATAAATTATTAACCCCTTACAGATATCATTTGTGTTATAATTACCTGTAAGACTGAATATTGGGATCTGGATACGGGAGTATATTCTGAGGTGGGACACGCGATTTAGTTTAAGTGTATAAGACATTAAACTCGTATCTCGAAGCAGTTGAACTTTGTGTGAAAATTTAAGTGGACCAGTATACTGACAATCTAAGTGAATCGTTTAGAACTTAAAATGATTATAGCTTAACGGTGCTAGTGATTTGTTTCATGAACTGATATGATCCTCTTACACAAACTCACCAAAAATATTGTTTGTATATATTTGTTTACTGCATTTCAGTCAAATTCAAAATCCAAAAAGATTTTCGGAGTGTTTTAGCATAAAGTTTTGAAAATTCAAAAAGATTTTTGACAACTGATATTGAAGAGTTGATTTTCAAAATTCCAAGTGCTAAACTTGACGAACTATATTGGGTAGGGAGAGTTTGTTGAAAACTTTGAATGTCATATACAAATATTTTGAAAGATTGTGTGCTTAGTTAATCAAGGTCATTCATTTGAACTTGATGTAACTAGTATGTTTGTTGTTTAAATGTTGTCTACCAGTAAGTTTCCTAAATCTAAGTGTTATAAATTTGTGAAATTTATGTTGTGGTAGAGGATATGCAGGTTTCAGGAATTCCCATGGAAGCTAAATGTCAAAGCTTGAACCAGATATCTCAGATTCTAGCATATTGAGGGGGGGGGGGGGGGGGGTTTGTGAAAGGGGGAGTCTGGATCAACTGTTAAAGGGAAGATTGAAGTTTAAAGTTTAAAGTTTGAAGATAAAGATTGAAGAGAGTTTTTACAATGTTTGAAGAATGATATAGACAAAGACTTGAAGCCAAAGACTTCATCAACATCCAAGGGGGAGTCTGTTGGTGCACGAAATGTCTGCTGATTACGTCTTAATCAAGTCTTGTGTCTAGATAGGTTGAATGTACACACAACAGGGTCTTATTTAGGGTTTTTACATGTTTATCATGGGATTTCTCTTAAAAGGATTTTTGTGTGATTCAAGCTAAATCAAGATTTAGCTTGAACTAGTTCAAGCGAAATCAACATCAGAGATTTAGCTTGAACAGGTTCAAGCAAAATCATGATTTAGCTTGAAACTGATTCAAGCGAAATCATCAGATTATAAATAGGTTGTTGTGTGATTCATTTGGTAGAGATGGTCATTGTATGAGACACGAAGTGCTGCCGGATTTGTATCAGAAAACGTTGTAAAAGCACGAATATTAATCAGAAAAGAAGGATTAAAAGGATAATAGCTGTTATAACTTTGTTTACGTTGATTCCGCCTTCGTACGCAAAGATGAACTGCCTTAACTGACGTTTTAAGGTCGTAGAACGGTCCAACAAGTAGTTTTGAGCAACACAAATTTGTGTTTACGGGACCCGTGATGTAATCCAATTGCCCAGATTAGTTCACACAGTTCACTCTCAACCTAGTGTTCACTCTAGAACCCTACCATATATATATATATATATATATATATATATATATAGGGGAATGCTAAAATGAGAACCACCTCGAGTTGTAAGAACCGTGAGAACTACACCGTAGGGGGCGCGGTGGACCAATTTTTTTTTCATAAACGTAGATGCATGTATAAAAACAACATTTGTAAAAAAAAATTCAAAAAAAAAATGTCGTGTGTGTAGTTTTGAGCGCCACAAGTTTGTGTTTACGGGTACCGTAAATCTGGCCGGAAAATTTACGGGTCCCGTAAACACAAACTTGTGTTGCTCAAAACTACACACACGACATTTTTTTTGAATTTTTTTTACAAATGTTGTTTTTATACATGCATCTACGTTTATGAAAAAAATTTGGTCCAGCTCGCCCCGGATCAAAAAGTTCACGCGGTTCTTACAACTCGAGGTGGTTCTCATTTTAGCGGATACTTATATATATATATAGGCTAAGGCTAGGTAGGAAACCCTTATGTTTTTAAAAAACCCTAGAAAACCCAACCTCCCGACATTTTTTTTTTTGAAAAAAAATAACACATGTAATATACATGTTTTTAAGAGTTTTGGGCAAAAAAAAAAAAAAAAAAACAAAAAAGCGCCGAAGGGATCTTAAAAAAAAAATAAACAAATTTCAGCAACTTCGATGACTAACATGTGTTAGGCAAAAATGCTGAAACTTGTTTATTTTTTTTAAAAAGATCCCTTCGGCGCTTTTTTGTTTTTTTTGGCCCAAAACTCTTAAAAACATGTATATTACATGTGTTATTTTTTTTCAAAAAAAAAAAATGTCGGGAGGTTGGGTTTTCTAGGGTTTTTTAAAAACATAAGGGTTTCCTACCTAGCCCTACCCTATATATATATGTTATGGTTAATTTGCTATTTTTTATTTTAAAGGTAAAAAATAATATTAAAAAATAATTGTGTATATACAAGTGTGTGATATATGTATTATATTTATATATTTTTTTGTTTTTTTATATAAAGATAAAAAAGAAAGTAAAAGAGTAAATGGATAAATTACCAAAATCGTCCCTAAGGTTTGGTAATTACCAAAATTGTCCGTGAGTTAACATTACATTTTAACTGAATTAGTGATTTGGATGGAAATAGCAACAAAAATGAAACCTCGGGGGTCCAGTTACAACAAGTTTCATTTTTAGATTGAAGTGGCAAAAGCGACCAAACCACATGGACAATTTTGGCATTTTCCTCTTAAAAATGTTGTGTTTATCATGAAATAAATATTATACCTTTAGTTAAAAAAATCATTGATTTATCAAGATCGTAAATGATTTCCATAGCATGTTTTGCATTTGTGAATATTTTGTTAAACCCGTCTGAAACCCTCCATGGAAACTTAAGTGTCGCCTCTAATTCCATTGTCATTGCATTTGTAATGTGAACACGATCCCTTCCCTATGGTTCTTTCTCTTCATCAGTCCATCTAGTAGGATGGATGAAGTGGATTAGGGAGCTCGGGCTTGAGCCTGAGCGGGACCATCACCCCTTCTTTGCGGTCAATAAATGATTTGCGTATATTAGGTGTGTTAGTTTCAGTAACTTCTAGCATGATTAAGTGCATTAATTTAATAACTTTGAAACACGATTATCTAGTTTTAAATTTATAAAATGATTTCTATTTAGAATAAATACACACAACGGGGGCAGAGAACCCAACGCGTATAGATACTTTAGTAGACTAAACTAGTAATATATCGACAATTGGATAAGTCTTTCTTAATTAATATAGTTTAGTTATAAAGTGAGGGAAATTGGTTAATTTTCTATTTTATCTTCTATAAAAATTAGAAGCGGCTCCTGTTAAGGTTACCAACTTTCCCTTAATCTTGTCACAACATATCGATAGACTAGTTTGAAATTGCTTTCAAATGAACCATCTCTAGCGTCTCGACTAGTAAAAGATATGCCACAACAAGATTGCTTTAAAGCCATCTTGGTTTTATTATCTTTTTGTAACTTAACTAGTTTGTGTTTTATGTCAAACTCATAAATGGGATTACGGTTAGGATCTTATTAATTAACTGAGCAATTAGTCATCAAATTTGTCAAGATACCGAATAAACAAAGTAAAGTCCCTTTTATTGGGTCTATTACTTTGTCAAATTACCCAATCCCTCATTAATCTATTTTTTTTACTTTTACCCCCAATCGGATTTGGTGTATTACCAAAAGTCTCCTTAAGGATTTTGATGCAATATCAGAAGTCTTTTATTACCTAAGATCTGGTTCGATAACAAAATCTTTTCACCTAAATCTGGTTCATTACAAGAAAACCCTTAGTAAGATCTTGTTCAAATGCTAAAAGCTTACACCAAATTTGATTAAAGATACGAGAAGTCGTACACACACCCAGTCAAGTTAAGTAAGATTAATTTAGTTAAAATAAGTTGTTAAGTTGATTTAGTTAGAAAGAGGCCAAATAATCATGTCACAAAAGACAATAAACCAAGTATTAGTAAAAGATAAACACATTTGATAAAATGAAATACTATATTAATAAGTTTAACTAATCCAAGAGTTTGAGAAGACATAGAGATTAGAATCATATGAAGATCTTAACACTTTTACCTATGGAGATTATCACTCTACCATGATCTTCAAGCTTAAGCTAAAGTGTAAGTGTGTAATAAGTGTCTCTCGACTCTCATTTATTACATATATTGTCACACCCCGAAATATCAGAGCATTGGCGTGACTGGACTGGTATCTTCATTGCACAGCGGAAACAAATAAGCTAAGTCTTTTAGAAAATGAACGCCACTAAGTACTCGACTCTTCATGGTTCTCCTATTCCAACCGTGCCTTGTTTTAGAAATGAAACATGAGAAAGAAACATGCGAAAAAGTCAACATAAAGTTGAGCGAGTTCATAGTTTGTTTGTAAAAGATTTGATATAAATCTTTTTGAATAACCGGTTTTTTAAGTATTGTTGTGAAAACGAATTTAAAATCATTTTCATATATAAATCAAGTTTTCATGTGTACCCCACGTACTCATGTATAATTTAAGTTTTTCTTGAGTAACCCACGTACTTCAAGTATAATTCCCGTTTTCTTGAGTACCCCACGTACTTCAAGTATAATTCAAGTTTTTCTTGAGTACCCCACGTACTTCAAGTTATAAATCAAGTTTTAGTATGGTATGAATTTTATGTAAATAAAGTATTCTTGTAAGTATCAGGATTGTTAATGGGTTGCAAAGCCATTAACATGTGACACGACATAGGAAGTCACCAAACCTTAGGCATTTAATTGGTATATTCTGAGACACAAAAGCACTACTCGATTCTCGCCCTCACCGAGAGTGTGGCTGCCCGGCACCCGTTAGATCTAACCTTTTGTTCTGCGGTCTAGGTATATTGTTGATTAATGGTGCTTCTGTACCCTATTCGTGACACGATTTCTCGCATCATTTCTCATAACGCCTCATACTTGGTTCTCGTCCTCACCAAGTGCGTTTCTCGTATTCTTATATCTCGTCACACTTGGTTCTCGTCCTCACCAAGTGTGCTTCTTGTATTTTTATCATACCATTTGTATACATTTTAACATTTGTATTTTGTAAACTCTTGTATTTGTATTTTTTCGTAGTTTATAAAACTAGAATCTCGTGTGTATGCATATTTCAAAAAATACGCTTGTTTGAAAAACCGGTATAAAACATAAGCTTTTCGTAAACCATTTGTGTCATTTAAACTTGCTTGTAAAATGGTTTCGAAATATGTAATTCTTGTATGCTTTGCAAAAAGTGCATGTCTTTCCACCCCGAAAACATTTACATAAATGTAAAACCATAAAAGGTGGGGTTATGAACTCACCTGAATATTCCTGTGCAAAGCTAGCTAATTACGACTTCGTGATATCGTTTCCAATACTTGACTTGCTGCGTGCATTCTACAATATTCCTAACATGGAATATCTAATAAGTTTCGAATAATGCGGTAACTAATCTGCGTGTTACCGAGCTCTACCGAATCGTTGATCGAACGATTTGATGGTAAATAGTTAACTTAATGAAAATGACCTAGTTAAACTGCCGCGAGAAGTCGTTTGAGTATGTAGGAATATTCGTATGAAAGTATTATATAATAAGCTTGTATTATATATACATTGCGTCTTGTATATTTTTGCCAAAATATATGTATATGCCGTTTCGGCGTTCGTAATAAATATAAAATATTATATTTATTTTATAAGAACTTCATCGAGTCGTTGAATAGATAAACTGTATCTATTTTGTAAAAGAATTCGTGTGTTTGAAATAAATATACATCTATATTTATTTTATAAAACAAGATCGTGTTGTTTGATATTTGAAATAAATATATAAGCTATATTTATTTTATAAAAGCGTTTCTGAGCTTCGATGTTTAAACTAAACATAAATAGTTATGTTTATTTATAAAGGATTTCCGAGTTCGTTGAAATAAATATAATAATAACTATATTTATTTGTCGTCGAAATAATTTCCGTATCGTTGTTTTCATAAGTTGTAAGTTGTTGTCGAAAGAACTCTATATTTGTATCTCGTTTTATAAAAGTCACTCAAAAGCACATTTTGCTTTATAATAAAACTCGTTTTATTTTACGGTTTTTCTCGAAAAACAGGCAGAGTTTCCTCTGTTTTTGGACGCCCCCGACAACACCAGTTGTCGTTATTTATCAAGATTCAACAATATTCAATCAAGATTCAACTATATGTAATTTTGTCAAATATATATATCAAATTTAAATTATAGTTAAATCGGTTCGAGCTCGTTATCACTACAAAATAACGAAATAATTCACGCCGTAAAATCTTTACCAAATCTTCGCGTGTCGATATGCCTAACATGCTGACCGAGTTGACTGAGTCAACCAGGTTGACCGAGTTGAATCGCTGAGTTGACCCGTAAGCTGACCTGAACCGATCTATGACTCGAGCCGAACCAAAACCTCATGTTTATCGAACCGAAACTGAGCCCCGAACCAACTCTGAAACTTGAACTGAAATAGTCACCACCACAGCCACCACCGCTGCTGGTGTCTCCGACGCAGGCTGCCACCGTCGGCCATCACCTGACATCATCATCCTAAGCACATCGTCATCTTCAACAGCTGAAAATCAGCATCATTATCGACAACAGAATCTTCAATCTAAAAAAAATGGAAGATGAACATGGGGGTTTACCGTGAACCCGTCGAACCACAGCCACCGCCGCCTAACTCCGCCTCTCTCGCCGGACTTTTGATGTCGACCACCAGTCAAAGGGACTGACCGGCGGTCCAAGTCTTCGACCGTCGGTCCTCCCTCTTTCTCGCCTCTCAGTCTCTCTCTCTTCTCGGTGCTCTCTCTCTCTTTCTCTCTGTTGCGCCGCCGCACACCACCACCAGACGGTGGTGGTGATCCGTTTCATCTAACGAGGAAGGGGGGCGTCTCGTGTGAAGTTGTGCAGCCAGAGAAGACGATCGGCGTCGCTTTTTTGACCGGAGGACAGTCGTAACCGGTGCCTCCTCCTCTCCTCCTTGCGGCTGTCGGACCAATTTCGAGAGGGTGAGAGATCGAGTGTGTGTCTGCACATATATTCAAGTGAGAGAAAGAGAGTATGTGAGCTTGATTTTTTTTTGTGGGTATAGTTGTGTGGTATGCAGATAATGAGGGTCATTTAAATAGAGATTTGAGGGTTCAAGTTTCTTTTGTGTATTTATTTTATATGCAGGTAATATATGTTATCCTTTGAATCAAGATTTCTATTAATTGAGTAAATCTTTTGTAAGATTTTGTAAAGATTGTGTAGATCTCAATAAGATTTTGAGGAAAAGATCTGATATATTATGTACAGGTTTAGGCTTGTGGGTTTTGGGCTTGGGCCCAGGGCCCACAAGTCCATCTCACGTGTAAGTGGCTCGTATTTCCTACGAGATCTGATATCGCGACCCATACTCCATAAGCATAAAATATTCGTGTAACATCCATATTTGTCGGCGTCGTCAGTATTTCGTACGGTTTCAGTCCGTTGTCATTTGATGTTCTGCAGATTCTACGCGAATCTTCATATGCGTACTGTAGAGTCGGATAAGGGTTCCTAGGCACTCCAAGGCCTGGTTAATTTAATTTGCGTCGTAAACACTATTTATTATCGCGTAATCAACTGTTAATCACGTAATTAGGATCCGAAAATCTCCGGTTGTCACATATATTTAGTGAACTAATCTACTTATGCCTTATTTTTACTTGGATGATCAAAGACAGAATGTTGGAATATGAGGCCTCTATTTATAGGGCAGCTGAGGTGCAGGGGTGCACGGGCATGCATGGACAAGTGTCTTGACAGGTCCCACAACAAGTGTACTTCTGGTCTCCCAATTTTTCTTGTCCGATTTATCTTTAGCGGGAGGCACGACCGTGGATGGTACTTTTCTTCTTTGACCTTCACGCTTATTGTAACGTTCCATATTTTTCGATTCTTTTCATTATTGTAAATCATATTTCAATTCAATCCTTTGTAAATCGAGACATGATCATAATGAAAATCACATTTTATTTCATACATGAATAATCATGCTTGCACAATACGTAAACAATCACGAAATACACGTGTTTATTTAAAACCGAGTCATGCATCGAGATTATATTTTTCTCAGAAATATATTCAAACATGTTCATGCAATACACATGTTTATATACACCTTAAAACCCTAAAAATGTGATTAACATTGTGTTTATTGCATTAAATGACAAACCACCCAACCCAAAGGACTAAAATATTTTTTTTTTCATTTTTAAGGGGTCCTTACGAACCACAAGCCATACCCTTACAGTCTGCAAGGACCTGGTCTGGTAGTTATTATGGGCCATTTTCTGAACATATATCCTGACTAATATTCTTCCTTTGATTGTTTACTTGTAATCAGGATACCGGATCAGGATATTGGTAACATCCTGTTACGATATCCTGGTATTGACCGAATTAATCACGTGCAGATTAGGAGGTGCAAGCTCCAACGTTCAAGAAGACTTCTTCCCCCAAGACTCGGGCTAATCGGTTAGATTAAAGACATTGAACCCGAAAGACCAAGACTGCAATGTTAACTAGAGGAATATTCGAAGCATCCCGGTTTAATAGGATAGTTAGTTGATTTCGTTTAACTATAAATAGTATGATTGGATCAAGTTAAGGCACTCACTCCCTTTCGCACACTTTACTCTCTAGCTACTAGCAATCACTACACAAAAACACTTGTACTCAAATTACTTTGTAACACCTAGTTGATCCGCATCATATCCTGCACTGTATCCTAATATTTGAAGCAATAGAAGAACAAGACAGCTGCGATTGTCAGCTCCCGAGGTTTTGTGCCGGCGATCTAGATTGATCAAGGGCTTTCCTCGTACATCCTGTGTCACCCTTTACATTTTCGCTCATTGTTTGATCATAGATACAGCTCTATATCCTGAGCCGTATCTTGAAACTATTTTTGCAAACAACCTAACTATCATATTTTTAATACACATTTCTAGCACACTACCTCACTTAAGTAATTTGATCACTTAATTGCTTCGGTAATTTTTTACCAAAACAATTTGGCGCCTACCGTGGGGCAAGTGGTGCTATTTATACTAAAAGCTTTTGCAAAATCGTTACTTGGTTTTCTATTTTCAAAACTTTTTGCCACACTATTTACAATGGCCTCAAGATCAAACATGAGCTCTTCCACCGTGTCTGCCACAACCTCCACAACAATTGGTTCGGTGCTCCCACCACCTCCTCCGAGAATGCAAGCCTCTTCGCAAGGAACTGAAAGTCATGTGGCTCGGGATGTTATCCCTGCTCGCAGTGTCCAGGGATCTGCTCCTGTTTTAGCTTCTAATGAAGAAATTTTAAATTTGTTTGGTAGTGTACAGGAACAGATGAGGCAGGAACAGGAGACCAACCAGATGCTGATGAGAGAGATACAACTCTTGAAGTCTGGCCCGAGTCGGCCTGCCGAAGATACTGTCACTCCCTTACAACCCACTTTGAACTTCAGTTCTACAGTCTATACGGAGGATAACTGGGGGAATATTGTGCCTAGCCATCCCCAGAATCATACTCCTGAGATACCTTCTTCAGTAAGAGTATCAACTGTGAGGAGCTCAAGATATGCTTCAGGATATGGCCAGACCCCCCTAGCTGGTAATGTATCTAATAATAATAATACTCTTGCTACTAATGGTGTTGGATCTTTGCAGGATGCAGGTATGACATCAGCGTTTTCTAGGGAGCTTCAAAAACTGAAGGACATGATATCCAGTGTACCTGGAGTGGTTCAGCCAATTCCTGAAGTATCCCAGGACAGCCACAGGATATCCCGGTTTGCATATCCTATTTGTGATGCTGAAATCCCAAAAAGATTTCAAACCCCCAACATGAAGCTCTATGACGGAACTACGGATCCTGAGGAGCATATTGCTCAGTACAGGGAAAGGATGGAAATCAACCCTATCCCTCCAGACCTTAAAGAAGCATGCTTGTGCAAGGGTTTCGGTTCCACCTTAACAGGATCAGCCTTAAAATGGCTGTTAAACGTTCCTCCTCACTCAATTACTTCTTTTGCTCATTTAGTTAATTTATTTAATAGTCAATTTTCTTGAAGCCGAAGTTTTGAGAAATTAACCAGTGACCTCTACAGGATAACTCAAGGACCTCAGGAATTCTTAAGAGATTATGTGAACAAGTTTAGTCGGGAATCCTTGGATATCCCACATCTTGATGTTGCGACGGCCGTGTAAGCATTCAAGATGGGGTTGCAAAAAGATTCTCAATTTTACCAGGATCTTGTAATGAATCCCTGCAGGAATCTGGATGAGGCTCGTAACAGGGCTTTGAGATACATTCGCCTGGAGGATGATAAAAAGATGCAAGAGAGGATGAACTCATCCACAACCTACGAGTCAACCAACAGGAAATCAGAATCCTCATATAAACCATACCGTTCTAAACCGTATGGCAGAAATGATGGCAAAAAAGTGAATGCTGTTGAAGACGAGGATCCCGAGGAGTATCCTGAGTTGTTTGAATATTGTTTCTCTGTTAACATACCCGAACTGATGTATGCTATGCAGGGTTTAGGAGACAAAGCAAGGTGGCCCCGAAAGAATCAACAAAAGGCTGATTGGAAGGACAAGTCCAAGTGGTGTGCCTTCCATGAGGATTTCAGGCATGTTACTGAAGATTGTATCGCTTTGAGAAAGGAAATAAGCTATCTCTTGAGTAAGGGATATCTGAAGGACCTCTTGGGAAGAAAGAAGAATAAAGGTCAGGATCCTGAAAAGGAACCTGAACGGGCAGTATCGCCTCCTGCAGATGCAAAAATAATTTACTTTATTTCAGGAGGATCCGATATATGCGGCACATCATATTCTGCGGCAAAAAGATACGCGAAGGAAGCTAAAGCAGAAATGGGAGATAAGCCGACAAGGATGTCAACCCTCACAACTGACAAAGTCATCACGTTCGATAATGATGACAGGGATACTGTCCAGGATCCCCATCATGATGCCTTAGTGATAACGTTATATGTTGCTAACCATTTTGTACGCAGGATATTAGTGGATAATGGCAGCTCAGTCAACATAATTCAGGTGGAAACATTGAAAAGGATGAATGTATCTCCAATGGACATTACTTCGAAGTCCACTGTGCTCGTTGGTTTCAGTGGAGAAGCTAGGAATACCATGGGAGAAATAAAGTTTCCCGTGTATGTTCAAGGGGTTAACTCAATGCAGCGCTTTTGTGTCATGGACTCTCTATCCTGCTATAGTATTATACTGGGTAGGCTTTAGATCCATGATATGAAGGCTGTTCCGTCAACCTACCATCAACGCATCAAGATCCCTACTCCTTGGGGAGTTGTCAAGGTGGAAAGTGATCAACAGGAAGCAAAGGAGTGTTATTCTTCTTTGATGAAATCCTCAACAAAGCCCAATGCAGCGTAGCAATTAAAGATGCGAGGCCAGGATAACATGGAGTCTTCGGAGCAGGATGTAAAGAAAGTGGTCCTGGATCAGAATAATCCAGATATCTCGGTGCTCGTGGGAACCAATATCCCTCAGGATATTGAAGATTAATTAACTAATTTTTTGAAATACAGGATGTCAACGTTCACGTGGAAACACGAGGATATGACAGGTATTTCCAAGGATATTATAACACGTAAGCTCAGTAATGACAGGTCATTCAAGCCTGTCCAGCAAAAGAGAAGGAAATTTGCTCCGGAACGAAATGTGATCATCCAAGAGGAAGTTGAAAGACTACTAAGGAGCAAGATGATTAGGGAAGTGAAGTTTCCTAAATGGCTAGCGAATGTAGTTGTGGTGCAGAAGAAAAATGGGAAATGGAGAGTTTGTGTAGATTACACGGACTTAAACAAAGCTTGTCCCAAAGACCCATTTCCTCTTCCTCATATTGACTCAATGGTGGATGCTACTGCCGGTCATGAGATGTTAACCTCCATGGATGCATCTTCAGGATTTCAGCATATCCAAATGGAACCTTCAGACCCGGAGGATACTGCCTTCATGACACCAACATGTATTTATTGCTACACTGCTATGCCTTTTGGTTTGAAAAATGCAGGTGCAACATATCAGATATTGGTGAACATGATGTTTAAAGACAAGCTGGGGGACACTATGGAGGTATACATCGACGACATGGTAGTAAAGTCTAAAAAGGCTGAGGATCACCTCCAGGATATCAAGGGAGCATTTGATATCCTCGATCAGTATAACATGAAGCTAAATCCTGCTAAGTGCCATTTCGGAGTGGGGGCAGGAAAGTTTCTAGGATATATGGTGACTAAAAGAGGGATAGAGGCAAGCCCGGAGCAGATTAAATCTATCTTGGATATTAAGTCACCTTCAAATATGAAGGATGTTCAACGGTTAACAGGCCGAGTAGTAGCATTGAACAGATTTATTTCAAGATCCTCGGAAAAGTGCAAGGAATTTTATGTTATCCTCAAGAAGAATAAGAAGTTCGAATGGGGAGCAAAGCATGAAGCATCCTTGCAAGATTTGAAGCAGTATCTTTCAACCGCACCCTTATTGATGAAGCCTGAGGATGGCGAACCATTATCCCTGTATCTTGCAGTATCAGGGAATGCAGTAAATGTTGTCCTTGTAAAGGATCATAAAGGTCAGCAGTATCCTGTTTATTATGTTAGTAAAAGTTTATTAGATGCTGAAACTAGATATTCCCACTTAGAGAAACTGATTTTAGCCCTAGTTATGGCGTTAACAAAACTTAGACATTATTTTGAAACACATAGAATTCATGTTAAAACCAACTATCCTGTTAAAAACGAGCTTAGGAAACCCGAGATGTCAGGTAGGATGGCTAAATGGTCAGTGAAATTAAGTGCCTCTGATCTAGTATATGAACCTAATGCCATAAAGTCTCAGGATTTAGTTGACTTTGTGACTGATTTCAGTAGTGATATTCAAAGTGAAGTAGACCTGGAAGTACAACAGCTAGGAGAAAACTTAGAATCCTGGACGCTGTATACTGATGGTGCATCTAATGTAAGAGGTGTAGGCTTGGGTATACTACTAAAATCGCCACACGGGGACATATTACCCCAGGCTATTAGATGTGAGTTTCCTTCCACTAATAATGAGGCAGAATATGAAGCTTTAATTGCAGGATTAGAATTGGCTAAAAGTATGAATATCATGAATTTGCAAGTATATGTTGATTCTTTGTTAATTACTAATCATTTTAATGGAACCTATGCAGTTAAAGGTGAGAAGTTAATCGAGTATCTCGAAATTCTCAAAAAATTAGCAGGATATTTTGGTATTTTTACACTTGAACAGGTACCAAGAGAGGATAATGCTGAAGCTGATGCCCTGGAAAATTTGGGATCATCAGTCAGGATACCGGAAGGAACCCGAATACCAATATTATTACATATCCTATATCCTGTATCCTGCGACAAATCCTTAGGATAAGGAAGTACTAAGTGTCCAGGATCCTGATGAGTATCCTGAGAAGGATCCTAAGTATTGGATGGCTCCAATCATAAGATATCTCAAGGAAGGACACATCCCAAAGGATGAAAATCCTAAGGCCTTTAGAATGAAGGTATCACGATTCACTATTATAAATAATGTCTTGTATAAGAAATCTCTTGCAGGACTATATCTGAGATGCTTAGAAGATCCCGAAACCAAAGAAGTGCTTCAGGATATACACGAAGGGGATTGTGGTAACCATTCTGGGGGCAGGTCGTTGTTTTCAAAGGTATTAAGAATAGGATATTATTGGCCAACGATGAGAAAAGATGCTGCGGAATATGCTCGAAGATGGGATGCATGTCAAAGACACAGTAATATATTACATCAGTCAACCGAGCCACTTTATCCTATAGCTTCCCCTTGGCCATTCATGAAGTGGGGAATGGATATAGTAGGAAAACTGCCAAAAGCTCCCGGAGGAAAAGTCTTCATGTTAGCAATGACTGATTATTTCTCTAAGCGGGTTGAAGCTGAAGCATTTGTTCAAGTCAGAGATCAGGAAGTGGTATCCTTCATAAAAAGGAATATCCTAACTAGGTTTGGAGTACCAGCTGAGATAATTTGTGACAATGGATCTCAGTTTATAAGTAAGAGGACTACTGACTTTTGCAAGAGTTGGGGAATCAAAATGATCACTTCCACCCCAGTACATCCTCAAGCAAATGGACAAACAGAATCCTCAAATAAGATAATTGTCAACAACCTGAAAAAGAGACTAGGGGCTAAAAAAGGAAGATGGGCAGAAGAGCTACCCTTTGTTTTGTGGGCTGATAGGACAACGGTGAAAAATGCAACTGACCAAACCCCGTTTTTCTTGGTATTTGGAGCAGAAGCGGTGATCCCGACAGAAATGGTAATACCTTCAGCAAGATCCAACTTCCGGGATCCTGAGCAGAATCCTGAAGTCCTATGTGAGGAATTGGATATTGTTGATGAGACAAGAGACGCGGCAAGGCTAAGGATAGCAGCATATCAACAGAGGATATCTAAAACTTATAACGAGAATATAAGGACTAGAAGGTTCCAGGTCGGAGATTGGGTATTGAGAAAGGCTTTCCAGATTACTACTAACCCTGCTGATGGAAAGTTGGCTCCAAAATGGGAAGGACCCTATAAGATTGAATCAAAATCAGGAAAAGGATCATACCGACTCAAGGATATGGAGGGGGATATGCTACCAAGATCCTGGAATGCTATACATCTAAAGCTCTATTTCAATTGAGTTTGAAATTAAAATTCTAACTCAGAATGGTATGGATTCTATCTCTTTTATTAAATTTCAATATTATTTATTGTTTTGAACCCATTACTGACTTAAGCATCGGAGGGGTGTTAGCCAGGCTAACACCCACCTTAGCTTACAGTTGTTTTGCAGTATATGATTCAGGATATAGCTCCAGGATATACATTCAGGATACTTCGAAAGATTAGAGGATTGGCCCCCTCTCTCACGTTTAAGGGATTCTGATCCCTTCACAGGTTTAAAGGTATTCACCTTTCTCTCGAATTGGGTTTAAACACCCCGCCTGGAGCGCAAGTTATCCAAGAATAGTTCAAGGTGGCGCGACCAGTTCATGTAAAAGTGGCTGACAATTTCGTCACTGTTGGCTATATCCTGGATTCTCAAGGTATACGAGGATTGATCACCCTCTCTCACGGAAGGGTATTTTCATACTCTCTAAGGTTTAAAGGTTATCGCCTTTGTAAGTCTTGGAGTTTATACACTCCCGCCTGTAGCGCATGAAAATATGGGATCTTCCCCAAGACACTAAGGATTTATCTCCAGTATGTTTTTGGGGTTTACCCCAGTGACACAAGAACTGCCCAAACAGTTAGAATTTGAATTCAAAAATTAATTAAGTGTTTGAAGGCCTTATGCACAGGGGACACTCCTCCCAAGGCGATTGTGTAAGGCTTGAAGAATCAAACTCAAACCTAATGTACTGAATATTTCGGACCGGGGACATCTTAGTTGAAGAAGTTGCAAAAGCATTAAGGTTCAGTACTAGGGTTGCACTCTATTACTCGTATGATCTTTCCTTTGTGAATCTTACACAACTTGTTTGAACTTTTGAAACTATGTTTAAAGTCTAAGTATCCTGATTAGGATATATCTTTAGGATATATTCTAGAAATATGATTCAGGATGTTTGGAATATTTGGGATACAATACTTGGGTTTAAAAATCAGAGTTGAATTTATTTACAAATGTTGAGTAAACCGTCTTTTTCCTTTGAAAACTATATTTAAATTATTTGAGATTTTGAAGAATAAACTATTTTTAGAAACTTTGTCTAAATTGTGTGGATTTTGAGAAGTCCTATTTGACGAAAGTCTTCGTAGGATGTCACTGAGTATATTGATCAGGACATTTTCAAGAAATAATTGTATAAATTTTGCAAAGCTAAAATCTAAACTAAGTAATGCATGACAAAAAGGCAACAACAAATAAGTCAAACGGTGGTTATATTATTAACAAGTCAAAAGTTGTGCTTTTGGTTTCACCTCAAACCGAGGCCCATCCACCAAAAGCACTCTTAGTTTTTACCATATTTATGCGACGGTTGAAGGTTTCATCTCAAAACGAGACCCATCCGTCTCCAACCGTTGCATCATCTAAAACAAATTATACGAACTGATGACCAAGGGCTTCATCCTGAAACACAGGACCTATCCACCTTTGGTCATCGTTTTGTTCTAATGCAGGAAATGTAAATTGTTCAGCAGAAAAAAGTAAATTGTTTGTACAGACCACAACCATGAAATTTAAAAAGTGGGCTTCGACCTTGGCACGTATATCCATCATCGCCCACATCACTACACTTAAGGGGCAGCTCCTTCCTTCATCGTGACGTCTCCACCAGCATCCTCTCCAACATTTGTCCCAGCATCTTCAGCAGCATTCTCTCCACCAGCATTTTCTCCATCATTTGCCCCAGCATCATCAGCAACATCCTTTGAAGCACTAGCATCCACTATCTTGGCAGGTTCTTCCGCAGTAGATTTGGCAAGAGGCTCCACAGGATTCCCCCCAAGATCTCTCAGTTTAGCCTCCCAGGCCTTGGTGTTCCAAGAAGGGCATTGCAAACCCAAAACCATTGCCTCGTAAGCCATTTTCCGTCTGGCTTGGAGAAGGGAGATGACGACAGAATTCTTAAGGCTTTCCCGGTATGAAGCCATGGCCTGCTCGTGTTGAACCTGAGCCGCGTCGAACTTAGCTTGTGCCTCCTGGGTGATCTTCTGGATGACAGACTGGTGATCTTGAGTCATAGCCTTGTACTTAGCTTCGTAGGGCTCCAATTTGGCGATGGCAATTGCTGCTTGATCTGCGATGGTGGCCTCGGCCTTTTTCAGCTGACTTTCAAGCATGACATTCAAGCCACATGCATCCTCGTAGAGAAACACCAGGCGTTCGAGACCCTGCAAAGAAATCAGGTATTGACTTCAGTTGACTTTATTAACTAGCATATGTTGCAGGATATGGGTCAGGATACCAACCTGGTTGAGGAAGCCGGTCATGAATTTGCTGGATTCCGTAAACCCGTGGTTCTCGAATGGGAACACATGGGGTGTAGCGGGAAGCTCAATTTCCTTTCTCTTCCGGGAGCTAGAGGCCCGGGTCCTGGATGCTGGAGGAGCTTTAGGAGCAGAAGTAGTCTTTGAACTAGTAGGCTTCGGAGTAACAGATGACTTCGGATTAGATTCTTGCTTGGGAGGTACGAGGCTAGAGTAACTGTCCAACTCGTCAAGCTGGAAGCCTTCAAGGTTAATGACCGGCACTGCACAAGGGAAGATATATTTAGTTTGTAACACTTATACTTTATATTCACTATAATCTTATGCTTACCAGACATCTCTGTGCTTGATTTTTTACTTGAGTTTGTAAGGGACAAGGAGAAGGTTCTTTCGCTAGCAGAAGCCGGTAGATCTCTTTGATCCTGGGCTCTGATTCCGCGCTTGGGGATGCTAGATCTCTGAAATTCGCTGCACAAAATATCAGGATATCAGTCTAAGATATAGTTTAAGGATACATTCAGGGATATTCCTAAAACCCTAAATCCTACCCTTGGTTAACCATCTAACTGGTAGATCGAAACCCTTGTCAATAGAGTCTCTTTTTACAAAAAAGAATTTTCGTTGCCACTGATTTTCATTTTTGGTGGCCTTAATGACTAAGGGATTCTTGGAAGTGGAGAACAGAAGGAAGCGGCTGTTGCCATGGGATCTCAGTCGATATGCTAGGGGAAGGTCTTCAATGCACATGTCAGGGCAATGATGAGATTTGATTTGGTTTAACACTATTAAAACTCGCCATACCATGGGCAATGTCTGGGCGTAACTGAGGCCGGTAAGCTCAAAGAAACGAGAGATAAAGGGTGGAAATGGATACCGGAGTCCTAAAGAAAAGGGATAAGCAAGGAAGCAGACCCATTCATTCGACGACGCATCTAATCAGACTTCCTGATCAAAAGGACGAATGACTACTCCAGCAGGAAAGGCGCCGGAATCCTTCAAAGCGGCGATATCAACATTATTGAAAGAACAAATCTCATTTTGTTCTCGTATGAGGTTTTGACTCATGAGGGTTGCAACCGGCTCGTTCGACCGAGACCTTGTTCGAGATGCCATAAAGGGTATTGACGAAGAAACAAGAAATCCAAAGAAAAGAAAACAAAGAAGAAGAGAGAAATACCTGAGAATCGCTTGAGAAGTAATGATCGAAGTGCAAATTATTTCGGCTAGTTATAGGCTGAATGATAGGGGGTAAAGAGTAAATAACGCTTTGAAAGTTGCACATTGTCATTTCAAGAGTCTCGTCATATTAATTACCTCGGTTTGCGAGATAAAGTTTTAAAATATATCCATTGGATTGGTATACCAAGAGATATATTTTGGGGACAATTGTTATGGGCCATTTTCTGAACATATATCCTGACTAATATTCTGCTTTTGATTGTTTACTTGTAATCAAGATACCGGATTAGGATATTGGTAACATCCTGGTACGATATCCTGGTATTGAGCGAATTAATCACGTGCAGATTAGGAGGTGCAACTCTCCAACGTTCAAGAAGACTTCTTCCCCCAAGACTCGGGCTAATCGGTTAGATTAAAGACGTTGAACCCAAAAGACCAGGACTGTAACGTTAACCAGAGGAATATTCGAAGCATCCTGGTTTAATAGGATAGTTAGTTGATTTAGTTTAACTATAAATAGTATGATCGGATCAAGTTAAGGCACTCACTCCCTTTCGCACACTTTACTCTCTAGCTACTAGCAATCACTACACAAAAACACTTGTACTCAAATTACTTTGTAACACCTAGTTGATCCGCATCATATCCTGCACTGTATCCTAATATTTGAAGCAATAGAAGAACAAGGCAGCTGCGATTGTCAGCTCCCGAGGTTTTGTGCCGGCGATCTATGTAACACCTCAAAATTTCGTGTTCAATAAGAAAATGACACGTGTCATGTATGACAACAAGCGTTGTAAACCCGGACTTAATAAAAATATTTTGGTAGGATTTAAAGATGGCGTTATGTTAATTTTACCTCTGAACGACCTCATATAAATCCCAAGACCCTAATACTTATTATCAACATTTGATATAATCCGGTAAATGTCCACAATAATGGAATTCATGCACAAGAATGGAATCCCACGAAGGAAAAGCATGAAAATCCTTAAATTTCGGGACTTTAATTTGAATTCAACGAAACATATTCAAATGGTAGGACTATTGATTGTACAAGACCCATATTAGAGGCCCCATATTGATAAAACAATGTCCCAATTTCGTACAAGTAAGTTGCCCTTTCAAAACACCAAAGATCAAGAGATTTTCAAGTCTGAAGGGAAGCTTACGGACCTCAACATTGTTGAGGTTGAGGTCCGTAAGGTAGCTGCCAGCATCAGAAAACCTTCTGCAGCCGGTTGTTCGCGTTTCTGACCGATCTAGCTGGTTGTTCTCACTATTAGAAGACCCCTAAAATGTTCCTAGACCCTAGGACACATGTTGGAAGCTTGTGGTTGATCCTAGACCTTGTTGTCAACATGTTATGGTCAATGCAACTAGTATAAAAGGCCTTCAAATGTTACAACTTTCCTCACAACTTCTCCTGCACTCTTGGATTGATTCTGGAGCTCAAGCTTGCTTCCTAGTGATCATATCTCGTGCATAGGACTTCAGTAAGTGTTCTTGTCCTTCTCTAATTGAGTTTAGCTAGGTTAATTAGCTAAAAGTCAAACCGTCGTAATTACGGTTTGACTTCGAGATTAGTCAATAATGGCTCAGTCATATCTCGAATTAAAAGTAGTTATGAGTTGGTATTTATGTGGGTAACAAAACCCCAAAAGGGTTTCCCCTGATCACCACTCTAACCAGGTCAAAAGTCGGGTCAAACTTATAATTAAAAAAGTCAACAAGATGCTTAAAATGTCATTTATGCATAATTAGCTATCTAGAACATTTACAACCTGTTTGATCATTGTTGTAACTTAGTAATTAGTGTAAGAACTTGTCTATAGATGTTCAACCCGACTATTTCCTGTTTTGACCCGGTTCGGAACCGAAAGTCGCATAGTTTGACTTTCACTTTGACTTTCAGTTCTGACCCGTTTAGGTATGTTTTAGAAATACCTTAGAGCTTCGTTTGGACCAGGTTACATGCTAGTATAACCCTCTGTGATTATACACCTCGGTTCATTAGTTATCCGATTAATACGCATGATTCCGTTAATTGCCCATATGTTGACCATTATGCCCTTATTACCTTAAAACGAGATTTATGAAAATGTAAAAGTGTAGAAACCTTAGTTACTGATATATAAACTTGTATGCAAAGTTTGACATCAGTTTGACTTGTAGAATAAGAGTTATGCTCAATATCGCAAAAATTAATGCTTTATGTTAATAAAACGGCGTAATTAGCGTATAGCCTAGTTAAGCCGACTTTTTGGTACCAAACTTAACACCCACTGATGTAATATATTATTTTGGAATTTTTAAAGATTTTTAATTAATTTTAGGCTGAGCATAACTAGTAGTCGTAGGCTTAATCCGGTAATTGTCGGTTTTGCCCTTACGGGCCATAAAATGAGTTTTACTTATCTAAACAACTCCAAACCTTTTGCTACTGATCACATATGATTAATAAATTATTTTAAGCCTTCTGGAAATATAAAAATATCAGATTTAAGTATCGAACCCGGAAATGGCCTTTAATCGCCATAATTAGCGTTTTTTAACGCATAGTATGTCTTAAAATCATATTGGACATACCCGGGTTGATACCTACTGATATATGAGGCAAATTATGATATTTTAATAGTAAGCAAAGGTTGATTAACTCAGACTTCGTTTTTGAGCTTTTCGGCTTATGTGAAATTACCAAAATACCCCTACGGGGCATAGTTTGGTTAAAGATGATAAATTTCACATATATGCTTTAGCCTACTGTTATAACTCATCAAATTGAGTATGTTTGCTGTTTACATCAGACCTGTAACTCAGTTAAACATTTAAACTCTTTTACAACCTTTAAAATGACCAAACTACCCCTACGGGGCATAGTTTGTGTTTAAATTCGTTTCGGGCATAATGAAAGACATCTTACTGATGTCACAACATATTTGAGGCATAATTAACTTAGGAAACCTGTAGATGGCTCTAATGAATACCCGTTATGCTTGTTACGCGTTCGGTTCGGTTTATGTAACAAGTTTACATAAATTAGCCGAAACGGGTCAAACCTTATTGGTTTTATCTCAAAATCCAGAATGTGTTTAGTTTACCCATATTATACAAGTCTCCAAACTTGTCGGGTCTAAATCACATTCTATTCTGGTCTTCGCTTAATAGTGCGTACGAACCGTATCTTCCAGTAAGACTAACCGGTCTAAGCTTAATTAAAGACCCGTTAGCATTCTAATTAATTATTTACACCATCATTCCAGACTAGAGCTTTCCGGTAAATTATACCTACGCTTACTTAAGTGACTACGGCTGAGTTATTAGATTCTTGCTACTTAAGACAGGAGCTAGCTCAGGTAAATACTCTTAACTTATTTTCCCTATACGGGCTTGGAATACGGTATAATGATACCGTAAATACTCTTAACTTATTTTCCCTATACAGGCTTGGAATACGGTATAATGATACCGTAAATACTCTTAACTTATTTTCCCTATACGGGCTTGGAATACGGTATAACGATACCGCTTGGTCGGGTATTGAATATTTAATCTTAATGAAGGTTAAATTATTGAGGTAACCCGGTTTAATCTGTATTGTTTGAAATAAAAGCCTTTAGGGGTTAATGACCATGTCCCGGATATCCTTGACATCATTGTGTTATAAAATGGCCACGCCTTAAGCACGGAGTGTAGGCATACACTGAAAGTTTCTTAAAGGGAAACGGTATCTCCCTCTCTTGTGGGCTTATACTTGTGGCGTGTCAGTTAATTTGACTCGGTTTCTACATCGGGCCCTGAACGTATAACGAACATGTAAATCTGTATACAAGGTTATAAATATAATTGTTCCAAGTATAAAAGATTAATTTTGCCTCTGTGCATTTTAATCAAAGTGTCAATATATTTTGTGCCATGTACATCCAAACCAATTTTCAATCATTTTCCAAAATGAGTCGGTTGAGTGTATTTACCAGTGTAAACTGACGTATTTTCCAAAAGGGTTAAGTGACAGGTACTGAACATAATTGGCTGGAAGCTCAGGGCGCTAATAAGGAAATCTTGCAAGTTCTAG
This sequence comes from Helianthus tuberosus, assembly GCA_030545235.1. NCBI lineage: Eukaryota > Viridiplantae > Streptophyta > Magnoliopsida > Asterales > Asteraceae > Helianthus > Helianthus tuberosus. The sequence continues at coordinate 82,920,169 of CM060360.1, forward strand.
GCGTCTAAAGTCTGTTGAACAAATGATATGTTTTAAGATCCGCCTGTGGATCCTTTACTTTCCGTTGTAATATTGAATATTACATTATATTCGGAAAAGTAATAATATTTATCTTTTGCTTCCGCTGTGCATTTATATATATTGTGTTGTTTGACTATTATGTTGCCAACCACGTCACGATACTCCCCACCGGGCCCACCGGTGACACGTGGAAAGTCGGGGTGTGACAGGTTGGTATCAGAGCCAACACTGAGTGAATTAAACACTAGCCTTTTGTGTTTAATCTCAGTTACACAATTGCACATTCTTGGGTCTAGACAGGAACATAGGACAAATTCCAATTTGTTTCATTGTCTTATAATTATTTCCTTGATTATTTTCTGATTAGCCTTGCATGGGCAAGTCATTTTATTAAAAAGTCCCATTTAGGGCAACCATATACTCGTTTAAATTTTAAAGGAACGATTATATTTAAATATCATTCCTATACTATAAGATCTACCATTATAATAAGATGGAAAAAATCTAAAAGGACAAGACCTAGCTTCGGGGCATGTTAAGACCGGCCAAGATGGCAGTTCCATAATTAGATTCAGATCCATATTAAGCACCTCAATTTCGGATTGCTCTGCATTAAATATTAATAAGAATCTTAAGAGTGAAACCTAGCCTTCGGGTCACTTTAAGGCCGGGCCATGATGGTAAGACCTGTTTAAAAGATTCGAATCCCGGTTAACATCTGTAAATAGGTTAACGCTCCTGGCAGACGTGACCCACTAATAATCACACATGTAATTTTTATATAGGACTCTTTAGAAGATTCCTAACCCAGTTTAATGATCTCTGAATCCTGGGTTTACATCATCAATAAGATGATCATATTTTAACCAAACGTGGTAATATAACGCCTACGGGCCTTGCTCATTTCCACATGAGCCAAAATACAGTGGTAGCAATGACTCCCTGTCAAGGTAATGAACTAGGTTCAAACCTCAACTGCTTTGATTCTCTGAAATCCTGGCATATAATTTAAAATTGTCCTTGTGACTAGGCCTATTGTGCCAGAATACCTTCAAGGCTTTGATTCTCTGAAATCATAGCTTATAATTTAAAAGTGTCCATGTGACTAGGCCTTGTGCCACCTTAATATCCGTAATGTTTTATAACTAGGATAAAATATAATGCCTCGATTCTCTGAAATCATAGCTTATAAACTAAACTGGTCTACGAGACTAGGCCTTTTGTGCCACAAATAAAAATGTTATTGTTTTATAATTAGGATAAATTATTATAGAAATCCTAAATAAACATGATAAATAAATTAACCAAATGTGGCCTCTGTTTACCATGGTTAACGAATTACCCTAAGGGGCAATTCCATAATAAACTCCCAAATAAACAATTGCCCTTGTTTTCTGCAACAGTTAAATTGTAATGGCTAACTCAGACGAGGGTAATAGCCATCCAGTGGAGCCAAATGTGAACGCCCAAATTACGTTAACGGGTGCCGAATTAAAAGCGATCATAGACGACGCTGTTACACAGGCTTTGGATAGGCAGTATGAGGAATACAGTGGTACTCGAAGTAGGACCCACTCTACACAGCCTTCAAAGACTAAAACACACTCTGAAGCTCACAGCAAGCCACCTCCCAAGAAAGATGATCCCAAGAATGGAGATGACGATCGTCGCTCCTCGAACCATCACAGTGATCCGTCTCAACAAATCATACTGAATAAAGGACCCCGTGATAAGGGTTGCTCCTACAAGTACTTTGTGTCATGTAAACCCCGGGATTTTACAGGGGAGAAAGGAGCCATTGACTGTATGATATGGCTGGACGAGATGGATACTATTGTGGATATCAGCGGATGCGCTGAGAGGGATGTAGTGAAGTATGTATCCCAATCATTCAAGGGAGAGGCGCTAGCGTGGTGGAAGGCTCTCATTCAAGCTGCTGGGAAGATCCCACTTTACAACATGTCATGGGAACAGTTTGTTGCTCTCATTATGGAGAACTACTGCCCTCAACACGAGGTCGAAAGAATTGAATCTGATTTCTTAACATTGGTGATGACAAACTTAGATTGTCAAGCATATCTCACCCGTTTCAACACCTTGTCAAGACTGGTGCCTTACCTAGTAACACCAGAACCCAAGAGAATTGCTCGCTTCATTGGGGGTTTAGCCCCAGAAATAAAAGCCAGTGTTAAGGCTTCAAGACCTACTACATTCAGGTCAACGGCAGATCTGTCGCTATCTCTCACACTCGATGTGGTTAGAAACAAGGCTGCCAAAGTCTCGGAAGATGGAAAGCGTAAGAGGGAGGATGAGAATTCCCATCGCTCCGATAGGAAGAGGAACTCTGAAGATAAGAAGAGTTCCGGGTTTAAGAAAGACAACCAGCAGTCGGGAGAGAAGACCAGGTGCGAAACCTGTAATAAATATCATCTTGGGAAATGCAGATTTGAGTCTCAGCCTCTACCGTGTGGAATTTGCAAATCTAGGGAACATAAAACCCTGGATTGCAAGAAGTTGAAAGATGCAACCTGTTATGGTTGCAACGAGAAGGGGCATATCAAGACCAACTGCCCTAGGAACCAGAAGAAGCCCGAGTAGGCCAAGAGAACAAACGCACTAGTTGTCAGGATAAACGCCCAAGAGATGGTGCAGAATAATAATAGTATAATATGTACTTTTCCTTATCAAAGCAGTTTATGCAGAAACTTATTTGATACTGGCACATATAAATATATTATGAATGATAAAGGTTGAGAACTGTTGTCTCCACCTGATTAAGACTCCGGTCATTTAATGCATGGTAGAAAGTGACCGAAGTTACTTTAGAAAAAAAATACTCCAACAAATCCTATATTGATATTTAATATCTATTAGAAATCACCCTTTTCTAATACCCTTATAGCAAACTTTTGGTTGCATACATAAGGACTCAATATAGTGATAAAAATTGATTGGTTGCCTTAAAAATCAAGCCCATATTGTGGGTGATAAGAAGCAATTAATTATCAAGACTCCTTATGAGACAACCCTCGTAATTACGCGTACCCGTGCGATTAATTAATATTAAACATAAAAAAAATGGTGGAACTGGCCGTCCCCGGAATCGAACCTGGGTCTAGGCCGGCCGCACCCTTTCGCGCGCCTAGCCAACTGAGCTAGGTGCCTAGTTTGTGAAAATTCCCATTCTAATTAAATATAAGCACTTGTACAATAAACTTCCTTATCATTTATCAATAATAAATTCTGCTAAGTGTCCTGTTTTTTTTTATACAGGCAATAATAAATCTTCATGAACCATAAACTTAGCAAAATTTTTTTTTCATTCACAAGGTATAACTACCAAGGAAACCATAGTAACCGATTCTTATAGATCGGCAAGGAATCCTTCCGAAAATCTAAAAGCACTCTTTCTTTGCATAGAGTACGACAACATATATTATTTTAATTATTTTTCTCATTGTTTTCTATCCCCTGCAAATGCCAAACTATGTTTGATAAAGTATCATATGAGGATTGGCGTATCCTAGTGTGTCCCATAGATTATTTCCATGTCTGATCAGCAAGGAGGTTTAATACATGGAACCCCTGAGATATCCCAATGGTCATATGGTACTAAAGTCAACTAATGGTATTCAAAGAAGATATCCAGAATAGAATTGTCCAGATACATATTCCCTGGTAAAGAAATATATAGACTCATAACATGAATGTGTCACTTATTAGACACAAGCGTTGACGAGTGAATTGGAGCCTGAGATATGGAAATCTCTGTAACCTCCTTGTACCTCGATTATCTTCTCCTAAGATTACCCTGCTTACCCCTGGGAGGCAGGTAGAATTAAGATTTATATCCCATTAAGGCTGTATTATTATGACATCTCCAAGACGGATAGTACCATAATTGGGAAATCCGAAAACCTGATTAAGTAAATTTCAAGATAGGAGATTCATATAGCCTAACTCGATACTCTGAGAGTTTGATGTTGTTAGATAAGAAAGACGGTTCATTTTGCTTATGCACTAATTACCGCAACCCTATTTTAACAACGATTAAGAATTTCCCTCAGCTACACAGGATCGTCGAATTGTTCGACTAACGACAAGGACTAGCTATTCCTTAAAATTAGTTAAGCAATGGTTGGATAACCCTCTCACCTTAGAATAAGCTTTTCTATAATAGTTGATATGTAAGCATCAAGGCTGCTCCCTAGGAGACCTTGTATGAATCAAATGTTAAACACCTGTTGTTAGGACAATAGATTGGTAAGTCCAATATTCAGGATCGGAAAGTTGCATTGGAAACAACAAACAAGATCATACAAATTTCTAATCATCTGTAAGTTGCCATTATCAGGCAGAGAATACTTCCTTTGTTTCAGTAAATCTCGGGTCGAGATTTATTTTAAGGGGGTGAGGATGTAACACCTCAAAATTTCGTGTTCAATAAGAAAATGACACGTGTCATGTATGACAACAAGCGTTGTAAACCCGGACTTAATAAAAATATTTTGGTAGGATTTAAAGATGGCGTTATGTTAATTTTACCTCTGAACGACCTCATATAAATCCCAAGACCCTAATACTTATTATCAACATTTGATATAATCCGGTAAATGCCCACAATAATGGAATTCATGCACAAGAATGGAATCCCACGAAGGAAAAGCATGAAAATCCTTAAATTTCGGGACTTTAATTTGAATTCAACGAAACATATTCAAATGGTAGGACTATTGATTGTACAAGACCCATATTAGAGGCCCCATATTGATAAAACAATGTCCCAATTTCGTACAAGTAAGTTGCCCTTTCAAAACACCAAAGATCAAGAGATTTTCAAGTCTGAAGGGAAGCTTACGGACCTCAACATTGTTGAGGTTGAGGTCCGTAAGGTAGCTGCCAGCATCAGAAAACCTTCTGCAGCCGGTTGTTCGCGTTTCTGACCGATCTAGCTGGTTGTTCTCACTATTAGAAGACCCCTAAAATGTTCCTAGACCCTAGGACACATGTTGGAAGCTTGTGGTTGATCCTAGACCTTGTTGTCAACATGTTATGGTCAATGCAACTAGTATAAAAGGCCTTCAAATGTTGCAACTTTCCTCACAACTTCTCCTGCACTCTTGGATTGATTCTGGAGCTCAAGCTTGCTTCCTAGTGATCATATCTCATGCATAGGACTTCAGTAAGTGTTCTTGTCCTTCTCTAATTGAGTTTAGCTAGGTTAATTAGCTAAAAGTCAAACCGTCGTAATTACGGTTTGACTTCGAGATTAGTCAATAATGGCTCAGTCATATCTCGAATTAAAAGTAGTTATGAGTTGGTATTTATGTGGGTAATAAAACCCCAAAAGGGTTTCCCCTGATCACCACTCTAACCAGGTCAAAAGTCGGGTCAAACTTATAATTAAAAACGTCAACAAGATGCTTAAAATGTCATTTATGCATAATTAGCTATCTAGAACATTTACAACCTGTTTGATCATTGTTATAACTTAGTAATTAGTGTAAGAACATGTCTATAGATGTTCAACCCGACTATTTCCTGTTTTGACCCGGTTCGGAACCGAAAGTCGCATAGTTCGACTTTCACTTTGACTTTCAGTTCTGACCCGTTTAGGTATGTTTTAGAAATACCTTAGAGCTTCGTTTGGACCAGGTTACATGCTAGTATAACCCTCTGTGATTATACACCTCGGTTCATTAGTTATCCGATTAATACGCATGATTCCGTTAATTGCCCATATGTTGACCATTATGCCCTTATTACCTTAAAACGAGATTTATGAAAATGTAAAAGTGTAGAAACCTTAGTTACTGATATATAAACTTGTATGCAAAGTTTGACATCAGTTTGACTTGTAGAATAAGAGTTATGCTCAATATCGCAAAAATTAATGCTTTATGTTAATAAAACGGCGTAATTAGCGTATAGCCTAGTTAAGCCGACTTTTTGGTACCAAACTTAATACCCACTGATGTAATATATTATTTTGGAATTTTTAAAGATTTTTAATTAATTTTAGGCTGGGCATAACTAGTAGTCGTAGGCTTAATCCGGTAATTGTCGGTTTTGCCCTTACGGGCCATAAAATGAGTTTTACTTATCTAAACAACTCCAAACCTTTTGCTACTGATCACATATGATTAATAAATTATTTTAAGCCTTCTGGAAATATAAAAATATCAGATTTAAGTATCAAACCCGGAAATGGCCTTTAATCGCCATAATTAGCGTTTTTTAACGCATAGTATGTCTTAAAATCATATTGGACATACCCGGGTTGATACCTACTGATATATGAGGCAAATTATGATATTTTAACAGTAAGCAAAGGTTGATTAACTCAGACTTCGTTTTTGAGCTTTTCGGCTTATGTGAAATTACCAAAATACCCCTACGGGGCATAGTTTGGTTAAAGATGATAAATTTCACATATATGCTTTAGCCTACTGTTATAACTCATCAAATTGAGTATGTTTGCTGTTTACATCAGACCTGTAACTCAGTTAAACATTTAAACTCTTTTACAACCTTTAAAATGACCAAACTACCCCTACGGGGCATAGTTTGTGTTTAAATTCGTTTCGGGCATAATGAAAGACATCTTACTGATGTCACAACATATTTGAGGCATAATTAACTTAGGAAACCTGTAGATGGCTCTAATGAATACCCGTTATGCTTGTTACGCGTTCGGTTCGGTTTATGTAACAAGTTTACATAAATTAGCCGAAACGGGTCAAACCTTATTGGTTTTATCTCAAAATCTAGAATGTGTTTAGTTTACCCATATTATACAAGTCTCCAAACTTGTCGGGTCTAAATCACATTCTATTCCGGTCTTCGCTTAATAGTGCGTACGAACCGTATCTTCCAGTAAGACTAACCGGTCTAAGCTTAATTAAAGACCCATTAGCATTCTAATTAATTATTTACACCATCATTCCAGACAAGAGCTTTCCGGTAAATTGTACCTACGCTTACTTAAGTGACTACGGCTGAGTTATTAGATTCTTGCTACTTAAGACAGGAGCTAGCTCAGGTAAATACTCTTAACTTATTTTCCCTATACGGGCTTGGAATACGGTGTAATGATACCGTAAATACTCTTAACTTATTTTACCTATACGGGCTTGGAATACGGTATAATGATACCGTAAATACTCTTAACTTATTTTCCCTATACGGGCTTGGAATACGGTATAACGATACCGCTTGGTCGGGTATTGAATATTTAATCTTAATGAAGGTTAAATTATTGAGGTAACCCGGTTTAATCTGTATTGTTTGAAATAAAAGCCTTTAGGGGTTAATGACCATGTCCCGGATATCCTTGACATCATTGTGTTATAAAATGGCCACGCCTTAAGCACGGAGTGTAGGCATACACTGAAAGTTGCTTAAAGGGAAACGGTATCTCACTCTCTTGTGGGCTTATACTTGTGGCGTGTCAGTTAATTTGACTCAGTTTCTACATCGAGCCCTGAACGTATAACGAACATGTAAATCTGTATACAAGGTTATAAATATAATTGTTCCAAGTATAAAAGATTAATTTTGCCTCTGTGCATTTTAATCAAAGTGTCAATATATTTTGTGCCATGTGCATCCAAACCAATTTTCAATCATTTTCCAAAATGAGTCGGTTGAGTGTATTTACCAGTGTAAACTGACGTATTTTCCAAAAGGGTTAAGTGACAGGTACTGAACATAATTGGCTGGAAGCTCAGGGCGCTAATAAGGAAATCTTGCAAGTTCTAGGCGTCTAAAGTCTGTTGAACAAATGATATGTTTTAAGATCCGCCTGTGGATCCTTTACTTTCCGTTGTAATATTGAATATTACTTTATATTCGGAAAAGTAATAATATTTATCTTTTGCTTCCGCTGTGCATTTATATATATTGTGTTGTTTGACTATTATGTTGCCAACCACGTCACGATACTCCCCACCGGGCCCACCGGTGACACGTGGAAAGTCGGGGTGTGACAATCTAGATTGATCAAGGGCTTTCCTTGTACATCCTGTGTCACCCTTTACATTTTCGCTCATTGTTTGATTATAGATAAAAATCTATATCCTGAGCCGTATCTTGAAACTGTTTTTGCAAACAACCTAACTATCATATTTTTAATACACATTTCTTGCACACTACCTCACTTAACTAATTTGATCACTTAATTGCTTCGGTAATTTTTGACCAAAACAGTAGTAGGTTATGAAATCTTGTTATTTTGAACTTCCCCCCTCTCCTAACTCTCAACCACCTTATTAATGACCAAACCCTAATATCCATTTATAAAGACAACACTTCCACACCTCCTAAACACTTTCCACACTCAAATCACTCTCTCTAACACTCTTTAATCTTCAAAATTCTCAAGCTTAGGCAGATTCACCCAAGTTCAAAACAATGAGTTTTAAGCTTGTTTATGCATATTTCTTCTTGTTTTTTTTCTTCTTCTCCTCCTTCTTTGGATAACCTCTATGAATAATACTCTATGTTTACCTTGGTAAATAAATGTGGCATATGTAGGATCGTGTGATGACCCGAACGAGTCGTTCAGAGAAGTTCTAATCTGTTTCAGGTGCGGAAAACAAGAAACAGACTTCGACACAGCTTGCAATTCACTTTAAACACCTTGTAGATTGATATAACACTGAATACAATCAAGATTCAAACCGGCAGCACCTCGGTATGAAATTCTGGAACTGTTTCAAATGAGATCGCTTGAAACCTATTTATAGGACATAGAGTTTCGCTTGAAGGTGACCAAGTGACAGTTCAAGCGAACTACCAAGTGATGGTTTCGCTTGAAACTGCACTTGTCTCATTCAAGCTAACTTACATAAAATAAACATCCTATTTTCTCGTACAATGTGCCCTGTTCTAACATATCTAGTACAAGACTCGATACAAGACGAAGTCGACAGATGTATTCACTAACAGACTCCCCCTCAGATGTTGACGAGTCTATCGTGTCGAGTCTTTACGTCTTCAGTCTTTATCAGTCTTTGGGCTTTCTTCCATGATCTCCACCTGGTTCTTGAGCTCTCTTTTTCTCTAGCAGACTCTCCCTCAACTTGTGCTAGAATCATAGACTTCTAATTCTCTTGAACAGATCTCTTGATTCCTTAAGTTCATCAGCATCAGCAGTTTTATGATCATAATCTGGCTCTTTAAACACAAGCTTTTCAGGATCGATTAACTTGGCTCTCATCCACAGGTTTAGGACGCAACCTGGCTCTCTTAACACTCAGAGTCATTAAGTATCGAAACCTGGCTAAACCTGCACATTCTCTACCCAAAAGTAAATTTTACACATTTAACAATTCAATGTATGCACTAACAGACTGACTCTCCCTCAAAAATAACTCAATAATCTTGACGAACCACTTTAAAATTTGATCAAAACACATTTGATTTTCAAACACATACTTCTTTTTACAAAAATGTCATCATGTTTAGCACTTGGAATTTTGAAAATCTGCTCTCCAACATCAGTTGTCATAAATCTTTTTGAATTTTTCAAAAATTTATGCTAAAACACACCGAAAATCTTTTTGGATTTTTGAAAGTAAAGAAATGCAGTAAAGAAACATTTACAAACAATATTTTTGTGAGTTTTGTGTAAGAGGATCATATCAGTTTTCGACAAGTCACCAGTACCGTTGAGCTTAGATACACATAAAGAATTAAACAATTCACTTAGATTGCCGATATACTGATCCACTTAAATTTTCACACAAATTTCAACTAATTCAGGATATGAGTTAGGTGTTTTAAGAACTTAAACTCATTCATGTGTCCCACCTCTTGAATATACTCCCGTATCCAGATCCCAATATTCAGTCTTACAGGTGAGTATACCACAGATGATATCTGTAAGGGAATAAATTATAGTACAAAACCGTGAGAGCTCAGGTCAGAACTTCCGTTCAGCAGAGAGACAACGGCTCGACTTTTGGTGTGTTCCCTTTAGATTATATTTTGAATTACAATAGCAATGACTATCAATTTTATTGTTTCATCAATTTGCTGAGGGTGGCGTTATTTTTCAAGCAAGCAGAAAGTATTCTCCGAGGACTAGGTTAGAATTTCCATTCAGCAGAAGTCCCGGGATAATACCCCAGATATCACTGAGCATAAAGACCTAGTATCTCAGAAAGAGGGACCTTTCAAACGAGATTTCAGGGGTTACCTATATATCCAAGTAGTGTTCCCCACGAAATAAGCAAGTTTGAAATTAAGTTTATATCCCGAAAAAGCTTACTAAATGTGTAAAAACCTATCGGCATATCATCAGTGAGACCGTTTAACACTATTTAAACATTACATTTCTTTAGCATACTGTAACTGTCCACTGATGTACTATCATTTCCTCTTCTTTGACACTAAAACTCAATTTTTTTTAATTTTATCATGTTTTTGACTTTTTCAATTTTTCAAATGTTTTTTGATTTTCAGAAAATTCTACTCCCCCTAATAAAATGCGAACACATTTTAGGAAATTTGAAAATAAACTGTACAATAAAATGACAACCGATATCAAATCGCTTCAATTCGCTATCCACTAGGCATAAACAATCCAAACTCCCCCTTACAAAAAACTATTTTCTCATTATGATTTCAAAACACTTAAGTTTGTTTTAACCAAAATGATTTTTCCGGAAAATAAGTTTTGTTGATTTTATCACTTGTAAGTTCGGGGTGTGATTCATCACTTTGTCTTTCAAATACCACTTGTAAGTATGGTCCAATCAAGTTCAACCTAATGACCTTGATTAACCATTTGTCAAAACAAACCTCTGTACCAATTGTAAGAAAATCAAGTACAACTTAATGTCCCAGATTTATCTCTTGTAGGAATATCACATCTACACAAAATCATTTTACCAATACGGATGCCGATTCCTGCTTCACACTTACCAACCTGGAAGCTCCGGCAATTCACACTTATCCTGTAAAAATTTAACCATTATAAGATTCATTCACAAAAAACAATTATTAAGAAAGATGCCGATTCCTGATCCACGATTACTAAATTGGGATCTCCGACATAGTCAAATGTTCAAGGGAAAAGAATTTCCACCCAAGTCTGACCAACCTTGGGTGTTTTTAGGTCTTTGAGCTCTTGTTCAGTAGGGTTGTAAGTTGCCTTTTTAGTCGCATAAAAGTCTTTAACCCCTTTTACTTTCCCATCAAGCATTTTCCCAAAAATTTTCTTAACATTCCCATTGAATGTTTTCTCGACATCAAACTCTTTTTTCTCGGAGTAAAATTGATCCGAGATCTCAACCTTACCAACTTTTTGTTTAACCTTCTCAAACTTCAGTGAGGGAAATTCATCATCATTCACTTAAGATACAGAATTTACCTCTTTTACCTCACTTTGTGGCTCTTCTGGCTTTGTGGAACCAGATTCATCGCCGACTTTTACATCACCTTTCTTGACAACCCACATTTGGTTATCTTTTGCTTTCTTTTTGTAAAAATTCTTTTTAGAACATTCACCAACCTCATAAGTTGAATTTTCAAACATTTTGAATTTTTCGGTTGGTGGTTCAACATCAACAACTATTTCTTTCAGTTTTTCAGAAAATCCCTGTTTAGTCTTAGCATTCTTCGGACAGTTCCATGCAATGTGACCAGCTTCATTGCATTTGAAACAGATTCGAGTCTCTTTTGGATGAAACACTCCAGTTCCATTCCTTTTATTCTCCACAAGAAACTCCTGGTTTGATTGTTTCCAGAACGGTTTCTTCTGTTCTTCTTCTGCACTTCCTCCTGAAACAAATGTTGTGTTTGTTTTAGATATTTTGTCATTTTTGTAATTTTTAGGTGGAATAAAACCTAAACCTTTCTTTTTGTAGCTACCATTATGGTTTGGTTTCTGTTGAAAACCAGAACCAGAATTGTAACCCTTTTTCTTGTTTAATCGTTGTTGTACTCTTGAAGTGTATTTTTTAGGTTTTCCATTAAGATTTAAATCTTTTATTTCAGAAATCTTAATTTCTGTCATTTTGAAAACCTTTTTGATCATTTCAAATCTAACACTTCTTATTGGAAACTCTTTGTCAGAATATAATTTGTCAGAATCATTTAAAGTGTATGCTACTTCAAATGTTTCATCATCCAAATTTACTTTTGATAACAAAAACTCTTTACTGTATGCCCGTTTAACCGACGACTTTGGACTGTTGACTGACGAACTTGAACCTCCAGACTCAGACTTTGACTCAGACTCCTCATCAGTATCCAACACCTGATCGACCACCTTTTTGATTAACTCGGACTCATGATCAGTGTCAGACGATTTGAACGTGACGTCAATATTTTCTGGTAATTCATCAGTTGTGTCGGTTTTTAACTTTATATTGACTGCTTTTTCGAGTTGCTCCTCATTTGGTTTTCTGGGAGAATAACCTTCCCAGATCGGAGGCGGACACTTGTTATAGGTAACAGTCGGTTTCTTACCAGTATCCTTCTTCTTAGGCTTCTCATCATCTTTAAAGGCTTCAAAACCTGCAACAGTCGGATAGATTCGATCAATAAGATAATCAGAACTAGAGTAACTTTGTAATAAACGTCCGATTCTCTCATTTTCAATCTTTTCAGTTTCCAACTCTTGCTTCCACTTAGCACTCTCTTCGATGTAGAAGTTTATAGCTTTCTGTTTTGTCATCATCACAGCATTCATCATCGTTAGTGCTTGTTCTCTTTCAGAATTTGTCTTTTGAAGACCAGTTACTGTTCTGTTCAAAACATCATAAGATTCTTTCACATAGTTGAGATTGAACAGCAACTGCTCCTTCTTCTTATCATACTCCGCTATCTTCCCATCTTTTGCTACACACTCCTTGCAAGATTCTGAACATTTTGTGCAAGGCTTGATAACTTCAACAATCTTTTCTATCTCAATGATTTTTTCAACTTCAACCACCTTTTCTGCTTCATGTATCTTTTCTGGTTCAGCAATCTTTTCAGCAACACTTTTTTACTTCTTCATTCTGAACAGCTTCCTTTGTTTGATCACCACTTTCAGACTTCTGTTTCATCTGTTCTTTTGCAGCTTGTTTCTCTTTCAATTTTTCCAAGCGATCTGCAAAATAAAAATGAAAACTTTCAGGAGAGAGATGAGTTTTAGCAACATTAATATGTCGCTCTTCTTCATCATCACTACTGTCGTCAGTTGGTGATTGATCAAACTCAATTGACTTTTCAGCATTATCATCCGAAGAACTAGAATCGGTGGTGTTTGATCAAAAACAACTTCCTTTTCTGAACTTTCATCACTTTGTGAACTTTCATCTGAGCTCTGTGAGCTTTTTTCAGATGCAACAGACTCTTCCTCCACATTCTTCACAGTCTCACCAATAGACTTCATCCACGTGGTAAACATATCTGGTTCTTTCACAATCTTAGCAATGAATGCTTTAAACTCTCCTTTTTCATCCACAAACATATCCCAGTTAAAACCTTCAGGTAACCTTTCGTCATCTTGAGTGATTAGGCATGCTTTGCTTTCGGGCGAAATGTATTTGTTCCAGTTAAAATTCACCAAACATGCTCTCTTTGAATCCTCGATCACTTTTCTACCATGAGCCACCTGTGGCTCTTGCTGTTGTTGCTGACCAACTTGCTGATATATGGCTTTCCGGTAGTAGTCATCTTTTCCGAACGGATTCCTTTCATCATTAGCTTCTCTGTTCTTGCATTCTCTTTTAAAATGACCTTTCTCCCTGCATCGAAAACAAGTAACTTTATATTTGTCAAAACCCAAAGTAGAAACGTGTGCCTCAAGAAAGTCATTTCTTCCAGTAATCAGCTTGAACTTTTTAGCTCTTCTAAGTACACTAGCAAGACACCATTTGATGTCCATTAGTTCCATTTCTTCGGCGTCAATCTGATCGTAATCCTCCTTTGTGAGCATAGGATTCCCGATCCGCCCTGCAACCAAACCTTCATAAGAGAGTAGCACAGAACCAAGTAAAGCCATGTGATCTTTCGCAATTTCTTCAGAAAAACTTTGACCATCTGGTAGATTCAAGGCAATATTGCATTGTATCACATAACCACTCCCACTTTTTGTGCTTTGAGAACTGAAGCTTGTTGTAGTATCTTTTGGATTGACACTCGGGTATGAAGAGAAACCACTGCTACTTTTAGAACTTTGATCAACTTTTTCAGATGAATCTCCAGCACTAAACGCAGTTTGAATTTTCGGGCTTCTTTCAACTTCTGGAACACTGCCTTTGTAGTACATTTTTACATCCTGTTGACCACTTGGACTGTTCATCCTCGCGATCTTCTGCTGTTCCAAATCTTGACCCTCAATCTTCTCGATAAACTGAGAAATCGTTAATCCATCATAAACCCCAGTGTTCTTCAAAATCATCAAGTATGTGCCCCATTCCTTTTGTGGTAAAGCATCAGCTAACTTGTCTACCCACTCTTCACGATCTTTTGTGTTGGATCGTGTACGTGACCCTGAAAGTCAGTTAAGGATGTTCATCATCAATTACTAAGGCGGAATCAAAGTAAACGATGTCCAAAACAGCTTGTATCTTCTAATCTTTCTTTCTATTAACAAACACGTGCTTTGTACAATGAATTCTGATGAAAATCCGACAGCACTTCGTGACTCTCACAATGACCTTGTACCGTTCCGTTTGAAATATGACTAGTACATACCTATTTATAGACCATGAACCCTTCCGTTTGAAACTAACCTAACATGTTCAAACGACAGACTTTCAAACGGAACCCTATAGTTCAAATGGAACCCTTAAGTTCAAACGGAACCCTTGTTTACATGACTGATTTCAAACGGAACCCTTTGAAACACTTTCTAAATCAAACTAAAACCCTAATTTGACAATTAAGCTCCATTCTTGACTTTCTTGAACTAAGACTTGATGAAGATGAAGTCAACAGACATTCTCGTGCATCAACAGACTCCCCCTTGGATGTTGACGTAGTCTTCAGTCTTAGTCTTTTCTTCCACTCTGTCTTTTCATCATAAGCACTCTATCTTCACATTCCCATATGCTGTTGATCCAGACTCCCCCCTTTCACAGACTCCCCCTCTCGATATGCTGAATCTGAGATATCTGGTTTAAGCTTTGACAATTTGCTTCCGTTGGGAATAATGAAGACCAAATCTGTTACTCAACCAACAAACATTACAATTCTATCTTTCAAACATAAACACATAAACTCAATCAGTTTTAGAAATCCACTCAAGTATTCAGGTCCAAGTTAATGACCCTGATCACTTGATTAATCTACCAAGTCCAAATTAATGACCTTGGTTGATCTTTTGACGAAACGAACTGATTTTAAAACAACAATTTCAAACGTTTTCTGAAAATAACAAGTATCAAGTTAATGAACTTGTTTTTATCATTTCAAACAAAACAAACTTCAACAAAGTAAGCTCTCCTCATTCTTCAATCCAGAATCTCCTGCATCTGCTTCAAACATCTGAGAATCCAACAATCAACCCTCCACCTTGGTTTGTCTAAAATAAAGCAGAAATAAAATCTTTTTGGATTTTATCAAAGTGTTCTAAACTAAGAAATGAAATGCAGAAAACTTAAATTGCAGAAATTAAACAAAGTAAACTATTTACAAACATATTTTTGGTGAGCGTGTTAGGGAATCATATCAGCTTTTCAGACAAATCACAAGTACCATTAAGCTACATTACATACTCAGATTTAAACAATTTACCTCGATTGTCGATATACTGATCCATCTTAAATTCTCACACAAATTTCAATTTACTCAGGATATGATTTAGATGAATTAAGAACTTAGATCATTCATGTGTCCCACCTCTTGAATATACTCCCATATCCAGAATCCCAATAATCAGTCTTACAGGTGAGAATACTACAATGATGTCTGTATATAATTTAGGTATGCGAGGGCCGAGGGATCTCAGATCGATACTTCCGTATACGCAGAGAGATATCAGCTTCGACTTTTTGGTGTGTCCCCTTTAGAGGATCTTTTTACTTACAACAGCAGCATATATCAATTTTATTGTTTCAGCATGCTGAGGGTTTAATGCTGTGTTTCAAGCATTTCAGGAAGTATTAGCCAAGGACTAGGTCAGAACTACCGTTCAGCAGAAGTCCCGGAATAATACCCCAGACATCATAGAGTATAAAGACCTAGTAAATCAGATTACGAGACCTTTCAAACGAGATTTCAGGGGTTACCTATATATCCAAGTAGTGTTCCCCACGAATTCACAAGTTTGAATTTTAGGTTTATATCCCGAATAAATCTACTAAATGTGTGAAAACCTATCAACACATCATCAGTAAGATTGTTTAACTCTTTTAAACTATTCAAATCTTTAGCATACTGTGATCGTCTAGCTGATGTACTATCATTTTCCCTATATACACAAGCTCTTTTTCATTTTATCATGTTTTTGTATTTTTGCATTTTTTTACTGTTTTTGTATTTTCTGAAAATAAACTATGTACAACCACCATATACTCTCATCATTGCAGATTGTTTCTCGTCTTCATCCGCAACAGTACTCTCATCAACGCCAATTATGCCATCCGACACCGACAGAAGCTTCATACCATTCAGTTTTAACAAATATTTAAACCGATTTTTATCAAAAGCTTTGGTATGTAAATCAGCTTTCTGTTCGTCTGTGTGGATTTTCTCAATTCGTATCAACTTTTTCTCAAAGCAATCACGAATAAAGTGATGACGAATTTCTATGTGTTTAGTTTTAGCGTGATGTACTGGATTTTTAGTTATATTAATTGCGGCCTCATTATCAACAAAAAGAGGTGTGTTAAGAAACTGCAAACCGTAGTCGCGCATCTGTTGCTGTATCCACAAGATCTGAGAGCAGCAACTGCTAGCAGAAACATACTCCGCTTCACATGTAGATAACGCCACAGACGTTTGTTTCTTACACTGCCAGGTAACCAATCTAGGACCAAAGAACTGGCATCCTGCAGTTGTTGATTTTGAATTTACTTTGCAGCATCCGAAATCCGAATCGGAATACCCTTCGAGCTTAAAATCGCCTCTTCTAGGATACCACAACCCCAATGAAGGAGTTCCTTTCAGGTAGCGCAATATCCTCTTCACGATAATGATGTGCGATGCTCTCGGGTTAGACTGAAATCTTGCTGCGAGGCACGTTGGGTACATTATATCAGGACGTGAAGCAGTTAGGTACATTAAAGAACCTATCATGGATCGGTAAAAAGTTTCATCAGCCCTATCTCCGGTGAGATCTGGGTGAATCCCATGATTTGTTGCAAGTGGGGTAGCAGCTGGAGTAGAACTTGACATACCAAATTTCTCTAGAATATCATGAACATACTTTGACTGATGAATGAAAATTCCTTCAGGAAGTTGTTCAACTTGTAGACCCAGAAAGAATTTCATCTCCCCCATTGATGACATTTCGAACTTCTGCTTCATCACTGATTCAAAATCTTTGCATAGATTTTCATTTGTTGACCCAAAGATTATATCGTCCACATAAATCTGAACAATCAGAAGATGACCATCGACTTCTTTAGTGAAGAGAGTGGCATCCACTTTTCCACGAATGAACTTGTTGGCTAGTAGGTGTTGAGACAAAGTCTCATACCAGGCTCTCGGGGCCTGGTGTAAACCATACAGCGCTTTGTCCAATAAATAGACCTTGTTTTTGTGGATTGGATCGGTAAAGCCCGGTGGCTGACCGACATAAACCTCCTCTTTAACCTTCCCGTAAAGAAACGCCGATTTAACATCTAACTGATAAACTTTGAAGTTCTTCCAAGACGCAAATGCTAGGAAAATTCTGATTGCCTCTAGTCGTGCTACAGGAGCATAGACTTCGGTAAAATCAATTCCCTCCTGTTGACTAAATCCCTGAACAACGAGTCGAGCTTTGTTCCTTACAACCACTCCTCTATCATCCCTCTTACACTTGAACACCCACTTGGTGTTAATTTTCCTATGACCATCCGGCAAATCAACTAACTTCCACACTCCCAATTTCTCAAATTGACTAAGTTCCTCCTGCATAGCATTGACCCAAGAGTCTTCAGTAAGTGCCTCTTTGTAAGTTCTTGGCTCAACCTGCGAGATAAAACAACTTAATGAGAATTCAGTTTGCAAAGGAGCAACTTTTGTATAAAAACAAGTAAGCCCTTTATCAATCTGATTTCGAGTGCGAACGCCTTTCTGCAAATCTCCTATAATCAACTCCTCTGGATGATATGAAAAAGTTCTCGGCATCACTTCACTTGGAACCTCTACATTTCCCTCCAGATTAGTAACATTCTGCTCTGCATCTTGTTCACCAACTTGGTTTGTTTGACCTGAAATCTGAATATGCTCCCCCTCAGAATTTGAATCTGAATCATCTTGATAAAAAACTGGCATGTTTTCAGCTTCTAGATTATCATTCTGAGCCGACTGATTCTCTTGAGCAACTTCATTTTGTTGGACATCATCATGTTCACCAGCATTACTTGGACCTGCTTCATCGTCATTTGAAGTTTCCCGTGATCTCCTCGAATACTCAGCTGGGAACCTTAACTGCGACTTATATTCACGCAAAATATCCAACTCATCAAAGAAATCTTCTTCATCCTCTGATTCTTCTCTCATGTCAAACGAATCCCAAAGTTTGTCATAATGATAACGCCATGAATCACCAGGATTCTGCGGCGGCATAGTATAACCTTGACATTCAACATTATATGCCTCAATAATCGTTTTCCAAATAGGAATGAAAACTCGTTTCAATGGACTTGCATAGCCCACGAATATTCCTTCTAAGCCTTTTTCACCAAATTTGCCTTGAAAATCAAGAACTGTACAGGGAGACCCAAACGGTTCAAGATACTTCAGATTTGGTTTTCGATTATTGATCAGCTCAAAACATGTTTTGTTGAACTTCTTGACAGTGAGAACCCTGTTGAGCGTATAGCATGCGGTAGAAACAGCTTCAGCCCAAAAATTAATTGGTAACTTTGAATCTGCGAGCATAGTTCTAGTCGTCTCGATTAGTGTCCGGTTTTTGCGTTCTGCGACTCCATTCTGCTGCGGAGTGTACGGAGCACTAAACTCATGCAAAATACCTCTTTCATCACAAAATTCTTCCATCTTTCTGTTCTTGAATTCAGTACCATTATCACTTCGAATTCTCTTGATACGCCTTTGGTACAAATTCTCAATCTTCCTGAACAGACCCATCAAACTGTCAAATGTTTCATCTTTCGTCTTCAAGAAAGAAACCCACGAAAATCTGGAATAATCATCAGTAACGACCAAACAGTAGAAATCTCCTGTAATACTTTTGACATTCACAGGACCAAACAAATCCATGTGAATTGACTTGCTTTGTAGGGTGTGACTTTTTCTTCTGCTTGCCTTTGACGCAGCTAATGCACTCCCCTTCCAGATGAAAACCTTTGATATTAACTCCCAATACCAAATCATTGTGCACCAAGTGATTCATTTTTCTAAGATGTATATGCCCCATCTTTCGGTGCCACAATCTTGATTCTTTCTCAGTTGCTTTAGACACGAAACAATGTGCTTGACCAGTAGTTGTAGTTGCTACAGACATATCTAACACATATAAATCGTTCACTCTAGGTGCCCTCATAATAATCCATTCTTCAGGGATAACAAAACCAGGTTTCAGAATCAAACATTCTTTATCAGTGAAGTGAGTAGTATACTGATTGTCACAAATCTGCGAGATACTAAGCAGATTGTTCTCCAGCTCAGTGATGTAGTTAACTCTCTCAAACGTCACAATCCCATTGGATAACGTTCCTTCACCAACAATTCTACCACCTTCATGACCAGCAAATCCCACATAACCACCATTGATATTCTTCACATCATACAGCAATGCAGTTTTTCCTGTCATATGTCGAGATGCGCCACTATCCATGATCCATCTTGAAATGGCTCTTGGAAGATCCTGCACATACCACAAGTTGATTTTAAAACAATTCAATAAAGATGCCGATTCATGCTTCGCAATCCAGGAAGCTCCGGCAATTCAAACTGCTTATTCGAACATGGTGTCCACCCAGGCTTCATCAGCCTTAGGTGTAACCTTGACTCTAGCAACTTGAATTTTGAAATTTTCAGCCTTCAAAGGTGGAAAATTTGCATCATAATCAACCGAAATTGATTCTTCAGCCTTTTTCACTTCAGAAGTTGAAATTTTCATTTCAGTTTTTGGTTTCCAAACTTGTTGAGTTAATGCAACCTGTTTATAAAACTTGTCATTTTTAGTTACCACTTTCTTTACAGGTTCATTCTTCACTTTGATGTTGTCATTTTTCACATACTTTTTCTCAACAATGATTGGTGCTTTACCCTTCACATCAACTTTCTTCTGTTGATACTTCACATTTTCAGTCTTAGGCTTCACATTGGTACACATTCGTACAATGTGACCAACTTGATTACATCTAAAACATGTTCGAGTATCAACAACTCGACTTGTGCCTTCAGACCGATAATGTGAAGCTCTTTTCTCAAAAAACTCTTCATTCGATTTTGAAAAAATCTTTTTCCCTTCATCAGCAAGTGAACTTGAACTGTTTACAAACACCTTCTTTTCAGCAAACCTCTTGTTTTGAAAACTCTTTTTCTGATAACTCCTACCACCCTGATAACCACCCGACCAATTGTTTCGATTGTTATTATAAAAACGTGGTGGAACAATAGGCTTTTTGTAATAAGCATTATCTTTCTCAAAATTCATTTGCCTTTTTGTTTGACTCAAACTGTTCACCTCTGACAAGTCAACTTCAATTAACTTGAAAACATTTGTCAACTTTTTCACATTAACATTCTCAATGGGAAACTCAGAATCCGAATACAACTTATCAGATCCAGCCATCTTGTACATCACAAGACCCGGTTCATCACTTAAGTTGTTTTTGGATTTTGATTTCTGAATGTATTTATCCAAGAAACACCCATCCTCCTCAGAAGTGTCACAATCCGGTTTAAGCACTTTGTCTACCACACTTTTCACCACATCACTTTGGACACCCTCGTCATTGGAAGATGTGAACGTGACATCAATGTTTTCAGGAAGTTTAACTTCACTTTCTTCCTCAATTTCCACCAAACTAGACTGCTTTTTCGTATAGTTGTCTAAAATTGGCGGTGGAACTTTGTGAAAACCTACACCAGTTCCATCAGAAAACACATCCTCGCCATCTTTGTTTTTCCCTATAGGTTTAGGAACAATATGCTGCAAAACAAAGCTTGCCGATTTATAGCTGTTAAGCTTCAACTGGATTCGTTCATTCTCAATTTCAGCTTCTTGAACTTTAAGTTTCAATTTAGCAATTTGATCCAGTTGTTCATTAATCGATTCTTCTTTTAACCTCAAAACAAGTCTTAGATGTTCATTTTCTTTAAATGTTTTGCCATTACGATCATCACTATCTTTAACAACGCTTTTCAATTTCTCAAATTTTTCAGAAATCTGACGGTTTTCAAGAATTAACTTTTCATTTTCAGATTTTATTTTCTCACTTTCAGTTTTATCATTTTCAATTTGAGTCGTTAATTCTTTGATTCGTTCAGTTGAAGCTCTTACAGTTTTGTCACGATCAAGAATCTGATCTTCAACCTTTCTAACTTTTGTTGTCAGATTCTGAAATTTTTCATTGTTAAGATATGTGACAGTGCTACAAAAATTGCATTGTTTGGTGCAATTTTTGCAGTCAGCATTCCCTTCAATTTTTTTACCTGACGCATTTGTCGACACACTTTGACTGACCGATCCCTTTGACTCAGTAACAGATTTAGGATCTACCTCAAGTGCTTTTGCAGCTATCACTTTATCAGCCATCACTCCCAGGTTCTCAGCTGTCAACTCTTGCGTAGTATCAATTATGCCTGTATCAACCTGCTTTTCTTTCTTCTCTTTCTCCTCTTTCTCCTTTCTCTCTTTCTCTTTTGCTTCTTCAATCATCTTTGATGTTGGTGTTCCCCACCATTTGTGTTGCCAATACTCATCATCTTCTTTGTACTCCTTGATAATGGCTTCGATATCTAGTGTTTTGTCATCAATCGCAATGTTGCCATATCTATCAAGATAGCACTCTCTAACTGGATCCCATCTGTTTGCTCTTCTAGCTTCCAGAAAGACACCAGAAAGTCTTATAATCTTGTTTTCAGCAATCATCTTCCGATATTGATACTTTTGTTCCTCAGTACGATCATCTTTCCATTTAACGGGTTCATCATTGCTTGCCATGAATGCGTAACCCACCGCATCTTCTTCCGGTAGAACTTCCTTACTCCAATCATACCCTTCATCATCATAAATCACAGCAAGAGCCCTTGATTTGTCTCTGTTATCTTCAGACTGCTTCAATCTAGGCGGCTCGGATTTATTTTGATGGTAGATTGCCTTTTTGTAATAATCATCTTGAAATGGATTCTCCGATTCATCAACATAAGCGTTTCGGCATTCTCTCTTAAAATGACCCTTCTGCTTACACTTGAAGCAAGTTACTTTCGATTTATCGAACCCCAGTTTTGTAGACGGACCACCAATCGTTTTTCTTCCTGTAATCTCCATGAAGCGTTGTGCACGTCGAACTGCACTTGCCATTGCCCAACGAATGTCAGTCAGCTCCATTTCTTCAGGATCTATCTGATCGTAGTCTTCTTTCGTCGGATTTGTATTCCCGATTTTTCCAGCCACCAACCCTTCATAGGATTCCAGAACAGATGCTAGAAAGACCATTTGTTGCTTGGCCGACTCCTCATCAAAATTCTGTGCGTTCTTCAGATCTATCGCGATATTGCATGAAAACTTCGCATCAGAATGATTTGCAGAAGATGTAGATCCACTGTGATAACCACTATGGCCTCCACTGCTTGAATTGCTTTGACTTTCTTTGCTTGCTGGAAAAACATTCTCAGCAGAAAATGCAGTCTTTGGAGAAGTAGCTTTCGGCATCATGCTCTTTGGATAGTATAAATCCAGATTCTGCTGATAAGATGAATGATTAATTTTGTACGTCTTCTTCAACTCTAGCTCATGACTCTCGAGTTTTTCAATCAGCAAATCTAATGTCAGCTTTTCTGGTTCTCTGATGGTATTCTTCAGCATCAGCGCATAATATCTCCAATCCATCTCGTCAGGTAACGAATCAAACAATTTATCCATAAAATCTTCTTCAGAAATGTCAATACCATGTCTTACTAATTCCAGCTTCAGATGACCAAACCTTTCTATCATTTTACACACTGACTCGTTCTTTAAACATCCAAACAAATCAAATTCTTTTCTAAGAAGTTTCTTTTTGTTTTTCTTAATTTCTTGACTACCAGCACATTTCTTTTCGAGTTTTTCCCATAAGTCTTTAGAATTTGAGTAATCTATCAGTGAAATGATGTCTTCACGCACCAACTGAAACAGTAATGCAACACATTTTTGCTCGGCCACAAAACTGTCAATCTCTTCAACTGATCTTAATGCTTCACCATTCTTCTTTCCTTGAGCATAACCATTCTTCATACTCTTCCAGCAAGGGAAAGCAAATGCCATCATCCAATCTTCGAACTTTGTTGCCCACCTACTATAATCTTCTATAGCCATCAGCTTAGGAGGTTTGTTAAACGTTCCAAATGCGCTTTCGGACTCCCAAGCTTCCTTCTTTCTTTCTTTCGGTGGACTTTTGTTTGCCTCGCTTGAAGAAGTATCATTGTTTCCAGAACTACCCGTGAAAGCATACATATCGCTGAATGGATTCATAAAAATATCATC
This sequence comes from Helianthus tuberosus, assembly GCA_030545235.1. Lineage (NCBI taxonomy): Eukaryota > Viridiplantae > Streptophyta > Magnoliopsida > Asterales > Asteraceae > Helianthus > Helianthus tuberosus. The sequence continues at coordinate 82,943,996 of CM060360.1, forward strand.
CATTTTGATCGTACCTGTAAAATCAAACAACACTTAGACAAATTTTGATTTGGAAATTATCAGATTCAAATGACACTTGTTCAAACGTAATGGTTTGTATCGTTTGAAATTCCAAAAGTTTCAAACAACAACTTTTCAAACAATATATGTTTTTCAAACGACAAAGAGTTCAAACGGTGCTACTGTTCCGTTTGAAACAATATTTTCAAACGACAAGACTTTCAAACGAGGGACTGTTACGTTTGAAATAATACTTTCAAACGACAAAGGTTTCAAACGGCCAACTTTTCAAACGATACACTAGTTTCAAACGATAAAGGTTTCGAACGGTGGACTGTTCCGTTTGAAACCAAACTTTTCAAACGATATACTTTCAAACGGTAGACTCAAACGACAGACATTTTTCAAACGGGAGGGTCTGATTTCAAACGATAGACCTTAATTTTCAAACGACAGATCTGATTTCAAATGATGGAACAGGTGACGTCATCAATTCGCGAAATATTTCAAACGGTCTGATCAATTTTAGTTAGTTTTAGGTCGAATTTCGTTATCAAACTTTCAAGGATTGATTATTAGTGAATTTCGTTTGACATATGATCGTTTCAAGCCATTTTAACCAGTTCTCGCGGTTAAAAACAGAAAAGAAAGGTAGAAGTGAGATAATCCGATGATTTCAAGCTGATTTCGGTATGAACTCCTCGTCCTGAGCTCTGATACCACTTGTTGGATCGTGTACGTGACCCTGAAAGTCAGTTAAGGATGTTCATCATCAATTACTAAGGCGGAATCAAAGTAAACGATGTCCAAAACAGCTTGTATCTTCTAATCTTTCTTTCTATTAACAAACACGTGCTTTGTACAATGAATTCTGATGAAAATCCGACAGCACTTCGTGACTCTCACAATGACCTTGTACCGTTCCGTTTGAAATATGACTAGTACATACCTATTTATAGACCATGAACCCTTCCGTTTGAAACTAACCTAACATGTTCAAACGACAGACTTTCAAACGGAACCCTATAGTTCAAATGGAACCCTTAAGTTCAAACGGAACCCTTGTTTACATGACTGATTTCAAACGGAACCCTTTGAAACACTTTCTAAATCAAACTAAAACCCTAATTTGACAATTAAGCTCCATTCTTGACTTTCTTGAACTAAGACTTGATGAAGATGAAGTCAACAGACATTCTCGTGCATCAACATTTTGTTATACTAAGCATTGACATGGATCGCACCAAGTGGTAGTATCTTTCAATCAGCTTCTTTGTATCTTCCCCGGGAAAACTTGTAAACAAATCAAATTCTTTCTTGAGCAGTGCCTTCTTGCTCTTGATCATATTCTCACTACCCTCAAACTTGACTCTAAGAGCATCCCAGATTGACTTTGATGTCTTGTCATGTTGAAGTAATATGAAGATGTCTTCTTTGATGGCTTGCTGAAGTAAACTGATCATCATCTTTTCAGCTTTGTACATATCTCGCTCTTGGTCACTGAATTCCGAGAGTTCTTTGATAACTTGCAACTCAGTACGTGGCAGAACATACTTCTTCAGAATACATTCCCATGATCTCAGATGATTTGCCTGAACCCAATTTTCAAATCTGTCTTTCCATCCGTAGTACTCTTCTATGCTCATCAGTCTCGGGGGCTTTTGTAACGTTCCGGTTTCATTTTCCAGATTCATGTTTTGAGCAATAACAGCCGGAGTAGTTGGGGATGTGGCGAACGCGTTGTAAAATTCTTCACTCATGATTCGGAAACTTTTTCACAAAACAACACTTTCAAGCGAGACAGGGTCTTCAAGCGAGAACACTAACTCGCAGCTTTCAAGCGAACTTGGTTTCAAGCGGAATATTCAAGCGAGAATACTATTTCAAGCGAGAACCCCAACAATTTTCAAACGAACACCTACTGAAGCGAACTACCAGGTTTTTCAAGCGAACCCTCCTATTTCAAGCGAAATAACCTAGTTCGCTTGGAATGAACACAATTTTTCAAGCGAAAAGTAATAGTATTTTCAAGGGAAACCCATTCGAAGGCCAATTTTACTCACTTTTAGTCCGAATTTTAAGCTGAAACTTTCCAGGGTTTGTTAATATGCACTATTACACATTCTGTGAGAAATTGAGCTGATTTTAACCGTGAAATCTTGTTGAACTGATGAAATAAGGTGTAGAAGATAGAAAATGCAAACAAAATCAGCTGTAATCTGCAGAACTCCTCCTCCAGAGCTCTAATACCAATTGTAGGATCGTGTGATGACCCGAACGAGTTGTTCAGAGAAGTTCTAATATGTTTCAGGTTCGAAAAACAAGAAACATACTTCGACACAGCTTGCAATTCACTTTAAACACGTTGTAGATTGATATAACACTGAATACAATCAAGATTCAAACCGACAACACCTCGGTATGAAATTCTGGAACTGTTTCAAATGAGATCGCTTGAAACCTATTTATAGGACATAGAGTTTCGCTTGAAGGTGACCAAGTGACAGTTCAAGCGAACTACCAAGTGATGGTTTCGCTTGAAACTGCACTTGTCTCATTCAAGCGAACATGCCTCATTCAAGCGAACTTACATAAAATACTCACTAAAACATCCTATTTTCTCGTACAATGTGCCCTGTTCTAACATATCTAGTACAAGACTCGATACAAGACGAAGTCGACAGATGTATGCACTAACAGCATATCACCATTTTGAGGTCCAACGTTAGGATTTTTCTAAAGTTTTGTTAAGAACTTTTAAGCATGTTCATCTTTCTTTATCTTTGGAACATCTTTAAGTTGCCAACAAATCCATATGTTGGATAGGTTTGGATTTAAGTTTTGTTAAGCACTTTTAAGCATGTTCATCTTTCTTTAACTTTGGAACATCTTTAAGTTGCCAACAAATCCCTATGTTGGATAGGTTTGGACTGAATTTTTGTTCCCGAAATCTTGAGACTATATGTTTACATTTCATACAACCTAAGTCACTATGTAACTTCCAAGCAAACAAAGTGAAAAACTACACCAAGTCTCCAATCATAACCATGTTTGGAAGCACTCGTCTGGTTTAACTCATTTGGTTACTTAGTGAATTAGATAGATTAGTTTATGATTGTCATACTTGTATTCATGACCATCCTAATCATTGATGCGTGTGAAGTGTTATATATATTAGGTGTATATTTTAAGCCCCTTTAACACTTATTTTTAGCCAAGTTTTAAATTTATAAAACACGATATTTCACTAACACTAAACACACATATGGGCAAGTGCACCCATCGTGAGCGTAGTATAGTGTTGGTAAGATATCGAGGTCGTCCAAGGACACAAGAGCTTTTAGTACCGGTTTATCCTCAACGTCTAATCAAAATAAAAAGTTAGAAAAATGTTTTAAACTAAGAAAAATAAAAACTAACTAAAATGCTGAAAATAAAAATAAAAGAAAAACAGATAGACAAGATGAATCACTTGGTTCCGATTCGTATCTAGTGTAACCTTTGATTATTTCCGCACTTTTGCACATATTTAAGAGATTATCTTAGTTATTGTAGTAGGCCCCTCTTTTGAAGGTGACGTTACCCTCACCCCAGTAGTTTGAGTCAGCAAGGATACAATCCTAAAAGGGTGGATTATTGGAAGATAATTAATTAAGTTATTAATGCAAATTATGGTAGGCCCCTCTTTTGGAGGTGACGTTACCCTCGACTAAGTAGTCTGAGTCAGCATGGATACAGTCCTAAATAGCCGGGTTATAGTATTAATAGTAGTTAACTTATGAGGGGATCAAAGAGTTTGGACCCCCGCCATCCAATACCGTTAAGTATTGAAGGAGGTCCTACTAAATTTGACCCAGGTCCATTGCAGGACCTCTAAACGCTGAACAATGGCAAGACCTTTACCAAACCGTTCCCTTAACCCCCGACCAGGTAGCCAACATACCTCCATATAGACCGTGGAGATATGAATGGTGAAAATATTTTATTTTATATAGACAGTAAAATAATGCCAAGACACCACGGACAAACGATAAGGAAAGATCACCTTCAACATAAGCAACTAGTTATTAAAGTCATTAATACAAAACCAAATAAAAAGTGCAAAAGATTAGAAATAAAAAGTATTAAACTAGACACTTTGTCTTCACCAAGTGATGTAAGAGACTTAGGCAAACATGGCATTGATTGTCAAGAACTCTTACGATCAATCTTGGATCCCGAGACGACTCACACACTCTACGATGGACAATGGATGATGGTGGTGGATGATGGTGTTATGGTGGTGGTGGGTGGTGGGTGAAGTGTGAGAGAGGTGGTGTGCCAAGGGATGGTTTGAGCTTGAGCTAAGCACTCCTATTTATAGGCTGAACAGAAGCTCGGGCACGGCCCCGTGTCCAGTGGGCACGGCCCCGTGTCCACATCCTTCTCTTTCTTCATTTAATGCAGTTTTGTCTTTTTAGTTGACCACGCCCCCGTGTCCGCTGAGCACGACCCCGTGGTGCAGAAGAATCTTTGTACTATGCAGATTTGCTAGATTGTGCGAATCTTATAGTTGACCACGGCCCCGTGTCCGCTGAGCACGGCCCCGTGGTGGGCAATAGAAGCTTCTACCACTTTGTCTTTTCTGCTGACACTTGGTCACGCCCCCGTGCAGGCTGAGCACGGGGCGTGTTCAGGCTTCTGATCTCTTGTTTTGCTTGGGAAGATGCTGTCGTGGGGTCGGGCATGTCACGTCTTGTTCCTTTTTTTGTATTTATGTTAGATTTTGATGTCTTTTTGCTTCTTTTGTTAATTTGAGCTCATTTAATCCTGAAAATACAAAAGGAAGACAAAAGCACACTTTTTCCAACATTAGTACTAAAAAATGGTTAGTTTTATGCCTTATTTGATGAAATTTATATGTTCATTTTTAACACATCAAATACCCCCACACTTGAATCTTTGCTTGTCCTCAAGCAAATCTCTTTAATATGTGGCTATTACACTCCCAAATGGAATGGGTAGAAAAGAAGGTTTTTGGGCTTTTCGTAGAGTGTCGAGATTTCCAAGATTCTTTATTTAGTTTTATTTTTATTTATTTACAATCCTATTCGTCATGATTTATTTAAAACTTTTCATAAGATAAATTACTTATTAGGGCATAACATGCCTCTTTAAAATTCTATTTATATACAAGTTCACATACCTCACGGGGATCACTCAACACTCGGCCGAAAATGTATTTTTGTGGATCACTCGAGAGCGGCATGGAACTTTCTCCTATCATAGGCTTGCCAAGCAATCAATCCTCCTCCTTTTTAACTTATATACCTTTGTAATTATCAAGAGGACTTTTTGGGTGAAGGGTTAGGCTTGGGTTAAAGGTAGGTGGTTGGGTGAGTGGTTAGTGGTTAGTAGAAAAAGGCGAAAAGCGTAACAAGTTTCGGTTTTCGTAAGACTTTCTATTTTTGTAACTTTTATTTTGATGAAGCTATTATTCAAACAAAGTTATTTTTGATGAACTTGTTTGTTTATTTTCTTTTGCTTCATCATCAACACAAATATTTTTTTTTTTGAAAAGTAATACGAAAAAAAATCGAACTTGTTACTAAAACAAAGGGTAAAAATAAAAAAGGTTTTGGTGGGTAAAAAGGGTGTTTGGTTTGGGTTATGAAATGAAAAGGTTTAGGCTCAAAGGGGCTAACTAGGGGGATTTTTGGGTAGGTGGTAAAAAAAAAGAAAAATAATGGTGTAGAAATAAAAAGGGTTAGTCCTAATGCCTCCATCATTTACTTACTCGGGTTTAAGTTGGTAAGGACCGGGAATGTATCATCATGGCAGGTTCTAGAGTCGTAAGAACCAAGCGGCTATTCACACAAGAAACGAAAATGAGCATTTAGTCAAATGATATGTAAGTGTTTGCTCAATAAAGACTCAAAACTCACTTTTGTGGGAATGGGTTCTTATGTGATCAAGTATATATAATCAAATTTTAACTAAGCTTGTCATGCCTTTTCATAATTTTCTTATGTTGGTTCTTTTTATCACGACGCTATCGGTTGTAAATTTGTAAAAATATAACCTTTTTGAGAACTTGAATTTCCCGAGTTAAACCTAGACAAGTAAAAAAAATGAAAATTTTTGAAAAAAATTTGGGGTGATTAGCGGTTCCAAATAGAGTTTTGTGTAAGGCTTGTATTTAGGACTTGCAAGATTCAAGGTTTTAGCACCCCCCCCCCCCACACTTAAATTACACATTGTCCTCAATGTGTCCCAAAAATAAGTTTTTAGGTTGATTGAATGTGTAAAAAGGTGTAAAAAGCGAAATTTTTGTGTTACTGGGCGCTGAACACGACCCAGTGTTTAAGTGCCAGTAACAAAATTAAAACAAGAGAAACAGAAGCCTGGACACGGGGGCGTGTTGGGTGAACACGGCCCGTGTCCAGTTACCTGAACTAGGTCTTTTTCTGCAGACTGTGCAGCACGGGGCCGTGTTGGGTGGACACGGCCCGTGCCGAACTTACTGTAAACGAAGAAATTTGTCGGACGGTTCTGTTTTCCTGTATAGAGTGCTGGTTCAAGTTTCCCTTGCATCCTTTGCCATCTCAGGTGTGTTTTATTCCATTCAACACCATTCAAACACCAAATTAACTAAAACCATCATTCATTAATCATAGAGAGAATTACATAATAGCCCTAAAAATGAAAAATAAAGCAGAAAATAAAAGTTAAAAGTACTAATATTAAATAGGTCAAGTGATCCGTAAAATCTTCCAAAGGAGTTCTACTTCTACAATAAGAACCAAAATTCCGGAAATAGATTTCTGGTCTAAAAGCCTTGTAGAGCTCCAAGCCGAACGGTGTTCCTTAGATGTTGCTAGAGCTATTCTTCTATCTCCCTTGGGAGAAGGGATGCGGCTTCATGTTCCTCGACATCTTGAGGAGGAGGAGCGACACCAACCGGAACCCCTTGTAGTATGTCTCGAGGAGGTTCCGAATGTAGGGCGTACCATTCGGCCGGAATGATGACTTCTGGCACCACATTCCATGCCCTTTGGGTGATAATCGGTACCAAAGGAGGAGAGGCGAGAATGTTCAACCTTTGGTGCAAAAGGTTGACCTCCCGGAGACATCCTTCTAGTCCCACCGTCAAATGATTAATGCGGTCGACCAATGCCTCTTCCACACTTGTTACTTCATCAAGGGCTTCTCTTAAGGCGTAAACATAGTTTACAAGAGTATCCTCAACCGTAGATGATCTTCTCCCCTGCCGGTTGTTCCTGGAATGCGACGAAGAGTTTCCGCTTGTTCTGCTTGCCATTCTGAGAAAACATGCCGAAAATAGTTCAATTTTATGGGTCCAGTACTTCGGACACGGCCCCGTGTTCAGTGAACACGGCCCCGTGTTCAGATATCTGCAAGATTTATGGACAAGGAATCTTGGGGTTTCAAATTGTTTTTATGATTTTTGAAGCATTTTTGAACTTAAACAACTTAAAACATTGTTATAGAACTTATTTTTATCAAGATTCCATGAACAAAAATCTAACAAACACCTCAATAAGGCTTGAAACTATAGAAGGTTCAAGCTTTAATGGAAGTATGAGGAAAATTGAAGAAGATGAAAGTGGATAAAAGAGGAAAGGACAAGAAGATAGTTGAGAAACTTCTTTTAGAAAATACCTAGGATGGTATGCGAGAATATTCCTCAAATCTCTGTCCCTGGAATGGTTCAAATGTGCAGGATTCTTGGCTGCATTTATAGAAAATGACAGTACGTTGCGCACGGCCCCGTGTCGGCTGGACACGGCCCCGTGTGCAGATGGAATCCTGACACATTTTTGTCCGCATTCTGACAAAATCAGAAGGGAATCTTTTGGGTGGACACGGGGGCGTGCTGACCTGGACACGGCCCCGTGTCTAGAAGCTGTCTTTAAGGAATTCTTCGAATTTCAAGGATCTTTCCCGGATCGGGTGGTTCCTTACTAGATGGAACAACCCCAAAGTGCCTAAGATACCTCAATTGATCTAGATTAAGACGAGAACGCAAGAGGTTGTCGGTGAGGGTGATTCCTATGCTATATGTAGGTGGACAAGTCCAACCCTTTCCCGGGCTCTCGTTAAAGAAGGTGTATGTCGAATCGCTCAGGTCTATGTATGCATCAAACGAAGTTGATGGGGAGTCCTTCACGGCACAATCGACACAGGGACGACTATCGCTCAAGTCCTCACTAGAGTTAGAAGTATCATTGGAAACAATGAAGTTGTTTGAATGCGTTTCCAACCTCTCTTCTTGGTTATCGTCGTGGAAAAGATTATTGAAATCTTCCCTAAGTTCTTTTAACCAATTATTAATTAGATCTTCTACTTGAAATAATTCATCAAGAAGCATTTCTCCTAGAATATCTGGTTGGGCGCATTCGAGGGAGAGATAGAGATTATTTTTACTTTCGCCCCTCTTAAGGATACTAGGAAATGACGGGTCTATATAGTGGGGTTTATAATTTATAAAAAAAAAACATTTTAATTCTTCATGGTTACCACCACATAATTGACACCACATAGTACCATAAGAGTGCCGAAAGTAAAAAGTATCAGTATCACTCATGTTTGTGTCAGAAATTACCAACCGTCGGGATCTTACGGTTCTGTTTTCAGTAACTGAAACTTGGGCACGGGGGCGTGTTTAGTGGGCACGGCCGCGTGTTTAGTGGGCACGGCCCCGTGTTCAGCTTACTGTCTGACTTAAAACAGGATTGCCAGTTGCAATGATTGGGCACGGGGCGTGTTCAGCGGGCACGGCCTGTGCTGAGTTCTGCAGAAGCTGAAAAATTAAGAAAAATCCTAAAAAAAATGAAAAATAAGAAAAACGATTAGGCCGTTGATTCCTAACTTTCTTAAAATCCTTGTGTCCCCGTCAAAGGCGCCAAAAACTTGATGCGTGTGAAGTGTTATATATATTAGGTGTATATTTTAAGCCCCTTTAACACTTATTTTTAGCCAAGTTTTAAATTTATAAAACACGATATTTCACTAACACTAAACACACATATGGGCAAGTGCACCCATCGTGAGCGTAGTATAGTGTTGGTAAGATACCGAGGTCGTCCAAGGACACAAGAGCTTTTAGTACCGGTTTATCCTCAACGTCTAATCAAAATAAAAAGTTAGAAAAATGTTTTAAACTAAGAAAAATAAAAACTAACTAAAATGCTGAAAATAAAAATAAAAGAAAAACAGATAGACAAGATGAATCACTTGGTTCCGACTCGTATCTAGTGTAACCTTTGATTATTTCCGCACTTTTGCACATATTTAAGAGATTATCTTAGTTATTGTAGTAGGCCCCTCTTTTGAAGGTGACGTTACCCTCACCCCAGTAGTTTGAGTCATCAAGGATACAATCCTAAACGGTGGATTATTGGAAGATAATTAATTAAGTTATTAATGAAAATTATGGTAGGCCCCTCTTTTGGAGGTGACGTTACCCTCGACTAAGTAGTCTGAGTCAGCAGGGATACAGTCCTAAATAGCCGGGTTATAGTAATAATAGTAGTTAACTTATGAGGGGATCAAAGAGTTTGGACCCCCGCCATCCAATACCGTTAAGTATTGAAGGAGGTCCTACTAAATTTGAACCAGGTCCATTGCAGGACCTCTAAACGCTGAACAATGGCAAGACCTTTACCAAACCGTTCCCTTAACCCCCGACCAGGTAGCCAACATACCTCCATATAGACCGTGGAGATATGAATGGTGAAAATCTTTTATTTTATGTAGACAATAAAATAATGCCAAGACACCACGGACAAACGATAAGGAAAGATCACCTTCAACATAAGCAACTAGTTATTAAAGTCATTAATACAAAACCAAATAAAAAGTGCAAAAGATTAGAAATAAAAAGTATTAAACTAGACACTTTGTCTTCACCAAGTGATGTAAGAGACTTAGGCAAACATGGCCTTGATTGTCAAGAACTCTTACGATCAATCTTGGATCCCGAGACGACTCACACACTCTACGATGGACAATGGATGATGGTGGTGGATGATGGTGTTATGGTGGTGGTGGGTGAAGTGTGAGAGAGGTGGTGTGCCAAGGGATGGTTTGAGCTTGAGCCAAGCACTCCTATTTATAGGCTGAACAGAAGCTCGGGCACGACCCCGTGTCCAGTGGGAACGGCCCCGTGTCCACATCCTTCTCTTTCTTCATTTAATGCAGTTTTGTCTTTTTAGTTGACCACGCCCCCGTGTCCGCTGAGCACGACCCCGTGGTGCAGAAGAATCTTTGTACTATGCAGATTTGCTAGATTGTACGAATCTTATAGTTGACCACGGCCCCGTGTCCGCTGAGCACGGCCCCGTGGTGGGCAATAGAAGCTTCTACCACTTTGTCTTTTCTGCTGACACCTGGGCACGCCCCCGTGCTGGCTGAGCACGGGGCGTGTTCAGGCTTCTGATCTCTTTTTTTGCTTGGGAAGATGCTGTCGTGGGGTCGGGCATGTCACGTCTTGTTCCTTTTCTTGTATTTATGTTAGATTTTAATGTCTTTTTGTTTTTTTGTTAATTTGAGCTCATTTAATCCAGAAAATACAAAAGGAAGACAAAAGCACACTTTTTCCAACATTAGTACTAAAAAAGGGTTGGTTTTATGCCTTATTTGATGAAATTTATATGTTGCATTTTTAACACATCAATCATCCATCTGATGATTTGTGCATTGGTTAATTCTTGAAGTGAAAGGATTTATCCGACCTCTAATGCTTGACATACTTGCAATATATATATATATAATACACACTTTAAAAACCCAACTATAATATCGACCAAGCCATGGTTGAACATTATGTTGAGGTGGAGAATATTCCAAGTCTTAGATTCATTAGTTCGAATTTCTAATGAGTAATCGGACTCATGAAAAGCACAAACACCTAATAGGGTCCGAATAAGTGTCTAAGATGGGATATATTTTTATGTAATTTCATTCTTATAACCTTCGTTGCAATCCCAATCTCCAAGGCCAAATACTCATACACCTTTGTTTACCATTTTAGGGTAACTTCGGTGTTCCATCCTTCAAAACCGCTCTCTCACTTTTGTAGTAACCTTCGTAAACCTTGAGTTCATACTTGACCCATTTTACGCTTTAAACACTATTTGGGTTGCAAAATGTATCCGTTTTAAAATCACAATCAATCTTATGCAAACATGCTACTTTTTATGCGTACTAGGACTACCTTATGCATGCTATCTATCATTAACTTGAAAAATCCTCCCTTAACATGTATAGCGCTATAGCATTAGCGCAGCACCCCATTTGCCGGGTTATTGGTAAGTATTAAATCAATAAGAACTTATTCACATCGGTGATAAGATTACGCAAGTGGATACTTTGGATTGATTTTTCGTTTATGCATGCTAGTATGATTTATATAACTTAGTATATAATTAACATGTGGAATTGAGACTTTATTCATACTAATGCTATATAGACAAACCTGTATGCTCACCGACATATTTTTTTGTTGATAGATATTTTATATACGTGTTGCAGGAAACGTATGATGTTGATATCATAAGAAATCTATTTAGGGTGGACTAGAAACTTACCAAGCTTTATTTATGTATTTTTTTATGTTCTAGTTATGAAATTTGCAAAATGTTGTACTTTCCTTTCGAAACAATGTATCGTATTATTTGAATTAATGGAAATCAAATTTAGAGTTTTAATTATTGTCGCAATCTTGTGTTATGATGCTTTTGACCAATCTATTATGTCTCGATTCGATGTTTCCATCATTTGTTGGGGTGTGACACTTATCTGAATTTTGCTAATTTTCCAAAAGGCGGGCTGAGGCGCTTTGTGTAACATTTGCAAAATTTCAACCATTGTACACATTCAATCGTTTTCGTATTTAATAAAATTTTATATTTTATTTACAAAATACGTAATCGTACGATCAAGCGAAATGGTATTCACGACATTTTCGAAACAAAATCCAAGTTACATATGCTTTTATACCCTTCATATAGATTAAATAACAAGTTAGAAGGGCTAAAATTGGAAAAATTGTGATTATATAAGTCTGGGGGCCAAAACTGCCAAAAAGTGAAACTTATTTATCAGATGGCCTTACGGACCGTAAGACCTAAAGCCATACGGTCCGCAAGACATGCCCAGAAGCTAAAAATTGCTTGTTCACCAAGCATAACCACATATCTTCAACACTTGCCACCTTGCACGAATTTTGTGTCACACCCCGATCACCGGTGGGCCCGGATGGGAACATTCGTGACGGTTGGATTACAGTTATCACAATATAATAATATGCAGCGAAAGTATTGGATTGAAATTATTAAATAAAAGCTTGAATGTATAAAAGTATTACAAGCGTTAGATACAAGACCACAAGCACGATCCAAATAACAGAGCTTTAGACATCATAGGCCTTAAGCATCAGGAGTGCAAATTCCTTAGCCGACCCGTATTCCCAGCCTATTATAAGGTTCGGTATCTACTGTTCAATCTTTTGAAAATACGTCAGCCAAAGCTGGTAAATACAATTAACTTACTCTTTGGAAAATAGTTTTTCGAAAAGAGTTTTATACATATGGAAAACCCATAGGTGATCCTTTAAATATATCTTGGGATTAGTCTTGTGATGAGATTATATACTTGATTAACCCATTGGGTTGTCCGGGCATAGTATCAATAACCCCCAATTACAATAATTATCAAGTAAACGAATTAAACCGTATTCATACACTTTTGCGCAATCATAGGCGACTTACTTATGTAATAACCGTCCCAAGAGGCATATTTTCCATCCCAAGTTTACACTAAAATAAGTCAAGAGTATTAACCTTTTTGCTAGCTTCCAATCAATAAGACTATTGATGTGTGTAAAATGAAACATATAAATTACATCAAATGAGGCATAAAACTAATCCTTTTTTAGTACTAATGTTAGAAAAAGTGTGCTTTTGTCTTCCTTTTGTATTTTCAGGATTAAATGAGCGTAAATGAACAAAAGGAACAAATATGCAGCCAAATCTAACATAAATACAAGAAAAGGAATAAACGTGGCATGCCCGACCCCTCGACAGCATCTTCCCAAGCAAAAACAAGAGAACAGAAGGCTGACCACGACCCCGTGCCCAGCGGACACGGGGGCGTGGCCAGTTGTCTGCAGAAAGGACAAAGCTATAGAAGTGTGTGTAGTAGTCTCGGGATCCAAGATTGATAGTAAGAGTTCTTGACAATCAAAGGCCATGTTTGCCTAAGTCTCTTACATCACTTGGTGAAGACAAGCATTTAGTGTAATACTTTTGATTTTTAATCTTTTCGCACTTTTTATTTGGTTTTGTATTAATGACTTTAATAACTAGTTTCTTATGTTGAAGGTGAAACTTCCTTATCATTTGTTCGTGGTGTCTTGGCATTGGTTTACTGTCTATATAAAATAAAAGATTGAGTAAACTTCCGTTTTGCTCCCTGTGGTTTGGTCATTTTAACGGTTTTGCTCCAATAGTTTAAAAATAGCCATTTTCCTCCCTGATCTTTCGAGTTTGTCGCCAGTTTGCTCCCTAGTCTTTCGAGGTTTCGCTAGTTTCCTCCCTGATGGAGTTAGAGGCTAGGAGCAAAATGAAGATAAGTTAGAAAAATCAGGGAGGAAATGGTTATTTTTTAACTATTGGAGCAAAACCGTTAAAATGACCAAACCCCAGGGAGCAAAACGGAAGTTTACTCTATAATATTTTCACCATTCATATCTCTACGGTCTATATAGAGATATGTTGGCTACCTGGTCGGGGGTTAAGGGAATGGTTTGATAAGGTTCTTGCCTTGTTCAGTGTATAGATCCTGCAAGGACCTGGGTCAAGCTTACTAGGACCTCCTTCAATACCCACTGGTATTGGATGGCGGGGGTGCGAATGACTTAATCCCCTCATATGTAAACTACTATTAATACATTAACCCGGCTACTTGGGATTGTATCCATGCTGACTCAAACCACTTAGCCGAGGGTAACGTCACCTTCAAAAGTGGGGCCTACCACATTACGCATTAATAACTTAATTAATTATCTTTCAATATTTCAACCCTTTAGGATTGTATCCTTGTAGACTCAAACTACTGGGTTGAGGGTAACGTCACCTTCAAAAGAGGGGCCTACTACTATAACTAAGATACTCTCTTAAAAAGTGCAAAAGTGCGGAAATCATCAAAGGTTACACTAAAGGCGAGTCGGATCTAAGTGATTCATCTTATCTATTTGTTTTTATTTTATTTTTATTTTCAGCATTTTTAGTTTTTAATTTTCATGTTTAAACTTTTTTCTAAAATTTTGATTTGATTAGACGTTGAGGATAAACCTGTATTAAAAGCTCTTGTGTCCTTGGAAGACCTCGGTATCTTACCAACGCTATACTACGCTCACGTTGGGTGCACTTGCCCATATGTGTGTTTAGTGTTAGTAGAATATCATGTTTTATAAATTTAAAACTTGACTAAAGTGTTAAAAAAGGGCTTAAATATTAATAAAAATATATCACGCTACACACACATCAACTATATTTGGTAAAGAGCCGCAAGTCTAAGTATTATTGACTCAAGTCCGATTACTATAGTCTGGAATGAACAGATTTATTATCTGTTAGAATGTATACGGGCCAAAGCTAGTTCCTTTAGATATGACCCCATACTTAAGAATAGGTTCGCTAGATTAAGCGTATACTGAAAAGAATGTGGTTTAAACCCAACAAGTACTAGCACTTGTATAATATGGGTAAACAATGTACATTCTAGATTTTTGAGATCAAAACGATAAGCTTAAACCCTTTTCGGTAAACTTTTGTAAACTGGTTACGTAAGTCTAACCGTTTTTGGCGCCGTTGCCGGGGACACAAAGATTTTAAGAAAGCTTAAAATAGACGACCTAATCAGTTTTTCAAAACCTTTTTAAAACACGCGCACATTTTCTGCATTTTAGTTAGTTTTTGCATTTACAGTAGACTGAACCCGGGGTCGTGCTCGCTGAACACGCCCCCGTGCTACATAATTTTTACAAAACTCCCAGATACAAAGTCTGAACACGGGGTCCTGTTCGCTGAACACGCCCCTGTGCTGCAAAAGACCAGTCACTTTTATTAAAACGCCCAGATACAGAACCTGAACATGGGCCGTGCTCACTGAACACAGGGCCATGTCCAGCCTCTGTTTCCGTTTTTATTTTTGTTTTCTGGTCCCGAGACTCTGTTGTGGTCTGCTGAGTTATTCTTATGGATCAATACTCAGGATATTACAACTACCACTATGAGGAGGATGATTATAGGGAAGACTATTGCACCATTTGTGGTAACCCTCACTCGGTACAATATTGTATCCTCTTTGAACCATCCACTTCATACAACTACTATGAGGAGCCCAGGTACAAGCCATCCTCTTCATATACATCCTATGAAGACCCAAGGTATGAGCCTTCATACTCATACTTTAAGGAACCAAGATATGAGCATCCACCTTCATATGCTTACTATGAGGAACCATGGTGTGAACAACCCACCTCATATGAGTATTATGCAGAACAAAGTTACGACCCTTATCCATCATACACTTACAATAAGGAATAATGGTGTGAACCATCTACCTCATGTGAGTATCATGAGGAACCAAGGATCGAACTTCCGGATTCAAGCTTTGAAGATCCTTATTCTATCACACCAATAGCCGATAAGATAATAGAACACCTTAAAACTATCGAACGTTGTATAAAAGAAGCCCGCGCAAGGGAAGATGAATCCCGCGCAAGGGAAGAATTAACTTGTAATAAAGAAGAGATAGTTGAAGAGGTAAAAATGGAAGAACAAGTAAATGAAAAGCCGACACATGAGTTAAACAACGAAAAAGGTGAGTCCGACAACGTTTGAATTCAAGAAGAGTCTAATTTTAAAGAAATTAATCTCTTGTCGCCTTCTTTCGAAAATCATTGTTTAGTACCCACTCATGCAAAGTTTTTAAAAGAGTTAAACACTAACACTAAAATTGACGAAACGGTAAGCATTAAGTTAACAAATGATCAAACTATGCTAATAAAAGAAGATCCATTTGAAATAAAAATTACACCGGTTCCATGTTTTTTTCAAAATTCATTTATTAGTAATATTACAATTGATAAAGATCTTTGTGTTAATATAATACCAAACTACATTTTTGAAAAATTAAGTATTGGTGATTTTTCTCCACTTCAAATACCCATTTTTCTATCTAATCGAAAAACAATAAATTCAATTGGGATAGTTGAGGATGTGTTGGTCCAAACCAATCAAATGGTAATCCCAACCGACTTCGTCATCCTTGATGACGCTCCACTAGTATTGGGACGACCTTTTGTAAAGACCTACGAAGGTTTGAAAAATCGGAAGTATAACAATCTACCTATTCAATTAGGGGCATTTAAAAAAAGTGTCGATCTTAAGCATTCAATGAAGTATCCATTCGGCAATAATGACCCCCTAATTGAAGATGAAGATGAACCACCCGATACAAGAGAAGAAATCGATCACTTTGTTGAAGAAAAGGTCACCATAGAACAAACCTTCTTGGTTCTTGATCAAAATGAGCAACCAAATAAGGAGTCTCCTAAAGACCCACCTCTTGAGCTCAAAGAACTTCCAAAAGGTTTGGAATATGCTTTTCTCGACAAAGATGGTAAATTACCTGTAATTATTTCATCAAAATTAACTAGTGAAGAAAAAGAAAAATTAATCACACTTTTGAAAAAACACAAAAATGCGATTGCTTGGAAGCTTGTAGATATCAAAGGAATAAGTCCTTCCATGTACATGCACAAAATTTTAATAAATGATGACTATAAATCGGTAATACAACCACAACGTAGAGTCAATCCAAACGTCTAAGAAGTGGTTAAAAATGAAGTCATCAAATTACTTGAGGCCGGACTCATTTACCCAATCTCCTATAGTCCTTGGGTAAGTCCCGTCCAAGTAGTTCCCAAGAAAGTAGGTATGACAGTGGTAACAAATGAGAAAAATGAATTAATACCAACAAGAACAGTCATAGGATGGAGAGTATGTATAGATTATCGTCGATTAAATGATGCAACAAGGAAAGATCAGTTTCATTTACCTTTTATTGATCAAATGTTAGAAAGATTACCCGGTCACAAATTTTATTGTTTCTTAGATGGTTTTTCAGGTTACTTTCAAATACCGATAGCACCAGAAGACCAAGAAAAGACAACATTCACATGTCCCTACGGAACTTTTGCTTATCGAAGCATGCCTTTTGGTCTATGTAATGCCCCCGCAACTTTTCAACGTTGCATGGTGGCCATCTTCCATGATATGATAGAAAAGACAATGGAAGTCTTTATGGACAACTTTTCTATCTTTGGAGATTCATACGACCAATGCCTCGATAACCTTGAACGAATGCTATCCCGATGTGAGGAAACTAACCTCGCCCTTAACTGGGAAAAATGCCATTTCATGGTAACGGAGGAAATAGTACTCGGTCACAAAATCTCAAGCAAAGGGATGGAGGTTGATCGAGCAAAAAATAGACACTATTTCTCGACTACCACCCCCATCCTCCGTTAGGGCTATCAGAAGTTTCCTAGGGCATGCCGGATTTTATAGACGATTTATCAAATACTTTTCAAAAATCTCAAGACCACTAACAAAATTACTTGAAAAAGATGCCCCTTTCATCTTTGACAAGGATTGCAATCAAGCATTTCTAACACTAAAAGAAATGTTAGTCAATGCACCTATCATGATAGCGCCTGATTAGAAATTACCTTTCGAAATCATGTGTGATGTAAGTGACTTTGCAGTTGGAGCCGTCTTAGGACAAAAAAAAGATAAGCATTTTCACCCAATATATTACGCTAGTAAAACACTTAATGATGCACAAGAAAATTACACAACAACAGAAAAAGAATTACTAGCTGTAGTATTTGCTTTTGATAAATTTCGTTCTTATCTTGTTCTTTCTAAAATGATAGTTTATACAGACCATGCAGCCATTCGATATCTCTTTAAGAAACAGGATGCTAAACCGTGTTTAATTCGGTGGATTCTACTCCTCCAAGAGTTTGACATTGAAATTAAAGACAAAAGAGGAGCAGAAAACACCGTTGCAGATCATCTTTCCCGCTTGGAAGATCCAGCTTTGGAGGCAACTAGGGACGAGCTAATCAATGAAAAATTCCCAACGGAGTCCCTGGAATGGTGGAATACCGAGAAGAGCCGTGGCACGCCGACTATGCTAACTACTTAGCTAGCGGTATAGTCGCAAAAGGGTGGCCACATCATCAAAGAAAAAATTCTTTGCCGATGTAAAGCATTATTTTTGGGAAGATCCTTATCTTTTCAAAATATGTGCCGACCAACTTATCCATCGATGCGTACATGGTAGTGAAACAAGAAGAATTCTCCGCCATTGCAATGAAGGTCCATACGGAGGACATCATGGTGCCGCTAGTACCGCACGAAAGGTATTTGATTCAGGATTTTATTGGCCAACCATTTACAAAGACGCCCAAAGTCTTATCAAAACATGTGACGCTTGCCAAAGATCATGTAATATTTCTTCCAAAAATGAAATGCCACAAAATGACATTCTTGTTTGTGAAATTTTTGCTGTGTGGGGACTCAACTTTATGGGACCCTTCCCACCATCAAAATGAAACAAATATATACTTGTGGCAGTGGATTACTTGTCTAAATGGGCCAAGGCCGAAGCACTTCCAACAATCGATGGGAGAGTTGTGGTAAGATTCCTGAAACGATTATTTTCTCGTTTTGGAACTCCAAAAGCATTAATAAGTGATAGAGGTACCCATTTTTGTAACCATCAACTTGAAATTTTTTTAACACGGTATGGGGTCTATCACCGAGTCTCAACAGCATATCACCCTCAAACAAACGAACAAGCCGAAGTGACTAATCTAGGTTTAAAAAGAATACTTGAAAAAACCGTAGAGTTAAATAAAAAAGAATGGGCCGATAAATTAGACGATGCTTTATCGGCTTTTCGAACTGCATATAAAACAACAATAGGTACAACCCCATATAAGCTTGTTTACGGAAAAATTTGTCATTTGCCGGTAGAGATAGTACACAAAGCCTACTGGGCAATTAAAAACGTAAACTTAGACTTAGAAATGGCCGGTAAAAATCGATTTTGTCAATTAAATGAATTAGACGAGTTAAGGAATCACGCATACTCTAACTCCGAAATTTATAAGGAAAGAATGAAAAATTTGCATGATAAACACATTAAACCTAATGAATTTCGGGTAGGAGATCAAGTTCTATTGTTTAATTCACGACTTCAATTATTTCCTGGTAAGTTAAAGTCTAGGTGGTCGGGACCTTTTTCCATCACCCACATTTTCCCACACGGTGCAATTGAGATTAAATCTCGGAATGGAATTCCATTCAAAGTCAATGGCCAACGGTAAAGCTTTATCAAGGATTTATTGAGGATGAAGAAGAAGAAATCTCGCTTCAAGCGGCCGAAGAATAAAACGAAGGTTTAAGCATCAGCATCAACATCTTATCTTGTAAGTTACGAACATCGGGAAAGCATCTAAATCGGTAAGATTTCTAAAACCAAGTTTCGGGAAACAGGGCATTCACACGTGCACTTAATATATATATATATAATTTTGCCCACCCACGGGGACGTGTCCAGCGGACACGGGGCCGTGTTCGCGCAACCGTCGGGGATAAAACCCCTTTTTCCTTCATTTCTTCATTTCAACACGCCCCGTTTCCCCAAGAACTCTCTGGTTCCGGCAAAATTTTCTGAAGATTTTAACGTTCCCCCGACTTCTAACAACGTCAAGGTATGATTCTATCATCATAATTAGTTAGTTTAATCACTTGCATGTAGTTTAACATAAAAAAAATTTGGGGAAACTCTAGGGTTCTTCAACTTGAACCGAATCAAACATCAAATTTTTGCTTAGATCTATTAGCATTAGTGTAGATGAATGTAATAGGAAGTAAATCAACTTGAATTGTTTGTAGATTTGCCCGATTTCTCATAAAACCTCAAACCCTTGTTTTTGAACCGAAAAAGATGAACTTGAAGGGGTAAACGGTTTGTTTTGGGAAAACGGCACTTGGGGTTTCATTTTCGGGGAAAACCGCCCCTAATAGACCAAAAATTTTCATGTTTTCGGGACCGGGTCGAAAAATGGGATTTTTGGGAAACAGACGCCTGAGCACGGGGGCGTGTTCAGCTTATTTTTGGCGAATATGGGCGTGTCCGCTGAACACGGGGTCGTGTTCAGCTGGCTGTTTTCAGTTTTCTTTGAAAATTTTACTGTTTCTTGCTGATTGTTTGGTGTTTTCTTTCAGATGACCAAGAAATTTACCAGGTTCAACGCAAATGAGTGGGCTGCTCAAGCGCGGTTTGAGGTGCTCAAGACTAGGCCCGAAGAAAATCCCCGACAAGTTTGCTTGGATATTCTAGAAGTAGTAGGCCAAATAGACCGCTTCAACAACCATGTTACTGGTCCACTACGAGCAGCTCTTTGCACTCGGCTTCACTCCGTGCATGAGTATAACATGGAATTTTATAGCACGTTTGCCTTCAAGGAAAAAATGGAGCCGTTTGACAATGAGGGGGTAGAATTCCGTTGTGAAGAGGTTATGTACTCAATTTCAATAGCACAATTCAGGGCTATCATCAGGATGTATTCGGAAGAGGATGCTGGAGAGGAAGAGAACACTGGTGGTCTCCGCGAGCTTCCACAAGATCAACGCCAAGCTGCATGGGCTCAGACTGGGGAGGGGCACTATAACCCGAGCCAAACCAAAAGCACACAATTGAGGGACCATCTCTACCGCTACATCCATAGGGTCCTCAGCTACTCCCTTTGCTAGAGACATGACAGTGGTGGTGTTGTAGGGTTGCGTGATCTGATAGTCCTCCATTGTATTCATAACCGTATCAACCTCGATGTTCCATAGATGCTACTTCGCAACATGCACTTGAACCAACTTGCCACTCCCCCGAATCCTATCCTTTTTGGAGGGTGGATCTACCGCCTCTTCAAACATTTTGTGCCAAGGATGCCGAGGTCCTTTCAAAAGGGCCCATGGTCGGGAAAAGTGGACCTTGTCATTTGTCGCTCCATGAATTTAATCAATGAAGCATATGACGGGACGATCAGATTTCAGACGGTTCAAGGGCATGTGTGGAACCCTCAAGAAGCTCTTGTCCTTCACGTTCCACATATCCGTCCTCCTCCCCAGTACCAGTATCAGCACTATGGTGATGCAGGCCAATCCTCCTCTCAAGGAGGTGGTTTTCCTAACTTTCAAAGTTTACATGATTTATTGCAGGAAAACCTCATGTGCACCCGCAACACCTACAACATGGCCAGCAACACGTACGCCCAGGTCAGAGTTATAGAAAGAAACATCTCTGACATGCAGGATGACATCAGCAACATCCGGGAGTATATGGCGGGCCAAGGAGGGAATGATGACGAGGATGACAACATGGATTGAGCAGGAGGTGTTGGTGGTGGCATTACATGGTTGATGACGTAACATGTTAACCCTTTATCTCTCACAAAAAATTTCATGCCCTGCGTGCCACTTGTTGAACAATTTACTTTTCTTAACACTTTTAATTTCCTGGATTTTTTTAGTTTGTGATGTGAATGTTGAACTTATGGTTAAGTAGGATGTTGGTTATTTTGTTTGGTGTGGTATTTATAAGTAAAACAGGTACCTACGAGGCTTGAAGCACTAAATCTTAGTGCTACAAAATCTGGGAAAGCAGAACCGAAAGCCAAAACATGTTCTCAATGATTGCAGATTGTCAACACGGGCCGTGTCCAGCCAACACGCCCCCGTGTCCATCGCCCAGTATCTGTTGTTTGTTTAATTTATGTCCAACACGGGTTCGTGTTCACCAGGCATGCCCCCGTGTCCACCTTCTGTAAGTTTCCGTTACTGCCAGTCTGACCACGGGGCCATGCTCACCAAGCACGGGGTTGTGACAAGATGGCCAGTAACAGCAAAACCTTGTTTTTAAACACCTTTTTACGCATAAAATCAACCTAAAAATTTCTTTTTGGGACACATTGAGGACAATGTGTAATTTAAGTGTGGGGGGATGCTAAAACCTTGAATCTTGCAAGTTCTAATAACAAGACTTACACAAAACTCTATTGGAACCGCTAATCACCCCAATTTTTTTCAAAAACTTTTCATTTTTTGTTACTTGTCTTGGTTTAATTTGGGAATAACAAGTCCTAAAAAGGTTATATTTTTATAAATTTACAACCGATAGCGTCGTGATAAAAAGAACCAACATAAGAAAATTATGAAACGGCATGACAAATCTAGTTAAAATTTGATTATATATACTTTATCACATTATAAACCCATTCCCACAAATAGTGACTTTTGAGCCTTTATTGAGCACACAAATATACATCTTTAAATTAAATGCTTATTTTTTGTTTCTTGTGTGAATAGCTGCTTGGTTTCTTACTGTCACACCCCAACCGATGGCAGAAACATCGGGGCGCGGCACTGAGTAAAACAGATTATCCAGGAGAATCCATAACAACTATTAGTTATAATATATTAAAGGTTCATGTCCCATACCACAAACATATAAAATAAGAAAAAAGTTATTACAGACATAGTTCTCAAGGACTAATATCCATTCCGACAACTCAGATTTTATTTAGTTTGTTTCTAGACTTCATCCTAGCTCAATTCCCACAAATAGCAAGCAAGCATCCTAAGCAGTTATCACATACGTTAAAAGAAAGGTCAATACACATAGTGTAAAGGTGAGCATACAAGTTTGAAAGTAATAATAGAGTTCGAAATCGTTTATGCATAACCAGCATGTAACATGTACAAAGTGAAGGCAAGTAGGTTATCGACAGAGAAATATGCACAGACGTGACTGCGAGTTGTAGAATGCGCAACACATATCCCCACTAGGACACATGAAGTAAAGCCCTTAATAACCCCTGTCCATGACAGGTGCTGAGTCCAAACTATAGTACTATCGTTGCTAAGGTGTCAGACAACAATCACTGTGTTAACATAACATACAAGCATTCATCGAATAACACGTAGCATGCAATAACGGTCAGCGTATAAATAGTGTTTGCGTTGTGTGTAAAGTGTGATTTGGATAAGTAACATATGTAACACCCAAAAGTGCGTAAAGCAAAAAGGGATCGAGTATACTCACATGTAGCGTTTAACAAGTAAACACTCTCTTGGATTGAAAGGAGTGTTTAACAAGTAAACACTTCTTTGAGCTTCATGTTTTGGCGTGCATTGAGTGTACAAGAGTTGAAAGAAATGAGTAGAAGATCTGAGCGAGCTCTGGTTCTATCCCAGACTGATGCTTCACTAAGAAATGAGTAGAAGATCTGAGAGAGCTCCATGAAATCAGTGGATTTGAGGTGTTCTAGGGTGATGTCATCATGGAGTTCTTATGAGCTTCATGTTTTGGCTTCAATCCACCAAGAACAAGTTAGATGTGGATGATTTCCACATGAATAAACAAAGATCTTGCATAGATCTGAACATATTCATGGTGAAAAGGATTGACAGATTGTTTTCTAACTTTCTTTCAACTCTTTTACACTCAATGCACGCCAAAACCGATAGAATCAGAGCTTGTTCTGATCTTCTACTCTTCCTTAGTGATGTGTTGGTTCAAGATCTTAATTCTATCTAAGAGACAATCGATTTTGGGTTAAACATGAACCACCGTCTCAAACAGTCAACTGACCGGACTAGGGTGATTCCTATCTGATCGGATTACTTGAGTCTTGACGAGGGTTCTGTTGTTTGGCACGTTATCAAAACGTCTCGAATCAAAACTGCAAACTATCAAAACCACCAAGTGTCAAGACGATCAGGTCGTTGGGATGGAATGCCGTCCGATCGGATTGCCATCCGATCGGACAGCCATCCGATCGGCTTGCACCTTGGTACCACACTTCAACTTTTGTTTCAACTTTTGAAGACCTGAAAGTCGAACGGGTTGCCTTCCTATCGGTTTGCCATCCGATCGAGCAACCATCCGAGCATGTGATGTTTGGCACTTCAACACTTAAACAATTTTCGACATGTTCAATGCATAGACAGTTCTAATGGATTGCCACCTGATCGGTAGACCATCCAATCGAGTGTCAACACTGCTGTGAACTTGTTCTCTGAGAATTACCTTGCCGAATGGATCGTCGCCCGGCCGAATCGCCGTTTGATCGACTGGCCTGAAGGGTAGAGATACTTCTCTATTTTCAAAATGCTACAACGAAAACTTCAAAAGGCAAACCATTATACACAAACACATCTTCACCAGACGAGGTGTCAATCCAATCGAATGGCCATCCGATCGGATGACCATCTGAATGGATTGACATCCGACCGACTGGCCATCCGATCGGATTGCCATCCGATCGGATTACCATCCGACACTTATCACTTGCACCGTTTTACGCGCCGCTTATCGTTTATGCTATCGTTAACTGTTCAGGCTAATCTCTTCCAGCGCTCCCTTCAATCCAAGATAGTGTTTACTTGTTAAGCACAATCTGTGAGTATACTCGACCCCTTTTTGCTTTATGCACTTATGGGTGTTACATACGTTACTTATGCTTAATCACAATCGACACACAACGCAAACACTATTTATACGCTAACCGTTATCGCATGCTACGTGTTATTCGATGAATGCTTGCATGTTATGTTAACACAGTGATTGTTGCCTGACACCTTAGCAATGATAGTACTATAGTTTGGACTCAACACCTGTCGTGGACAGGGGTTGTTAAGGGCTTTACTTCACGTGTCCCAGTGGGGATATGTGTTGCGCATTCTACAATTCGCAGTCACATCTGTGCATATTTCTCTGTCGATAACCTACTTGCCTTCACTTTATACATGTTACATGCTGGTTATGCGTAAACGATTTCGAACTCTATTATATCTATTAAACTTGTATGCTCAACTTTACACTATGTGTATTGACCTTTATTTTACGTATGTGACAGGTGTTTAGGATGCTATCTGCTAGGATGCTTTGCTTGCCTTTCATGGAATCAAGCTAGGGGTCTAGTTATGTTACGCTTAAATCTAAGTCATTGGAATAGTATTTGTTTTTGAGACAATTATTTGTAATAACTGTTTTATTTGGATATGTTGTGGTATGGGACATGACATTTTAATATCTGGTAATTAATAGTTGTTATGGATACTCATGGACAATCTTTTTCGCTCAGTGCCTTGCCCCGATGTTTCCGCCATCGGTTGGGGTGTGACAGATTGGTATCAGAGCCATAACTATAGGGAATTAGGCAAGACTTGACCTAGTCCGGGTCGATATCTTAGAAATGACCTAGTCTATAGTTAAGTACCAACAGACCGACTTGTGCATACCCTGTAAGGGTTTTGTACGAGCTTATTTGCTATATCTCGCTATACTCGCTTACACAACACTATCACTACACTCTAATTTTTGAAAAATGAACAAGTGATTAGGTTGAGATGAGGTGTGAAAACCGTAAACTCTCGACTAAATTGCTCGTTCGACCCGCATTTTATCTATAAATGGGAGAATTTGCATTGAATCAGGAGTGAAATCCGTACTTTAACGCATATTTTCTCCTCTATTTTCTCAAAACAGGAACGAAGTTGCTAAGTCAGGGGTGAAACCCGAACCTTGATAACTTGTTTTGTGCCCTATTTTGGTTTTACAAAACTCTCACCAAAGTCTCGATGGACTCCAACGACTTGAAGTCACACTGTAACTTGAAGGATGCGTGCCATTCGCCCAAATTCGAGGTGAGAGCACAGTCCCGAAAGTTAAAAGTGTGCACCAAAAGTCCTTGTGAATAGTCGAGCCACTTTGGGTAGTCGACATCTATTAGCCGCAGACAGTCCATTCTCGATTTTTATGCGTTTCGATTCTGATCTCGCAATTGCCGACTCTGATATTTTTCGTTTTTATGTGTTTTATACGATTTTGTCTGTTTATGTGTTTCGAATTTGGTGGATTAATCGCTTTTGCTTGGATCGACACACACAACTCGCACTACACATCTACCTCAAATCGCTAACAAATCGTTACTACTGAGGGATAACTGTATGCTATGTTACTCGTTGTGTACTCGCTAATCGCAATCCCTACTCTCGAACGCGTGAACTTTGAATGATAGGTTTCTGTATTCTGACTGCTTTTATGTACCCTATATGCCATACGTGTTTATGTGTTCTGTGATTATGTGTTTATGTGCCGATGTGCTTATGTGGTTATTCGTGTTCCTGAGCTTTAGTAGTAGTAAGTGTGAGGTGAGATTCGATAATATTGTCTTTGAGTCCGGTGGCGATGTCTGTTGCAGACAATGTCGTCATCTGGATCCCTTCACTCTCGAGCTACTCGCCGAAACCAGAAAGACAAATGCCTTGCTTCTCTTGTCGCTAAGCAGATAGCGAAAGTCATTCCCCAAATCATTAGAGACCTACACGAGAATACTAGCAAGTCTTCTGAAGAGTCCAGGACTGACTCGCCAAAGCCTATTTTAAGCTTCAAGCAGTTCAAAGCCTGCGGCCCGAAAGAATTTACTGGCGATGATCTCGGCACTCTGAACGCCACCGGCGTCTTCCAGCCCCGCACCCTAGACTGGTGGACGGCCGAGAGAAACAAACGCGGAAATGATGCTGCTTACGGTTTGACATGGGATGAGTTGAAGAACGTCATGTTGGAAGAGTTCTGCCCTCCCCACGAGCGCCAAAAGTTAGAGGACGAATTCTGGCATATCAAGCAGAAGGATGGTGATAACACTGCTTTAATTGCTCGCTTCAAGCAGCTCAGCATAATCTGTCCGGACCAAGTTAAGACACCCGAGATCACCATCAAGAAGTACATCCGTGCTCTGCCGGATTGTGTGGCTGATTTTGTTCAAGCTGCAAAGACGATGACGATTGAAGAAACTTACCTGCTCGCCACTGAAATCAATGATAAGCGAGTCAAGGCTGGTGTTTGGGACAAAGCCTCGAAGAATCTGCATCAAGTTACCACCGCTGCAACTGCTGAAACCACCGCCGCTCCTCAGTCTTCAAAGTCCTCTCGTCGCAAGAGGAAGAACAACAACAACTCCAGCAACAAGAACTGCGCTGTCACCACTGCTGCCCCACTTCAATCAGTTCCAGCTCAACCGCAGCCTCAACACCACCAAGTAGTGGCCCTAGTTACCAACGCAGCGCCGGCAAAGCGTGCGTATACTGGTCCTCACCCGGCATGCCCTACTTGTACTTATCACCACCCAGTGGGAATAGCTTGCAGATACTATGTACATTGCAA
The DNA here is from genome assembly GCA_030545235.1 of Helianthus tuberosus. Classification (NCBI taxonomy): domain Eukaryota; kingdom Viridiplantae; phylum Streptophyta; class Magnoliopsida; order Asterales; family Asteraceae; genus Helianthus; species Helianthus tuberosus. Next base: position 82,971,368 of record CM060360.1, read on the forward strand.
CATATACGATCACTTCACCGCCAACTGCTGTACAGGTCTTCGACAAACTCCAGCTCCAGCTACGGCTCAACAAGCTCTACTTCCTGCTCCTCAAGGCCAGCAAGCGGCTCCTGCACCCGCGATCCATGCTAGAGCTTGCTTTGCGTGTGGTGATCCCAACCACTTCGCAAAGATGTGCCCGAATCGAGTTGTGAAGCAAGAGCCACAACAGCAGCAGCCCCAACAACAGCAGCAACAGCCTCAGCAGCAGCAACAACAAGCAGCTCGCGCCTGAACTTTCAACATTAATATGCGCCAGGCTCAGGTTGACAACAATGTGGTTAATGGCACGTTCCTTGTGAATGGTACTTATGCTTCGTGTTTGTTTGATACTGGAGCTGATAACTGTTTTATATCGTTTGAGTTCGAAAAGCTTCTTAATCGTAAGCGCGCCCATCTCCCCTCGACGTTCGATGTTGAAGTTGCCACCGGAAGAACCGTCGCTGTCAATTATGTTCTTCGTGATTGTACTCTTGAACTCAACAATCACGTCTTCCCTATCGACCTTATTCCGATGCAGCTCGGTAGTTTTGACGTCATAGTAGGCATGGACTTTCTTCGTGAAAACCATGTTGAAGTTGTTTGCTTCGATAAGATGATTCGATTCTCGCTCGCTAATGGTGATCAATTGTGTGTTTACGGTGAAGTCGCGTCAAAGAAACTCCAGCTCATGTCGTGTGTCCAGGCTAGCAAGAATCTCCACAAGGATACCAAGCTTACTTGGCTAACATTGAAATAGCGGAGAAGGAAAAGAAAGGTAAATCGGGAGTAAACGATGTCCCCGTGGTGCTTGAATTTTTGAATGTATTCCTTGACGATCTTTCGGGATTACCTCCAAGTCGTGATATCGACTTTCGCATCGACCTTGTTCCTGGAGCTAATCCTATTGCTAAAGCTCCTTATCAACTCGCTCCGTCCGAAATGCGCGAACTCTTGAGTCAGCTCAAGGAATTGCTTGACAAAGGCTTCATTCGCCCTAGCACCTCTCCTTGGGGCGCACCAGTCCTTTTCGTCAAAAAGAAGGATGGGTCGTTCTGGATGTGTATCGATTATAGGGAATTGAATAAGCTGACGATCAAGAATCGCTATCCCCTGCCTCGAATCGATGATTTGTTTGATCTGTTACAAGGTGCTACGTGTTTCTCGAAGATTGATCTACGCTCAGGTTACCACCAACTACGCATTCAAGAGGAGGATATACCCAAAACCACTTTTCTCACTCGTTACGGCCACTATGTGTTCGTTGTTATGCCTTTTGGCCTAACTAACGCACCTGCGATTTTTATGGATCTGATAAATCGCGTGTGTAAACCATTCCTTGACCGCTTCATCATCGTGTTCATCAATGATATCCTGATCTATTCCAAGTCGAAAGCCGAACATGCGCAACATCTACGTTTGGTTCTCGAGCTACTCCAGGGGAACCAACTCTATGCCAAGTTCTCCAAGTGTGAATTTTGGCTGGAGCAGGTTCAATTCCTCGGTCATGTTGTCAATAGTCAAGGTATTTACGTCGACCCCGCTAAGATCGAAGCTGTTAAAAGTTGGGTTACGCCTAAGAACCCGTCAAAAGTCCGTACTTTTCTCGGACAAGCGTGCTATTTTTGCCGATTTATCGAAGGATTCTCTAAAATCGTCGTGCCGCTTACCTCTCTCACGCATAAAGACAAGCCTTTTATCTGGGGAACCCAACTAGAGACTGCCTTTCAAACTCTCAAGCATATGCTTTCTAATGCTCCCGTCCTACTTTACCCGACAGAAACGACGACTTTATCGTCTATTGTGATGCTTCGAATCTTGGTCTTGGTTGTGTTCTCATGCAACGGGACAAGGTTATCGCTTACGCATCTCGTCAGCTCAAGATCCACGAGAAGAACTATACAACCCACGACCTCGAGCTAGGCGCAGTTGTTTTTGCGTTGAAGATTTGGCGACACTACCTTTATGGTACTAAGTGTACGGTCTTCACCGACCAAGGAGCCTACAACACATCTTCAGCCAAAAAGAAACTGAATATGCATCAACGCTGATGGGTGGAACTTCTCAACGATTATGACTGTGAGATTCGTTATCATCCTGGTAAAGCAAATTTCATTGCCGACGCTTTAAGCCGACGAAGCTATTTGCATAGCGCTCGGAATGTTCAAGCCCAGCATCATTTCGAAACCCTCATCCGCGAAGCCCAACATGCTTGTTTTACCGAACGCACTCTGAAGAAGGAAAGGATTCTCAACGATGGAGCCCAACTTGTGAATAAGTCGAATGGGATATTCCATTATCTGGACCGAATTTGGATCCCCAAGCAGACCAATTTGTGACAGATTTTGATGGATGAAGCCCACAAGTCTCGGTATTCTATTCATCCCTGTGCTGATAAAATGTACAAGGACCTTCGCTACAAGTACTGGTGGCCGGGTATGAAGAAAGATATCGCTCTCTATGTTTCGAAGTGCATGACTTGCTCGAAAGTCAAGGCCGAGCACCAAAGACCCTCTGGCTCACTCGTTCAACCCGAGATCCCTTAGTTGAAATGGGAGAGTATAGCTATGGATTTCATAACAAAACTTCCACGCACGCCATCAGGTCATGACAAAATCTGGGTTGTCATTGACCGTTTAACTAAATCCGCTCATTTTCTGCCAATACGAGAAGACTAAAAGGTAGAAAAATTAGCCCGGATCTACACCAAGGAGATCATTTGTCGACATAGGACGCCTCGCGACATCATCTATAACCGCGATGGTCGGTTTACCTCGCGTTTGTGGGAAATGTTTCAATCCACTCTCGGTACTACGCTTAACCTAAGTACCGCTTTCCATCCCTAATTGAGGCATTATACGGAAGAAGATATCGATCGCCTATTGTATGCCACGAGATCGGAGATTTGCAAATAACCGGTCCTGAGCTATTGCAAGAAACGACCGACAAAATCCTCCAAATTCGAGACAATTTGCTGAAAGCTCGGAGTCGTCAGAAAAGTTACGCCGATAGACAACGCAAGCCCCTTGAATTTGACCTTGGCGACCATGTACTCCTAAAGGTATCACCTTGGAAGGGTGTGGTCAGATTCGGCAAGAAAGGGAAACTCACACCTCGATATGTTGGACCCTTTAAGATTCTGGAAAGAATCAGAAAAGTGGCCTACAGACTCGAACTACTGGTGGAGCTTAGCAACGTCCACCCGACTTTCCATGTTTCGAACCTCAGAAAGTGTCTGGCTGAGCATGATTTACAAGTTCCACTAGAGGATCTTCAAGTGGACAAAACATTACACTTCGTAGAGAAGGCTGTCGAGATCATGGACTGACAAACCAAGCAGCTTAGGCGCTCACGCATTCCCATTGTGAAGGTTCGCTGGGAAGGCAAACGAGGCGCAAAGTTCACTTGGAAACTCGAAAGCGACATGAAGGCGAAGTACCCGCAGTTGTTCGTTACGGCTAAAGCCTAATTTCGGGACGAAATTCCCTTAAGAGGGGGAGGCTGTAACACCCCGTGTTTCGAAAGTCAAAGTCAAGATTGAAGTCAAAGGAAGAAAAGATTGCTAATTGCGATCTGTCACTCTTTGCTCAACTCCCGTTTTGACTTCTTTGACTTGTAGATAATCTATTTATTTTATCGCCTTAGTTGAATTATGTAGAGTACTTGTTAATAATGGAGGTTTAATCGATATCTATCGCATGTTTTATCGCTTATTGCTTACCGCATCGCAATCGCATTTGCAACCCGAATTATGCTTTCTGGATAATGTTTTACGTGTGTGTGCCTTTTATGTGTTACTTGTGCATGTATATTTATAATTATGATTTGGTGATTAATCGAAACGCAATCACAACTCTATCGCAATCGAATCGAAAACGCTAAACGCAAGTTATTTAGGATGATTGTATGTTAGGTATAGTAGTTGGGATTAATGGATAATACTATCGCACCACAAACTCGATTAAACGCATCGCAAAACCCAACGCACGAAACGAAACGCCGAAGTTCAAACGTCGGAGCCACTCGATCGAGTGACCGCTCGATCGGATGGCCAACCGATCGGTTGGCCATCCGATCGCCAACCGATCGGATTGCCATCTGATCGGATGGCCAACCGATCGGATTGCCACCCGATCGGATAGTCACCCGATCGGTGACCCACTCGACCTAGCACACTTTCCTTTTTGGGAAACCCTATAAATACCTTAACTTGTCACATCACTTGATGTGACAGCTCCTCACTCGACCCAGTCGCACTTCAGCCTCTTTTCTCTCAATTTCTCGCGATTCTTGTAAGTTTTCAACCTAAATCTTGTACTTCTATGATCTACACACACTTCTTCTTAATTCTATCTTTTAAATCTTAACTTTTAACCGTGAAATCATTGGATTTGAGATGTTCTAGGGTGATGTCATCATGGAGTTCTTATGAGCTTCATGTTTTGGCTTCAATCCACCAAGAACAATGATGTGTGCAAAATGAAACATATAAATTACATCAAATGTGGCATTAAACTAACCCTTTTTTAGTACTAATGTTGGAAAAAGTGTGTTTTTGTCTTCCTTTGTATTTTCAGGATTAAATGAGCTCAAATGTACAAAAGAAGCAAAAAGGCAGCTAAATCCAACATAAATACAAGAAAAGGAATAAACGTGGCATGCCCGACCCCTCGACAGCATCTCCCCAAGCAAAAACAAGAGCACAGAAGGCTGAACATGCCCCGTGCTCGATGAGCACGGGGGCGTGCCCAAGTGTCTGCAGAAAAGACAAAGTTGTAGAAGCTTCTATCACCCACCACGGGGGCGTGTCCAGCGGACACGAGGCCGTGGTCAACTCTAAGGTTCACAGAATCTAGGAAAATCTTGATAGTACAGATACGTTTCTGCACACGGGGTCGTGCCCAGTGGACACGGGGGCGTGGTCAACTAATGCAGACAAACTGCATTTAATGAAGAAAGAGAAGACAAGTGGACACGGGGCCGTGTCCGGGCCTTTGTGCAAGCTATAAATAGGGGTACTTGGCTCATTTGCAAACCATCCCTTGGCAAACCACCTCTCTCACACTTCACCCACCCACCACCACCATCACAACCCACATCCACCACCATCATCCATCATAGAGTGTGTGAGTAGTCTCGGGATCCAAGATTTATAGTAAGAGTTCTTGACAATCAAAGGCCATGTTTGCCTAAGTCTCTTACATCACTTGGTGAAGACAAGTGTTTAGTGTAATACTTTTTATTTTTAATCTTTTCGCACTTTTTATTTGGTTATGTATTAATGACTTTAATAACTAGTTTCTTATGTTGAAGGTGAGCCTTCCTTATCGTTTGTCCGTGGTGTCTTGGCATTATTTTACTGTCTATATAAAATAAAAGATTTTCACCATTCATATCTCCACGGTCTATATGGAGGTATGCTGGCTACCTGGTCGGGGGTTAAGGGAACGGTTTGGTAAGAGTCTTGCCTTGTTCAGTGTATAGATCCTGCAAGGACCTGGGTCAACTTTAGTAGGACCTCCTTCAATACCCATTGGTATTGGATGGCGGGGGTCCGAACTCCTTGACCCCCTCATATGTAAACTACTATTAAAACTTTAACCCGACTACTTAGGGCTGTATCCCTGCTGACTCAGACTACTTAGCCGAGGGTAACGTCACCTCCAGAAGAGAGGCCAACCACAATATGCATTAATAACTTAATTAATTATCTTTTAATAATCCAACCCTTTAGGATTGTATCCATGCTGACTCAAACTACTAGGTTGAGGGTAACGTCACCTTCAGAAGAGGGGCCTACTACAATAACTAAGATAATCTCTTAAAAAGTGCAAAAGTGCGGAAATAATCAAAGGTTACACTAAACACGAGTCGGATCCAAGTGATTCATCTTGTCTATCTGTTTTTGTTTTATTTTTCTGCATTTTCTTTAGTTTTTTTCTAGTTTAAAACCTTTTTCTAAACTTTTGATTTGATTAGACGTTGAGGATAAACCGGTGTTGAAAGCTCTTGTGTCCTTGGACGACCTCGGTATCTTACCAACACTATACTACGCTCACGATGGGTGCACTTGCCCATATGTGTGTTTAGTGTTAGTAAATATCATGTTTTATAAATTTAGAACTTGGCTAAAAAAGTGTTAAAGGGCTTAAAATATACATTAAAAAGTATACGACACTTCACACGCATCAAGTTTTTGGCGCCGCTGCCGGGGACACAAGGATTTTAAGAAAGTTAGGAATCAACGGCCTAATCATTTTTTTTTAGGATTTTTCTTAATTTTTTCAGCTTCTGAAGAACTCAGCACGGGTCGTGCCTGCTGAACACGCCCCCGTGCCCAATCTTTGGAACTGGCAATCCTGTTTTAACTCAGACAGTAAGCTGAACACGGGGCCGTGCCCACTCAACACGCCCCGTGCCCAAGTTTCACTTACTGAAAACAGAACCGTAAGATCCCGACGGTTGGTAATTTCTGACACAAACATGAGTGATACTGATATGTTTTACTTTCGGCACTCTTATGGTACGTGGTGTCAAATATGTGGCGGCCCTCATAAAGATTTAGAATGTTATTTTCTAAATTATAAGCCCCATTATATAGACCCATTGTTTTCCTGTAGCCTTAAGAGGGGCGAAAGTAAAAATAATCCCTATCTCTCCCTTGAATGCTCTCAATCAACCCTTCTAGGAGAAATGCTTCTTGATGAATTATTTCAAATGGAAGATCTAATTCTTAATTGGGTGAAAAAACTTGAGATGGATATCATTAATTCACCTCAAGACGAAGCCCAAGAAGAATTATTGAGATCGCATTCGAATAAAAACAACTTCGTTGTTCCTAAAATCACCTCTAACTCTAGCAAGGACTTGAGCGATAGTCGTCCCTGTATAGATTGTGTCGTTAAGGACTCCCCATCGACTTCGTTCGGTGCATACATAGACCTGAGCGATTCGGCATACACCTTCTTTAATGAGAGCCCGGGAAAGGGTTGGACTTGTCCACCTACATTTAGCATAGGAATCACCCTCACCGACAACCTCTTGCATTCTTGTCTTAGTCTAGAGCAATTAAGGTATCTCAGGCACTTTGGGGTTATTCTATCCAGTAAGGAACCACCCGATCCAGATGAATTCCTTAGAAATAGATGAAACTTCATAAACAGCCTCTAGACACGGGGCCGTGTCCAGGTCAGCACGCCCCCGTGTCCACCCAAATATTCCCATCTGATTTCGTGTCAGAATACGGACAAAATATATCAGGATCTTGCCTGCACATGGGGTCGTGTCCAGCCGACACGGGGCCGTGTGCAGCGTGCTGTCGTTTTCTATAAATGCAGCAAGATTCCTACACATTTGGACCACTCCAAAGATAAAGATCTGGTGGATCTTCACACATACCATCCTAGGTATATTCTAAAGAAGGTTCCCAACAACCATCTTGTCTTTTCCACTTTTATCCATTACCTTCTTCTTCAATTTTTCCTTAATACCTCCATTAGAGCTTGAAATCTCCATAATTCCAAGCTTTATTGAGATGTTTGTTAGATTTTTATTCAAGAAATATTGTTAAAAATAAGTTCTACAACAATGTTTTAAGTTGTTTCTGCTTAAAAACGTTTTAAAAATCACGAAAACAAATTAAAACTCCAAGATTCCTTGTTCCAAAAATCTGCAGACATCTGAACACAGGGTCATGCTCATTGAGCACGAGGCCGTGTCCGAGGTACTGTTTCCATGAAATTGAACTCTTTTCAGTATGTTTTCTCAGAATGGTGAGCAGAACTAGCGGAACATCTTCATCGCACTCCAGAAACAACCGACAAGGGAAAAGGTCATCAACGGTTGAAGATTCTCTTGTAAACTATGTTTACGCTTTAAGAGAAGCTATTGATGAAATGACGGGAGTGGAAGAAGCATTGGTCGACCGTATCAATCATTTAACGGTGGGACTAGAGGGATGTCTTCGAGAGGTCAACCTTTTGCACCAAAGGTTGAACATTCTCGCATCTCCTCCTTTGGTGCCAATTATCACTCAAAGGGCATGGAATGTGGTACCCGAAGTCATCATACCGACCGAATGGTACACCATACACCCGGATCCCCCTCGAGACATACTACAAGGGGTTCCGGTTGGTGTCACTCCCCCTACGCAAGGTGTTGAGGAAAACGAGCCCGGCTTCTTCCTCCCAAGAGAGATAGAAGAATGGCTTTAACCACATCTAGGGAATATCCCTCGGGCCAAAAGTTCTACGAGACTTTTAAATACCGGAAAGCTATTTCCGGAATTTTGATTCTTATTAAAGTAGAACTCCTTAGGATGATTTTATGTACAATTTGACCCATCTATCTTAGTTTTTATTTTTCTATCTTGTCTTTAAATTCTCTAGGACCTTATGTAATGTGCTAGTTTAATGAATGATGGTTTTAATTAATTTGGTGTTTGGATGATGATGTAATGGGAAAAACACACTTGCGATGGTGAAGGATACCAAGGGAAACTTGAACCAGCACCCCACGCACGAAAACATGGCCACCGGCGTATTTTTCTTCATTACAGCAAGTTCAGCACGGGGCCGTGCTCACCCAACACGGGGCGTGCTCAACCATCTGCAGAAAAATGCCCAGTTCAGGTACCTGGACACGGGGCGTGCTCACTGAACACGCCCCGTGTCCAGCCTTCTGTTACTTTACTTCATTTTCTGTTACTGGCGATCTGAACACGGGGCCGTGCCCGGACACCACGGGGCCGTGTCCAGACGCCCAGTAACATAAAATTTTGCTTTTTCACATCTTTTTACACATTCAAGCAACCTAAAAACTTATTTTTGGGACGCATTGAGGACAATGTGTAATTTAAGTGTGGGGGGATGCTAAAACCTTGAATTTTGCAAATCCTAATTACAAGCCTTACACAAAACTCTATTGGAACCGCTAAACACCCCAATTTTTTTTATTTTTTTACTTGTCTAGGTTTAATTTGGGAATTTCAAATTCTAAAAAGGTGATATTCTCACAAATTTACAACCCATAGCGTCGTGATAAAAAGAACCAACATAAGAAAATTATGAAACGGCATGACGAATCTAGTTAAAATTTGATTATATATACTTGATCACATAAAAACCCATTCCCACAAAAAGTGAGTTTTGAGCCTTTATTGAGCATATAAATACACACCTTTAAACTAAATGCTCATTTTTTGTTTCTTGTGTGAATAGCCGTTTGGTTTCTTACAACTCTAGAACTTGCCACGACAATTCATTCCCGGTCCTTACCAACCTAAACCCGAGTAAGTAAATGATGGAGGCATTAGGACTAACCCTTTTTATTTCAACACCATTATTTTTTTACCACATACCCAAAATCCCCCTAGTTAACCCCTTTGAGCCTAAACCTTTTCATTTCTTAACCCAAAACAAACACCCTTTTACCCACCAAAACCCTTTTTCATTTTAAACCCTTTATTTTAGTAATAAAGCTCGGTTTTTCTTATGACTTCCTTATCGTTAAAAAAAATGATAATGAAGCCAAAAGAAGTAAATAAACAAGTTTATCAAAAAGAACTTTGTTTGAAGAGTTGCTTCATCAAAATACAAAGTTGCAAAAATAAAAAGTCTTATGAAAACCGATGCTTTTTACGCCTTTTCGCCCTTTTCTACTAACCACTAACCCAACCACCTACCTTTAACCCAAGCCTAACCCTTCCCCCAAAGTCCTCATGATATTTACAAAGGTATATAGTTAAAAAGGATGAGGATTGATTGTTTGGCAAGCTTATGGTAGAAGTAAATTCCATGCCGCTCTCGAGTGTTTCACAAAAATACATTTTCGGCCGAGTGTTGAGTGATCCCCCGTGAGGTATGTGAACTTGTATATAAATGTAATTTTAAAGAGGCATGTTATGCCCTAATAAGTAATTAATCTTATGTAATGTTTTAAATAAATCATGACGAATAGGATTGTAAATAAATAAAAATAAAACTTAATAAAGAATCTTGGAAATCCCGACACTCTATGACAAGCCCAAAACCTTCTCTTCTACCCATTCCATTTGGGAGTGTAAAGCCACATTATAAAGAGTTTAGCTTGAGGACAAGCAAAGATTCAAGTGTGGAGGTATTTGATGTGTGCAAAATTCAACATATAAATTACATAAAATGTGGCATTAAACTAACCCTTTTTAGTACTAATGTTAGAAAAAGTGTGTTTTTGTCTTCCTTTTGTATTTTAAGGATTAAATGAGCTCAAATGAACAAAAGAAGCAAAAAGGCAGCTAAACCCAACATAAATACAAGAAAAGGAATAAACGTGGCATGCCCAACCTCTCGACAGCATCTCCCCAAGCAAAAACAAGAGAACAGAAGGCTGAACACGCCCCGTGCTCGATGAGCACAGGGGCATGCCCAAGTGTCTGCAGAAAAGACAAAGTTGTAGAAGCTTCTATCACCCACCACGGGGGCGTGTCCAGCGGACACGGGGCCGTGGTCAACTAACTCTTAGATTCGCAGAATCTAGGAAAATCTTGATAGTACAGATACGCTTCTGCACACGGGGTTGTGCCCAGCGGACACGGGGGCGTGGTCAACTAATGCAGAAAAACTGCATTTAATGAAGAGAAGACAAGTGGACACGGGGCCGTGTCCGGGCCTCTGTGCAGGCTATAAATAGGGGTGCTTGGCTCATTTTTAAACCATCCCTTGGCAAACCACCTCTCTCACACTTCACCCACCCACCACCACCATCACAACCCACATCCACCACCGTCATCCATCATCCATCATAGAGTGTGTGAGTAGTCTCGGGATCCAAGATTGATCGTAAGAGTTCTTGACAATCAAAGGCCATGTTTGCCTAAGTCTCTTACATCACTTGGTGAAGACAAGTGTTTAGTGTAATACTTTTTATTTTTAATCTTTTCGCACTTTTTTATTTGGTTATGTATTAATGACTTTAATAACTAGTTTCTTCTGTTGAAGGTGAGTCTTCCTTATCGTTTGTCCGTGGTGTCTTGGCATTATTTTACTGTCTATATAAAATAAAATATTTTCACCATTCATATCTCCACGGTCTATATGGAGGTATGTTGGCTACCTGGTCGGGGGTTAAGGGAACAGTTTGGTAAGAGTCTTGCCTTGTTCAGTGTATAGATCCTGTAAGGACCTGGGTCAACTTTAGTAGGACCTCCTTCAATACCCACTGGTATTGGATGGCGGGGATGGCGGGGGTCCGAATTCCTTGACCCCCTCATATGTAAACTACTATTAAAACTTTAACCCGGCTACTTAGGACTATATCCCTGCTGACTCAGACTACTTAGCCGAGGGTAACGTCACCTCCAGAAGAGGGCCCTACCACAATATGCATTAATAACTTAATTAATTATCTTTCAATAATCCAACCCTTTAGGATTGTATCCTTGCTGACTCAAACTACTAGGTTTAGGGTAACGTCACCTTCAGAAGAGGGGCCTACTACAATAACTAGGTTAATCTCATAAAAAGTGCAAAAGTGCGGAAATAATCAAAGGTTACACTAAACACGAGTCAGATCCAAGTGATTCATCTTGTCTATCCGTTTTTATTTTATTTTATTTTTCAGCATTTTAGTTAGTTTTATTTTATTTTTTTTAGTTTAAAACCATTTTCTAAACTTTTGATTTGATTAGACGTTGAGGATAAACCGGTATTAAAAGCTCTTGTGTCCTTGGACGACCTCGGTATCTTACCAACACTATACTACGCTCACGATGGGTGCACTTGCCCATATGTGTGTTTAGTGTTAGTAAATATCGTGTTTTATAAATTTAAAACTTGGCTAAAAAAGTGTTAAAGGGCTTAAAATATACATTAAAAACTATACGACACTTCACACGCATTAAGCAACTTAGATCTGGATGATTTCCACATGAATAAACAAAGATCTTGCATAGATCCGAACATATTCATGGTGAAAAGGATTAAAAGATGGTTTTCTAACTTTCTTTCAACTCTTTTACACTCAATGCACACCAAAACCGATAGAATCGGAGCTTGTTCTGATCTTCTACTCTTCTTTAGTGATGTGTTGGTTCAAGATCAAAATTCTATCTTAGAGCTTATTTTGATCTTCTACTCTTCCTTAGTAATAAGGTACAGATGTCGTCTATGATGTTCCTTTCTCCTGGAAATGATTCAACACGTTGTCAATAAGCATAGTCGATTCATGTGATCCATACAGCTGCCGGTGTGATGATTAACTCAATGGTTATGGTGTACAAAGTCGCACTGGCCGTATTGCGTTTGATATGCCATTCCAGGAACATTTTTCCCCTTTTGGACTTCCATCTGATGATAGTTCGCTCGTTCGTCAATCCTCGAATGGAAGCTTGTCCCTCGCAACTGGTCAACAGGTTGTCAATACAATGGTCGAGGCAAACAGTTCTTGACTGTCACCCTATTGAGTTCTGGATAATCAGTACACATACAAAAGGCTTATCTTCACGGGTATAACTGGGGCTCCCCATAGCGAAAAACTAGGTCCAACAAACTCCTTCCCAACGGTTCCTGTAGTTGATTAAACAATTCTTGCAACCCTCCTGGTGCAAGATGGTAAGAGTACGGGTAATCAGGGCTGCCTCTGACGTGAGATCAAACTGAGATTCCGCCTAACAGTCGTGGAAGTAAACCTGAAAGTTCCTCGGGTAGCACTCCGAGAGAAATCACGAACAATTGGTTGATCCTCGATCCCCTTTTCCTTAGCCTTAACATCAGTAATGGTTACTACCATAGTGAGGTAATCTCTTCGTAGACACTTTTGGACCTCCATTGCTGAAATGATGCCAACATTTACTCCACTCTGACACTTTAGATCAGACGACGGTCCTCCACTGAGGGAAGGGATACGCAAAATTTCTCCTAACCGGGTATATCTGCGCGATATCTGGATAACCAATCCACGCTAACTACTGCATAGAAACCATCAAGGATAGCAGAAGGAAGGTCGATGTCGAACACTTGTCCCACCAGGTCGAGTTTGCATTCCAACGAACATATGAGGTTTCAATGGACTTGCCATCAGTCGATTCCACAACAGGTTGGTTTCAAGAAGCACCAGGGTTAAACATATGAGGTTCAGATGTGTGTGTAGGTAATACTCGTTAGCATCGAGATTCGTAAGGATTCAGAAAGGAGTGAAAAGATCACGTTCAAGTAGGAGACAACCACTGTTGTGTCTCCTATCGATTTGTTACGTTTCTCATGATCGAATGATAGAACAGAACCCCTTTTCCACTTGTTAAGGCTCACTGGGACTCGCATGCACCCCACATTATTATTTTGTGTGCACCCAAAATAATATTGTGATTTGCATGCTCATCTCAGTTCCTCCTAACTCATGTCAAATGGTTCTTCAAACTCAATTGTCAAACGGAGGTTGACAAGGTAATAAAATCACTTGAATCCAAAGCCTATGGCATACTATCAATGCACCATGATATTGTCCGCTTTGGCAGCCAGCACGCTCCCAGCGTCTGCCCCTCACGGTTTTCAAAACGCGTCTTAATGTAAGCAAGCAATTCATGAAATCATGCTATAGTGACGAGTGTGTGTTCGTATGTTGCGTCATAAGCAATTGTGTACTAATCATGTAATGTATGCAACAAGTGAGAAAGACGAACCTTGCAATCTGGAGCTGAGTGTCATGGTCGTATTCACGTATTCAGAACTATTCGGTTATAGTCTGGTTTTACAAAAAACGTTTTAAAACCAAGTTCACTATAACCAGTGGCTCTGATACCAAACTGTCACACCCCCAAAATACCACCTAGGGAATGTCCCTGCTAGGCGTGTGACGTACCAACAACGAGCCACTAATTACATTGAACCCACATCAGTTTCTAAATAAGATTCTCAATTATTAATGAAAAATGCCATCAACAAATTTAAATGAAAACCTATATGTTCAGCGGAAGCAAATAGTAAACCAATGTTAAACTGTTTCAAAACTAATGTATAATATCAATAATTCAATCACATGAATTCCTCCAGTCGACCCATGACCACTCCAGCTACTCCAGACAGCAAGTCCCAATCCAAAACATCTAACGACTTGCGAGCATGCAACAAGTGTATCAGACAAGGCTGGTGAGTTCATAGTTTTACGAAAACGTTGGTTACCATGTGTTTAGTTAATCCATTGAATTTAATGTTGATAATATCCTGAATACAAGACGGCTCCTAATTTACATTGCCATTTCTCCAATGCTCCTATCAAAGCATTGGTCATGACTAGGTCATTAGTTCACACCCGTCCTCTCAGGTACGGGGTGAGGGTGCCAAACCTATGTAGCTCTACTAACTAATACCTTGTTACCTCTCAGGTAACCAAACAACACGGATGGACTTTAATGGTGATAGGATGAGTATATTATCCAACATTCCAGATTTACCCAAAAGACAGATTCCTCTCAGGAATACCCATGATTTACCCAAAACCAATCCCTCTCAGGGATACCCAAAGACTATCCCAGCCACTGGGACGCATGTTCAAGAGAGATGAACTCACCTTTGGTTGCTCGGTAAGATTAATTACTTTGTTTATCAGTTGAACAACCACGTCCTAAAAGGGTTACCGATAACAATCAGTCTTAAGCACATAAATCATGCGTTCTATATTCACATTACACATGTAACATATAGGTATTACACATACGACATGCCAATCGTAACAGGGAATTATGCTATATACCAAACATAACATCCATTGTAATACTTGGTTCTTGCATACCATGCTATCATATAATACGTGTGTTGGATCCCTACATAGTTAATTCATATGACTTTATTTCCAATACAAGTTGACATGCACGACATCTATCATATAACAAATGATTAGGCTATTTCAAGGACCAACGTCATCGGCCTAATTCAATCCTACAGCCCATAAGGAAAATGTAGTCCATTAGAAGTGTGCACCATTTACCCAGTCCGACCCAAATGTATCAACCCAAACCAAACAACACTCCATTCCCACCCGAGAACATTAGCCGGCGTGCGGCCCAACTCAATCACATGACCCAATTATCGCCGGCCCAATACTTGTGCCGCTGAAGCTGATTTTGCAGCCCACATGCACCTGCTCGGCCCATCTTTTGTGCGGCCCACTTGCGAGCCCAAGTGCATAATGAATTCCTAAATTAGTTCCAAAGCCCGTTGCCTAGTTTCCAAAACACAACCCTATCTCATTATTCGATTAATTAACTAAACATTATCACCAATGAAAACTAGGTTTTTGCATGAACTCTAATAACCCACCAACTGTTTGTATGCTACTGTATTAAGTTTCATCATCACCATGCTTCTTCAAATCAATAATCAGTTTAACTATATAAACAACTCTTGTATAGACATCACCCATAATCATGCGACTTGCCCAAGAACATTGTATCATGCAAATAACCGAACCCTATAATCATGCATTACGGATTTTCATACAACATCATTCAATTATCAAACCAACCCAATTTTTGCTTATTACTACTTTATGTTAAGCCAGATTACATTCTAGTTGTTGCAAGGAATTCCTAAATTATTCCTACCTCTATATCGTTCCAAGCATCAAAAGAAAACAACACAACATCATCTGTGCCATCATCAAAAAGAACGAGTAGGTTAACAAGAATGACTTCATATATACAACAATCATAATATAAGTTCTGAATCAACATTTTCACATACAACACATAGCACTTTCTATCATGAATGTTAAATCTAATATGGCAACAAAGGTGAATCATCTTAGGAGGAAACATGGTTACCGTACACAAGAAAACAACGAACAGAAACGTAAAGCTCCGTCCAGAATAATGATACCGTCGACCAAAGAGGGAGGGGTTTAGTGCTTGGGTTTGCGTTTGTGTGTTTGATCAAAATAAGAAAACCGTATGCACTTTAATTACGTGAGGATATATGTATTTTACTTGGGTCGCTATGGGTTTCAAGGGTTTGGGCTAGGGTGTGGCCCAATGAAGTAAACAAATCGGACAAACCGTTTAATTAGTGCTTAACCAAATTTAGTGCTTAACCAAATTCAATAAGTAATTATAATTAGTGTTTAACCCAGTTCCACAAGTAAACGTGCAAGCATACGTAGCAACAATGCAATCCAATCGTAACAGAAAGTGATTCGGAATTACAGGCACACCATAGGAATACGGATCGTCACATCATCCTCAACTTGAAAGAAATTTCGTCCCGAAATTTGATAAGTAAGCACAGAGAAAAGGAGTGACAAATCAAGATTGCTGCAAATTTTCCTCAGGTGCCACATCATCCCCAACTTGAAAAGGAATTTCGTCCCGAAATTCACCACTAGTACCATAATTAGATTGGTCATTAGGAAAAAGTTAAGGATACTTGTGTTTCATCTGATCCTCTCGCTCCCATGTGAACTCCGGTCCACGTCTTGAGTTCCAACGAACTCTTACAATCAGAATACGACTATGTTTACGCACCTTGACCTCCCAGTCCATGATCTCTATAGGTTCTTCGACAAACTATAACTTGTCGTCAATCTTGAGCTCTTGAAACGGTACAATCAGGGTTTCATCAGACAAACACTTCTTTAATTGCAAAACATGAAAGACATCATGAATGTTTCCCGGCTCAGCAGGTAACTCAATTTTGTAAATTACGTTACCGATTCTTCCTAGACTGTTGAATGGTCCATTGAGACGTCAGTTAAGCTCGCCACGCTTCCCAAGCGTTCCACACCCTCCCAGGATGAGACTTTTCAACACGATACGATCGCCTGCAACGATCTTCCAGCGTTTTCCAAGTTTATCAGCTTTCATGACGGTCACGCGTTATCGCCATTCGACTCCCGATCTAAACAACCTTTCTAAGAGTTTCGAGTACCAGTCCTGGACTAGTAATTAATTTGTCAACCATCTCAGTCTAACAAGAAGGTTGGCGTTATCATTTATGTAATGTCTCAACAGAGCTGTCTGGTTACCAAAATGATAACTGCCACATTAGTACTCACCCATAGGTAAGAGTACTTCAGATTTGCACCAAAGCCAGTCACACACATGCTCGCAGCATGTCTTCGACTTCCAGGAGAGTTCGTTTACTCTGACCGTTCGTCCAACGGCGATAAGCAATGCTCTGGTCCTGACGTGAGCCAAGGGTGTTATGTATTGCCTGACATAAATCATGACTAGATCAAATTCAGAGGTTACAGGAGTTGGCACCTCGTGCCTAAAAGCCGCCTCTCCCAGAGGAACATTCACAACTGTGAAAACTCATCAGTTTTCTTGATTGCAAGAAAGTGTGCTGGTAACGTGAGTCCATTAATGATTACCCAGGTGATAATGTTTCCGTTACGAGTTGGAAGTAGATCAGTGACAAAATCCATGGCAGTCTGTCCTCATTTCCATATATGTGTTTCTGGTTGCTAATATCCCACCTTGACCTTCCCACAAGTCAAACATCGTTCCCATGCGTTGCTATGTGGGCCTTCAGGCCCAGTCACCTGTACATGGTCTTCAGGTTTTAATACATCCTATCAAAACTCAGATGATTAGGATATCGAGATCCGTGTGCTTAGCCTGCACCAGTTCCCTAAGGTTGCTGTATAGTGAGGTCCATGTTCGTTCCCTGAAGTAGAAAATATCGTCTGACCCACCCAAGGTTGCTTCCCCATGACCCGCATGGGTCACTCTTGGGAACTCTCTTCCTTCAGTTCTTCAGTTTGAACAAGGCGAGTCTGATCAGGTATGTTAGAGTCAATAGCGAGCTGCAAAGTTCGTGCACGTCCAGGTTTCACGGTCGTATTCATTCAAAAGTTCCATCAAATGTTGCCATCACACCAACCAAGTCCATCTTCTCACCTTCTGTGCCACGTCCTAACGTGCTACTCGCTGAGCTGGTAGTCTCACCTTCCACACTATAAGCAGTTGTCATTGCTTATGTCCTGATTGATTCGTAAGAGTCGACTCCCATAAGTTGCTGACTAAGGTTAAGAATTCAATTGAAGTCAATTCGCTGGCGTTCGTTTCCGGAAATCAGGGTCGTCCAAATACTGAGGTCGGTAAAGTACTATGCTCCTCCTCTTGTCTATTGATGTTGCGAGTTGTTTGAGTGTTGCGAGAGTGTTGCAGAAGTGATCGCACTTCGGAATTTACGACGTTAATACATTGAGTTCCAGTAAACGAAGAGGAGTGAGAAAGGTATATACCAATCGTTCGATGCTGCGTTATCCAACTCCAGGATGTTCGTGCAAGCACCTAACATTATACACGGTCCGCTAGGCGTTCAAATGTGTGTGCAGGTAATACTCGTTAGCATCGAGATTCGTAAGGATTCAGAAAGGAGTGAAAATATCACGTTCAAGTAGGAGACAACCATTGTTGTGTCTCCTATGGATTTGTTAAGTTTCTCATGATCGAATGATAGAACATAACCCCTTTTCCACTTGTTAGGGCTCACTGGGACTAGCATGCACCCCACATTATTATTATGTGTGCACCCACAATAATATTGTGATTTGTATGCTCATCTCAGTTCCTCCTAACTCATGTCAAATGGTTCTTCAAACTCAATTGTCAAACGGAGGTTGTCAAGGTAATAAAATCACAGGAATCCAAAGACTATGGCATACTATCAATGCACCATGATATTTTCCGCTTTGGCAGCCAGCACGCTCCCAGCGTCTGCCCCTCACGGTTTTCAAAACGCGTCTTAATGTAAGCAAGCAATTCATGAAATCATGCTATAGTGACGAGTGTGTGTTCATATGTTGCTTCATAAGCAATTGTGTACTAATCATGTAATGTATGCAACAAGTGAGAAAGACGAACCTTGCAATCTGGAGCTGAGTGTCATGGTCGTATTCACGTATTCAGAACTGTTCGGTTATAGTTTGGTTTTACAAAAAACGTTTTAAAACCAAGTTCACTATAACCAGTGGCTCTGATACCAAACTGTCACACCCAAAAAATACCACCTAGGGAATGTCCCTGCTAGGCGTGTGACGTACCAACAACGAGCCACTAATTACATTGAACCCATACAAGTTTCTAAATAAAATTCTCAATTATTAATGAAAAATGAAATCAACAAGTTTAAATGAAAACCTACATGTTCTGCGGAAGCAAATAGTAAACCAAAGTTAAACTGTTTCAAAACCAATGTATAATATCAATAATTCAATCACATGAATTCCTCCAGTCAACTCATGATCACTCCAGCTACTCCAGACAGCAAGTCCTAATCCAAAACATCTAACGACCTGCGAACATGCAACTAGTGTATCAGACAAGGCTGGTGAGTTCATAGTTTTACGAAAACGTTGGTTACCATGTGTTTAGTTAATCCATTGAATTTAATGTTGATAATATCCCGAATACAAGACGGCTCCTGATTTACATTGCCCTTTCTCCAATGCTCCTATCAAAGCATTGGTCATGACTAGGTCATTAGTTCACACCCGTCCTCTTAGGTTTGGGGTGAGGGTGCCAAACCTAAGTAGCGCTACTAACTAATACCTTGTTACCTCTCAGGTAACCAAACAACACGGAGGGACTTTAATGGTGATAGGATGAGTATATTATCCAACATTCTAGATTTACCCAAAAGACATATTCCTTTCAGGAATACCCATGATTTACCCAAAACCAATCCCTCTCAGGGATACCCAAAGACTGTCCCAACCACCGGGACGCATGCTCAAGAGAGATGAACTCACCTTTGGTTTGCTCGGTAAGATTAATTACTTTGTTTATCAGTTGAACAACCATGCCCTAAAAGGTTTAGCGATAACAATCAGTCTTATGCACATAAATCACGCATTCTAAATTCACATTACATAGGTAACATATAGGTATTACACATACAACATGCCAATCGTAACAGGGAATTGCGCTATATACCAAACATAACATCCATTGTAATACTTGGTTCTTGTATACCATGTTATCATATAATACGTGTATTGGATCCCTACATAGTTAATTCATATGATTTTATTTCCAATACAAGTTGACATGCACGACATCTATCATATAACAAATGCTTAGGCTATTTCAAGGACCAACGCCATCGGCCTAATTCAATCCTACAGCCCATAAGGAAAATGTAGTCCACTAGAAGTGTGCACCCTTTACTCAGTCCGGCCCAAATGTATCAACCCAAACCAAACAGCACTCCATTCCCACCCGAGAACATTAGCCGGGGTGAGGCCCAACTCAATCACATGACCCAATAATCACCGGCCCAATACCTGTGCCGCTGAAGCTGATTTCGCAGCCCACATGCACCTTTTCGGCCCATCTTTTGTGCGGCCCACTTGCGAGCCCAAGTGCATAATGAATTCCTAAATTAGTTCTAAAGCCCGTTGCCCAGTTTCCAAAACATAACCCTATCTCATTATTCGATTAATTAACTAAACATTATCACCAATGAAAACTAGGTTTTTGCATGAACTCTAATAACCCACCAACTGTTTGTATGCTATTGTATTAAGTTTCGTCATCACCATGCTTCTTCAAATCAATAATCAGTTTAACTATATAAACAACTCTTGTATAGACATCACCCATAATCATGCGACTTGACCAAGAACATTGTATCATGCAAACCACCGAACCCTATAATCATGCATTATGGATTTTCATACAACATCATTCAATTATCAAACCAACCCAATTTTTACGTATTACTACTTTATGTTAAGCCAGATTGCATTCTAGTTGTTGCAAGGAATTCCTAAATTATTCCTACCTCTAAATCGTTCCAAATATCAAAAGAAAACAGCAAAACATCATTTGTGCCATCATCAAAAACAACGAGTAGGTTAACAAGAATGATTTCATATATACAACAATCATAATATAAGTTCTGAATCAACACTTTCACATACAACACATAGCACTTTCTATCTTGAATATTAAATCTAATATGGCAACAAAGGTGAATCATCTTAGGAGGAAACATACTAACCGTACATAACAAAACAATGAACAGAAACGTAAAGCTCCGTCCAGAATAATGATACCGTCGACCAAAGAGGGAGGGGTTTAGTCCTAGGGTTTGCGTTTGTGTGTTTGAGCAAAATAAGAAAACCGTATGCACTTTAATTAAGTGAGGATATATGTATTTCAGTTGGGTCGCTATGGGCTTCAAGGGTTTGGGCTAGGGTGCGGCCCATTGAAGTAAACAAATGGGACAAACCGCTTAATTAGTGCTTAACCAAATTCAACAAATAATTATAATTAGTGTTTAAACAAGTTCCACAAGTAAACGTGCAAGCATACGTAGCAACAATGCAATCCAATCGTAACAGAAAGCGATTCGGAATTATAGGCACACCTTAGGAATACGGATTGTCACATCATCCCCAACTTGAAAGAAATTTCGTCCCGAAATTTGATAAGTAAGCACAGAGAAAAGGAGTGACAAATCAAGATTGCTGCAAATTTTCCTCAGGTGCCATATCATCCCCAACTTGAAGAGGAATTTCGTCCCGAAATTCACCAGTAGTACCAGAATTAGATTGGTCATCAGGAAAAAATTGAGGATACTTGAGTTTCATCTGATCCTCTCGCTCCCATGTGAACTCCGGTCCACGTCTTGAGTTCCAACGAACTCTTACAATCGGAATACGACTATGTTTACGCACCTTGACCTCCCAGTCCGTGATCTCTATAGGTTCTTCGACAAACTGTAACTTGTCGTCAATCTTGAGCTCTTGAAATGGCACAATCAGTGTTTGATCAGACAAACACTTCTTTAATTGCGAGACATGAAAGACATTATGAATGTTACCCGGCTCAGTAGGTAACTCAAGTTTGTAGATTACGTTACCGATTCTTCCCAGACTGTTGAATGGTCCATTGTGACGTCAGTTAAGCTCGCCACGCTTCCCAAGCGTTCCACACCCTCCCAGGGTGAGACTTTTCAACACGATACGATCGCCTGCAGCGATCTTCCAGCGTTTTCCAAGTTTATAAGCTTTCCTGATGGTCACGCATTGCCGCCAATTGAATCCCGATCCAAACAACCTTTCTAAGAGTTTCGAGTACCAGTCCTGGACCAGTAATTAAGTTGTCAACCATCTCAGTCTAACAAGAAGGTTGGCGTTATCATTTATGTAATGTCTCAACAAAGTTGTCTGGTTACCAAAATGATAACTGCCGTAGTAGTTTTCACCCATAGATAAGAGTCCTTCAGATTTGCACCAAATCCAGTCACACACATGCTCGCAGCATGTCTTCGAGTGCCAGGAGAGTTCGTTTACTCTGACCGTTCATCCAACGGGGATAAGCAATGCTCTGGTCCTGACGTGAGCCAAGGGTGTTATGTATTGCCTGACATAAATCATGACTAGATCAAATTCAGAGGTAACAGGAGTTGGCACCTCGTGCCTAAAAGCCGCCTCTCCCAGAGGAACATTCACAACTGTGAAAACTCGTCAGTCTTTTTGATTGCAAGAAAGTGTGCTGGTAACGTGATTCCATCATTAATTACCCAGGTGATAATGTTTTCGTTTCCAGTTGTAAGTAGATTAGTGATAAAATCCATGGCAGTCTGTCCTCATTTCCATATATGTGTTTCTGGTTGCTAATATCCCACCTTGACCTTCCCACAAGTCAAACATCGTTCCCATGCGTTGCTATGTGGGCCTTCAGGCCCGGTCACCCGTACATGGTCTTTAGGTTTTAATACATCCTATCAAAACTCAGATGATTAGGATATCGAGACCCGTGTGCTTCGCCTGCACCAGTTCCCTAAGGTTGCTGTATAGTGAGGTCCATATTCGTTCACTGAAGTAGCAAATATCGTCCGAGCAGCCAAAGGTTGCTTCCCCATGCCCCGCATGGGTCACTCTTGAGAACTCTCTTCCTTCAGTTCTTCAGTTTGAACAAGGCGAGTCTGATCAGGTATGTTAGAGTCAATAGCGAGCTGCAAAGCTCGTGTACGTCCAGCTTTCACGGTCGTATTCATTCAAAAGTTCCATCCAGCGTTGCCATCACATGTTTAGCTCTCTTGAAACAATGGTACACAGGAGGCCCTTGTGATCGGTCTAAGTGGTGCATTCGGTACCGTCCAAGTAATACCTCGAATTTAAATCCAAAGACTATGGCTTCCACCGCAGGTCGTTGCTCGTGCAGTTCTTCCTGTAAGTCCACCACGTGGGCCATCTTCTACTCGTGTTGCATCGATGTGTAACTGGGACTCTGATTCGAACCATCATAGTATACCACTAGATCGCCCATACCCTCAGGTAAAGGCAATACTCATTGCATTGTAGAGTTGAGTTTCAAAAGCTGAGAAAACGTCCTCCTGTTTTGGTTCCCATGAGTTCACAGCTCCCCGTTGTGCTAAAGAGGTTAAGGATGCGCAATCTTCGAAAATCCGGTGATGAATCTACGATAGTATCCAGTGAAACCAAGAAATCGCTGCATCCCCGAAGGAATCCTTGGTGTCGATCAGTTTTTAACAAAATGGATGCTAGCAAGATCCACGTGTATTCCCACTTCGTTGGTTACTTGATCAAAATGCATCTCTCGAATCTAGATGTTACACTAAACAAGACTTCACACGTAATGGCTCCCCCATCAGGAGCCCTAAAATAAGATACAGACGTCATCTATGATGTTCCTTTCTCCTGGAAATGATTCAACACGTCGTCAATAAGCATAGTCGATTCATGTGATCCATACAGCTGCCAGTGTGATGATTAACTCAATGGTTATGGTGTACAAAGTCGCACTGACCGTATTGCGTTTGATATGCCGTTCCAGGAACATTTTTCCCCTTTTAGACTTCCATCTGATAATAGTTCGCTCATTCGTCAATCCTCGAATGGAAGCTTGTCCATCGCAACTGGTCAACAGGTTGTCAATACAATGGTCGAGGCAAACAGTTCTTGGCTGTCACTCTGTTGAGTTCTGGATAATCAGTACACATACAAAAGGCTTGTCTTCACGGGTATAACTGGGGCTCCCCATAGCGAAAAACTAGGTCCAACAAACTCCTATCCAACGGTTCCTGTAGTTGATTAAACAATTCTTGCAACCCTCCTGGTG
Organism: Helianthus tuberosus; assembly: GCA_030545235.1. Lineage (NCBI taxonomy): Eukaryota > Viridiplantae > Streptophyta > Magnoliopsida > Asterales > Asteraceae > Helianthus > Helianthus tuberosus. The sequence goes on from CM060360.1 coordinate 82,995,450, forward strand.
CAAGATGGTAAGAGTATGGGTAATCAGGGCTGCCTCTGAAGTGAGATCAAACTGAGATTCCGCCTAACAGTTGTGGAAGTAAACCTGAAAGTTCCACGGGTAGCACTCCGAGAGAAATCACAAACAATTGGTGGATCCTCGATCCCCTTTTCCTTAGCCTTAACATCAGTATCGGTTACTACCATAGTGAGGTAATCTCTTCGTAGACACTTTTGGACCTCCATTGCTGAAATGATGCCAACCTTTACTCCACTCTAACACTTTAGATCAGACGACGGTCCTCCACTAAGGGAAGGGATACGCAAAATTTCTTCTAACCAGGTATATCTGCGTGATATCTGGATAATCAATCCACGCTAACTACTACATAGAAACCATCAAGGATAGCAGAAGGAAGGTCGATGTCGAACATTTGTCCCACCAGGTCGAGTTTGCATTCCAACGAACATTTGAGGTTTCAATGGACTTGCCATCAGTCGATTCCACAACAGGTTAGTTTCAAGAAGCACTAGGGTTAAACAGAACAGGAACGAGGTGTTTAGTTACCAAGAACGTGCAGGCCACCGTGTTGCTATATTCCTGGCATCGCCCATGCCAATCCTGAATGCCCTTCCACGAACATCATTTCCATTGTTTTTGTTTTCGTTACAAAAGTTTCCAGTACTACCGTCGTTCCCTCGGTTGTTGTCGTCTTGATTTAGCAGCAGCCAATCCATGTCGTAGGCACCTTCATCTCTATACTGTAGGCTACAATTACGAGTTCCTTGATGTTACCATGGCTGTTACCTCTAATGTCGTTACTTGAAACGGAGCCCTACGATCTTTCACCAATCAAGTCCATCTTCTCACCTTCTGTGCCACGTCCTAATGTGCTACTCACTGTGCTGGTAGTCTCACCTTCCACACTATAAGCAGTTTTCATTGCTTATGTCCAGATTGATTCGTAAGAGTCGACTCCCATAAGTTGCTGACTAAGGTTAAGAATTCAATTGAAGTCAATTCGCTGGCGTTCGTTTCCGGTAATCAGGGCCGTCCAAATACTGAGGTCGGTAAAGTACTACGCTCCTCCTCTTGTCTATTGATGTTGCGAGTTGTTTGAGTAATACACGGTCTGTTGCGAGTGTGTTGCAGAAGTGATCGCACTTCGGAATCTACGACGTTAATACATTGAGTTCCAGTAAACGAAGAGGAGTAAGAAAGGTATATACCAATCGTTTGATGTTGCATCTTCCAACTCCAGAATGTTCGTGCAAGCACCTAAAATTCTACACGGTCCGCTAGGCGTTCAGGTGTGTGTGCAGGTAATACTCGTTAGCATTGAGATTCGTAAGGATTCAAAAAGGAGTGAAAAGATCACGTTCAAGTAGGAGACAACCACTGCTGTGTCTCCTATGGATTTGTTACGTTTCTCATGATCGAATGATAGAACAGAACCCCTTTTCCACTTGTTAAGGCTCACTGGGACTCGCATGCACCCCACATTATTATTATGTGTGCACCCATAATAATATTGTGATTAGCATGCTCATCTCAGTTCCTCCTATCAATGCACCATGATATTGTCCGCTTTGGCAGCCAGCACACTCCCAGTGTCTGCCCCTCACGGTTTTCAAAACGCGTCTTAATGTAAGCAAGCAATTCATGAAATCATGCTATAGTGACGAGTGTGTGTTCGTATGTTGCATCATAAGCAATTGTGTACTAATCATGTAATGTATGCAACAAGTGAGAAAGACGAACCTTGCAATCTGGAGCTGAGTGTCATGGTTGTATTCACGTATTCAGAACTGTTCGGTTATAGTCTAGTTTTACAAAAACGTTTTAAAACCAAGTTCACTATAACCAGTGGATCTGATACCAAACTGTCACACCCCCAAAATACCACCTAGGGAATGTCCCTGCTAGGCGTGTGACGTACCAACAACGAGCCACTAATTACATTGAACCCATACAAGTTTCTAAATAAAATTCTCAATTATTAATGAAAAATGCCATCAAGTTTAAATGAAATCCTACATGTTCAGCGGAAGCAAATAGTAAACCAAAGTTGAACTGTTTCAAAACCAATGTATCATATCAATAATTCAATCACATGAATTCCTCCAGTCGACCCATAACCACTCCAGCTACTCCAGACAGCAAGTCCCAATCCAAAACATCTAACGACCTGCGAGCATGCAACAAGTGTATCAGATAAGGCTTGTGAGTTCATAGTTTTACGAAAACATTGGTTACCATGTGTTTAGTTAATCCATTGAATTTAATGTTGATAATATCCTGAATACAAGACGGCTCCTGATTTACATTGCCCTTTCTCCAATGCTCCTATCAAAGCATTGGTCATGACTAAGTCATTAGTTCACACACGTCCTCTCAGGTACGGGGTGAGGGTGTCAAACCTAAGTAGCGCTGCTAACTAATACCTTATTACCTCTCAGGTAACCAAACAACACGGAGGGACTTTAATGGTGATAGGATGAGTATATTATCCAACATTCCAGATTTACCCAAAAGACATATTCCTCTCAGGAATACCCATGATTTACCCAAAACCAATCCCTCTCAGGGATACCCAAAGACTGTCCCAACCACCGGGACGCATGCTCAAGAGAGATGAACTCACCTTTGGTTTGCTCGGTAAGATTAATTACTTTGTTTATCAGTTGAACAACCACGCCCTAAAAGGGTTACTGATAACAATCAGTCATATGCACATAAATCACGTGTTCTATATTCACATTACACAGGTAACTTATAGGTATTACACATACGACATGCCAATCGTAACAGGGAATTGTGCTATATACCAAACATAACATCCATTGTAATACTTGGTTCTTGCATACCATGATATCATATAATACGTGTCTTGGATCCCTACATAGTTAATTCATATGACTTTATTTCCAATACAAGTTGACATGCACAACATCTATCATATAACAAATTCTTAGGCTATTTCAAGGACCAACGTCATCGGCCAAATTCAATCCTACAGCCCATAAGGAAAATGTATTCCACTAGAAGTGTGCACCCTTTACCCAGTCCGGCCCAAATTTATCAACCCAAACCAAACAGCACTCCATTCCCACCCGAGAACATTAGCCGGCGTGCGGCCCAACTCAATCACATGACCCAATTATCGCCGGCCCAATACCTATGCCGCTGAAGCTGATTTCAAAGCCCACATGCACCTGCTCGGCCCATCTTTTGTGCGGCCCACTTGCGAGCCCAAGTGCATAATGAATTCCTAAATTAGTTCCAAAGCCCGTTGCCCAATTTCCAAAACACAACCCTATCTCATTATTCGATTAATTAACTAAACATTATCATCAATGAAAACTAGGTTTTTGCATGAACTCTAATAACCCACCAACTGTTTGTATGCTACTGTATTAGGTTTCGTTATCACCATGCTTCTTCAAATCAATAATCAGTTTAACTATATAAACAACTCTTGTATAGACATCACCCATAATCATGCGACTTGACCAAGAACATTGTATCATGCAAACCACCGAACCCTATAATCATGCATTACGGATTTTCATACAACATCATTCAATTATCAAACCAACCCAATTTTTACGTATTACTACTTTATGTTAAGCCAGATTACATTCTAGTTGTTACGAGGAATTCCTACCTCTAAATCGTTCCAAGCATCAAAAGAAAAACAACAAAACATCATCTGTGCCATCATCAAAAACAACTAGTAGGTTAACAAGAATGATTTCATATATACAACAATCATAATATAAGTTCTGAATCAACAGTTTCACATACAACACATAGCACTTTCTATCGTGAATATTAAATCTAATATGGCAACAAAGGTGAATCATCTTAGGAGGAAACATACTAACCGTACACAAGAAAACAATGAATAGAAGCGTAAAGCTCCGTCCAGAATAATGATACCATCGACCATAGAGGGAGGGGTTTAGTGCTAGGGTTTGCGTTTGTGTGTTTGAGCAAAATAAGAAAACCGTATGCACTTTAATTACGTGAGGATATATGTATTTTAGTTGGGTCGCTATGGGCTTCAAGGGTTTGGGATAGGGTGCGGCCCAATGAAGTAAACAAATGGGACAAACCTTTTAACTAGTGCTTAACCAAATTCAACAAGTAATTATAATTAGTGTTTAACCAAGTTCCACAAGTAAACGTGCAAGCATACGTAGCAACAATGCAATGCAATCCAATCGTAACAGAATGCGATTCGGAATTACAGGCACACCTTAGGAATATGGATTGTCACATAACATATCAGTGGTCAAAAGGTTTTGTATGAAAGTTATGCTTTAAAACCATTTTAGGTGCAAAAAGGGCATTATCGTCATTTATGGACATAATTTAAGAACATATGCGTAAACTCAGTTTGTAAACTGAATAGACATCCCAAATTATCCTAATTATGATATTACATCAGTAGGTAATGAGTTTTGTATGAAAAATTATGCTTAAAACCGATCTATGCGCATAAAGGGCATTTTGGTCAATTCAAAGCATAATTTACGACGTTATATGCAAACTCAGTTTATGATCAGATTTGTAACATCAAAATATGTTAAACATGTTAACATATCAGTACCTAAATCATTTGCAATCTTATTTGTGTCTAAAACCTTATTTTTGCTAAAAGGGCATAAAGGTCAAAGTATGGCATAATTACGGAAACTTGCATAAAACTCAGATTACTAATACAATCATGTAATATAACCTTATAGGGTTATGCTACATCATATTACGATCATAACGGAACCTTAAATCAGTAGCATACTAGTCTAATTTGGTTTATAACCAAAAGTCAACGTAGAAGTCAAACTACGCGACTTTCGGTTGCGAACCGACCTTAATACTGGAATTGACGAGCCGAACATGTTTACACATGTTCTAATAGTTATTACCAAGTTTTTTAAGTGATAAAACATATTTTAGAACACTCTTAAACTCAGATCGCAATTATTTTAAAATCTGACCCGTTGACTTTTTAATATACTATTACGTTGACTCGTCAATTGACCAAGCAAACGTGATTCTTAGGAGGTGCCCTTTTAAGGGATTAACACCTACCTAATTACGATCCCGTAGCCATGTTCGTTGCGAACAATGGCTTGACCATTTAAGGTCTAACTAAAAGTCAAAGCGTTTATCGCATAAGCTTGACTTTTCGGCTTTAAGAGCCAAATAAAATAACTAGTCACGAAAGGAACACTCAAAAGTGGTCAAAGGGACTGAAGAATACTCAATGGGAGTTCCCAATAAACTTAGGAACTCCCAATGTGAGAAGGAGAGAAAGATAGAATGAATGATGCAAGTTTTGAGCAATGAACCCACATCTATTTATAGTTTTTGGAGGATGTTTGGATGATTGCCAGGTGTTAGAGGCTTCACAAGATGATTACAAGTGTCCTAACAGGTGTACAATACAGGAAACAAGCCCCTAGATTCGAATTATATGAGATAAGGCAGCATACTTGGGCTGCACACAATTTTTTGAAGCTGGTAATCAGCTTAAGGACCATATAGGTCTGTGCATACGGTCCGTATGGACCTGGTCAGCATGCACCATGTTTCAACTGTTGACATTTTTGGCCCCTGAACCCTCAAACTTGCACGTAACTTCATTTAACCCCTGTTAACCCATAATTTAGGCTTTATAAGGGCGTTAAAGCATACGGGACTTAAAATATGACCGAAAGTGTCACGGATGTCGGTTCGTTCAGTCGTACGGTTGTGTTTTTCGTTTAATTACGACGAACGTTCGAACGGGGGCGAAAACAATCCAAATTACGCAATCAATGGTATTTTTGCATTCCCATCACTAAAATATAATATTTTAAAGATTAAAATTTTTTTTGGATGTACGGATATGGTCAGAACACAGAATATGCGCTAATATGCATACTTTCACAGTTTTGACGCTTTTAGTCCCTGTGATCAAATAAGCATATTTTCACACACCGAACCCTCCAAAACTTATTTCTAAGATATGTTAAGGGTATTTAGGGTATGTCTAGCTTATGAAATTGTTCCGGAGTGTACGCCGCTAAAAGAATCGGCAAACTTTCGTAGTTTGTCATAATTAGTCCTTGAGCTCGAATAATGCATATTTGGTTATGATTATCACAAAAGCCCCTATTGACCAATATTAGGCACACTCAAGAGTATGACTAAGAATCATAAAACTCTCAGTTCGTTAAAAGGTCACTCAGAGGTAAGAATTAACATGTTGACGCTTTTAACCCTTCGTCGCGCAAACTTTCAAACGATTACGCAACTTTTAAACAATTATGTCAACGGCTCCTCACGTCCCTCTTAACCAACTTTTGACATAATTAGGACACCATATACAGTCACTCAGAGGCTTAGTTTCAGCATGTTGACACTTTTGGTCCTTCCATACACATAGTTTTCGTTTTTGACGAAAATAGTCCCTCTTAACCAACTTTTGACATAATTAGGATTAGGGACACGTGTCAATACATTATTGGACATAATTTTATGAGGTGTTACATCTTGCCAACTTTATTCTGGTTAAGACACATGTTAGGACACTAAGCATCATCATAACACACTTGGCAACACCTCCTTCATCCAACACCATTCTTTTCAATCTCTCATGGAGCTTGCTCTAGCCATTTGGAGCCTCCTTTTATGAGTTCAATTTTTCCTTCAAACATCAGTAAGTGTTTCTCCTAATCTATTTCATTTTCTTACTTAATTATGAGCCAAACGTCAAGCAAATTGACTTTTGCTTTGACTTTCTGTTCTGACCGTTTTGGTCAAGTCAAAGTTCAAATTGAACTTTGCTACGTGATCATAATAATAAAGGTGTTAATACCTTGCGATTACACCCTCTGATCATCACGTATAGTAGGTGAAATGACGAGTCAAATTTTTACGAAATAAAAGTCAAAATGCATAAAAATGCATTTTACGACGAATAAGTTTTCGGGTATTAAAACTTAAAGTTTTGACACCAAATTAGTTTTATAAAATTATTAGACATGTTTTAACATGTCTAGCTCGTTGACGTGCGTGCGGGTGTCTATAATTTTTAGTATAGTTTTAGCTCTTTTTACTCGCCGATTTCAAGTTTTAAATTTATAAAACACAATATTCTACTATCACTATACACACACCCTAGGGCAAGTGCACCCATCGCGGACGTAGTACAGTGATGGCAAGATACCGAGGTCGTCCAAGGACACAAGAGTTTTAGTACCGGCTTATCGTCAACGTCTAATCGAACCAAATTTTGAGAAAAGATTTTTAAACTAATAAAAAGATAAAAACTGAAAATAAAATAAAATAAAAACAGATAGACAAGAAAGAATCACTTGGATCTGACTTATCTTTCATGTCCCTTTTGAAGATTTCCGCACTTTGGGCATTTTAAAAGATTATCTTAGTTATAGTAGTAGCCCCCTCTTTTGAAGGCGACGTTACCCTCAACCTAGTGGTTTGAGTCAACAAGGATACAATCCCACTAGATCGGAATATTGAAAGATAATTAAGAAAGTTATTAATGCAAAATGTGGTGGGCCCCCTTCCAGGCAGCGGTCACCCTCAACACGTTGGTCCGAGTCAGTAGGGATACAGTCCTCGCGGGGTTGGTTTAAACTTTTAATAGTAGTTTGTAAATAAGGGGTGCAAGCGGTTTCTTACTCTCAGTCGGGCCAGTCATTCCCGGCCAATCCATGGAGTAGTACTAAACTTGCACCAGGTTCTCGCAGGATCTATACACTGAACTAGACATAGAATTACCCAACCACCCTTCTAACCCCCTTCCAAATAGTTAACATGCTTTATATAGACCGTAAAGACATGAATATGTGAATAAACGACATATGAAGAATGGTTGAATAAATTCGCCTTCAATATAGTAAACTAATTATCAAAGTCATTAATACATACCCAATTAAAAAGTAGCCAAAGATTGGAAATCATAAAAGATATGTCTTCACGAAGTGATGTAAGAATTTAGCCAAGCATGACCTTTGTTTGACAAAGATTCTTACGATCAATCTTGGATCCCGAGACTAAACACACACTCTAAAGATGTAAAAATGGATAATGGTGGTGGATGATGGTGTTGTAGTGGTGGTGGAGTGGTGGAAAGTGAGAGAGAAGTGGTTTGCCAAGGGATGGTTTGAAGTGGAACCAAGCACTTCTATTTATAGCTAAAATTAGAAGCTTCACCACAGCCCGTGCCCGCCTGGCACGACCCCGTGGCCATCTTAACTGCTTGTCAAGTCTTGTACTAACATGACCCCGTGTGTCAACGGCACGACCCGCGGCCAAAGTACTTGTTGTACTATCGCAGATTCTGAAAATCTCTGAGTTGACCACACCCCGTGTTGGCTTAACACGACCCCGTGTTGGCTGCCAGTTTTGTCTTTTGCAGTTGTCTTTTCTTCTGCACAACATCCATCTTCGGACACGGCCCATGTCTGGTGGACACGACTCCGTGTCAAGTCTTCTGTTCTTGCTATTTTGTGGTTTGGATGTGAATTGGGGCTTGGCGAGTTCTGGCAATTACTTCTTTGTATTATTGTTGGTTTTTTCTCCTTTTGCACATTTAAGCTCTTTTAACCCTGAAAATAAAAAAGGAACGAAAACACAAGCTTTTTCCAACACTAGTACTAAAAAGGGTTGCATTTATGCAGTATTTGATATAATTTATATGTTGTATTTTAATCACATCAAATACTCCCACACTTGAATCTTTGCTTGTCCTCGAGCAAAACACTATTATGTGGCTTACACACCCAAATGGAATAGGTAGAAGAGAAGATTTTGGTCCTACCTTTAGAGTGTCGGGAATCCAAGTTCTAAATTTATTTTGTTTTTATTTTATTTACAATCCTATTCGTCATGATTTAATTAAAACACAATTTATGAATAATTATTTACTTTTTGGCATAACATGCCTTTATAAAATTCTATTTAGTTATATAAAATTTACACACCTCACAAGTGGTCACTCAACATTCGGCCGATTATGTATTAAGTTAAACGCTTGTGCCCGACTTGGAACTTACTCCTACCATAGGCTTGACAAACGACCAAACCTCATCCTTTTGACGTTAAATCCTTATAAGTATCAAGAGGGGTTTGAAGGGTAGGTGGTGGTTTGGGTTTGGTAAGTTTTATTGGAAAGGGGTGAAAAACGTAAAATATCGGTTTTTCTATTGCTTTTTGGCTTAGCAAAAAAAATATTTTGGCATATTTTTTTCTGAGTTTTCTGATATTTTTTTTGTTGCCAAAGTTGAAACTGAGCCGTAATCATAATTTCATAATCGATAAGTTTACAAAAATGAAAGATGGAAAATGAAAATGGTTGTTTTTGTGGGTTTGAAATGAAAAGGTTTTTAAGGTTCAAAGAGTTTAACTAGGGGAATGTTTTTGGATAAAGCAAAGAAAAATAAAGGTTTTGTTTTGAAAAATGGGTTGGTCCTAATGCCTTTATTATTTTCTTACTTGGAGTTTTTCGGTAAGGACTTGGAACGCATCGTATTGTCAAGTTCTAGATTCATGAGAACCAAACGGGTTATTCACACAAGAAACGAAAATTGAGCAATTAGTATAGATGTCTATTTGTATGCTCGGTAATGGCTCAATACTCACTTTTGTGGGAAAAAGGGTTAAAGTGTAAAAATGTATACATAATCAAAATTTACAAAGATTTTTCATGCCCGTTTTCGTAATTTTCTAAATTGGTTCTTTTTATCACGACGCTATCAATTGTAAATTCGTAAAAACATAATTTTTGGAACTTGTTTTACCCAACTAAACTTAAAATAAGTAAAAAAATGAAAATAAAATTTTTGAAAAAGTTTGGGGTGATTAGCGGTTCCAAGGCGAGTTTTGTGTAAGGCTTGATTTAGGACAAAAGATTCAAGGTTTTTATTATCCTCCCCCCACACTTAAATTACACATTGTCCTCAATGTATCCTAAATAGGATTATATTTAGGGATTTTTACCCTACTTTGGTTGGTAAATAATGAATTTCCCTTGATAGCAAATATCACATGTTAATTACCAACTTGAAGAATCTTCTAGTTCTTCAATACATTCCACATCATCATTGACACGGTGTGGTCTAACCGGTCATGCCAACTAATTAAATAATTATGATCCATAAACTTCTGATTTATGATCGTATATGTATTACTTGCCCTTATGTTAGTAAAAGACACGAGATAATTTTATTTGAAACTATCATGTTATATCACCATCATTATTTCCACATATCATTATCATATTATTATTCCCTTATTTAGCCAATTATGGTGGTCAATCTCATTATTAACATTCACTTCAAAGAATGGAGTAAAACCAATTAGGCTTCATAATTTTCATTATTTTCTCATATATATACAGACATTAAGTCACTTCAAACCTTTCACACTCTTTTAGTAATATTGCTACTTCAAGAGCATATTTGAGGTGTGACAAACAAAAAATGTTTTATCCGACTTTCCCTTGTAAATAATCTTCTCTTTGCAATTTTTGTAGGATCGAGTTGTGACCCAAACGAGTCAATCAGAAGAGCTCTAGTCTGTTTCAGAGGCGGAAACTAAGAAACAGAAGTGAAAAACAACTTGTTTCACTATTAATCGTCTTGATTATTGATTATAATCACTTTACAAATCAAATGACGCGTCGGCAGCACTTCGGTACCGGAATGAGAACTGTTACAAATGATTTCGTATGGAGGGTATATATAGGAGCTGTAATTTCGTTTGAAGGTGACCAAGTGCAGTTCAAACGAAATTACATATGTTGATTTCGTTTGAACTTGCACATGACACATTCAAACGAAATTAACTCCAATCCACCCAAAACTCTATAATTTTCTCGTACAATGCGCCCTGATCTAACAATTCTAATGTAAGACTCGATACAAGACGAAGTCGACAGACGCATGAACCAACAGACTCCCCCTCGAATGTTGATGAGTCTTAAGTGTCGAGTCTTCAACGTCTTCAGTCTTTATCAGTCTTTGGGCTTCCAGAATCACGACCTAGCTTTTGCCTTTCTCCAAATTCTTCTTTCTCTAGCAGAATCTCCCTCAACTTGTGCTGGGATCGTAGTCTTCTAATTCTCTTTATCAGATCTTTTGATTCTTTAAGTTCATCAGAAGCAGCAGTTCCAGGATCGTAACCTGGCCTACCTGCACAAACTCTACCTCACAATAAATTTCTCAATTTTAACATTTTGACAAATTTACTTTCTGCTAACCACCTGAAAACACAATCTCAAATTGATTTAACATAAACAATTTCTGATGAACCTCTTGAATGAATATCAATTTTCTTTTCAAACATTCTCAAACAAACTTCCCAAACCTGTTCGTCATGTTTAGCACTCGGAATTTTGAAAATCAGCTTTTCAACATCATTTGTCTAAAAACTTTTTGAATTTTTCTAAATTTATGCTAAAACACACTGAAAATCTTTTTGGAATTAGTTTTTAACTGAAATGCAGAAAAGAAATATTTACATACAATATTTTTGTGAGTTTATGTAAGAGGATCATATCAGTTTATGTGACCAATCACTAGCATCGTTAAGCTTTAAACATTTACAGTTCTAAACGATTCACATAGATTGACGATATTGTTGTCCACTTAAACTCAATCTAAAAACTTTCGAAATGCTTACCGATTCGTTAAGGTATATTAATTTTGCACTAAGTTCTTATGGACCCCACGATCTCAGCATATCCCCTCATCATGCAATACACTTACTCAAGTAAAGCCTTTAAACTTTTATCAACTGTGATTTGTGCGAAAACAAAGCAGAATGTTTAAACATTAACAATCAGGTCGATACTTCCGTATACGCAGAGAAATTCCAATGTTTAAACAAAATAAGAAAAATAAAACAAGTTTAAGTTGTTTAGGCTTTAACCACCAGGTCGATACTTCCGTATACGCAGAGGAGGTCCAAAGCTTAAACGAAACACCAAAGAAAATAAAGCAGAACGTTTAGGCAATAACATCCAGGTCGATACTCACGTATACGCAGAGGATGTCCAATGCTTAAACAAAATAAAGAAATCAAACAAGTTTAAATCTTTGCAAAATGAAATGCACAGTCACAGTGATTATTCAGCAAAGTTGTGAAAGTTCACAAACTTAACCAGTTTTATGTCTTTCGACAATCAGTGATTACTGAGTAGGCACACAATCAAGAAGGACAAAACTTACTATGCTACTATCATTTCCTCTTTTTCACAACAAAACTCGTTTTTTGCATTTTATCATGTTTTTGACTTTTTCAAATTTTCTAATGTTTTTGAATTTTCTGAGAAATTTTTACTCCCCCTAAAATGCAAATACATTTTAAGGAAATTTGAAAACAAACTGTACAATAAAGTGACAACTGATATCAAATCACTTCAATTCGCCATCCACTTGGCATAAACAATCAGAACTCCCCCTCACAACAAACTATTTTCCCATTGTGATTTCAAAACACTTAAGTTTGTTTTAATCAAATGGTTTTTCCGGAAAATAAGTTTTGTTGATTTTATCAATTGTAGATTAGGGGTTACATTCATCATTTTGTTCTCCAAAATACCACTTGTAAGTATGGTCCAATCAAGTTCAACTTAGTGACCTTGATTAACCATTTGAAGATGAAAACCTTCTTCAACCACTTGCAGGTTCACTCATCACCCATATCATTTGTAAATCAAAATATAACAATTAAAAAACTATCAGTTGTAGATTTACCAACCAAACAATTCAAGAATGATGTCGATTCCTGCTCCACTCTTACCAACCTGGGAGCTCCGGCAAGTCAGGAATTTATGGTGAAAATGTTGTCACCCAAGCCTGACCAGCCTTGGGTGATGATGGTACACATCTATCCCACCAACATTTTGATTTGTTAAATTCTTTAGCACTTTTAACCTTCCCATCAACCATCTTCCCGAAAATATGTTTAACCTTTCCATTAAAAACCTTTTCAGCATCAAATTCTTTGCTACCAGCAAAGAATGACCTGAAATCTCAGTTTTACCAACCTTCAACTTCAAATTTTCCTTCGACAACTTGGGAAAATTTTCATCGTTCACTTTTGGAACGAAATTCTCAATCTTCTTCTCAACAAATGACTCCTCTGATTTTATGGAATCAGATTCATTGTCAGAACTACCTACCGACTTCACAACCCATCTTTGTTTATTCAAATCGACTTGTCTTTTGTAAAAACGTTTTGAACTTTCACCTTCTTCTGAAGTTGAATTTTCAAACACTTTAGACTTCTCAGTTGATTGTTTCTTCTCAAAGACAAGTTTTTCTTTCAATTTTGAATTAGAAGTAACTCCCAGTTTTGTGTTGTTGAACTGTTGGCAATTCCAAGCAATATGTCCAACTTTTTGACACCCTAAACATGTTCTTATGTCAACTCTTTGAGCAAACTTCTTCACATTCCTCTTTACTTCAGCAAGAAACTCTTGATTTGATTGTTTCCAGAACGGTTTCTTCTGCTCATCTTCAGAACTTCCTCTTGAAACAAATTTTGTTTTTGGTTTATAATTTTTCTCATTTTATAATTTTCTGAAGAACTAAAACCAAGACCTTGTTTTTTGAAATTACCGTTGTGATTTGGTTTCTTTTGAAAACCATAACCAGAATCGTAACCCTTTTTCTTGTTCAATCTCTGTTGAACTCTTGAAGTGTATTTTTTAGGTTTTTCAGCAAGATTTAAATATTTTATTTCAGAAATATTAATTTCTGTTAATTTAAAAACCTGTTTGATCATTTCAGTTTTGACACTTCTTATTGGGAATTCCTCATCAGAATATAATTTGTCTGAATCATTCAAAGTATAAGCCACTTTGATTGGTCCGTCATTCAAATTAGATTTTGATAACAGGAATTCTTTATTGTAAACCCTTTTAACCGGTGAACTCTGACTCTTTTCTGACGAACTCGAACTTTCAGATTTAGACTCCGGTTTTGACTCTTCATCCATATCCAACACCTGATCGACCACTTTCTTTACTAACTCAGACTCATGATCAGTGTCAGACGCTGTGAATGTGACAACAATATTGTCTGGTAATTCATCAATGATTTCAGACTTTAACTTGATGTTGACTGCCTTTTTAGACGCTCCTCATTAGGATTCCTGGGAGAATAACTTTCATGGATCGGGGGCGGACATCTGTTATACTTGACACTTTGTTTCTTACCAGTATCAGTATCTTCAGTCTTTTTCTCCATGAATGCTTCAAGACCTACCACAGTAGGATAAACACGATCAATCAAATAATCACAAGTAGTGTAACTCAAAAGTAATCGTTTAATCCTTTCACTCTCAATTTTCTCAAGTTCTAACTCCTATTTCAGCTTAGCCCAGTCTTCGATATACTCATTAATAACACTATGTTTTGTCATTAATGCTGCGCTCATTTTTGTCATTGCATTTTCAATCTCTGAATTCGTTCTTTTCAGACGATCAACTATTTTGTTGAGCACATCATACGACTCCTTCACATATTTCACATCAGATAGTAAATCTTCTTTAATCTTCTCCAACTCAGCAATCTTCTTATCTTTCTCCTCACAAACTTGGCAAGATTCTAAACACTTCAAACATGGTTTTTCAACTTCAACCATTTTTTCAATTATCTTCTCAACCTCGACAGTCTTTTCAACTTCAACGAGTTTCTCTACCTCGACGATTTTCTCTATTTCAACAATTTTCTCTACTTCAACAATCTTTTCTACCTCGACGATTTTCTCAACTTCGACCAGTTTTTCAACCTCAACAATCTTCTCCACCACTTTCTCCACTTCAACGATTTTCTCTACTACTTTCTCAGTTGCTGGTTCAACATTCGCTTCTCCAGCTTCTGTCTTTGTCTTTTCATCAGCTATCCTTCTTGCTGCTTCCAGCTCTTTCTTCAATATGGCAATCTTCTTCTGATTCAGCATCTCCATTTTATCTGCAAAAAACAAATTAAAACTAGTAGGATCTATGCCTTTTCTAGCTTTGTTGAGATGTTCTTCCTCATCATCGGTATCCACATCACTTCCAAGATCTTGAAAAATCGGGATTCTTTTCTCACTAGTCTCATCTTCACCCAGAATTCTAGCAACAAGACCTGAACCTGGTGGAATGTATTTATCCCAACTGAACCCTTCAGCAACAAATTCATCATCTTGATCAATGATACCAAAATAAGCTTTTTTATTTGCATCTTCGATCATTTTCCTTTTGTCATCCACAATTGGCCAAGCATGTGCAGTTTGTGGTTCCTTTTGTTGAGTAATCTGATGAAAAATTGATTTCTGATAATAATTGTTCTTTTCTTGATTCCCGGTAGCTTCTTGGTTTTTACATTCTCGTTTAAAATGACATTTTCCTTTGCAACGAAAACAAGTGACTTTCGATTTGTCAAAACCCAGTGGAGAAGTAGCCATTCCTCGAAACTCATCTCTACCAGTAATTTGTTGAAACTTTTCTGCCCTCCTCCAAGCACTAGCTAAACACCATTTCACATCCATCAACTCAAGTTCCTCTGCATCAATTTGGTCATAATCTTCTTTTGTAAGCATCGGATTTCCAATCTTGCCATCAATCAAACTTTCATAAGATTCCAACATAGCAACGAGAGATGCCATGTGTTGTTTGGCTATTTCTGGAGACAAATTCTGACCATTTTGAATGTTCAAAGTGACGTTGCATTGAAGATTTGTTGAATTCGGTTGTTGAGGACTTGATGTTGTAAAGTTTGGATCAAAACTTGAATACGAGGACGAAGATCCACCACTCTGTGTCACATTACTACCCTTTGTTCCAGACGAACTGTCAGCACTAAAACCAGTTTGGATCTTTGGGCTAGGTCTGGGGGTAGCCTCAAACTTGTTCCCTCTGTAATATAAACTGACATCTTGTTTAGCATTTGGATTTGTCATGATAGCAGTTTTCTGAATATCCAATTCATGCTCCTCAATTTTCTGAATGAACTGTGCCAAATTCATATTCTCAGACTTTCTCATGTGTTTCACAATCATCAGATAAGTTCCCCATTTTTGTTGTGGTAATGCATCAGCAAGTTTATCAACCCATTCCTCATCATCCTTTTCAATGTCCATTCTTCCCATTTCCAATACCAGGTGACAGTATCTATCAATAGTCTCCTTTGTTGTTTCATGGTCGAAAGCTGTGAACATATCAAATGATTTCTTCAATAAAGCCTTTTTTATTTTTAATCATATCTGCACTTCCTTTGAACTTCTGAATCAATGCATTCCAAATCGATCTAGCAGTTCCCTCATGTTGGAGCAAAACAAATATATCTTTTTTAAACGCTTGTTGAAGAAAATTAATCATCATTTTCTCACTCGTGAACTTCAATTTGTCACCCTCTGAGTAGTCACAAATAGCTTTTTCAATCCCACACTCATTTTTCGGTTTTTCATAATCTTTGTGTAAAGCACACCATGCGTCAAACTTATACGCTTGCACCCAAGTTTCAAAACGATTCTGCCAACCTTTGAAATCTTCAATGTACATCAGTTTTGGCAGTTTCTGATGCGTTCCCGTTTCATTCTCACTGTATAAAGTTTCAGCAGCAGTAACTGGTGCAACCGGTGTAGCAAATGCATTATAGAACTCCTCAGCCATTTTTTTTTTGAAATTGTTAGCAAACCCAAGAATCACACCAAGTATAAGGTCAAACGGAATCAACACTTATCTAGAATCACTTTCAAACGAAATTGTCCTTTTCAAATGGAATCCTCTTATCTCTCTTGGAAAGTCTCAAACGAAATCACAACTTTCAACCTAACACCTGATTTCGTTTGAAGAAACACAAGTTCAAACGGAATAATGTCCTTGAAACGAAATCACTTAATATTGCTAGGAACTTCTCAAACGAAATCACCTCCTGAAACGAGATCACCTAATCTCGTTTGAAACACCTCTCCTTCAAATGAAATACCTCTCTAAACAAACTACCTGATTTCGTTTGAACCCCTTCAAACGAAATAACTCAATTCAAGCGAAATAGGTAAGATCTTTTAAACGAAATAACGAATCTCAAACGGAATAGGTCAGTTTCAAACGGAATTAAGCCTCTGATTTCGTTTGAAGGGTTGCTGACATCATCATAATTCGATCTGTTTCAAAAGGAATTACGTATTTTATCAAGTTTTAGTTCGATTTAAGGTCCAAAACTCTCAAGGATTGGTTAAAACACTGTTATGTATGTTATATGTGAAAATCAGACCATTTTAACCGTGAAATTTTTCAATTTTGTGAAAAAAGGTGTAGAAAACAGATTTTCAAGCTGAATTTGGCAAGAACTCTTCCTCCTGAGCTCTAATACCACTTGTAGGATCGAGTTGTGACCCAAACGAGTCAATCAGAAGAGCTCTACTCTGTTTCAGAGGCGGAAACTAAGAAACAGACGTGAAAAACAACTTGTTTCACTATTAATCGTCTTGATTATTGATTATAATCACTTTACAAATCAAATGACGCGTCGGCAGCACTTCGGTACCGGAATGAGAACTGTTACAAATGATTTCGTATGGAGGGTATACATAGGAGCTGTAATTTCGTTTGAAGGTGACCAAGTGCAGTTCAAACGAAATTACATATGTTGATTTCGTTTGAACTTGCACATGCCACATTCAAACGAAATTAACTCCAATCCACCCAAAACTCTATAATTTTCTCGTACAATGCGCCCTGATCTAACAATTCTAATGTAAGACTCGATACAAGACGAAGTCGACAGACGCATGCACCAACAATTTTCATAACACCAATAGG
This sequence comes from Helianthus tuberosus, assembly GCA_030545235.1. Lineage (NCBI taxonomy): Eukaryota > Viridiplantae > Streptophyta > Magnoliopsida > Asterales > Asteraceae > Helianthus > Helianthus tuberosus. The sequence goes on from CM060360.1 coordinate 83,013,261, forward strand.
GAAATAATTAGATGTCCGAGTGATATTAGATTTATCAATCTAACATCTTACGACCTTCTACAACTTGATAATGAGCTTCAGGGAGTATGACAATTTAGGTGTTATATCTAAACATATTAACACTCATTCATAATAGTGATAATAAGCAATAACTTTGGTTTAGTTGTTCTCTCAATACTATTTACATAAATAAATGATATCGTACTAAATAGAGTAAATTTCAAAGTTCGTCCTTTATGTATGTCTAAAATATCAAAGTATGTCCTTTGTCTTTAATATCTTCAAGAAACATACTCGATGTTTGCAAAACCAATCAGGTTATGTCCTTTAGCCCTAACACAGTTAGTTTTTATGGTTAAATCTGACCTAATGGACCCCACATGAGGGTATTTTAGTCTTTTTACCCTGTCTTTTGTAATTTACTCTAAAATTAATAATCATAATCATCTTCAACATTCACCTACCACCACACCCTCTCTCTCTCACACACACACCAGCTTTCTTTCTCTCTCTCATTGCAAGACCACCACCACAACCCAGCTGCCACCGCCACCACCACCACAGATCTGCCACCGCCACCACTTCACCTGCAACTTTAATCTGCTCCAAACCAGTTTTCCGGCAAATTTCAAACCAGTTTTCCGGCAATCAAATTATCAAGCTTATTCATCATCACCTGCAACTCATCTCACTCAAAAGCTCTGTTCCAAACCAGATCTCTCCCCCCTCCTCTCTCTCTCTCACACACACGGCCACCACTATCACCAACACCATCACCACCGTCAACCGCCATAGCTCCATCATCACCACCGCTGCACAAACCTCCACCACCGCCCAACCCCAACCTGCATATTCAGATCTGAATATGTACAGATCTGAACACCACCACAAAATTCAAACCCTAATCTACATTTAAGCTACTAACCCCAAACAAACCCCAATTTCGGCGGTTCTGGTCGCCTGAAGAACAATCCCCGCCGTCGGAGACGGTATCAGCCACCACTGATCCTCTTCATCTTCTCAATTTCTTCTCTCTACCTCTCTCCTTTCTCTCTCCCCGTCTCTCTGTCTCTGCTGTGAAACCACGCCGCCGCTTGAGGAGTCTCACCGGAGACAAAGAATGAGGGGGTTTGGGGTGTTGTCAGGGAGGAGAAAGGGGTGTCGGAGGTGCTTTTCAAGGACGAAGAGTCGCCGGAGCACCGGTCGGACTTGGCTCTGGTCGCCGGTCATCAGTGAGTGAACGTGGGAGAGAGAGCAAATGGTTCTATAGTTGTGTGCTGAGTTGTTTAGGGTTTTCAAATGGCCAAAAAGAAGAGACATTTGTTTATATAGTTAGGGTAAAATGACCAATATACCCTCATGTGCTTCTCACATGACCTGACTTAACTGGGAAAACAAACAAGGTTTAGGCTAAAGGACATAACCTGATTGGTTTTGCAAACATCGAGTATGTTTCTTGAAGATATTAAAGACAAAGGACATACTTTGATATTTTAGACATACATAAAGGACGAACTTTGAAATTTACTCTACTAAATATAAGGCATACAATAAATTTATATTATACAATAAATGATGATATAACATGTCACCATATAAACGAATTATGATAAAACTTTATGAAAATTTTCCGTGTCAAATTACAAACAAACATATATAATTTATGTATTAACATATCACAGTTTAACCAATCACAAGTATATCTATATTTATAACTTAAAATATATACACATATCAAAACTACTATAAACGTTGGATGATCCATTCTATTGATAAAAGAAATCTATTCCACATATGATTAATATTAATATTGGATAAACAACACTTAGTTATCTAAATGAATAGATTCTAAATCGTATTTTTTTCAAATATTACGTATGAAAATCATGGTCGATAATCCATACATATTTGAAAATATATAAAACAAAAACATATTTTAGTATGTAATAATAATATACTGCGTAACAACACTTAAACGATAATTCACGCATTCAAAATTATATTTCCATGTAAAATTAGAACAATTATTGCTCACATTATTAATAGCATCGCAAATATTAGTAAACTACAAGTAGTAATTTTGTTTTCAATCCGTAGCCGATAAATCCAACTTTATACAGATATTGTTTTAATCAATGGATTTTAAATTCTTTTCTCTAATTTTAAAACAAAACATTTATCGAAATCTTTGCAAATTCATAATGTTACTGAACATTAATCCCAACAAACTTAAACCCACTCTGTCATTATAACTTATGAAATCAAAACCAAAATATTTCATAATTTAGATAAATTGGAATAATACTTATATATTTTGATTTACCCAATAATGTATGAATGGATTGTTTTGATAGATTTAGTAGAAAAACAAAACAAATCTTTATTGAAACCCAAAATTATACAATTACATTCAAAATTACCATATTATAAATTACCAACATCTTGATGTTTAGTAGACTTATACCTTAAACATTGGGGGTTTCCCAAAAAAAAATGTTAATGTTTAGTAGAGTTGTACCTTAAGCTTAGGGGGTTTTCCCAAAAAAAAAGTTAATATTAATTCATTTAAATAATATCAATTAATAACAAGTTTATGCATTATAGTCTTATACATTGTGCTTTAGAACATTGTTGTGCCGTAGATTGTTGTAATTGGATTGGAAAAAGATGATTTTTATCTTTGTTGTTGGATTGGAAAGGAAATCATCGAGGTATAGGTATCATCTATCACAGCACAGGTATAGGTATCATCTATCACAGATTCTGGCATCCTTTTTTTGTTACGATTTGTGTAAGTTCTAATATATTTGTTACGAGGTAGGTTTGGAGAAGAAAGAAGCGTATGTGATGAAACACGTCTTCACTATCCCGTTCTAAGAGTTGGTGAGGAGTTTTAAGTTGACACAATCTAGATGTTTAATAAGTTGATACTATGTCTATAACTAAATCAATGGAATCTAAATTTCATTTTCAAAAGTTTTTGGTTCCTATAATTTGTTATACCTAGAATCTAAATTTCATTTGTTTGTTTGAGAAATGGAATTGAAACGTATTCACTAAATCATGAGTTTGGTTTGCGATTTAACGCTTTGTTTCGCTGGCGCAACGCGCGGCGGGCAAAAATCTAGTTGATAATTAATTCACATCTTAACTCTAAACTTATAAAATAGAATCTACATTTAACCATTCATGTTTATTCAAATAATAAATTAGATGATATAAAATTTAAGAAATACTTAGAAAAGAAGAATTATGGGTAAGACCTCAAGCATGTGATATTTTTTTCATACAGCCGTCACAACGGCTTTCAACCCAAATACCCAATCCAATTTGTACCCAATTTATGCAATCAGTTGAATAGTAAAAAATAACAAACAATAATTCATATATATTAATATAATAATCAAAGTAGACTTTATCCATTCATACCATACTAAGATGAGACTAAAACTAATAAATTAATAGAATCATATATAATGTAAAACTACAATTATATACAAGGTGCGTTAAGTTTGTTAACTAGCTAGTATCTTTATGATAATGTATTATATAATTATAATTTATTAATATCAGTTTGTGATTACAAGGGAAAAGAAGAAACCAAAATACAAGTAATTTTGAATTTTGTATTTGTAAATGATTTATTAAAAAGATTGTTTTATACTTTAATATAAAAATATAATCAAATTCTTTACTAATACTCACTATTTATGAGCCAAGAAACAGTAAAATATTCAATGATAAAGTAGATTGTACGTGCCTAGATTATGAGTCATCTGGTCCACGCAACCAACATTCAGAATTCAAACGAAAACAAGTGGAAGTTAATCGGGATGTTCACTTGTCACCAGATAATGATCTAGCTTAAGCAGATCTACGAGGCACTTGCAATCAAGCGGTGGTAGTTGTGATTAGGGTTTTTAGAGAGAGCAATTTCGTGCTAATAACGTGTTGTGAAACAACAAACCTAATAGCTAAACAATATATAAGAGATGTAGAGAAAAAGAGACTAATATTTCATTGATAGATGTATCTAATATAAGATAATAGAATGACTAAATATATAGGAGATGGAGTCTTAAAAAACAAGCTAAGTTATTTTAGAAGTTGATAACCACAATAATAATATTTATATTAACTCTATTACATTTTACAAATGGGATGAACAGTGTTTTATTCTTTTTTTATTTTTGCTTTTTGACTTTTTTGTCTTTTTGGGCGGAACCAATTTACGATTTTGTCCCGATTTAAAATTACGTTTTTACCATCAGTTTAAAATTACGATTTTACCTCCGGTTCAAAATAAAATTATGATTTTGCCTCCGGTGAAAAATTATAATTTTGCCCTCAGTTCAAAATTACGATTTTGCCCCGTTTAAATTTAGAGTTTCGTTAATAGTTTGTTTTCTTCCTCCCAGGTAAATTACGATTTTGCCCTCAATTTAAATTTACATTTTTGTCATCGTTTTTCATTGCTTTCCCAGTCAAATTACGATTTTATCCCCAGTGTATAACTACAGACACAAGATGGAGGAGTAGTGCCAGGCAGCTGCTTGGAACCCCCCCCCCCCCCCCATTAGCCCAACCAATTTACGATTTTATCACCGCTTTAAAATTACGATTTTGTCATCAGTTCAAAATTACGTTTTTACCCCAATTCAAAATAAAATGATGCTTTTGCCCACAAGTAAAAATGCCAATTTTGCCCTCGGTTAAAAATTACGATTTTACCTCTTTAAATTTACGTTTTTTTTCTTTTTCCGCTTTATGCATATATTATAGTTATTATTGCGCGAAACTATTAGGAAAAAATTTCGCATTTAAGTTGATTGTTAGAACATTCAAATATAGTGAGTGTCTCGGGTTCGAAGCCTTTCATGGGAAAGAAAATTTTTTATTACCAGCTGCCAAATCTTTTAAAACAAAAACATTTTTAACATACATTCAGCTTCCTACAGTGTAGCACAGATTAGAGATGAACATTTGGTTCCGGGTACCGAACCGTACCGTACCGGGTATATTCGGTACCGGTATCGGTTCCCGTTTTTCGGTACCGGTACGGTACCGATATTTACAGGTAAAACACTGGTAAGTACCTATACCGTATCAGTACCGGTATCGAACCGGTGTATTCGGTACCGGTACCACTTTTAGTCCTTTTTTCAGTTCCGGTACTTTCGGTACCGAACAGGTACCATGCTCATCCCGTTACATAACAAAACGAATCGATAACGTTCGAATTCCCCGCCGCGTAGTGAGGGGAATTAATTTTTATAACCAACCGGTACGGTACCAGTATTTACAAGTAAAACACCGGTAACATGGGCAGATCTTAGAAGGCTTGTGCCAGGGCCACGGCCCTGGCACGTTTTTCGGCCAGAAGTGCTAATTTTCGCGGTTCGATAGAAATTTTTTATACCTACTATGTTTGGCATGGGCATGTTTTTAGTGTCCGTGGCTTTCGGCCCTGGGACGTTCAACGAGCAAGATCCGCCACTGACCGGTAAGTACCGATACCGTTTCGGTACCGGTACCGAACCGGTGTATTCGCTACCGGTATCACTTTTCCCCGTTTTCCGATACCGTTACTTTCGGTACCGGTTCAGTACCGAACGGACATTACAAAATGAAATAAATCGATAGCGTTCGAATTCCCCGCCGCGTATCGCGGGAAATTTTATTAGTTCATAACAATTTGTAATAATTTTACTATATGATATTTTATATAAAGAGTTATAACACTTTCTTTACAAATAATCTAAGGAACAAACGTTGTCTCTGAATTTCTTTTCTAGTTGGATTTTATATGTGTCCCTTTCAATCAACAATATTTACAATAACATCAACAAATTAAATGAACAGTAGTACAGTACTATAAATTAAATTTGAATATGATGGGTTCTTTAATTTGTTGGCATTAAAGAATTCTAATTATTCTAAACTAATAGATATGTCAAACTATAAATAATTAAATATGAATATTATGTCAGACTAGTCGGTCACTATATTAAACTAATATACGATCAAAAATTCAATCAGAAGTTCATTTACCTGCTGCGTATTCAATCAGAAAGTTTCAATCAGAATTTCAATCGTCCCTAATCCTTCGATTATCTTGCTGCTGACCGTCCAGTTTCCAAACTATTTCTCTTTTTTTAATCATTTTATTATTAGATTGGGCCCAATAAACCTATTGTTAAGTTGGGTAAATTATAAAAACCAAATCTTTTGATAATGGGCCTCTATATTAGATTTGTCATGTGTGTACAATTTTTTTTTTAAATAACATATATATATATGATATATCGAATTTATTTTAAAAATCCCGTGCCCCTCAAAAAAACGGGCCTTGTGCGGAAGTCCTACCCGCACACCTAAAGAGCCGCCCATGGATGATAGAAAAATATTTTTGGGTGGATTTTATATATGTGTCCTTTTCGTTAATATAAAAAGGGTAAAGAAAATTAAAAGAGTTTCAACCGTTAAGGTCCCGTTTAGATGGTGTTTGGGGTTGAGTTTTGAAAATAGATTATGCGTTTTGAATAATCAAAATCAGATAATTAGCTGTAACAAAATGTGTTGCTGCAGAAATATGGTGTTTGGATTTGATTATATTGTTTGATAATACAATAATCTGATAATCAACTATTTTAGTGTTTGACAAATATATATTTTTTTAAAAATACATAAGTGAAAACGTAAATAAAAAATCAGTTTTTGGATTATCACGTTTTCCTGCAGTAAAGGGTGACCTACTTTTGGATTATCACGCTTTGGATCTCTAAAAAACGTAAAAAATCAGTTTTTATTAATTTTTTACCAAACACTCAAAATACATTTTTTTGCGATTTCAAAATACAATAATCAAAAAATCAGGTTGAAAAACAATCCTAAACACACCCTTAGAGGATCTTGTACAAAGTGGAACTTTTGTGAGAAGTGTGAGAAATAATTTGGGAATGACAAGTGTCATTTATCCTAATAAATTCAAAAGAGTATATTAGTAATTTGACATTCTTATCATTTAATTGATTTCCAAGATAACTGCCAAAAAAAAAAAAACTAGCGATGAGTTTTTATAGGGATTGATTCGAATTTTGAATTAGGAGAAATTTTAGGAAACATATTTGTTTTTACGATTTTATGTCACACCCTGGCTTTGCGGAAGCGTGGTTAATTTTGGTGTGACTTCTTAATACCATAGCTTAATCATAACAAAGCTATATGAAATAAAATCATGCAAGATCATCCATAGATTTAAGTTTTAAAACCAGAGTAACATAACATTGTCTTAGAGACTTACAACATCATAACATAAAATTTTGTTTGAAAGACAGAAACATCGACATGAAATAAACGCAGTTTAAGATTTGTGACTCGTCCAGGAAAAAAGTCACATCTCCTAAACTGGGATGACCTCGGAACCCTTATGCAGCGGGAAAACATAACATACCGCGCCAGATCTTTAATTCCCTGAAATACAAGTAAGTTGAAAAATCAACAATAATGTTGAGCGAGTTCATGTGTAGTGAGTATGTAAAACACTTGTAAGTATAAAATCCTGGTATGTAGCAAATAAGGAAAAAGAGATCACCAATGGTTTGCAAGGCCATTGATATGTGTGAAGTGCAAGTAGGAAGACTCAAACCTTGCGATTTTGCGTTGGGGCACAAAGTCACCCCGAGGTCCGTACTGTTGGACCTGGGGTTGGGCTCGCTACACCCAGATAGATCTACCGCTTACGTCCCTCGGTCCTATAATGAGGACTAATGGTCTCCAGTTCACGCCTACCCACTCACATGATCTAAGTAGTAAACCTCCTTACGCTAACCATACCATGTATAAAGTACTTGTAATCAAAGTAACATGTATTTCACCCCCGCAGTTTAGAAAACTGAAAACAATTAAGAGAAAAGGGGGACATGAACTCACAGGGGTGCGTCTCTACCAAGTATGTCTCCAAATCAAACAGCTGTGTGACGACCTACACGTACTAATTCTATTAGACGGACGGCCGTGCCTTAGCTTTAGGTTTAAGTTTTTGGGAAATAGTTAGGCAACTATTTCGTGTTTATATTCTGTATACTTGGTAATCATTTTCCTTCCCAAGGATGGGGGATTTAATACATGTGCGTTTCGTAACATTCGGATAACACTATTAAGTCTCACTTAATATATTTTATTTCCAACTTCAAAATATAAATATTCTTCCCAAAAATATTATATTTTAATACATGTGATTTTCCCAAAATAATACTTAGTAATATTATTTTTACCCTAAAAATAATATTTACGTAGTTCACAAAATAATCATAAACACTTATACAAGTGATGTTGTGAAAAATATATACTAAATATATAGAGAAAGTGTAATGTACATTACGGCTTAACGTACATTACGTACGACAACTTGCGTAATTTTACACTATAACGTGCGTGATTTTGTTCTATTTCAATTAACCTGGGTTTAATCAATTTCGTCCGATTCTTTTCAATTTTCTTTTCCTTTCACTTCAAATTCGCAATTGTTCTATCAATTTTATCGATTTGGGTTCAAATTTATCTTTGATTTTGAAAAGTTTCATCAAATTGTCGACCATCGAATACAAATCGTAGAACAGAGGGTGAAGGGATATGACGAAACTTTTGATTCCGACCGTAACAGAGGATGCAGAAACATGACCAAGCTTTGATTCGATTGGAGTCAGAGGGCGGTAACAATGGTTTCAGATCATAAAACAGGGGATGCGTTTTTTGAACTGGGAGTTGGACATGCGTGATTAACATACGTGATTATATGTTCCAACATGCGTGATTAGGTTTTTGAGGATTATAACGTGCGTGATTTTTCAAATGAACGTGCGTAATTTCGTGAAGTACCGGTCGTACGTTAAGCCGTAATGTACGTTTTATTTTGTGAAATCCCACCTCCGATATTTTGTAAATAAGTCGTGGCGAAATCTATAATTTGAAAACAAGTCAAAATGTATTTCTACACTTATAGTGAAAATATTTCTAGGTGTTAGGTTTTTGGAAAAATTTCGCCAGAGTTTCCTCTGTAACTGGAGGTGGCCACGCTTTCAAGCGTATCATTTTCTTTTATAAATCAAACCAACAATCTTCTTATTTAATCAAAACAATGTTCAAATCACAAACTAGTCAAAATATGTATATAAATCGCATAAATTTCATGAACTTGTGATTTATTCAAACTATGAAGTAAATCCCATTACTTTTAGTGGATTTTTATATAAAACAATCCGATTTTGTAAAAACCTCGTTTTTATGGAAGTTCCGTCTTTACAACTTATCATCATCTTTTTCAAAAATAGTTATTTTGTCGAAACTTTGTGTTACACAAGTGTTTACACACTTGTGTGTTAAAAACCATTCGTGTTAGTGTAAGATCCGACTTTAAAAGTATGTTTTCTCTTGACACGTGGTCCTTTGAAAATACCGCTTGTAGATACGTAGATCTACTAGTTTTAAACACTATTGTACAAAAAAAATCGCTTTTACACAAGTTCATGATATGTGTGTGGTAGAGTTTCGCCCTTTAACCCTTGTTACTTCCAAAACAACCTTATGTCATGATCCAAGATCGTGACCAACCCGGGTTAAATGACGATCCGAGCTACCACAATATAGATCGGGTCCAAATAACCACACAATTTGATTACTACAACATTTACACAACTTGTAAGCTTTTAACCAACATTTTAGTGTTTTAAGTAGACTTTAAAGCATTATCTTGTAAGATTTCGAGTTTTAACCGTTAGACATCGTATTAACCACTTCAAAATAGTTCAAGTAGGTGATTTAAGCAACTTACTACTAGCTCGAGGCTAGGGAAGAATCTAAGAGAAAAACGCGTGGATAAAAGCAAGAGAGTGAGGTCCTTCGCCTTCCGTTTGCACCAAGACTCCTTATATGCGACCCTTAACACTTGTAGATGATTGGAAAGACTTGAACTAAACTCGAAATCGGATGGATGCACAAGGGGGTGTTCGGCCGTAGCTTCTTTAGAGAGAGGGAGAGAGTTTTGAGTTGTGTTGTGTGATGATCATATTATGGTGGGTTAAGGCATGAACTTATAGACAACTAAAATGATCATTATCCAATGGATTTAGTGTCTTCTTGATACTAAGCACACTTAATATAATAATCATCAAATAGGATAAGTGTGTCCCCCTCATGGGGACGGTTTCTAAAGGGGGGGGGGGTCTAGTTCGATTCTAACTAGTTAGTTAGGATAATAGTTAGGTTAAGTAAGTTAGTTAAGTGCTTAACCCGGTTAGTGGTGTGTCACGCGCTACAATGGGTGTTAGGGTATTCAGGGACCCTAACTGGCTCAGAAAAAGATAAATAATGAAAATGACATTATTTTCATGTTCCGGGTACAGTCCGGTTGTTCGGTTGGATAGTAATCCGTTAAAGCGTTAACAAAGCTTTAAAGTGTTGTTATTACCATTTTTAGTGACACAACTCATTTCTGACACTTTGGAAAGTGTCTAGTAATATTTTTCTCATGCTTTGGCACTTTATTAGTTAGCTAAAAGCTGAATTGTTTATGTAAAGTGCTGGGTTTTGTATTTAGAGCATGTTTTAGGCACATCCAGTCATTGAAACTTATTCCTAGAGACGCAGTTCTACAACCCTTGTATCCCTACACTCACCACTAGTGTAGCAAAATATTTCTGGCTCATACAGGCCTTAGAGGCAGTGTCTGCCTGATGCTGGCTTTCTCAGCATGTTCAATAGGTTATCCGTTATAGTGCTACTGTGCTTTTTGTGCATCATGTTTGTCACTAAGGTTCAGCATGTAAATAATGTAGTGACGGTAAGTAAAGTATGATGCAGGTATATGCATGTATCAGAAATCAAGTAGCAGTTCATCAGTAATTTCAAACAAGCACAGTAATTAAGCAATAATTAATTATTAATTAAGTCGTACGGATACCTGGTTTAGTGAGGGTTGTCACATTCTCCCCCCGTTTGAAAAATTTTGTCCCGAAATTTTAAGTTCTGCTTGTAGATGCAGGGTTCTTAGGAAATAGGTGGGGGTATTTCTCTTTCATCCGGTCCTCACGCTCCCAGGTGTACTCAGGACCGTGTCTGGCATTCCAACGAACTTTGATGAGCTTGACACTACTCCGGCGGGTCTTGTTTATTTTCCAATCCGTAACCTCAACCGGTTCTTCAACGAAATGGAGCGTGTCGTCAACATGAATCTCGTCGATGGGAATGGCAATGTCATCTTGAGTTGGACTTTTCTTCAAGTTGGATACATGAAATGTATCGTGAACACCATTCAGTTCAGCAGGTAAATCCCACTTGTATGCTACCAGTCCTATTCTTTCCAAAACTCTGAAAGGACCAATGTAGCGCGGATTTAGCTTTCCACGCTTTTCGAAGCGTGCCACACCCTTCCAGGGTGAGACTTTCAATAAAACCATTTCTCCCACTTGAAATTCCACGTGTTTCCGGTTTGGATCCGCATAGGCCTTCTGTCTGTGGCGAGCTGCTTCGATGCGTTTAAGAATCTGCGCAATCTTGTCTGTCGTCTCTTGGACGATTTCGGGACCAGCAAGCTGCCTATCACCTGCGTCAGCCCAACATAAGGGTGATCGGCACTTGCGTCCGTAAAGGGCTTCGAATGGCGCGACACCAATACTGGTGTGGTAGCTGTTGTTGTAAGAAAATTCGACCAAAGGCAAATGCTTATCCCAGCTACCGCCCAAATCCATAACACACGCTCTCAGCATGTCTTCCAAAGTCTGTATTGTTCGCTCGCTTTGACCGTCAGTTTGCGGGTGAAACGCAGTGCTCAGATTTAATTGCGATCCAAAAGCTTCTTGGAAGGATTGCCATATCCTTGACACAAACCTTCCGTCTCTATCAGAGATGATCGAGAGAGGCACTCCATGACGTGCAACGATCTCCCGCATGTATATTTCAGCCAATTTGCTCGTATTATCCTTCTCTCTGATAGGTAAGAAGTGTGATGACTTCGTTAATCGATCCACTATCACCCAAATAGTGTCATGGCCTCTTGGCGTTCTTGGCAACTTCGTAATAAAATCCATTGAGATTTGTTCCCATTTCCATTTGGGAATCTCAGGTTGTTGCAGAAGTCCTGAAGGCTTCTGGTATTCGGCCTTCACCTTAGCACACGTTAAACATTTGCTCACATAAACAGCAACATCACCTTTCATCCTAGGCCACCAATAATAATCTTTGAGATCTTGGTACATCTTATCCGCTCCTGGATGGATAGAGTACCGTGATTTGTGAGCTTCATCAAAAATAACTCTCCTTAAACCACCAAACAGAGGAACCCAAATCCTTTTCTCAAAACATAACGTTCCTTCCTCGTTTGGTACCAGTAGCTTCTCCATCCCACGGAGATATTCTTCTTCAAGGTTTCCTTCCTTGAGAGCTTCTTTCTGCGTGGCACGAATGCGCAAGGAAAGATCGGTTCAGATAATCATTTCTAAAGCCCTAACCCTTATGGGCTTGATCCTCTCCTTTCGACTTAGGGCATCGGCGACCACATTCGCCTTCCCTGGATGATACTTTATCTCGCAGTCGTAATCGTTCAGCAACTCAACCCATCGTCTTTGCCTCATATTCAGCTCCTTCTGGTTGAATATGTGTTGTAGGCTCTTGTGATCTGTAAAAATTGTACACTTTGTACCATAGAGGTAGTGTCTCCAGATTTTTAATGCAAATACCACTGCGCCAAGTTCCAAATCATGTGTGGTATAGTTCTTTTCGTGCACTTTCAATTGACGCGATGCGTAAGCAATAACCTTTTGGCGTTGCATCAACACACAACCCAATCCTTGACGTGAGGCGTCACAGTATACCACAAAATCATCTGTACCTTCCGGTAGTGCTAAGATTGGCGCATTGCAGAGCTTATCCTTCAATATCTGGAACGCTTCTTCCTGTTTGATTCCCCAATCAAACTTCTTATCCTTCTGCATGAGGAGCGTCAATGGTTGAGCGATTTTTGAAAAATCCTCAATGAACCTTCGATAGTAGCCAGCCAAACCCAAGAATTGTCGAATCTCGGTTGGCGTCTTTGGCGTTTCCCAATTCTTGATCGCTTCGATCTTAGTTGGATCCACGTGGATTCCATTTCCATTAACCACATGTCCAAGAAATTGTACTTCCCGTAGCCAAAACTCGCACTTAGAGAACTTGGCATACAACTGTTCTTTCTTCAACAGCTCCAAAATAGCTCTAAGATGCTGTTCGTGCTCAGCTTTTGTCCTTGAATAAATCAAGATATCATCGATGAACACTATCACGAACTTGTCCAAGTACGGCTTGCAAACTCTATTCATCAAGTCCATAAAGACTGCAGGTGTGTTTGTCAAACCAAACGGCATAACAAGGAACTCGTAGTGTCCATAACGAGTTCTGAAGGCTGTCTTTGGGATACTTTCCTCTTGTATCCTTAACTGATGGTATCCAGATCGAAGATCGATCTTTGAGTAAAAGCTTGAGCCTTGCAGTTGGTCGAACAGATCATCGATCCTTGGCAGAGGATACCTATTCTTGATCGTCAGCTTGTTCAGCTCCCGGTAGTCGATACACATACGAAAACTACCGTCCTTCTTTTTGACAAACAGGACTGGAGCTCCCCAAGGCGAGAAGCTTGGTCGGAAAAAACCCTTGTCTAACAACTCTTGAAGTTGTGTCGACAGTTCTTGCATCTCAGACGGAGCAAGTCTATAAGGTGCTTTAGCCACAGGCGCGGCGCCTGGAACTAACTCGATGCGGAACTCTACTTGTGTCACACCCCCAAAATCCACACGCGGAGTATCACCGCTTGGAGGCGTGACTGACCAGGATCAAGCCATCAATCATATCAAACATAGTATTTAAGTGTAAAAGTAGGAAAATATAATTCATCTTGACATGATTGATGTTCATAACCAAACATTGTTAAGTAGCGGAAGCATAATAATGAAAACCCAAAGTAAGTTATAAGTTCAAATATCGTCTACGATCCGTATCCCACAACGACCTGCTCCTTCCTGTGCAAGCTCCATATGTACCTAAGGTCCTGCAAGGCATGTAAGAGAGAATCAACAACTAGTTGAGCGAGTTCACAGTTAATAGTTCAGTAACAGTATAGCGTGAGTAGTAGTATGTTCGTTCGTTACAATGTATCATATTAGTTTCCATCGCGGCCAATGTCCTTGGCAGGTGTGCGAAGATGTTGGGGAAGGTCTTTCCCCAAGTTTTTCTATACTAGGTTTGTTCGTATCGCGGCCAATGTCCTTGGCAGGTGTGCGAAGATGTTGTAAGTTTAGTTCGCGGCCAATGTCCTTGGCAGGTGTGCGAAGACAGTCATAATATCGCGGCCAATGTCCTTGGCAGGTGTGCGAAGATCGTTCAATAAGTGTTACTAGTCTAGCAGTAGGTTCTGTCATCTATGTATGTACAGTAATCATCAAAACCCCATTCCCCCTGGGAATCCCATGCCTTGGCTTGTGTGAACTCACCTTGGTTTGCTCGGTATGCTAAGTGTATGCTCGCAAGTAATCAATCACGTCCTAAAGTATGCACGTATGTGAAATCAGTTTGTGTTCAAGTTGTGCATGTATGAACATGTAACACGTAATCACAATCATATACAAGATGATTACATTTAACAGCAGTTAAATATTCCAGGTAACACTTAACAGAGTTAACCCAAGTTACTGTGCAGATTACATATACGGCGAAACACACATGCCGGCGAAACACATACATCGACGAAACACATTCTGTTTCGTCGAGTCTTGTTTGGCGAAACAAAATTTCAATTTCGTCGATTGCCCTTGGCGAAACACTTCTGTTTCGCTGAGAGTTCTGTTTCGTCAAACAGTTCAGTTACGTCATATCAGTTACATGCAGGAACCCTAATCATCACTAACAGCCGACATCAATATTATCAATCATGCAGTAATCATTCAACACAAAATCATCGTAACATCATCATAGCATAATCATCGGATTTCTTTAACGTCTAGCATGAACCCTAGTTTACGAATACAACATATCGATTAACATATCACATCATCAAACCCTATCAAGATGCTAACTTGCATTCAGAATCAGATCATAATAACAATATCCAGAACCGAGTATTCAATCATATTAAGTTTCGCATTAAAACCATTTATCCGAGTACAATATTCATATCGAAATCTGTATCATCATCATCATAACAAGAACCCTAATATTTAACATGTATCGATTTCAAATCTACAACATCAAAGCAGAATCACATGACACATAAGCACGTACACGGATGAATGATCAATCAAGACACATAATCTACTAACCGAGATGAGGGTTTGATCGCACAAGGGTTTCCGGTGGGTTCTAGTTCGCCGTCACAGTGAGAGAGCTCTAGGGTTTCGGTCGTGTTGATAGAAAATGTAAAAGTGATGCTGTTTTACGTACACATACACAAAATAACGTTCTGGGCCCAAGCTGGGCTTCGTGAATTATTGGGCCGGCGAAACAGACTTCTGTTTCGTCGGAATGTTCATGGCGAAACAGCCTGTTTCGTCGGAATGGGTTATGGCGAAACACTCTTGTGTTTCGTCGGGTTCCTAACAGTTTAAGTTTTACAAACAGTACACCTGTTATACAATCACACATAACCATGCAAACACACTAGGTTTTATCATAACACAACTATATAGTCAAAGTCATCATGCATTAAATGCGAACAAAGAATGTCGGAAATTCGAGTTGTCACATTATCCCCAACTTGAAAGAAATTTCGTCCCGAAATTTAGCATGCAGTTACTGAGGAAAGCTAATGGTGTGACGTTGTTTACCTGAATTGTATCGCGGCTCCCCTGAGCATGTTTGCGAAGATTACTGGTTTTCTTGGGGTGTCACATTATCCCCCCGTTGATTTGGAATTTCGTCCCGAAATTCTGCATTGGTAGCTTCAGCCTCAGTAGTAGTTGCTTGGTTTCCGAATAACTGGGGATATTTGAGTTCCCTTTGATCTTCACGCTCCCAGGTGAACTCTGGGCCGCGGCGGGAGTTCCAACGAACTCGTACAAGAGGGATTCTCGTGTTCTTGAGGACCTTAACATCCCGGTCCGTGATTTCAACAGGTTCCTCGACGAAGTGCAACCGCTCGTCGATAGTGAGTTCCTTTAAGGGAACTATGTGGGTCTCATCTGACGTACACTTCTTCAGATTCGACACGTGAAATACGTTGTGAACAGCACTGAGTTCAGCTGGTAAATTCAATCTGTAGGCTACCCCGCCTATCTTTTCAATAACTTCGAAAGGTCCGACGTATCGTGGATTGAGTTTGCCGCGTTTGCCAAAACGAACCACACCCTTCCAGGGCGAAACTTTGAGTAGCACTCGATCCCCATCTTGGAACTCGAGTGGTTTCCTGTCTAAATCAGCGTATGCTTTCTGACGGTCGCGTGCTGCCGCCATGCGTTGTCGTATTTGTGCAATCTTTTCTGTAGTATCGACTACCATTTCTGGACCTGTAATTTGACTATCTCCCACCTCTGCCCAACAGAGAGGTGATCGACATTTACGCCCGTACAATGCCTCGAGTGGTGCAGCCTTAATGCTGGTGTGGTAACTGTTATTGTATGAAAATTCCACAAGTGGCAGATGTTTCTCCCAACCATTGCCAAAATCAATTACGCATGCCCGAAGCATGTCTTCTAGAGTTTGAATAGTGCGCTCAGACTGCCCATCGGTCTGAGGATGATACGCCGTGCTCATGTCTAAACGAGAGCCAAAAGATTTATGCATTGCCTGCCACAGTTCTGAAGTAAAACGTGCGTCGCGATCAGAGATGATGGAGGTTGGCACACCGTGCCTAGAGACCACTTCTTTCAAGTAGATGTCTGCTAGTGTAGAGAACTTGTCTGTTTCTTTGATGGCCAAGAAGTGAGCAGACTTTGTGAGTCGATCCACGATCACCCAAATAGTATCATTTCCACGCTGAGATCTAGGTAGGCCAGTAACAAAATCCATGGAAATTTGCTCCCATTTCCATTGTGGTATCTCAGGTTGTTGGAGTGGTCCTGACGGTTTCTGATATTCTGCCTTGACTCTCGCACAAGTCAAGCATTTGCTAACGTATGTGGCTATGTGGGCCTTCATGCTTGGCCACCAGTAGGTAGTCTTAATATCGTGGTACATTTTATCCGAACCAGGGTGTACCGAGTAGCGAGACTTGTGAGCTTCATCCATTACCAGCTCGCGTAAGTTGCCGTACAGTGGGACCCAAATGCGTCCTGTGACGTAGTAAGCACCATCTTCCTTCTGTTCTAATCGTTGTCTTGAGCCGTGTAGGGCTTCAGCCCTGACATTTTCTGGTTTCAATGCTTCTAACTGAGCATCTCGTATCTGGGAAGGAAGACTAGACTGTATGGTGAGTTGTAAAGCTCGCACGCGCTTAGGCGCAGTGTCTTTTCGACTGAGAGCGTCAGCCACAACATTGGCTTTGCCTGGGTGGTACCTGATTGAGCATTCGTAGTCGTTTAGCAGTTCGACCCATCGTCGCTGTCGCATATTCAGTTCCTTCTGTTTGAATATATGTTCGAGGCTCCTGTGGTCAGTGTAGATAGCACATTTAGTACCGTACAAATAGTGTCGCCATATCTCAAGTGCAAAAACAACCGCTCCCAGCTCTAGATCGTGTGTCGTATAATTCCGTTCGTGAATCTTAAGTTGGCGCGAAGCATAAGCAATAACTTTATCCCTTTGCATCAATACACATCCAAGACCCTGGATAGATGCATCGCAGTAGACTACAAAATCATCCGTGCCTTCAGGCAGTGAGAGGATAGGTGCGCTACAGAGTCTATCCTTTAAGTGTTGAAACGCTGTTTCCTGTGTATTACCCCAACGATAAACAACACCCTTCTGCGTCAGTAGTGTAAGTGGCTGAGCAATTTTTGAGAAGTCTTTGATGAACCTTCTGTAGTAACCTGCCAACCCTAAAAATTGACGTATTTCCGTTGGTGTACGAGGCGCAGGCCAATTCTTGATCGAATCTACCTTGGATGGATCGACATGGATCCCATCTTTGTTTACCACGTGGCCTAAGAAGTGGACTTCACGAAGCCAGAAGTCACACTTGGAAAACTTAGCGTATAGCTGTTCCGTTCGTAGAAGTTCCAGTATAAGTCGTAAGTGCTGCTCGTGTTCCTCCTGACTTTTCGAATAAATCAGGATGTCGTCGATGAAAACAATGACGAACTTGTCGAGATAGGGTTTACACACCCTGTTCATAAGATCCATAAATACGGCAGGCGCGTTCGTTAGCCCGAATGGCATGACCATAAACTCGTAGTGACCGTAGCGAGTTCTAAATGCCGTTTTGGAGACGTCCTCATCCCGGACTCGCAGCTGGTGATATCCTGACCTTAAGTCTATCTTGGAGTAGTAGCTCGACCCTTGCAGCTGGTCGAATAAATCATCTATGCGCGGAAGAGGATAGCGATTCTTGATCGTCACCTTGTTGACTTCACGGTAGTCTATACACATCCTGAACGTACCGTCTTTCTTCTTTACGAATAACACTGGAGCTCCCCAGGGCGAAGAGTTAGGACGTATAAAACCCTTTTCCAAGAGTTCTTGTAGCTGCTTTGACAGTTCTTCCAATTCAGTTGGAGCTAAACGATAAGGTGCTCGAGCTATGGGTGCTGCTCCTGGAGTGAGTTCGATCTGAAATTCGACCTGGCGATGAGGCGGTAACCCAGGTAACTCTTCTGGAAACACTTGAGGAAAGTCGTGTACTACAGGAATATCCTCAATCTTTTTCTCTTTCTTCGATGTATCGGTAACGAGAGCTAAAACAGTTGTGTGATCCTTACGTAAACACTTCTAAGCCTTCAAGAAAGAAATGATGCCACTCACGACACCACTCTTGTCGCCTTGAACTTCGAGAGGTTCTTTACCAGAACGTGGGATACGAATGATCTTCTCTATGTATAGGATCTCTGCTTGTTGTTGGGATAACTAATCCATACCAATGTCGATGTCGAAACTATCGCAACGCTGGGGTCATTCCTAGTATCACCCTGACCAATCACGAACACTCGACCCCTGGCACCATTGCCGTCGTTATTACCCCCATTGTTGCCTCCATTATCGTTCCTGTATCTTTGATTGTGGTTCTGATTCTGGTTCTGGTTCAACCGTGAGCAGTGTATTTTGAAATGACCTTCAGCACCATCGGATAACATCCCTTGTTATCATGCTGTTGTCGTCAATTCTATAGATCTTGTGGCTGTTGTTGTTGGATCTGGTTGGCAGGTCGTGAGTTTCTACCATCTTTGGTTCCATGACCAAGCTTGTTGCATTATTGACAATGATTGCGTTTGCCCTGCCCGCTGTGGTGCAGGTTACATCGTTTGCGCTTAGGGTGGTTTCCCTTGTATCCACCCTGCCCTTGAATACTAAATGTTGCTGATCAGGATTTTGGTTGTCATTGATCTTGCTGTGCCTGGGACGGATTCGTAGTCGAACCCTTGCTAGAGGTTTCATCCCACTTTCATCCGTTGTTACTGAGGGTAGCAGAAGTAGTTGAAGTAGTAGTGGTAGTAGTATCGCTGATACGTTGAGGCAGCTTGTTCTGTCCCACTGCCTGGTCTGTGAGACGATGAGCAAGATGAGTAACATCTTGAATAGTAGGAAGTTTAGCCGTCTTCACATGGTTTTGAATTCCTGGTACTAAGCCTTTGAGGTACAGCTCAAAGTTCTTTATGGGAGGATTCACCATAGTTGGACACAAAATTGTCAGTTTGTTGGATCGTTACCGTGCACGCTTCTATCTCTGACCCCGTCTTCTTCATGTTAAAGGACTCCACTTCCAACTTGTGGATGGCATCATAACTACTGTATTCACGTTTGATCGGTTCCTTTAAAATCATTCCATGGGGTGGCATTAGCAGCCGCCAGCCCCAGTATCGTAACTTGCGCGTTCCACCAAGTTTGCGCAGTGCCTTCGAGAATATCAGTGGCATATTTCACCTTACGAGCCTCAGGTCATTCACACATTTGAAGGCCGATTCGAGTTCCTCGAACTAATGGAGGAGTCCAACAGCTCCTTCCGTGTCGCTGAAAGTAGTAGGACGACAGTCCATAAAAGTCGTGTATGTGCACACAGGTGGCTGAGCGTGTTGACTTGTCGTGTGAGTAAGAGTAATCAAAATTAAGCACAAGTGTTGAGTTACGAGAGTAGGATCTAAAAATCCTAGAGTAAGTGGCGATGGCAGGTTACACCTCCTGCCTGGGCAGCTGCGAGTGCTGCAGTAACTTGTTCAGTGATCGAAGCCGCCAACTGGGCTTGAGTTAGGTTAACGCGTCCACACATGATCTTGACATCAAGGAGAACATGTGGGTGAGAGGTTCGCGAATAGTGCGAAGAGAGTGAGCACACAAGTATTCTCGAGCAATAACATATAGTAGGTTCTGTACTCTAGGCATACCACGAGCAAAGTTCTATGTAGTTCTAGCATGTAGGTAATGTAACATGAACCTTATTACCTAGGATGTTGAGTCTTGCACGTGGAGCGAGGTGTCGTTGTGGATCGTTGAGCACTGTACTGGTTATAGTCTGGTTTCAATAAAAAAACGTTTTCCCCTTATTAAAACCGAGTTCTCTATAACCAATGGCTCTGATACCAATCTGTCACACCCCCAAAATCCACACGCGGAGTATCACCGCTTGGAGGCGTGACTGACCAGGATCAAGCCATCAATCATATCAAACATAGTATTTAAGTGTAAAAGTAGGAAAATGTAATTCATCTTGACATGACTGATGTTCATAACCAAACATTGTTAAGTAGCGGAAGCATAATA
Organism: Helianthus tuberosus; assembly: GCA_030545235.1. Lineage (NCBI taxonomy): Eukaryota > Viridiplantae > Streptophyta > Magnoliopsida > Asterales > Asteraceae > Helianthus > Helianthus tuberosus. Next base: position 83,034,129 of record CM060360.1, read on the forward strand.
ATGAAAACCCAAAGTAAGTTATAAGTTCAAATATCGTCTACGATCCGTATCCCACAACGACCTGCTCCTTCCTGTGCAAGCTCCATATGTACCTAAGGTCCTGCAAGGCATGTAAGAGAGAATCAACAACTAGTTGAGCGAGTTCACAGTTAATAGTTCAGTAACAGTATAGCGTGAGTAGTAGTATGTTCGTTCGTTACAATGTATCATATTAGTTTCCATCGCGGCCAATGTCCTTGGCAGGTGTGCGAAGATGTTGGGGAAGGTCTTTCCCCAAGTTTTTCTATACTAGGTTTGTTCGTATCGCGACCAATGTCCTTGGCAGGTGTGCGAAGATGTTGTAAGTTTAGTTCGCGGCCAATGTCCTTGGCAGGTGTGCGAAGATCGTTCAATAAGTGTTACTAGTCTAGCAGTAGGTTCTGTCATCTATGTATGTACAGTAATCATCAAAACCCCATTCCCCCCATGGGAATCCCATGCCTTGGCTTGTGTGAACTCACCTTGGTTTGCTCGGTATGCTAAGTGTATGCTCGCAAGTAATCAATCACGTCCTAAAGTATGCACGTATGTGAAATCAGTTTGTGTTCAAGTTGTGCATGTATGAACATGTAACACGTAATCACAATCATATACAAGATGATTACATTTAACAGCAGTTAAATATTCCAGGTAACACTTAACAGAGTTAACCCAAGTTACTGTGCAGATTACATATACGGCGAAACACACATGCCGGCGAAACACATACATCGACGAAACACATTCTGTTTCGTCGAGTCTTGTTTGGCGAAACAAAATTTCAATTTCGTCGATTGCCCTTGGCGAAACACTTCTGTTTCGCCGAGAGTTCTGTTTCGTCAAACAGTTCAGTTACGTCATATCAGTTACATGCAGGAACCCTAATCATCACTAACAGCCGACATCAATATTATCAATCATGCAGTAATCATTCAACACAAAATCATCGTAACATCATCATAGCATAATCATCGGATTTCTTTAACGTCTAGCATGAACCCTAGTTTACGAATACAACATATCGATTAACATATCACATCATCAAACCCTATCAAGATGCTAACTTGCATTCAGAATCAGATCATAATAACAATATCCAGAACCGAGTATTCAATCATATTAAGTTTCGCATTAAAACCATTTATCCGAGTACAATATTCATATCGAAATCCGTATCATCATCATCATAACAAGAACCCTAATATTTAACATGTATCGATTTCAAATCTACAACATCAAAGCAGAATCACATGACACATAAGCACGTACACGGATGAATGATCAATCAAGACACATAATCTACTAACCGAGATGAGGGTTTGATCGCACAAGGGTTTCCGGTGGGTTCTAGTTCGCCGTCACAGTGAGAGAGCTCTAGGGTTTCGGTCGTGTTGATAGAAAATGTAAAAGTGATGCTGTTTTACGTACACATACACAAAATAACGTTCTGGGCCCAAGCTGGGCTTCGTGAATTATTGGGCCGGCGAAACAGACTTCTGTTTCGTCGGAATGTTCATGGCGAAACAGCCTGTTTCGTCGGAATGGGTTATGGCGAAACACTCTTGTGTTTCGTCGGGTTCCTAACAGTTTAAGTTTTACAAACAGTACACCTGTTATACAATCACACATAACCATGCAAACACACTAGGTTTTATCATAACACAACTATATAGTCAAAGTCATCATGCATTAAATGCGAACAAAGAATGTCGGAAATTCGAGTTGTCACAACTTGCCTCTGAGGTGGCAGTCCAGGTAAGTCCTCTGGGAAGACTTCTGGATATTCCCTCACGACAGGGATGTCTTCGATTCTTAGCTCAGCAGCCTTCTTATCCACAATGTGTGCCAGGAAGGCAACACATCCCTTCTGCAAACACTTTCGTGCTTTCAGGCAGCTGATAATTCTCAACGGCGTATCACGCTTCTCCCCGTGAACCACAATTGTTTCGCCATCTTCGGTCGGGATACGAACGACCTTTTCGTGACAAACTATTTCAGCCTTGTTGCCTGATAACCAATCCATTCCTACCACCACGTCGAAGCTCCCCAGCTGGACTGGTAGTAGATCCAAAGCAAACTCACGCTCACCTAATTCGATCACACAACCTCTGATAACTTCGTTGGCTTCTACTAACTTCCCATTAGCCAATTCGATTGAGTAGGGAATATCTAACTTATTAGCGGCTAAACCAAGCATATTCTTAAACTCTAATGATACGAAGCTATAATCGGCACCAGTATCAAATAAAACGGATGCATAGCGTTGATTTACAGGGAACGTACCAGTAACGACATTGGGGTCCTGGCGCGCTTCCCTTGCTTCGAATTGGAACACTCTTCCACGGGCTTGGTTTAACTCTGGGCAGTTCTTTTTAAAATGCCCAATATCACCGCAGTTAAAGCATCCAAGTCTTTGCCCGTTTCCACCTCCATTTCCATCTTGGTTGTTGTTTCGACTCGCATTACCAACTTGATTCGCATCGATGCCTCGATTCCCGTTTCCTCCATTGTTCCCCTGTGGGCGATTCCCAATACCACCACAATTATTTCTATTCCCAATTCCTCCTTGGCCTCCCCGGCCAGCACTAGCCCAACAAGAATCCTTCAAGTGACCAGTCTTTCCACAAGCTTCACATACTTTTGGCCCGCATCGGCCAGAGTGATGGCATTGGCAAGAGTTACACTTGGGATGTGCACCCATATATCCTTTACCTTTCCTCCTACCACCAGCTGTATCCTGAGCTGGCGCGTTTTGCTCTCCTTTCTTAACAACCATACTAGCGCCCTGTGTAACATCTGTAAAAAAATGGATATCCAAAACCCGACCCGTTTTGAAATTCGGATCCTAACCTTGAAACCTCGGAAATTCTTTTCACGAATTTAAATAATTGATAAGAGAATTCATTTTAGTTACTTATTTATTTGGTTAAAAATTTATATAGTTAATTAATTTAATTAACTTAAAAAGGGGTTATCTTATATAATCTAGTTAGTATAGTTAGTCTATAGTAATTCAAGTTCTAACTCAGTTAGCATAGTTATTGTTAGTCAAGGGACCATTAACTTACATGATGTAAAGTTGTTTTGGTTTAAAAACAAAAAAAAAGGGAGACAGCAACATAACAACCACTCCACCACAATCTTGATATTTATTTTTTTAGTAATATAATAAAACATTTATGCACTCCATATACGTTGAAATCAGGATTTGCCGACCTTGGGCAGCCCATTTAGTCCATTTTTATTGGCTCCATGTTCTCAACCACTCACATTTAATACCCTCTAACTACTAACCCTATTATACACATACATAACACAGACAACTTACACACACACAACTCAACTCTCACAACCCCCTTTCGCAAACCGGAAATATACGGACCTCGTTCGGACCTCTCGCGCTCTCTTCGAATCACCTGGAGCTCGTCGGAGAAAGCTAGTTGTTGCCCGGAGCCTGAAGACAGTCGTCGGAGTTGGGAGACCACCGGGGACATCACCCGAACTCCCGAAGACTCTCTCGCTTTGAAGACGATACCGGAAGCTACCGGAATGGAAACCGCAAACGTCGAAGACGTTCGAAGTCACCAGAAAGCATCGGGTGTTCACGTTACGTTTTCATTCACCGAGCACGTCGCATGCTTTCGAAGTTCGCCGGAAAATATTACAAGATCATATCACTGTTTCGGTATAGTTCCTTGTCCTTTACTGTTTTCGTAAATCACCATTTTCTAACTCCATGCTATGATAAAACATTAGGATCTCTTGAGTTACGTTCATGATATATTTAAATGAAGAAGATGACACCAATAACTATGTTTAAATATAATCCAAATCAAAACTTATATGACCTAATGTTATAGTAACAGTGGGTATTGTTTTTTTGTTCTTTTGAAGAAGATGATAACCATACACAATCTTGTTTAAAAACAAAATAATAATAACCGAATCATTCGCGAACAAACACATGAAGGTCACGGGCTCGATCCCGAACCCTTATGTTATCACTGCACTTCTGTTGGTTTTTATATAAGCTATAGATAAATTGCTATGTTTTTATTTTATGAAAATATTATGAAAGTGCTTCATGCACATGCACATGCACAGTAAGTAACATGGGATTGGGTTCCTAATACAAATACATCTACATTATAATATTAACATAAATTCCTAAACACTAAGTTTATCAGAAACTTAATATTATTTACTCTACATAAATCATGGGTTTTATATGGATTCTTTCGGTACATCTCCTCATTAACAAACATGTACAGTTTGTCATCTATAATAATAATAATTAAAAATGAGATAAAATGTAATATCTCAATAATTAATAAACCATAAGTTTTAGGAACTTTATTTTTAACCAATAAATAATAACAAGTTCGTTATGTGATATTTTAAATATCTAGGATAAACGCTCTCGTTCGTTCTCTTGGAATTCCGTTTACTCATGCACCATCGTCTGCCCATATAGGGTGACCGCGGTGTTCCATCCTCCTAATCTCTTACGCTCGTCAGCACGGGATAATCGGAAAGTATATGCAATACTGTGAGTATACTCGCAACCCCTTTTTATGTTTACCACTTTTTGGGGTGTAACATGTTTACTTATCAAAACTTACACATGAACATTTTGCGTAAACTTATGGACTTTCATAGCGACGAAATGATGACATGCGCTATGAGAAGGGCCTTTTGCTTACACACATGAACATTCCTATAACATGCTTGTATACGTGATTGCTTGATACTTTAAACTTGGGCGATCACATTTTCGTGTCCGTACGAACCAATCTTTGACATATGTAGCTGCTATAGGATTAACGACCCGCCATCTTATCTCGTGGTAATGTCAATTGCAAATTGCGTTCTTTGGTTTGATATGTTGACACATGCCAATTTTATTGTTATCTTGAATCGCATGCTAGCTATGAGGAATTGTTCGAAACTTATCTTTTGCTATGTACGTATCAAACTTGTATACTCGCCATTGCTTTTGCATTGAATTGTATTTTTAAACATGTTACAGGTTGATGATGATGATGCTATGAAAAGAAGTAGCGTTGATGCCCAGATACACATATAGACGTTTAGGTTTAATATGTCGTATCAACTTTGCTTATGTTGTTATGTATTTCTTTTGAACTTATTGTTATTTGAATTCCTTGTAATGTTGACAACTACTTTATGCAATGAAATCGGTTTATTAAATATTGTCACAATTAGTGTTATGATGTCTCGAGCAATCTTCACACTTCGTCTCATCCCGATGTTTCCGCCATTGGTTGGGGTGTGACAGATTGGTATCAGAGCCATAACTATAGGGAATTAGGTAGGATTGTCATGCTACTTACCTAGTCTATAGTTCTAGAACCTTATTCATATGTTATATTTGAGACTACATGCACGCCACTTCATATGTTTCTTATACATTCTTTTTGGGCCTTTATGAACGTATATGTCATTTTTTTTTTCTTATGAATCATACTTGGCATGCTATTCTTATGTTATTATACGTGTTTAAATATGTGTTCATATTTGTTTTAACATGTCATTATTTAGGTGCCATTATGAAATGTGTTTTACGTGTTATTTTTTTGAGATGCTTTATGTGCCTACACTTATTCTTATTTTGAGAATACGTCCTTTTACTCGACTATTCTAAAATTCACAAACCACTCGTAATGCACAAACGAGACGACTTCACCAAAATAGGCGTGAAACCCACAATTTGGTGAATGACCCTCAATCCTTCTACTCTTCTTTTTACACGAAATTCACCACCCAGTTAGGAGTGAAATCCTCACCTTGATGGAGAAATTCGAATTTCAAATTCTAGTGGACCCTTGTCAAAGTGTCAAAATTAACTTTTGACCCGACAAGTACCAACCACATTTAGGATACTAAATCGCCAAGTTAGGGGTGAAACCCGCACCTTGTCGACTAGTTCCATTCTTTGACTTTCATTAATCCCGCCAAGTCTCGAAATTTCAATCGAATTGGGGACATGTAGTAACTGGAAGGGTAAATACCGTAACCGACTTGTCGGCAAGAGTATTTCACCTATTAGGCCAAAGCATGCTCCTCAAATTCGAAAGACTTCTCGACCACTTTGGTTAGTCAACGTTCCGTTATGGAACCATCCAAATTTTTTTTTTATCAAACATGTGTTTTTATTATTCCTTTTATACGAGGCAATCTTTTAAATACGAATTTACTTTCGGTATTTTCTCCTCGCACACACCCAACATATTAAATCTTTTTTTTCACATGTTTATACATATGCATGTTTCCATGTGACATAAATCTATATTCCTCATAGCGATAAGTGGGAACATATCGTCGAGATCGGAGTGATTTCCTTACCTTGACGATTAACTCCACTTCCCTTTTTCCTTAAAAAAAAAAAAAAAAAAAAAAAAAAAACGACCTCACCAACGAGTTCGGGGTGATTCCCTTACCTAGGTGGCCGTTACCAAAACGCCTCTTTAAGATAGCTCATTTTGCAAACTTGATCATGTTTTATACCTAAACTATTTATCATTATTTATCATTATTCGAAATACATACGTATACGATTTCAAAATACCGTGTTCCATTAAGTATATTTTTGATCCTACAATATATTTTTTTTACTTAACTCATATACACGAGATTCTTAAACATATCCTAAACATTTCGCTACACAAATTTTCAACCCTTACGCAATGCTACCTATCAATTTAATCGGTCCAAGGAATCTCTTGCCCATAAACCCCATATGCGACTTACTCACTAAAACGCACTTAGGATATAGATCACCAAACTAAGGACTTTCATTCTAAATCGGAGGATCAAACCAACCCTTCTTTTACACCTATAAGATCTTATGGATGCTATATGCTCGTTTTACCAAAGACTACTTTGAACATCAACAAGTCATTTGTTAGAACTTTTAACAATCACTAAGTCCTTTTGCTAAAATTCTTTTCTAAGGATCCTCATTTTTCACAAGAACCCCCCCAATTCATAATATCTTATTTGATGAAATAAACTTGCTTTTGATTGAAAATCTTCTCCTACACCAACTTACAAACACGTGGGCAAGAACACTTCTTGGAGACCGACCATCTTCAGATTTCATAAACTTTTTTTTTAAAAAACAAAAGTAACATTTCCATTCATTACAAAATGCATTATGCTTAACCCATAAGCACTTTATACCCTTTTACATATGCAACTACATTCTATCTTTCAAGCCAAACTCAATCTAATTTTGATACGATAAACTCAACGTTTTGTTTAAACAACCATACCCACGTATCATCATACACATCTTAGTCGTTCTAACGCGACAATTTCAGTTATAATCGTTCGTATTTACATACTTAACCTTTGAAACGATCTTATACACTTAATCCGTAATGTCCCAACATACCCTATATACGTAAATTCTAATATTCACACCTACACTTGCATTCATACGTTTTATGCTTATACTTATACACACACTAATTATACCTTTTTCATTATGCTTACACACATACTATTTACATATTTCGTGTTAATACACATACATACATGCGTATTCATACTAAAGCTTATGCTCATACTTCCATTCATACTTATACATTCATACCCATACGCATGCGTAATCCGAGGGATTCGTGTACGTGGGTCCTATACATACTTAAACATGGACTTGCTTACATACTTTATTCTTATACGCACACATTCTTATTTTTAAAGTATACCTACCCAAATTCATACATAACTAGTACAAGCTACGCGGATCATGCGACGATCAATATAATCACGGGTGCACACGGGATTATAGCGATAGGCGTATGAGAACCATAGAGTGTACTACCGTGTATGATAAAACACAGAACGTAACATTACACCGAATACGAAACGGACGTAATGTGGTTAAAACATGGTGGATACGCCGCTGGTACTTCCTATATATAAGTGTTTTCACCATATTACCAAATTTCGTAAAACGTGCCATGAGAAATTCAGTGTTTTGCAGACCTTTTGGACCTAATACAAACTTCCCACAACTCACAAACGCATTATATCCGATTATCCACGACGAGACTTCATTCTTAATACACTGTGTTCATCTATCCAACACTTATGCTATTCTTATACTTACACTCTTTAAGGGTCATTCGTTTAAGTCTACCTCTTGAATAGATTTCGAGGACGAAATCTCCTAAAGTAGGGGAGACTGTAACATCCGTAAAAAAATGGATATCCAAAACCCGACCCGTTTTGAAATTCGGATCCTAACCTTGAAACCTCGGAAATTCTTTTCACGAATTTAAATAATTGATAAGAGAATTCATTTTAGTTACTTATTTATTTGGTTAAAAATTTATATAGTTAATTAATTTAATTAACTTAAAAAGGGGTTATCTTATATAATCTAGTTAGTATAGTTAGTCTATAGTAATTCAAGTTCTAACTCAGTTAGCATAGTTATTGTTAGTCAAGGGACCATTAACTTACATGATGTAAAGTTGTTTTGGTTTAAAAACAAAAAAAAAGGGAGACAGCAACATAACAACCACTCCACCACAATCTTGATATTTATTTTTTTAGTAATATAATAAAACATTTATGCACTCCATATACGTTGAAATCAGGATTTGCCGACCTTGGGCAGCCCATTTAGTCCATTTTTATTGGCTCCATGTTCTCAACCACTCACATTTAATACCCTCTAACTACTAACCCTATTATACACATACATAACACAGACAACTTACACACACACAACTCAACTCTCACAACCCCCTTTCGCAAACCGGAAATATACGGACCTCGTTCGGACCTCTCGCGCTCTCTTCGAATCACCTGGAGCTCGTCGGAGAAAGCTAGTTGTTGCCCGGAGCCTGAAGACAGTCGTCGGAGTTGGGAGACCACCGGGGACATCACCCGAACTCCCGAAGACTCTCTCGCTTTGAAGACGATACCGGAAGCTACCGGAATGGAAACCGCAAACGTCGAAGACGTTCGAAGTCACCAGAAAGCATCGGGTGTTCACGTTACGTTTTCATTCACCGAGCACGTCGCATGCTTTCGAAGTTCGCCGGAAAATATTACAAGATCATATCACTGTTTCGGTATAGTTCCTTGTCCTTTACTGTTTTCGTAAATCACCATTTTCTAACTCCATGCTATGATAAAACATTAGGATCTCTTGAGTTACGTTCATGATATATTTAAATGAAGAAGATGACACCAATAACTATGTTTAAATATAATCCAAATCAAAACTTATATGACCTAATGTTATAGTAACAGTGGGTATTGTTTTTTTGTTCTTTTGAAGAAGATGATAACCATACACAATCTTGTTTAAAAACAAAATAATAATAACCGAATCATTCGCGAACAAACACATGAAGGTCACGGGCTCGATCCCGAACCCTTATGTTATCACTGCACTTCTGTTGGTTTTTATATAAGCTATAGATAAATTGCTATGTTTTTATTTTATGAAAATATTATGAAAGTGCTTCATGCACATGCACATGCACAGTAAGTAACATGGGATTGGGTTCCTAATACAAATACATCTACATTATAATATTAACATAAATTCCTAAACACTAAGTTTATCAGAAACTTAATATTATTTACTCTACATAAATCATGGGTTTTATATGGATTCTTTCGGTACATCTCCTCATTAACAAACATGTACAGTTTGTCATCTATAATAATAATAATTAAAAATGAGATAAAATGTAATATCTCAATAATTAATAAACCATAAGTTTTAGGAACTTTATTTTTAACCAATAAATAATAACAAGTTCGTTATGTGATATTTTAAATATCTAGGATAAACGCTCTCGTTCGTTCTCTTGGAATTCCGTTTACTCATGCACCATCGTCTGCCCATATAGGGTGACCGCGGTGTTCCATCCTCCTAATCTCTTACGCTCGTCAGCACGGGATAATCGGAAAGTATATGCAATACTGTGAGTATACTCGCAACCCCTTTTTATGTTTACCACTTTTTGGGGTGTAACATGTTTACTTATCAAAACTTACACATGAACATTTTGCGTAAACTTATGGACTTTCATAGCGACGAAATGATGACATGCGCTATGAGAAGGGCCTTTTGCTTACACACATGAACATTCCTATAACATGCTTGTATACGTGATTGCTTGATACTTTAAACTTGGGCGATCACATTTTCGTGTCCGTACGAACCAATCTTTGACATATGTAGCTGCTATAGGATTAACGACCCGCCATCTTATCTCGTGGTAATGTCAATTGCAAATTGCGTTCTTTGGTTTGATATGTTGACACATGCCAATTTTATTGTTATCTTGAATCGCATGCTAGCTATGAGGAATTGTTCGAAACTTATCTTTTGCTATGTACGTATCAAACTTGTATACTCGCCATTGCTTTTGCATTGAATTGTATTTTTAAACATGTTACAGGTTGATGATGATGATGCTATGAAAAGAAGTAGCGTTGATGCCCAGATACACATATAGACGTTTAGGTTTAATATGTCGTATCAACTTTGCTTATGTTGTTATGTATTTCTTTTGAACTTATTGTTATTTGAATTCCTTGTAATGTTGACAACTACTTTATGCAATGAAATCGGTTTATTAAATATTGTCACAATTAGTGTTATGATGTCTCGAGCAATCTTCACACTTCGTCTCATCCCGATGTTTCCGCCATTGGTTGGGGTGTGACACCCTGCTTGAAGTTTGAGAACTTCCGTTTGTTACCTCCTGATGACTCGACGTGAGTCTCTTTCTTCTTTTGCTCAACATCACCAAACTTGTTCAGGCGAATAGCCTCCTCTGTGAGAGCCACGCTCAAATCAATCGCCTCAGTAATGGTCGCAGGCTTGGATGAGGTCACCATGCTTATGATTTGAGGAGCTAATCCCCAAATGAAACGTTCAATCCGCTTGAACTCCGGAGTGACCATGTAGGGTACCACATGCGATAAGTCATGGAACCTTTGAACGTACTCTGCGATCTTTGGACCGTCCATTTTCAAATGCCAGAACTCGGTTTCCAATCTTTGGATTTCCGCGCGAGAGCAGTACTTCCTGCGCATAAGTTCCTTCAGTTCGGTCCAGGTTAGCGCGTAGGCAGCAGCTTCACCAAGTGTCTGTACTTGCAGATTCCACCAAGAGAGGGCTCCATCCAAGAATAGCCCTGAGATATAGGTGACTTGCTGATCTAGTGCGCATTTGCTCATGCGAAGAATAGATTCAGTTTTCTCGGCCCAACGAACAAAGGCGACAGCACCTCCTGTGCCATCAAAGTTGACCGGTTTGCAGTCTAGAAACTGCTTGTAGGTGCATCCTGCACATACGTTATAACATACGATCGGCATTAGCATCTTTGCTAAAGATATCCAATTAGGTCATGGTATGTCTAAATGTCTTAGTATTACCATGAGGTGGATTATTGTTGTTGCCAGTGTTGCCAGAGTTGCTTCCACTAGTCCCTCCTTGAGAGGCGGCGTATTGTGCGATGGCAGCAGCGATAATTTGCTGGATTTCTGCCTCATTGGTAGGCATCGGTGTTGGACGTTTCGGCGACATCTTCTAAAAGATGTATTCACGTCGGTCAGGCCATAGTTATAATACATACGCTTTATGATAGTAATAGTACATAACATCTCATGTTATAATCATATTAATCACACAACTTCCCATGTCACAAACATCAATCACACAACATCCCATGTCATAGAATACAAATAACCAAATCAAGTATGTTGATAATACTGCGATTGCCATACATTGAGACCACATAGTAAGCGTACAAGTACATCACAGTGTCATACAACATCAGTCGACTAAGGGCTACATCACCCTAGTCCCAAAAACTATATCAAATCAGTGTCAATACATCAAATACATGTCAACAAAAGTCAGAATCATAATGTAGTCTCCAAAAATGCTGTGCAGTCAAAAGCATTCGCCGTCTTCTCACCAACGTCTACCCATACGGTACTGAAAAGCTCTACACGGATGGCGGTGGAGGAGGGGGAAAGTGGGTGTAAAACAAACGACGCAACTGGAGCCAGTCCTCATCCATGGCTCTCTGGGTACGCAACCAGGAAGCAACCTACTGCTCAAGTGCCAAAAGGCGTGCAGCATAGTCTGGTGGTAAAGGTCGAGAGGGCTGTAAAGGAGAGTGGGTCTGATCCTGGCACTGACACGGCGGCGGCTGAGCTCTCTCAAGCTCCTGAATGCGCTGTGTGTGTGCCTCGTGCTGGGCGACAAAAGACATCAAAACGTCCTCAATAGTATATCCCATATGGAAAGAATGGTAGGGGTCAGTCGGTGGCATGGCAGAAGGTGACGCCCAAAGAAACGGCTCACTGGTGGGGTCAAAAGGTGCCACATGAAATGGAGAAACAGGGGAAAAAGTAGCAGACGGTGGTATAGTAGGGATAGATACCGGTACATGTCCAAAAGGGTAAGCCGAAGAACCCTCTCCAGCTCGTGCTGGAGGTGTAAACCGAGGAAATGAAAAGGAGGTATCAATGTGACGGGTATCAGTGATCTGAGGAGGAATAGGTGGAACCTCATCATCCGCAGGAATCCACCCACACTGGGCGTGCTCATCTCGTGGGTCAATCTGTGCCTCGAAAAGCGCATGATCAAACTGAACTGGCATCGGATCATGGTTAGGTGCAACAAGAGGGTAAACTGGTGCATCAGCAAAAAGTGGGGGATCAACATGATCAGCAGCAATGACATGATCGCCCTCCAACAAAGGGGCATCTATAGGATGATCATCAATAGGTTGGTCAGCAATGACAGGCTCAATAATAGGTGCGTCAGCATGAACTGGGTCGTGCTCAAGCACTGGGTCAGGAGCAGGGTCTAGTGGCTTCTCGGGCTCATCAAAGGCCATCTCAAAATCAAACTCAGGGTCGATGGGATCAACTGGGTCTACTGGGTCGACTGGATCCTCCATAGGCTGATCCATGGGTATAAACTCTATATCCTCATCCGGGTCGAATCCTGGGGGAAAGTCAGGATCGGAATCCTCCACATCATCGTGGTCGAAAGCAAAGCTAGGAATAGGGGCAACAGAGGATGCCTGGTCGGGATCTGATCCACGAGAAAAGTGCTGCGCACTCTGAGTGTGTGAAGGTGCGGAGGCCACAGACTCGAAAGAGTCTGGGACCGGAGAGTGAGCAGGTGACTCCTCAGCGGGAGCATCTGCGATCAAAAAAAGATCTCCAGCAGCAAGAAGGGCCTCGCCTTGAACCTCATCCTCCAAGGGCTCGTCATCAAACAGATCGACGTCGCCACCATCGTCGGCGTCGAGAAGCAAATCGTAAGCAGGATATGAAGCAAGCGGTACGGGAGCAGGGATCTCCACTAACGGCAGGTCCCCGGCCAAAGGGCCATCAGCGAGCTCAACAGCACCATCAGGTAAAGCAAAGGGCTGAAATCATCCTCGTCCGTGCTAGTAACGTCGGATGTGTGAACCTCGCGCTCAGAAGACTCTAGGTCGTCTGATACTATAGGTCTAGGGCCTGTGGTGTCTGAATCACCAGTGCCAGAGGTGTCCATGGTGTCTGTAACATAAACACAAACATGCACAAACAGTCAATCATACAATCAAATAATCACATAAGTCGCCAAGTAAGCATTCAAATAATTCTCCTAGTCCCACTAGCCTCCCAGCCTCTCAGACTGCTGTTCCTAGTCCCACTAGCCAAATTCTCCCAACCTCTCAGACTGCTCTTCCTAGTCCCACTAGCCAAATTCTCCCAGCCTCTCAGACTGCTCTTCCTAGTCCCACTAGCCAAATTCTCCCAGCCTCTCAGACTGCTCTTCCTAGTCCCACTAGCCAAATTCTCCCAGCCTCTCAGACTGCTCTTCCTAGTCCCACTAGCCAACTACCTCGGCCTCTCAGACCGAGCCTCGGCCTCTCAGACCGAGCCTCACCCCTTTCTAGACTGAGCCTATAAATAATAAATAAAATGTGCTCAACATTTGTTTGTAAAAAGTTTTGGATCTGGCCTTAAGTGGTATGCAGTAAAAATGTTTTTGTGAGAGCCCTAGTGATCATAGTCTAGACTCGAGAAAGAATCCTAGTTCGCTATGATCAGAGCTCTGATACCAAGCTGTCACACCCTGGCTTTGCGGAAGCGTGGTTAATTTTGGTGTGACTTCTTAATACCATAGCTTAATCATAACAAAGCTATATGAAATAAAATCATGCAAGATCATCCATAGATTTAAGTTTTCAAACCAGAGTAACATAACATTGTCTTAGAGACTTACAACATCATAACATAAAATATTGTTTGAAAGACAGAAGCATCGACATGAAATAAACGCAGTTTAAGATTTGTGACTCGTCCAGGAAAAAGTCACATTTCCTAAACTGGGATGACCTCGGAACCCTTATGCAGCGGGAAAACATAACATACCGCGCCAGATCTTTAATTCCCTGAAATACATGTAAGTTGAAAAATCAACAATAATGTTGAGCGAGTTCATGTGTAGTGAGTATGTAAAACACTTGTAAGTATAAAATCCTGGTATGTAGCAAATAAGGAAAAAGAGATCACCAATGGCTTGCAAGGCCATTGATATGTGTGAAGTGCAAGTAGGAAGACTCAAACCTTGCGATTTTGCGTTGGGGCACAAAGTCACCCCGAGGTCCGTACTGTTGGACCTGGGGTTGGGCTCGCTACACCCAGATAGATCTACCGCTTACGTCCCTCGGTCCTATAATGAGGACTAATGGTCTCCAGTTCACGCCTACCCACTCACATGATCTAAGTAGTAAACCTCCTTACGCTAACCATACCATGTATAAAGTACTTGTAATCAAAGTAACATGTATTTCACCCCCGCAGTTTAGAAAACTGAAAACAATTAAGAGAAAAGGGGGACATGAACTCACAGTGGTGCGTCTCTACCAAGTATGTCTCCAAATCAAACAGCTGTGTGACGACCTACATGTACTAATTCTATTAGACGGACGGACGGCCGTGCCTTAGCTTTAGGTTTAAGTTTTTGGGAAATAGTTAGGCAACTATTTCGTGTTTATATTCTGTATACTTGGTAATCATTTTCCTTCCCAAGCATGGGGGATTTAATACATGTGCGTTTCGTAACATTCGGATTACACTATTAAGTCTCACTTAATATATTTTATTTCCAACTTCAAAATATAAATATTCTTCCCAAAAATATTATATTTTAATACATGTGATTTTCCCAAAATAATACCTAGTAATATTATTTTTACCCTAAAAATAATATTTACGTAGTTCACAAAATAATCATAAACACTTATACAAGTGATGTTGTGAAAAATATATACTAAATATATATATGTATCACGTTTTATTTTGTGAAATCCCACCTCCGATATTTTGTAAATAAGTCGTGGCGAAATCTATAATTTGAAAACAAGTCAAAATGTATTTCTACACTTATAGTGAAAATAATTCTAGGTGTTAGGTTTTTGGAAAAATTTCGCCAGAGTTTCCTCTGTAACTGGAGGTGGCCATGTTTTCAAGCGTATCATTTTCTTTTATAAATCAAACCAACAATCTTCTTATTTAATCAAAACAATGTTAAAATCACAAACTAGTCAAAATATGTATATAAATCGCATAAATTTCATGAACTTGTGATTTATTCAAACTATGAAGTAAATCCCATTACTTTTAGTGGATTTTTATATAAAACAATCCGATTTTGTAAAAACCTCGTTTTTATGGAAGTTCCGTCTTTACAACTTCTCGTCATCTTTTTCAAAAATAGTTATTTTGTCGAAACTTTGTGTTACACAAGTGTTTACACACTTGTGTGTTAAAAACCATTCGTGTTAGTGTAAGATCCGACTTTAAAAGTATGTTTTCTCTTGACACGTGGTCCTTTGAAAATACCGCTTGTAGATGCGTAGATCTACTAGTTTTAAACACTATTGTACAAACAAAATCGCTTTTACACAAGTTCATGATATGTGTGTGGTAGAGTTTCGCCCTTTAACCCTTGTTACTTCCAAAACAACCTTATGTCATGATCCAAGATCGTGACCAACCCGGGTTAAATGACGATCCGAGCTACCACAATATAGATCGGGTCCAAATAACCACACAATTTGATTACTACAACATTTACACAACTTGTAAGCTTTTAACCAACATTTTAGTGTTTTAAGTAGACTTTAAAGCATCATCTTGTAAGATTTCGAGTTTTAACCGTTACACATCGTATTAACCACTTCAAAATAGTTCGAGTAGGTGATTTAAGCAACTTACTACTAGCTCAAGGCTAGGGAAGAATCTAAACGAAAAACGCGTGGATAAAAGCAAGAGAGTGAGGTCCTTCGCCTTCCGTTTGCACCAAGACTCCTTATATGCGACCCTTAACACTTGTAGATGATTGGAAAGACTTGAACTAAACTCGAAATCGGATGGATGCACAAGGGGGTGTTCGGCCGTAGCTTCTTTAGAGAGAGGGAGAGAGTTTTGAGTTGTGTTGTGTGATGATCATATTATGGTAGGTTAAGGCATGAACTTATAGACAACTAAAATGATCATTATCCAATGGATTTAGTGTCTTCTTGATACTAAGCACACTTAATATAATAATCATCAAATAGGACAAGTGTGTCCCCCTCATGGGGACGATTTCTAAAGGGGGGGGGGGTCTAGTTCGATTCTAACTAGTTAGTTAGGATAATAGTTAGGTTAAGTAAGTTAGTTAAGTGCTTAACCCGGTTAGTGGTGTGTCACGCGCTACAATGGGTGTTAGGGTATTCAGGGACCCTAACTAGCTCAGAAAAAGATAAATAATGAAAATGACATTATTTTCATGTTCCGGGTACAGTCCGGTTGTTCGGTTGGATAGTAATCCGTTAAAGCGTTAACAAAGCTTTAAAGTGTTGTTATTACCATTTTTAGTGACACAACTCATTTCTGACACTTTGGAAAGTGTCTAGTAATATTTTTCTCATGCTTTGGCACTTTATTAGTTAGCTAAAAGCTGAATTGTTTATGTAAAGTGCTGGGTTTTGTATTTAGAGCATGTTTTAGGCACATCCAGTCATTGAAACTTATTCCTAGAGACGCAGTTCTACAACCCTTGTATCCCTACACTCACCACTAGTGTAGCAAAATATTTCTGGCTCATACAGGCCTTAGAGGCAGTGTCTGCCTGATGCTGGCTTTCTCAGCATGTTCAATAGGTTATCCGTTATAGTGCTACTGTGCTTTTTGTGCATCATGTTTGTCACTAAGGTTCAGCATGTAAATAATGTAGTGACGGTAAGTAAAGTATGATGCAGGTATATGCATGTATCAGAAATCAAGTAGCAGTTCATCAGTAATTTCAAACAAGCACAGTAATTAAGCAGTAATTAATTATTAATTAAGTCGTACGGATACCTGGTTTAGTGAGGGTTGTCACATTTTATACATCTGATTGTTTTATCTTCTTCATCATCTTTTAATCGCAACATCTTTTAATCATACATTGTTCGTTGCGTGGTGTTTTAAACATCTGGAGACATTGTTCATGGCGTGGTGTTTTAAACATCTGGAGACATTGACTATGATTCAAGTCATGGTGTTTTATCTGACTTGAATTCCAGATAAAACACCATGACTTGAATCATAGTCATGGTGTTTTAAAATCTGGGAATGTTTTGTATTGATTGTCCAGATGTTAATACACCATGGATGTAATCACAATACAATGTTTTTTGGATTCCAGATAAAACACCATGACTTGAATCATAGTCAATGTCTCCAGATGTTTAAAACACCACGCCATGAACAATGTCTCCATATAAAACACCATGACTTGAATCATAGTCATGGTGTTTTAAAATCTGGGAATGTTTTGTATTGAATCATAGTCATGTTTTGTATTGAACAATGTCTCCAGATAAAACACTATGATTCAAGTCATGGTGTTTTCTGGATTCCAGATAAAACACCATGACTTGAATCATAGTCAATTTATCCAGATGTTTTAAAACACCACGCCATGAATCTGATTACAGTTCTTCTAAACGTAAAACACCACGCCTTGAATCTTATATAAAACAAAGAGGCTTCCGATTTAGATCTTGGTCATTAATTCCGATATTTAAGGAAAAAGGAGTGAATGTAGGTGTTTTTGGTTGTGTAGGATATGGTTACCATATTTGAAACATTGAAAAAGACACTATTGCCCTTCAATTTTACATAAGATCCCTCTAATTAAAACACAATTTACATTTTTATACCCTATTGATCTCAACCATTAGATCAAATATCCAATGGTTTAAAACACTTCTTAGCCTTCTCACATTTTAAACACTTTTTACCATATCCCTACCCCACACCCTTCATTCAAGGAGTTCTTCGGAATGGAATTATTTTCTATTTCATTTATAACGAGTTGACGCAACCCGCGCGTTGCAGCGGGATGTTGATTATGAGTGCTTGTATTATCACTATATGAGATGTTGATTACGAACGTGCCTTTAGTACATGTTGAAACACACTTTTCTTCAATTTGACATAGATACATCTCTAGTTACACTTACATGACACTATATCTAAAATTTGAATGCCAACTACATACCCCAGCCCAGCCCTGCCCTGCCCTGGTTGATTAAAGATAAGGAGGAAATTTGAATGGAATATCTTTATAAGATGCATTCTTGCTTTCAAACTATTGTTAGCAGGGGGAGGTTATGTATTTCATCATTGAAGAACAAATTATTACGTAGTACTATAAAGGAATTCCATTATGTAAATGGATTGAAATAAATTCAAGTTAATTGACAAATCAAAAAACAACAGACGGCACCATTATCCTGTATCAAAATCTACTACCCCATATTTATGTTATGATGTGAAACATGGATCGACAAAGGATAATTCTTGAAACATATATATGAAGTATTCATCTCATGTACAATCAAATCCCAATAGAACAATTCTAAATGGAGATCAATAAAACATAAACGAAATTACGATAACTGAAAAAGACAGAAGAAGCCCTTTTCATGCAAACGAATTTTAGTTTCGAGTAAAAAAATATAAATGACTCACACGATTGTGTTAGAATGCCATTTATGTTTAGTTTTGAATTTTGGTCAAAGTTTTAATTCACAAACAATTTGCAAACGCATCATTCTGTTTCTTCTTGTCGGTTCTCTCCCCCGGTGATTTTTTTGCCGCCGGCCTCAAGCAAATGCTCAAACCTTTTGCAATCGGGGCTTCGAATCCTTCTTCGTTCTTGTTTGTTGTCACCATTAATCGCACCTCTGCGATGTTTCTTATGCTCTCCGCGTGATTAACACATGTTCTAATTCCGTTTCGCCGATCTTCTTCATATTCGCAATCTGAGAATTCGATTCTCTAGAAACAATTCCGCAATTCTTTAATTACAACAGAAAACACAGGCCTGGTTCTTTTCCTTGTTTCGATTTGATCGGTAATCGAAATCACTCACTTCCTGATCGTGTTCTCATTCTTGATTCGTTCTTCGCGACTGATACCAATTTCAAAGGATCAATTAACACATAATAAAGAACAACGCACAATTAATTGACTTAAACTAATTCGCAATATAATATATGTATGAACGAATTTCACCAAAGAACACGAAGTGACGTAAGTCTCAGAAACTTCAAATTCCGCAAGGTATCTCCGTATCTATAATTGCTAATTTCTTCTGTCACGGTCTATTTGCATAATCTTCGCCACTTTCTAGAGATTTTGTATATATGGTATAGAGATTTTATTTATATTATCAGTTTGTGAAAGGATGATAGGGGTGCACACACCTTTTCATTTTTTATCCAAAGTGGCTTTTCATGCATATTTGAATTCCGATGCTTGGTAATAAATACCTGATGCGATGGTTCATGCATATTTGAATTCATGTGTATTTGTAGTATTATATATAATATAATGAAATGGTGTGAGTAAAATAAACTAAAGGGTGTGACTTCTAAACAAATGATACATAACTAAGTTGTTAATTGTATAAGGGTATAATTTCTCTTTGCACACTAATCAGATCGGAATATTTTTCATTTCACTTATAATTTCTCTTTGCACACTAATAGTAATTATTTGCAATTCAGATTTATATACTATAGTTTTGTTGATTTAAGTAAAACCTTTAGATATTTCATAAATATATTTATAAAACAATTTTTAAACTATAAATTAGATCATAGTATAAATTCCTTAGGTGAAAAGATTTAACAATTTTCAGAACGTTGAAACCTTTTTATCATTAACGTATGGGGAAATCATAAAAAATGGGAATTATGTCGTAGCCGTCACAGTCGACGAAGTTTACTTGGAGGAAGGTGATTGACTAGAATTGTGATGTCTATTTTAAGTTTAGTGTTTTTTTACTTAACTAGAATTACGACCCGCCGCAATGCGGCGGGGATTCTTTAGTTATAACTAAGTCGATTTAGGACCTGCACGTTATGTTGAACCTGTCAAACGGGAAAAAATAGACTATGTAAAAACGTTCACCCACACACGCACGTTGCATCGTGTTAACTCGCAAAATTTAGAACGAAACGTAAAAACGTTAAACCAAAGACGCACGTTGCGATGTGTTAAGTCACAAAATTTAGAACGAAGCATAAAGTGAAAAATTTGCGGAAAATGAAAACTATAAAGAGCCAAAGTTGAAAGCAAAACAAAATTGTGAGGATAGATTGCAAAAGATAAAAAGTTTAGGGTTAAAAGTAAAAAACAAATAGTTTTGGGTTAAAAGTAATTTATGAAACACTTTTGAGTGAAAAGTAAAAATTCATTTTCTTTAAAACCCCCCAAAGCCAACGTTATAACAACCATATACATAACCATTTTTTTCTTTCAAAAATCCCCAAAGCCAAGATTCCAACACATATGTGCATAAATATGTTGCTTCTTTATAGTGTTTTACTAATAAAGTTGATCAATGACCCACGCGTTGTGACGAACCTGTAAGATGAAAAACAATAGACATAAAAACCTTGAACTACACATGGACGTTGTGTCGTGTTAACTCACAAAATTATGAACAAAACGTAAAAACGTGGAACCACGCAAGCACGTTGCTCCGTGGTAACTCGTAAAATTTAGTACGAAACGTAAATAAAAAATTTGCGAAAGATGAAAAGTAGAAAAATTGTAAGGTTAAATTATAAAAGAATGAAAAGTTTTGGCTTTAAGGTAAACAAAATCAATTTTGTAAGTTAAATTTGTAATAAATAGAAAGAATTAAGGTAAAAAGTAAAATTCACATTTTTTTTTTGAAAACTACCCAAACCCAAGGGTACAACTATCCTAAGCTTAAAGATGTTGCTTATTTATAGAGTCTCTCACCTTAAAAATACAAGTAACAAGTTAGATTCATAACCGGTCTAGTTGAATTATAATCATTTATTTTATAAGGTTTTTTTGAGATTCATAACCGGTCTAGTTGAATTATAAACATTTATTTTGTAATTTTTTTTTGAAATAGTTAATACGTTAACAATATTTAAAAATTTGTAACCTTTTTACTATAACACTTTATAAGTTATAACTCAAGCACCTAATTATTAGGCTGATGGGTGTGGTCTCGCGCCCCTGTCACCTCACCTTTTATAACGCCACATAGTGACCCTTCCCTCATTTCCTAGGCGCCAAAGGGGGCGCTATCCTTGACCTTCGCCAAAGAGATAGCGGACGTGAATGAGTGCATCTAGTGGGCCCCATGCCTATTAACCAATCAGATTTTGTTTATTTTTTCTTTCTTTTAAGCCCCAGACCATCATTGTTAAAGGGGGCATCATTTTTATCTCAAAATCTACATGACGTGATAAACCCTTAGGAGCTTTAAACCACACCCACCAGCCTTACAGGTATTTTGAATGTTTTAAAAAGTTTTCAAAATTGCTAGGAAGCTTAAGTATTTTCAATGTTCTAAAAAGTTTTCAAAATTGCTAGGAAGCTCAAGTATTTTCAATGTTCTAAAAAGTTTTCAAAAATTGCTAGGAAGCTGCCCTAAAATATATTCTAATTTACATATATATTTCTTGGGTCAATGCACAATGTCCCTATAAATATTCTTCCAACCTTTGCTTTTCAACCACACCACCTTCTTCTTCTTCTTCTTCAATTCATCTATGGCGGCTTCTTGTTCAACCTCTTTGTTTCTAGTTTTCTCGTCTCTCTTGATCTTCTCATCTCTTCTTTACGTATCCGAAGCCGATTACTCCGCACCCATTACAAAAGGATTATCATGGGATTACCACCACAAAACATGTCACAAAGTTGAAAAAATTGTTCGAAAACATCTCAAGAAAGTGTTCAACAAGGATATAGGTCAAGCAGCGGGCTTGCTTCGACTTCACTTTCACGATTGTTTTGTCCAGGTAGCATTTAATTAAGCACATCATGGTTAATTATTATGATTAAAGTAGTACGTATGTATGTATGTAATGATCATATATAATTATGCATGTAGGGATGTGATGGTTCGGTATTGCTTGATGGATCTCATGGTGGTCCGAGTGAACAAACCGCACCACCCAACCAAAGTCTACGAAAAGAGGCGTTCGACATCATCGAAGATCTACGGAATTTGGTCCAAAGAGAATGCGGGAGAGTCGTGTCTTGTGCTGATATTGTTGCTCTTGCGGCTCGTGATGCTGTTCATCTGGTACATATATAGTTACGATATGAATTCAAAATATATCCCTCGTAATATTTTTATTTTTATCATAAAAATAGTCATGTTTACCTTAGAAGTCCACAAAATGACTCAGATGCTTTACACCTTTTACTGGTTCATCACTTAATTGTTCAGATTGTTTGTTTCGTGAGCAGATCTCTGAATGGTTCAGACATTTGTCTCTGAATGGTTAAGTATTATACAGAGAGTCTGAATGGTTAAAACCTCTAATCTGAATTGGTCACTGAAGGGTTAAGCATTATACTAGCTCTTAATTATTTAGACTATTTACTGGTTTAGCACTTAACCATTCAAAAGTTACCAAAAATCCCCAGACTTGTATTCTTGAGGCGGCAAACTTTTAATTGACACAACAAATTCATATTGCTACACCAGATACCCCATCAAGCTTATTTTTTAAACGACTTTTTGTAAGTGCTTTTTCTAGATTATTTTTTTTTTTTTTGTAAACTTTTTAATTGTTACTTCGTAACACTGTTTATTTTTTTCTATTAACGTTTAATTTTTTCTCAAAAAAAAAGAAGGTTTTATTTAATTTGTTGTAAATTTTATTAATTATGTTATAAAAATCTATAGTAAAGCAATAAAACAACTAAGATATAAAGGTAAATACATAAAAAGATAACAAATACAACTATAAAGTCTATTTTTTTAACTTAATTTGTTAGATAAAAATAGAAGTAACACTTTTTCGAATTAAAAAAAATGATAAATGATAAAAAAAATGATAAATGATAAATTGGTAAATAAAAATATCAATGGTCATTTCAATAAGTTTTCCGGTCAAGATGAATAGTTTCTTTTGATTTTCCTATATTTTGGACCCACGTATATTTGGAGAAGTATTTAACAATTACTATATGTTAATAATTCAATTTACTAAATAAACTTGTTTTATCTTCTTTATATTTGTGTTACTAAAGTCAGGTGGACCGGACTATGATGTTCCATTGGGTAGAAAAGATGGTCTCTCGTTCGCCACAGAAAACGCCACGCTAGCCAACCTTCCAGCACCCACAAGTAACGCCTCCACCATTCTTTCTGCGCTTGCCGTAAAAAACCTTACCCCGACAGATGTGGTGGCCCTCTCTGGAGGCCACACCATCGGGGTGAGCCACTGCTCCTCCTTCGCCTCGCGTCTCTACCCCACCCAAGACCCCACCATGGAAAAAACCTTTGCCCATGGGCTCAAAGAGGTTTGTCCCACCAACACCACTGATGCCACCACCGTCATGGACATTTACTCTCCAATCAAGTTCGACAACAAGTATTTCGTCGATTTGATGAACCGACAAGGGCTTTTTACCTCGGATCAAGATTTGTATACTCATAAAGTGACTAAACCAATTGTGGAAAGTTTTGCACATGATGAGAAGTTGTTCTTTGAGGCATTTGTGAAAGCCATGATCAAAATGGGACAAATGGAAGTGTTGACCGGTGGAAAGGGTGAAATTCGTGCACATTGTTCTATTAGGAACCCTGATAACAAAGCGTATTTCTCTTATTTGGCTGAAGAAGAGGACCAGTCCGATCTCGAGACAAGGGCCGAATTGCGTTGATGCGCTATAACGGTATCAAGATTGGTTGATCTTGCTTGTTATTGTGCACATTTTCGATATAATAAGGGTTTGGTACGGTTTGGAAATGTATCTTTGTAATATCTTGTGACATGTTTAGTTAATTTTTACTTTGTTTTCTTTTGAAATATAGACTTTAAATGCAAACTTCAAATTTTGGTTTCTTTGAGTTCTTGATTATATAAATTCGGTCATCTAGCATGACCAAAAAATATGGTTGGGACATCTAATTGACATATTTTTCAGTTCAAAATCGAGATGTTAACTGTACCTGCTTGACTTTTCCATATTCACTTACCACATATATCTTTAATTAACCGTAACGTTAAGAAAAAACTATCTTGTGCGCTTTGTTTTTCCTCAGCGGCTAGTCCTTGTTCTCGGAATCTTAGGGCGGATGAGCTTTTCCATTTCTCCTTATTGACTTTTTAACCTTCTTATCTCCTTTTTGGAAAAGTCATGATGAAACACAGGTTAACACTATGGTTGACCAGTGGGGATACTTCAAGGATGGGTTCAATCTCCTTTCTTACTCGCCTGGAATGGCTCGGTTCCTGCAAAACAGCAACACCGTTAGTCTCGTTAAGAGGGGAATATGGGGGTTTCCTTCTTAACCAGGCTCCGGCGTGAGAATAAGTACTGTTCTGAGGGAGAATAAGCAGTGTGTGTTAAGAGTGAGAATAGAGAGCGAGATCCTTTTACCTGAATGATGAAGGGTTCTATTTATAGCCGGAGGGTGAGAGAGGGAGGAGCAGCGATGCCAGCTGTGATTGCACGCCAGCTGTCCGACCAAGGGGAATATCCTCTTGGTCTCCTCTGCTGTGGTCAGTGTAGTGGTACACGTGGCGCGCTCGCATTCGCCCATCTTGGAGACGTCGTACTAGTATTGTCGGGCTGCCCTTGGATTTGTTACAGGCCAACGTGGCGCCTGGTGACTGGTGACACGTTGTGTCCTTTATGTCGGGTGGAGCATCTTTGGGGCCACCCAGATATTTTCCAGAAGCTTCTAGAAGCTTCTGGATGACTTCGTCGATGTCAGCGCCACGTCTGATGAAAAAAGTGGTGTGGTCCTTGCCACGTTGGCAAGGAATTGGGACCATACCTCTTCAAGTCCCCCCAGTCCAGTGTGCCTTCTAGTTGAGTTGATCGTCTAGGAGGGATTCTGGACTTATAAGTGTGGTATTTCGTTATGGCGTGAGGTTTTGGGCCTTTAAAGAGTTGAGCCAAATGGACGCATGGCGCACCGCGCATGGGTTTTGGTATTTTAAAAAGTTGAGCCAAATGGACGCATGGCGCACCGCGCATGGGTTTTGGCCCTTTAAAAGGTTGAGCCAAATGGACGCATGGCGTGCCGCGCATGGGTTTTGGCCCTTTAAGGACGCATGGCGCACCGCGCATGGGTTTTGGCCCTTTAAAAGGTTGAGCCAAATGGACGCATGGGGTGCCGCGCATGGGTTTTGGCCCTTTAAAAAGTGGAGCCAAATGGACGCATGGCGTGTCGCGCATGGGTTTTGGCCCTTTAAGAGGTTGAGCCAAATGGACGCATGGCGCACCGCGCATGGGTTTTGGCCCTTTAAAAAGTTGTCGTCGAGAGGACGCTTTGTCTGTCTTGGGAAAGGGTGATTGGTGTGACTGACGGGTGTCAGATGAATAGTTGCCTTTTCAGTTACCGTCGGAAGCTTTTCGGCGAAGTGTCAGGTAACTGTTCACCTACTTTCCGGAAAAAGAGGTGCCGTCTTCTCTCTCCTCTGACGTGTCTTCTCCCTGTTGGTTGCTTTTCCGGATTCTGACCCCTCCACTACCCATCGCATTAAATGCGATGGGTATAAATACACGATGATTTTCTCTTTCTTCCTCACTTATTCAAAATTTGAATTCCGAAAAACTCTCTTCTTCCTCCATCGTTCTCTCTTCTTCCGTGTGAGTTCATCTGCATTATAGTGAGTTTCCACAAAATGTCTTCTGCAAATCCGTCTTCAAGGAGAAGGAGGAACAAGGGGAAAACTCCTCCGGGCCCAGATCAGGCGGTGATAGGTTGGAAAGAGGAGGAATTCCAGAATTTAGTGAGGGAGATGGGTTTCCTCCCTGATTGGGGTGCTCAGTATCCTACCCCTGGTTCTACAGCCATGGATGCTCCTCCCGGGCATATGACTCTGTATGCTGCCTTTTTCCGGGAAGGTAACTTCAGGCTGCCGATTACCCGGTTTACTGCCGATGTGTTGAGGGGTTATGGTCTCCACATCTCTCAGATAAATGCCATCGGACTCCCTCGGATTACCCACTTCGAGTTCGTTTGTATGGCGAACCGCTTGGATCCGACGTTTGAGATGTTCAACGTCTTCTACACTGTTACGTATACAAGTGGGTTTTACTCTTTCAGTGCTCGTACCAACGTTTCTCCGGTTTCTCTGTGCCACTGAAGAGTCTACATGATTGGAAACAGAAGTTTTTTTACATTCGCCGGGGTGTTGTTCCGATGGACATGCATTACAGATCTGTGGATGAGGGTATCCCAAATGTTGATGTGGTTGCAGATTTTGCTGATCAAGACTGGTATAAAAGGTTGACCCGGAAAGCCACTCCGATAATCCAGCTTGAGGAGATGGCGTTGGTTGGTGCCGGGATGAGTATGAAGTGGATCCCTAAACATCCGATGGGAGTCCCGGTTTATGGTCATGAGGGCAAGTGTACGTCTCGTTCCGTAATCTTACTCTTCTTCTTTTCTTCCTTTTTTTTGTACGTTGTTCTTTATCTCTGTCGTTTTGTGCAGTAGGGTTCACGTTGTTGAACGTTTTGGATCCTAGGGCGCCGGGTGCGATGGTTGAGGCGATACAAAAATCTGATAAACGGCCTTGGTTAGATCAGATTCGTGGCCGGTTTCTGCATCCAAGCAACGAGAGTTTCACCACTTATGTGAACACTGTCCTAGGTGACGATAGTGAGGATGATGATGATGCGTTTGATTCTATTCGAGAGGAAGTTATCGTTCTCTCGAGTGATGGGTCTGGCAGATCTTTTGAAGATCTAACCTCTTGTTCCGCGCGTGCAGGTCCGGCGCAGGAGGTTGTGCATGAACCGGTGAACGAGGCTGTGGGTGATGATTTAGAGATTCCGGTCGAACCTGTTGACCCATTGGAAACGAAGAGGAAGACGAAAGCTGACAAGGCGGAAGGGAAAGGGAAAAAGACTAAAGGAACTTCCTCTAAGTCTCCTCGTAAGCGACTTCATACTGCTCGTATCTTTGATTATGTTGTCGTTTCTGACACGTTGCCCGGTTTAGGGGTTGGAGAGAAACGCCCTGAGTCGGACCCCGAGGACCGCGCAACTTTAACTGAGATTATGCAGAAAAAGATGTTTGAGGATAGGAAGCGAAAGCTTGACGAGCAGGCTGCTGCTGTGCTTGCCTCGAAGAAGATTAAACTTTAGAAAGAGAATCCTCCTGCCCCTTCTGAATCGGATATTGATATGGGTATTTTTGCTGAAAAGCCAAGTGATTTGCTGCAGAAAATCTATGAAGCTTCTGGTACTCGTTTTATTTTTTCCCAGCGTCTCTTACATTTTCATTTGTTTGTCCTTCCTTTCTTTGAATATGCTCTGCTCGTTTTGGAGCAGGTACCAAAACAGCCAAGAGTGGGCACAAGGTTGACATATCCAAGATTACTCCTCCAGCGTCTCCGCCGTCGAGGACCTTTGGGTTGTCTCCTCCCGATGAAACTTCTGACGGGAAGAAAAAGGAAGATGTGAATGTGGAGCAAGTTGGAGAAGGTGGTGGTAAGACGGGTGGTGATGCTGGCGGTGTTGTTGGTGGTGTTGATGCTGCGGGAGGTGCTGGTGGTGATCGTGGTAAAAATGTTGAAGTTGAAGTGGAGGTAAGTGAAACTACCCCTCATCACACGGTGTATACCAAACGCCCCCCGGGTGATGGTGGTGGTGCAACCTCAGGTGCTGTCCGCAGCCCCCAGTTTGGAAAAGTTCATGCTGATTCTTTTGATACAACGAATCCTGCTTGTGACGATCTCCCGCACGTCCCCCGTTGGAACTTGACCCAAGGTTCTAGGATGGATAATCTTGAAAATTGTCATGACTTCTACTCGTTGTCTCTCCCCCCAGCTGAAAGGATGTTTCAGAAAAAGCGCCGTCGGTTTGAACTGTTAGATGATCATGTTCAAGCCGGGGTTAATTTTTTCTCTACTACTCAGGAGATTTTCCGTGAGTGGAAGCAGATGGGGGAGGACACATTGGAGTTTGAGAATGATAAGAGGCTTCTTGCGGAAGAGAAGGAGAAATTCAACGCTGAGAAGAAGGGGTTGGAGTGGAGGCTTGCTGATGCAGAAGGGAAACTTGCCCATGAGAGGAAGGTCAATGCTGATAAGCAGAAAAATTGGGAAGCTGCGTGTGAGCGTACGAATGTGGAGCTTAAAACTCAACGTGACGCCATTGTACGATTGTCTGGTGAAAAGAAGGATATTGCTGAGGAGGCTAATCAAGCGCGCATGGCGTTTGAGAAGAAGGAGAAAGAATACATTGAACGCATCGCTAAGTTGGAGGTTCTTGCGAGGCGGTATGAGACTTCTGAACGTCTTCTTCAGGAGAAGACTGTTGAATGCACAACCTCTGAACTTCTTGCTGAGGAAACAGCAGCGGATTGCAAGTGGTTGCTCTCGCGCGCAGTGCCCCTGGTAACTTTTTGACCTTTCTTTCTTCTTCTTCATTTGTTTGTGTGTGACTTTCGTGAGCTGTTTCTCTTGTTTGTGTGTTTCTTCGTAGATTGTTGATCGCATCATTAACTCCCATGAGCTGGCCAACTATATGTTTGAGTTGGGGCAAGCTGGCTATAACAGCGGGCGTAAGGATGGTTATGTCGAAGGCAGGGCTGCGGCGGCTAATAAAGAAAAAGAACACCATTTTGAGCTGTGGAAAGAAGATTGCACCGCTGCTTACGCCGCAAAGAGACAAGAGTTTTCGTCTTTGGAGTTTGCGGTGGTTAATGGTGCGAGAAAACTGGCTCGAAGGCCGGATGGTGTTGCTATGTTAAAAAGAGCGCTAGGTGATGAGGGTGGTGTGGCTGGGGGTGTTGGACCCAGTCATCCTGAATGAAGAGGTCCGGCCTGCGCGCCGCGTATGACCTTGGGTGGTCTTGTACTTGACAATTCGATAAACAATTTTAACTTCCTTGTTATGCTAGTGGATATTTGGTTGTGTGTTGACATATGTTATGCTAATAGTTGTCTGTTTTTATGCGAATTTTGTTATCGTCACAATATGTGCATGTGTAATTACTTTGATTCAGGTATCACGAATGAATGGTGGCACTGACAGGTCTGTGTTGTGTTTATGACAACGTTTTATTCTGTCGTTTTTGTGCGCAGGTTAGATCGTGAATACGAAGTGATCGAGTTTACAGGTTATTGTGTAGACCCAGCTGTTCTCAGCCTTGGGGGTGCTTACTATGTTTGTTTGTCTTGTGTTCGATGTTTTCGTGTTTATGTGGGCACGAAGTATTTGTTTGGAGTTTGTTAGGCTTTAGTTGTGTGTCTGACCCGGCTGTGCATTTGTTTGCGACAGGCCTTGGAGGTCTACAACGTTTCCTAATGGTCGAGCCACTGATGTTTTCGTGTATGCCCAAAGTAATATATGCAGTTGTGACAAGAAATTTGCATGATAGAAAGATAACCAAACACTTCTTGTATTATAAATGTGTTGGTGACTTGGCCTTTGCGATTACAATAATTTCATTCATAGGTAACACCTTCTCAGCTGTTGGGCGTTCCATGTGCGGGGAACCTCCCTGTTGTCGATGGTGCGCATCTTGTAAGCTCCTTTCCCGAGCACGGTGTCGATGACATATGGACCCTCCCACTTGGGAGCCAACTTCCCGGGTTTTTCTGCATTTGAGGCCTCATTGTCTCTGAGGACGTATTCTCCCGGGTTGAAGGTGCATATTCGGACTTTGGAGTTGTAATATTTTTCCAGCTTTGTTTTGTACTTTGCTTCGTTGATTGCCGCCATTTCTCTCCGTTCTTCTAGGAGGTCAAGGTCGATCCTCCTTTCTTCTTCATTGTTGATCATGTTCATGGAGAGCATTCTGGGTGACGGCAATCCTATCTCTGCTGGTATTACAGCCTCCGACCCGTAAACCAAGCTAAACGGCGTTTCTCCGTTGCTTGTTTTGGGCATCGTCCTGTGGGCCCACAAGATGCTGGGCAGTTCATCTACCCAACCTCTTCTTTTTTCTCCCAGCCTTGCCTTAATTCCGTCGACGATACTCTTATTGACGGCTTCAACTTGACCATTCCCCTGCGGGTGCGCGACCGGGGAGAAGGTGTGCTCGATGTGTAATTCCCTGAACCATTGTTGAAGATTGTCTTCGGCGAAGTTGGTTCCATTATCGGTGATTATCTTGAGAGGTAGCCCAAAACGACATATGATTTGTTCCCAAATGAATTTTTTGACCACGGCGGCCGTGGTTGACGCGAGGGCCTTCGCCTCTACCCATTTGGTGAAATAGTCGACTGCGACTATTATGAATTTGACGGCTCCTGGGGCTTCGGGAAAAGGTCCGACCATGTCGATCCCCCATTGTTGAAAGGGCCACGCCGTGGTGACTGGGACCAACTCATTCTTTGGGCGCATCGTTTTGGGAGCATGTCTTTGGCATCCACTGCATTTCCTCAATTCTTTGACCGCATCTAAATGCATTCCGGGCCAATAGTATCCCGCGTTCATGACTTTTGCTACCACCATTCTTGGTCCAGCATGTATACCGCAGATTCCTTCGTGCACTTCTCTGATCAAATATCGTGCGTCTTCGGGGTCAACACATCTTAACAAAGGCCCGAGGTATGATTTTCTGTACAAAATCCCATCAGCCATCTGGTAGTGTTCGGATTTGTACTGGATTTTCCTTGCTTCTGCCTTGTTCTCCGGGAGTATTCCAGATTGAAGGTATGTGATTATCGGAGTCATCCAAGACGTTGTCCCTGTTTGAACGACGCTTACTTCTCGCAGTGGCACTGATGGGTTGCTCAAAACTTCTATGCGCACATCTTTTGCTAGGTGCTGGAAGCTTGTAGAGGCGAGTTTACTCAGCGCGTCTGCTGGCTTGTTCTCCCTTCTATTAATGTGATGCACTTTGTAGGAATAGAAGGTTTGCAGCAGTGTCTTTGCTTGGCCCAGGTAAAGTGCCATTGTATCTCCCTTGGCTTCGTATTGCCCATTGATTTGACCTGCCACCAACATGGAATCCACATGCGCTTCAATGTGTCGTACTCCCATTTTGATTGCCAACCTTAAACCAGCAAGGAAGGCTTCATATTCAGCTTCGTTGTTTGTGCTTTTAAAATCCAAGCGTATGGCGTAGGTGAATTCATGTTTGTCAGGGCTCACCAGCCGGAGACCGGCACCTGCGCCATCTTCGTTAGACGCACCATCTGTGTATAGTAGCCACGGTTCTTCCACTTGCTGTTTCTCGGCTTTTTCCATCGCCTTGCATTCTCGATCTTTGTCATCCGGTACCTCTGTCATGAAATCCGCAAGTACTTGGCCTTTGATCGCCGGCCTTGGTCTGAACACTACGTTATGACCCCCGAGCTCTATTGCCCATTTTGCTAATCTCCCTGAAATCTCTGGCCTTGCGAGTATGTTGCCGATGTTGTAGTTTGTGAGCACGTGAATGACGTGGTTGGCAAAGTACCTGCGCAGCCTTCTTGATGCATGGATCAGTGCGAGTACTAGTTTCTCCATGATTGCGTACCGGGTTTCTGGGTCGGTTAGAGTTCGTGACACATAATAGACTGGCGTCTGAACACCCTGTCGATCTACAAGCAACACTGCTCCTACTGCTCTGTCGGAGGCTGATAAGTACAGTACCAGAGGTTCGCCTTTGACTGGCGCAGTTAATGTTGGCAGCTTGATGAGGCAGTCTTTCATCTCGCGGAATGCGCTTTCAGCTTCCGGAGTCCACTGAAATTGGCTCTTCTTCATGCAGTTACGGAGAGTTTTTATAAACGGAAATGATTTAGCTGCGTGATTGGCCAGGAAGCGGTTGAGTGCTGCCAACTGTCCTGCCAATTTTTGCATCTCCTTAATCGTTGACGGTGACAGCATGCGTTCTATTGCTTGTATCTTGTCAGGGTTTACCTTGAAACCATCTTTCGTGACGATGAAACCCAGGAATTTCCCCTCCTCCATGCCGAAGGATCATTTCGCTGGGTTTAACTTGATCCTGACTCCGCGCAGAGTGTCAAATGTCTTTTGGATGTTCAGCAACATTGTACTCTCCTCTTTGCTCATAATAACCAGATCGTCCATATACACTTCTATATACTTGCTGATGGCGTCGTGGAAGGTTTCGTTCATGAGCCTTTGATAAGTCGCGCCCTCATTTTTTAGACCAAAAGGCATTTTGGTATAGCAGTATAGCCCTGTTGGCGTGCGGAACGCGGTCTTGTCTTCATCCTGCACGGCCATCTGTACCTGGTGGTACCCTTTGTAGCAATCAAGGAAATATTTCCATCGGAATGTGGCAAGTGAATCAATCTTTTCATCGATGTCTGGTAAGGCGTAACAGTCGCGCGGACATGCCTTATTCAGATCTTTGTAATCGACGCACATTCTCCAGCTACCATTGTTCTTTTGGACCATCACTGGGCTTGCTACCCATGTTTGGTACCTGACCTCCCTGATGATTCCTGCGTTTAACAGCTCTATCACTTGCTCTTTCATGGCGTCGTGCTTTATGTCTCCCAAATGGCGCTTAGCATGTACCACCGGTTTGGCTTCTTCCGAGACATTTAAGCGGTGTTCAGCTATGTGTCGTGGAACACCCACCATGTCTGCTGGCGTCCAGGCAAAGACATCCATATTTTGGAACAACAGTTTTTTCAGCGCTGCGCGCGTCAGATCGGACATTGCGGGGCCCAAGGTTACTGTCTGTTCCGGATATGCGCTGTTTAGCACCCATTTTTCTGCCTCTTGGCGTGCTTCTGGTTTCCTTGTTTTTGCGGGTCTTAGCTCATCTGTTGCTAATACTTCTTTGCTTGCGTAGATGATGGCTACTCCTGTCTCTGTTGGGAATCCTACTGCTGAGTGTAGGCCAGAGCAGATCATGCTGAAATCGCCTTGGGATTCCCTTCCAAGCAGAATATCGTGTCTTGAATGTGCCGGCAGTACCATGAATGTGACGTCTTCTGTTCTTGAGTTTCTTCCGTCCGAGAGCAGCACTGGGAATGATATTTGTCCTAGAGGAAAAACGGCTTCGTTGCAGAAGCCAGTGAGTGGGTATTCAACTGGTTCTAAGCGCGCTTTGTCCTCTTGATCGAACTGATTGAAACACTGTTCATATATGATGTCCGCAGTGCTCCCCGGATCGATGAAGATGTAATTTGTTTGATAATGCCCTATGACGCCTGAGATGACTATGGGTCTTCTTTCTCGTGGGCCTCCTCTTACAACAGGGAAAACAACTTGTTTCTCGCGCCATGAGTCATCCTGCGCGCGCTTGTTATAATTTCTTCTTTGCCTTCGTGGACCCCCTTGAACCATGTGAGTTTCTAACTTCCGGAGTTTTTTATTATCCGGCCCTTCTTCTCTTCTTTGAATCTGACGGTAATCACGCCTTCCACCTTTGACCAGGTGAGTTAACTTTCCGTCTCTTAAGGCCCTTTCGATTTCTTGTTTGAGGCTGAAACAATCATCGGTTAAGTGGCCGGTGTCCTTGTGGAATTCACAGAAAAGGTTCGGGTCTTGGCCCCTTTTGTTGCGCATTTGTAGTGGTGGCTTGAACTGGTGGTTCTCGGTTGCCAAGACTTCTGAAGGGGTTTTTGTTAGGGGCGTCCACTGCTTTTCTCTGTTTTCTCTTTTCACCTCTTGTCGGTGTGCTATTAGGTTGATCGTGTTGCGCGCATCCTCTCTTGCCGGGCTTCTTTCTCTGTGACCGGCTGCTTTCCAGGGTTGGTTTCTGCCTTTCCTGCTGTGCCGGTCGGTATGGTTGTAACTGCGCTGACGGTGGTCATCACCGGTCAACTGTCTATCCGACTGCGCGATGGTTTTGGCTGCTTCAATGAAGGTCTCCCAGTCTTTGGGTCCTCCATCTCTTCCTTTAACGTGCTTGATTAGATCATCACACTTGACAGCCCTCATGAAATGTGCGCGCATCATTTTTTCGCCTACATCACCGATCTCCAAACATTCTTTATTGTATCTTGTAATAAAATCTTCCACGCTTTCGTGGTCTCTGCGCCATATGTTCAGACAATCGGCTAGATCCCTGGTGTCGTCGTTGTTGTGAGAAGTGTGCCAGGAACTTCTCTCGGAAATCAACCCATGATTTGATTTTCCCTGCTGGTAAGCTGTCAAACCAGATGCGCGCCGCGCCTATGAAGGTTTGAGCGAAGAGATGGCACCAGGTTGGTAAGTTCCATCCGCCCGTTGCTCCCGCGCCGTTAAAAACTTGGAGATGATCGTCTGGGTCTGTCAACCCGTTGTATTTGCCCACGTTGTGTGGCAATTTTGTTTTGTCTATGGCAGCCGTGGCGATCTCTCTGATGAACTTTGAGTTCTCAGCCATGTCGTCCGGACGATAGCTTAGAGTGTAATCATGTTCAGCTTTTGGGTCGTAGCCCGCGCGATTGCGAGGTTTGTACGCTTCATGCTCTGGTGGTAACCTACTGAACACTGTGTTGGTCTCATTGTCATCGTCAAATTCGTCATTTATGTTGCGTGGGCCTAAACGGCTTTGTATTGGCTTCATCGGTTGTTGAGAGTACTGCACGTAGTTGCTTTCTGTTTCACCGTAAGTGCCGCGCGTGTCGTGCGCGCTTGGCCTTCTAATATGCGGTGGAGGTATTGACTCAGGACGCAGGTTGAATGCATTGGCCTGTTGAGGCATGGGAACGCTCAAAGGCCTTTGTGGTGGAGTGACAAATGCTGACTGGTGAGCTTGTGCTTGAAGCAAGGCTTGTTGCGCACTGAGTTGTGTGTAAACATGGTTTATAGACGCCACTTGTTCGGCATACCAGGAAGCCAGAGTTTTTCCTTCGGGTAGCCCAAGTAGTGCAGAGAAGTTTAGTTGTGCTTGGTCCGATGGAGCTGAGGGGCCAGCTCCATGGCTCTGAGTTTGCACTGGTGGTGGTGTCTGTTGGACTACCTCTGACGGAGGCTGGAACGTAGCTCCATTTGTGGTCTGAGTGATGATTCTGGGTGGAGTTTGGAAAGTAGCACCAGGTGCGTTTTGAGTAGAAATCCTGGATGTACTCCCAAAGATGCTGGGAAACTCCGTGTTCATCGGCCCTTCTTGGATAATTTCGTTCCTTGGACCTCGTTGGACGTGTACGTTGTCCGAAACGAGTTCGAAGGAAGAAACGTCTCCGTCTACTTGGTGAGAAGGGTTTTGTTCAGCCATGTTTGACGAGTGTTTTTTGAAAAGAAAAAGAGATGAGAGTGGTTTTGCTAAAAGCGGATGGCGCCAATGATGAAACACAGGTTAACACTATGGTTGACCAGTGGGGATACTTCAAGGATGGGTTCAATCTCCTTTCTTACTCGCCGGGAATGGCTCGGTTCCTGCAAAACAGCAACACCGTTAGTCTCGTTAAGAGGGGAATATGGGGGTTTCCCTCTTAACCAGGCTCCGGCGTGAGAATAATTACTGTTCTGAGGGAGAATAAGCAGTGTGTGTTAAGAGTGAGAATAGAGAGCGAGATCCTTTTACCTGAATGATGAAGGGTTCTATTTATAGCCGGAGGGTGAGAGAGGGAGGAGCAGCGATGCCAGCTGTCCGACCAAGGGGAATATCCTCTTGGTCTCCTCTGCTGTGGTCAGTGTAGTGGTACACGTGGCGCGCTCGCATTCGCCCATCTTGGAGACGTCGTACTGGTATTGTCGGGCTGCCCTTGGATTTGTTACAGGCCTACGTGGCGCCTGGTGACTGGTGACACGTTTTGTCCTTTATGTCGGGTGGAGCATCTTTGGGGCCACCCATATATTTTCCAGAAGCTTCT
Source organism: Helianthus tuberosus (assembly GCA_030545235.1). Lineage (NCBI taxonomy): Eukaryota > Viridiplantae > Streptophyta > Magnoliopsida > Asterales > Asteraceae > Helianthus > Helianthus tuberosus. The sequence goes on from CM060360.1 coordinate 83,070,443, forward strand.
AGAAGCTTCTGGATGACTTCGTCGATGTCAGCGCCACGTCTGTTGGAAAAAGTGGTGTGGTCCTTGCCACGTTGGCAAGGAATTGGGACCATACCTCTTCAAGTCACAACCAAATGACTTGTTCATTCTCCTTTTCAATGCCTAAAAAACTCATTTTCACCTTATTACCCAAACATCATTTCACAAAAACTCATTTTCCAAGAAGTCAATAATTCATAAGGAGGTAAAATAACTCTCCAAACATGGCCTTAGCTCATTGGGTTTTATCCCATATAATGGGCAGCTTCATCTATCCTTGATAATTTAATTAATAAAAGCTTTAAGACCCTTAAATTTAAGAGATTTAAGATATTTATAACAAGGTTTTCGAAACTAAACATGATGAAAAGAGACATGACACGTTAATTTTGGGTCAGGAAGCTTCTTTTAATAAAGTTTTCAATGGTATCTTCTTTTAAAAGTGATATGAAAACTTTTTTTTAGTTTCTTAGATGTTTATATATATTTTTTACCTTTTCCCCAATGTTGGTTGATAATTTCTATATACATTATAAAAAATTGATTAAGAAAAAAATTTATTAAAAGAAACTCAAAATTATTATTATTCGATTCAGAATTGAGATCTTAAAAAAGTTGTAGCTGTCGCAAAACCACACAAAACCACCATTAGACCATGTGTAGTGGTAAATTGTTATAATGCCCCCACCATGGGGCATTATCCGACACGTGGCAACCCAGTCAGCATGGGGCATTATGGCATAAAGTGGTGTAGTGGGGATAATGCCCAAATAATGCCCCTTCCGATCATTAAAAAAAAAAAAAACAAAAAGCAAACTCACAATAGTCAAACCTTGGCAGACGAAGAAACACTCCCATTGGCACATTCACTTGCTCCTTTGACCATTCAGGCGTTTTATTTATAACGCGAACATGCAAATCTTTCAAACAAAACGCCTTATAACGCCCGGTGTAGTGGGGAGAGGGGCGTTTTGGAGCGTTTTTTTTTCAATTTTTTTAAAAATCACGCCCCACTACACATGGTCTTATGATCATCGCCTAATACCGTACTTTCTAATTCATTCTTGAGGTTGAAGATTGATAATACTTGAAGCTATTTGTGTGTTGGAAGGTGGAATTGAGGAAACCCCATTGAGGGCAAATAATAAGATAGGTATACAATCATATAATTTGACACGTATATTAACAGTTATATATAGTAAAGAAATAAACTATACATGAACAGTATATTTAACGGACACTCTACAGTTCGAGATGTAGCAAGACTCCCGAGTACATAGATTAGTCCACGGACACTATAGTTCGAGATATAGCTAGGCTCCCTGAGTACTGAGATTAGCCCTAACTGGCGAAGCTTGAAAATTTCCACCGGGGGGTCGGAAGTCACCGAACCTAAAAATTCTATATAAGTAAATTTTTTTTGTATAAAATCGGGGGGGTCAAAAACGTATATACCTAAAAAATTCTACACGAAACGTACATAAATAACACTATTGAGTGAAAAGTTCGGGGGTCGGGCGCCCCTCCCGGCCCCTTGAAAGCTACGCCCTTCTAAGCATGAAATATAACGGGAGGAGTAAAACAAAGTAAAGATGTATATGAGTATATAAGGCCGGAGGGTGTGGGGGGCGCCACCACCGCCTCGTCACCATCTATGGCGCCGCCGGCGCTATACCCCCACACCCAGCCAATCAAGAGGGGCGCTATAGGTGAGCTCGCCATCATGTTAACGAGAAGAAGGAGCTGTTCAGGTGGGGCCCACTCAAGTGTCATCCAATCAATTTTTTTTTTGTTTAATAGAGGGCTCCATCCCACACCGTTCAAGTTAAAGGGGGGCGTTATAAAGCCCCCTAGCTGACGTGGCGCCTACGTGGTGCTGAGGTGTCCTTATAAAGCCCAAGGGGGATTATTCCACACCCTCTAGCCTAAGTGAAAATTCCACCAAAGATAAAATTCCAAAGCTAAAAGATTATCACACATATTCAATGAGGTTGGGCCCAATTCTTGTTGGCCCTATAGGCTATAGGGCTCAATACGTAATCTCACTCTCTATAGAAAGAGGGGTAACCTCACTTTAGAGATTCGCCTCTTACTCATAACTTGACTCATAACTTTGTCAATTGAGAAATCTACCGTTCATTCACAATTTTATATCCTCTATATGACTCTTTCAGTGGTGACGATTAAGATAAACCGAACCATCCACTTACTCGATGTCAACAATGCTTTCTTACGCGGGGATCTCAATGAAGAAGTTTATATGAAGATACCTCAAGGATTTGCCAAATAAGGAGAAGCTAGAGTTTGCCGGTTAATATACTTGATTTTACACATATATTTTTGGGGTAACTTTGTAGAATAGTAACCAAGTTTTAAAAGTGTTTCAATTAGGTTACTCAACTTTCAAAAGTGTTTTAATCAGGTCACTCAACATTCATTTTTTATTAAAATTAAGAGTTTTTCATCAAAATCATAGGTAACCGTGGTGATGTGGATTTTTGTTTCTTTTTTCTCTTTTATTTGATGCTAACGTCGAGCGATAACGTGGATTTTAACTTGTTTTTTTATTTTTAATGTAATTAAAGTGTTTTTATTTTTAATAAATATAATTTCTTATATTAAAATAATCCGACCCTAGCATCTTATGCTACATTTTTCTCTTGACACATGGAAAAAAAAAGACATTGCTCGATTTGAATGTTAAGTTATCTAATTAGGACAAAAACGATACGAGTGACCTAATTAGAACACTTTTGAAACTTGGTTTCTATTCTGTGACATATTCCCTATATTTTTCTAATTTATCCTCATGTTTTGTCTGGTTTTCTTTTTTAAATTCACTTGATTTGGATACTTAGTTAATTATTTGGTGAACTAGATTACAGTCCTATGTATTACACGATTTGAATAATGAAAACTATTTGTTTGGACAACACAATTAGATAAGTAGATGTATATAGTAATCATCTCAAAAACTTACAATCTTTTGCCTATAGTAATCAATGCTCAATCTGCTTCTAAAGTGTTTAATCATCAGTTCTTTAGGAAGCTTTGTAATTACTTTTACATCATGCAGTTAAACACTGAAAACATATTTTTATAACGCATAAGTTTATTTTTCCTTATTTTGTAATACAAATTAACCTAGAATTTAACTGTTTTTAGTAAGTTTATTACTAAAATAGAATATTATAAATATAAATTAAAATTTATTTGAAGTATGAGCGGATATTAAGGTAATGATTTTAAAAGAAGCAATATTGTCCTTATCTGATATTAACATGGTTTAGAAAACAAAAAGAAATCAATTTTGATTAGAGACATTTTTAGGGATAATATTATGTTGACAAGTGACATTCTTTATGTCACACCCCCCAAAATCCACATGCGGAGTATCACCGCTTGGAGGCGTGACTGACCAGGATCCAGCCACCAATCATATTGAACAAGCATGTAAGTAATTATAAAAATCCAACCAATACAATTGGTGTCCAAACAAAACATAATTCAAGTTGCAAGCGGAAGCATAATGTTTGAAACCAAAACATAAGTTTAAACGTTTCAATGTTTAGCATGGCACACAGCTGTCCATGTCCCACAACGACTCTTCCCCATGCAAGCTCCAGCTAAGTACCTATTGACCTGCAAAGCATGTAGTAACGAGTCAACAACAAAGTTGAGCGAGTTCACAGTTGGGTGTTTGTTTTAGTTATTCCAAAAACATAGTTTCCTTTAACTGGCATCCTTGCCGTGAGGGTTACCCCATAGTTGAAAACGTGTTTTGTTTATTCCCGTTTACTCTGGCAATCCAGCCGTGGGGGCTACCCCATGTTTAATTATCTGGCTCTCTGGCCGTGGGGGCTACCCCTTGTTTATACTACTAGACTCGTTACCATATCGGCCACTGACTTTAGTCATGTTTATGTGCCCTTAGCGTCAATGTCTATCATCATTGACGTGCCCAGATCCATTAGTTCACGCCCATCCTCTGCGGCACGGTGTGAGGCTTGTCAGACCTAAATAGCGCTATCTAACTAATGACCCGCTCGCCATTGGCCGGCGATTAAGTCGATATAAAAAGGAGGGACTTCGTGATAGAGTTTTGGTCTAGTGAAATTTAACTGTCCATGAAGGACGAGGAATTATATTCCTGAACCCGTACTGTCCTACCCAAGAAGGACGAGGAATCCATATTCCTTAACCCATTCCCAACCCCTGGGAATCCCATGCTTTGTAGAAAGTGTGAACTCACCTTAGGTTAGCTCGGCAGATAAGTAAAGGTCGATTGAGCTCCTAGTGGTCAACCACGTCCTAACATGGTTACCATACAATTCAGGTCTAGGTTCAAGTAATGCACGTATGATTACACATAGTTTAACAGGTTATGAACACGTGTTGATCATGGCAAACACATAATACATGTTAACACATTAACAGTAGCAGTCAAGTACTCATCAAGTCCAAACTTGTGCGACCCGAAAGATGAAGCCCAATAAACGGACGGCCCAACCTATTGTGCGATCGGCATAACTTGTGCGATCCACAATGGGTTGTGCGATTCAATCATACCCGACCCAAATAACATAAGCAGTCCAACATGTACACAACCCAATAATTTAAATAGTTTAACAACCTTGTGCGGTCCAGTTCAGCTTGTGCGACTGAACAAGACTTGTGCGATTAAGTTTGGGCTTCAAGGCCCAACAGTAAGGCAGTTTATGTTGATTGTGTGAGGCCCAAGCCTTGTGCGATCGGCACCTTCTTGTGCGATCCACAGGTCTTGTGCGATCATGCATCCCTTAGTTGTACACTGTGTTCTAACTTATTGTACATCAGTCTATCTTGTGCGACTGCCTTGTGCGATCAGATCAGATCTTGTATGATCTGATCTTGTGCGACCAAGGAGTCTTATGTGATCAGTTATAATTTCCGAATTTCATGCAATCAGTTTTATTGTTTCCATTTATGTAGTTATCAATCAACAACTAACAGTTTCCAAACCAAACAATAATCGATCAAAACAAGCATATTCCAACCAATTCCTCATGAACCCTAATCATGTTCAAGGCATTCAAACAATTCTCAACATTAAACTATTCAATTAGGGGTTTCAAATCATCATATAATACTTCATATTTGACCATACAACAGATCCGATTTCACATACATGCAGCCGATTACATTCATTCGGTTCTTAATTATCTAAATCAACATCAAAGTATCTATCAAACATACAAATCCCCTTATTGATCTAGCAGGTTGTTTATCTAGAGTTTACTAACATAATACCTTAACATCAACATCAAACATCATATAACCAATCGTACAACAAGCATCGATCATACAAGAATCAAGCAAGGATATAACACTAACCGATTGAGAGAAGAACTAGATCAATCCAATAAGAAAGTCTTCGAGGGATGGGGATGTTTGCCGTCGGGTTCGAGAGGAGAGAAAGAGAGTAGGGCTTTGTAAACTTTGTGTGTTTTGGTGAAGTGTTGGATTTATACTAACACCCTAGGTGTTGTGCGAGTTGATGGAGTGGGCCGAACCCAGCTTTGGGCTGCCCTTGGTTCGGATACAAAGAGTGTAGCCCGAATGGACTTGTGCGATCGGGTTGTGTTGTGCATTTGGGCTCGTTTTAATGCTATCATATTATATACATACATTCGTTACACAATAAACACATATCAAACATAACATTTCATTAATCGTCAAAGTTCACATAATCACATAGTGTTCAAACGTGCTACACTTAGCACAAAGATAGGTTCTGAAATACGAGTTGTCACACTTTAAGCTCGTGTATTAAAAGTAAGATTTGTTTTTCTAAAAGTATAGAAAACTTGTACGTAAATTTTGTTACGGTGTAAATGTATATTATTTATTATTTATTTTGTATTGATAAGATGTAAACAAATATGAAAACCCATAAAATTTTTAACCATGTACTACTATGCTAAAAGTAGGAAAATAGTATATAATAACGTTATCTCCAAAAGAAATACAACACTTCTTAAATGGAAAAGATAATACTAATAAAAAACAAATGAAAATTAATCAATATTTTGAACTATAATTTCGATAATAATAGAAAAGGATAAAACACAAAGATAATTAATTTTCTAAAAAATAATTTCAATGATAATAGATAAGGATAAAAGATCAAGATAATTAATTGGGTAAATTACAGTTTTCGTCCTTTATGTTTGTAGCGGATTACAATGGATGACCTTTAACTTCAATAATTACAACCACAGTCCTTTAGCGCTAACTAGGTTAGAATTTTAAGTTAACTCTGATCAGTCAAGGGTAGTATAGTCATTTTACCAACTAAATTAAAGAGAAGATTAAAAAGCCACTTATCTCTTACTTTTTTACATTATGTCACTTCCCATTTCTTCCTTCACCATCACCACCACCACCACCAAATATGCCACCACCACCAGATCCGCCACCACCAACACTAGATCCATCACACCACAGCCTCCATCTAGGTCGTGACTTAACCACCACACTTGAATCTTTGCTTGTCCTCAAGCAAAACTCTTCTATATTTGCTTATACTCCCAAAAACTCTCGTACTTGGATTCCGCACAAGATACGAGATCTACGCAATCAACGGAGCATTCAAGTGCATCAGAATCGATCCTAAAACGCACGTTCATTTTTTGGCAAATATATTTGTTTGTATGTATTTCTTTATTGCTTTATTGGTCTTACTCTCAAAATACAAAAACATTTTAGGTGTGTTTTGATATAAAGTTTCAAAAAGCTCAAAAGATTTTATTTCTCACTTCCATGTGTGAGTTTACATTTTTAACGACACTTGGTGTTTTTTTGAAAATTTTGTAACATTTTTGAAAGCGGGTTGATATACCAACCCTAAAAAAAACCGACACCCTCATAAATTTTCTGACACCCTAATATATTTTAAAATATCCCAATATGTCCAAAAATACACCCCATACGTGAAAACGGGCCCCGAATACCTTAAATATTATTAAAAATAATCAAAAATTGAATTTCTAGGTTTGTCGCGGCGTAGACCCCTTAGGGATCTTACGCGGGCCGCTAGAGATCAAGAATGTGGTGCAGCCCGGTGATGACATGTGTCATCATCGTGGCGGGTCTAATCGATGATCCGGACAAGCTAGGCCGCTGACCAGAGTTGACGCGGGCCGCGTAGGCCCTTGTCTACATTTACGCGAGTCGTGTAAAAGTGAAAGTCAGGCCCTATAAGTAGATGGCCTTGGGTCTTCAGTCGAATTCGTTCAAAAGCGTTTTCTTTCTCTCAAATATGAAGTATAGGCATAATACACGGGTATTATACCCCCCTAAATAGCGAAGTTCTGCTCCGTTGTAAGTATTATAACCCCTGGATACGTATTAGATACGCTGCCTGATTGATCTAGGGTTCCGTAACGGCTGTCGTGGTTCTGCCTGACGTAGTCGTTGGAATGTCGTCTCGGGGAGGGTATTACTAATGTTAAAATGGGTGATTATACTAACGCGTGTGCATTTGTGTAAATTATAGATTGTCACCAGGAAACCCTAAAGGATAATCTAAGACAGCAATGTGAGTTGATCCGCTTTTTGTAAACCTTTTGTTAACTGTTTTACAAAACCTCATACAATTAAATGTATATTAAGCAGTTATTGAGTATTTGTAATAATACAATTATCATGAGTATGTTGGGATTTTGTATACAAAATTTTGTTACCACCTGGTCAAGGAGTAACATTTCCACAAGTCGGGTCTGACAGTACCATGGATGTTAATTGATATAACTTGGAAACAAATGTAATTGCGAGATCGCCCTCAATACTGTACAATGGTTTTTATTTAAACTTGATTAAACTGGGATTCACTCACCAGTATTTCCCACTGACAAATGTTTTTAAAGCGCGTTTCAGGTAACAAATTGTGAAAGCCAAATAGAAGCCAGCTGGACAGCACTGAAGGCTTGGAAAAGTGGCAATAGCGTTACCTAAAATAAAATAGATGTTTTTATTAAATAAATTAGGATTTGTTCCTATGAAAACGTGTGTACTGCGAACTTGGGTTTATCCCATATGTTTAATATTATGAAAATGTGGTATTTTACTCTGATCAAATATTTCCTAACTACGGTCCTGATGAAAAATTCCGCTGCCAAATTAGACAATAAGCAATACCACCGAAACTGGCTCGTGGCCGCCCGTTCCCGGGGACACCCTCATAAATTTTCCGACACCCTAATATATTTTAAAATATCCCAATATGTCCAAAAATACACCCCATACATGAAAACGGGCCCCGAATACCTTAAATATTATTAAAAATAATCAAAAATTGAATTTTTGGGTTTGTCGCGAGCCGCGTAGACCCCTTAGGGATCTTACGCGGGCCGCTAGAGATCAAGAATGTGGCGCAGCCCAGTGATGACACATGTCATCATCGTGGCGGGTCTAATCGATGATCCGGACAAGCTAGGCCACTGACCAGAGTTGACGCAGGCCGCGTAGGCCCTTGTCTACATTTACGCGAGCCGCGTAAAAGTGAAAGTCAGGCCCTATAAGTTGATGGCCTTGGGTCTTCAGTCGAATTCGTTCAAAAGCGTTTTCTTTCTCTCAAATCTGAAGTATAGGCATAATACACGGGTATTATACCCCCCTAAATAGCGAAGTTCTGCTCCGTTGTAAGTATTATAACCCCTGGATACGTATTAGATACGCTGCCCGATTGATCTAGGGTTCCGTAACGGCTGTCGTGGTTCTGCCCGACGTAGTCGTTGGAATGCCGTCTCAGGGAGGGTATTACTAATGTTAAAATGGGTGATTATACTAACGCATGTGCATTTGTGTAAATTATAGATTGTCACCAGGAAACCCTAAAGGATAATCTAAGACAGCAATGTGAGTTGATCCGCTTTTTGTAAACCTTTTGTTAACTGTTTTACAAAACCTCATACAATTAAATGTATATTAAGCAGTTATTGAGTATTTGTAAGAATACAAATATCATGAGTATGTTGGGGTTTTGTATACAAAATTTGTTACCACTTGGTCAAGGAGTAACATTTCCACAAGTCGGGTCTGATAGTACCATGGATGTTAATTGATATAACTTGGAAACAAATGTAATTGCGAGATCGCCCTCAATACTGTACAATGGTTTTTATTTAAACTTGATTAAACTGAGATTCACTCACCAGTATTTCCCACTGACAAATGTTTTTAAAACGTGTTTCAGGTAACAAATTGTGAAATCCAAATAGAAGCCAGCTGGACAGCACTGAAGGCTTGGAAAAGTGGCAATAACGTTACCTAAAATAAAATAGATGTTTTTATTAAATAAAATAGGATTTGTTCCTATGAAAACGTGTGTACTGCGAACTTGGGTTTATCCCATATGTTTAATATTATGAAAATGTGGTATTTTACTCTGATCAAATATTTCATAACTACAGTCCTGATGAAAAATTCCGCTGCCAAATTAGACAATATGCGATACCACCGAAACTGGCTCGTGGCCGCCCGTTCCCGGGGATTTGGGATCGAGGGTTGCGACAGTTGACAATCTAATCCAATGAGGTAACTTAAAGTAAGATTTTTCTTGGAATTTGTTAGCAAGATTTGTTTAAGTGTGGGGAATCGACCTATTAGTTAGTTAGTTAGGGAAACACAATTTCATGGGAACTGTGTGTTCGGGAAAACATTTGGAAATGAAAATTCCGAAGAAAATTATAGAAAGGTATGGTTCGGAAATAGGTTCTGGAGAACAGGTAAGTAGTTATATGTTGACTAAGTTTGAATGGGTCTGGGGTATACATTGTGTTCCAAGGTATTTGAATAGTCTAGATAGAATATGTCCTGAGGAATATGTATAATCCCGAAGATATTCTGGAGAATGAGTTTTGATATAAAAAGGTTGTACAATCCATAGCTTTTCATAAACCTCTAAACTTTTCACTTTCAAAAGTTCTAGAAAATGTTTTATAAACCCTGTTCGATAGTCACCCTTATTCAAATCGATTCTCAGAATTATGCAAATTGAAAATGAAGGTATTCAATACTAAAAAATGGACATCATAATCCTCATTTTGTGTTCTGGAGATTTAAGTAGTCTATGTTTTGAAACTTAGTTATGTTAGGGTTTAAGTCTGAATTGATCGTTTGTGATTTAAATAGTTAAAATTGATAGTGTATTTGTTAGGGTTATTGATTTTGGATTTTGGATGAAATTTGAGTGCAATGAAAGATTGAGTGTTGATATTAGAAGAGTTTGTATCAATTTAGGGTTTTAAAAGCTTGAATGTTGATGAACAGTTTGAATGTTTTGAAGATCCGAGCATTCATCAAGAAGGAGTCTGTAAGTGTACTGAAGTGATGAAGTGTTGGATCTGACAACTCTTAGATTGATAGGGATATAAAATGTAATTTTGTTTAAGTTTTTCTTGATGTAATTTTTACTAAGTATTGAAGTCTTTCGGATTATGTGTTCCGGAGCATGTGTTCATCGGAACATGTTGTTCCAGGTTATTGAAGTTTAGGGGATTGTTTCCCTAATCAATCTTGTCTGGTGTATAGGTAGATTGTCCGGAACTTTGTATAAGTTCTGGATTACTTGTGTTTGCCTATATTTGGGCCATGTTATGTACTTGAAGAACTTTTGACATTTGTATGTTTCCAGGGAACTGTGTGTTCTTTGTGTTTGAATACAAGTGAGATATTTAGTGTATTAGGTGACCTTACATAACTGATGAGAAGGTCACTGCAACTAGTGAAATGGATTACAAAATTGTAGGTAGTTGGATGAAAGTTTCAAGAACGTGCAAAGCTTCCAACTGGAAGATTATTAGGAATGTGGAGGCTTTCGGTCAAGGACAGAGCAGTCAGGACTAATTTGAGTTGCATTTATTGCAGGTTGTTATATGTCGGTTAACTTATTTAGGAAGAAAAATTAGGAATTAGGCATGTTGTCTAATTTATGTTTTCCTAAATTAACAACGCCTAGTTAGTGTTTCTTATTCCTAAAGTTGTAAATCCTAATCTATTAGTATAGGGTCTTTGTAATTCGTTAAGCATATTGAATACAAGATAAAGTATATTTGCAGATTTGGACGTAGGTCAGATTATGTTGGTGCATCTAGTATCTGTTAACTTCGTCTTAATTGAGTCGTATGTCTAGATTAGATAAATGAGTGCACAACAGAGTGGAAATTAGGGTTAGATTGCATGTTAGTGTGTAATTTCGTTTGAACAAGTCTGTGACACCTTCAAACGAAATAGCAAGGTCTATATATAGGGTTGTGCATGCTCATTTTAATACGAAATTACTAGTGTGTGTTTGAGAGCCGAGGTGCTGCCGAATTGTAATCAGACTTGTAAAAGCTCAGGAAATCATCAATAGATAAAGATTAAAAGGAAACAAGTTGTTTGACGTCATTTACATTGATTCCGCCTTTGCAAATGATGATGAACTACTAAGATTGACTGTTTAGGGTCATCGAACGATCCAACAAGTGGTATCAGAGCTCAGGACGAGGAGTTCATACCAAATTGAGCTTGATTTTACCAGATTCTCTCACTTCTACTCATTCTTTTCTGATTTGAACATGTTTTCACGGTTGAAATGGCTTAAAACTCTCACATATCAAGCGAAACATAGTGTTAACTAATCCTTGAAAGTTTTGGACAAAATTTCAACTTAAAACTGATAAAAACCTATAATTTCGTTTGAAAAACTTTGCGAATATGCTGATGTCATACTGATCTCGTTTGAAATAACTGATAATTTCATTTGAAAACATACAATTGACCTGATTTCGTTTGAAGAATATGGGTTATTTCGTTTGAATGAGGTATCTCGTTTAAAAGGTTTGGGTGATTTCATTTGAGAGTGCATTGTGGTAATTTCGTTTGAAAGTTATACAAGATTAGTGATTTCGTTTGAATGAGTCTCAAACGAAATTAGAGATTTAGTTTGAGATAGCCTAATTTCGTTTGAACCATTTGAGCAATTCCATTCAAACTAATTTCGTTTGAATCTGTATTTTTCAAAACCAAGAATTTTCTAAGTGTTTGTTGATCATTTCAGGTACGTGAAGATGGATGATTTCAATCCATTCTGTGATATCTTTGCTTTTGCTTGAAACGGTGGGGATGATTCTTCAAACGACACATCAAACAATACGAATGATAAAGCTCCGAGTGCGAGAAAGACGCTTTCAGATACATTAAGTGTTGAGAGTGGGTATGGGACGTACAACAAACCTCCAAAGTTGTTGGCGATAGAAGATTACAATAGGTGGGCTACAAGATTTGACGAGTGGCTTCAAGCCTTTGCATATCAAAGCTGGAAAAGTTTAAAGATTGGTTACATTAGAGGAAATCGTTTTGGTGAAAGTCTAACAGATACTGATGATATTGAAAGATATATTGCTGAACAAAAGTGCATTGCGTTGATTCATCAGTCTGTGAGAGATGATATAATCTCGTTGATTGAATATGAAAATTCAAAAGATCTTTGGGAGAAACCGAGGGTAAAATGCGTAGGTAGTGCTGAGATAGTCAAAAACAAAAAGAAACTGTTAAGAAAAGAGTTTGATTTATTTGGTTGTTTAAAGAACGAGTCTGTTTCCATGATGATTGAAAGATCCGGGCATCTGAAATTGGAGCTGGCAAGACATCAAATTGTATATACTCAAGAAGAGTTGGTTGACAAATTGTTTGACTCGCTGCCGAATGAACAAGACTGGCAGTACTTTGCATTAATGCTGAAGAATACAATCAAGTCTGAAGATTTGACAGTGGATCGGCTTATTAAAACACTGGAGAGTCACGAGTTGGAGATCAAGAAATCTAACAAAGTCAACAACACATCTTATCAGCAGAATGTGGAGTTGTACTACAGAGGAAATCTACCAAAGACTGGTTCTCCAAGAACAGCATTTTCTGCAGAGAGTTCAAATAATGTGAATCAAGAAACCCCTCACAGTGGTTTTCATAGTGGTTCTTCTTCAACAACTTCAAGTCAATCTGCATCAAAGAATCTATTCCAATGTAACATTGCTGTGGATCTGAAGAACACTCAAAATTTTAGTGAAGAGTCAGCAAAACAGCAGATGGTGTTATTAGCTTCGGTGTTAGAATCGTATGAGAGCCTCGTGGCAGGCAAGATTGGAAACACCAACCTGACTAAGGAGGACTATGATCAAATAGATCCTGAAGAGATGGAACTGATCGATATCAGGTGGTGTATGGCCAGTGCAGTCCAGAGAGCGCAACGATTTATGGAGATTACTGGGAGACATTCAATTGGTGGACCTTCCACCAAATTGGGCTTTGACAAATCAAAAGTCACGTGTTTCTGATGTAAACAAAAAGGACACTTTAAACGTGAGTGTCGTAATACTCCTGCTGATGATACTGCAAATCCATTCCGTGAAGATTACTACAAAAGAGCAATCTACCATCAAAACAAATCTGAACCCCCCAGAATGAAGCAGCTTGAAGATACCCCCAAGGAAAAATCAAGAGCTCTTGCTGTCATTCATGATGATGAGGGATACGATTGGAGTGATGTGTTACCGGAAGAAGATGCAGTAGGGTATGCGCTTGTAGCAAAAGAAGAAGAAGTTCCTTTCAAAGACACAAGAACTGAAGATAAAAAATACCAAGCCAGAAAGCAGAAAGCAGAATTCAAGATGATGAGATTATCTAGGGTGTTCAGTGAAGCCAAGAGAGCAAAAAGATGGGATGCTGATAGAGAATGTTACTTGGATCCTCAAGGAAACATTGTTATTGATGTGAAAACTCTTAGTATAGAAGCTTTCATTGAGGAATTTGCTGAAGAAGAAGAATCCTTACAGAGAAAATGGTGGGGAGGTGGAGAAGAGAAAGTTGTAGAGAAAGAAGAAGAAGAAAAAGAAAAAGAAGCAGAGAAAAAGCTACAGTCTAAGAAGATTGATGATGGGATTATTGATACTTCTCAAGAACTCACAGCTGAAAACTTGGGAAAGATGGCTGACAAAGTGCTTGCTGCAAAGGAACTTGAGGTAGACTCTAAGTCTGAAACTGAGTCTAAAAGCAAGGTCAGTCCAAACAGTTCAACAAGTGAGACATGTAATAAAGTCAAAGGTGATAGTGACTGCAAAAGTTGCATGAAAAACTGCAAGTTTTGTAGTACACTTACTTACCTTAGTGATACCAAGGTTGAAGAACTGACAAAAAGAGTCAGAAAGGTTGAAGATCAGATTCTAGTTCGTGACAAAATGCTAAAAGCTTCAAATGATCGAGCTAACAAGTTAACTGATAAAATTGAAAATGATAAAATTGAAGTAGAAAAAATTAAGAAAGAAAATGAGAAATTGGTTCTTGAAAATCGTAAAATCTCAGAAAATTTTGACAAATTAAAACGAACGGTAAAGGATTCTGATGAAAGAAACGGTAAAACCAATAAAGAAAATGAGCATTTAACTGTAGTTCTCAGACACAAAGAAGAGCAAATCAACCAACAACTGGATGAGATTGCTAAATTGAATCTTCAGTTTGAAGAAGCTAAGATTGAGAATGAGCGTATCAATTTGAAACTGAACAGTTACAGCTCTGCAAGCTTTGTTTTACAACACATTGTTCCCAAACCCATCGGGAAAAACAAAGCAGGCGAAGATGTATACTTTGATGGAACCGGGGTTGGATTTCATCAGGTTCCACCACCTGTTCTAAACAATTTTTCAAAGAAAAAGTCTGGGTTGGTTAATGATGAAGATGAAACGAATGAAATAAAACTTCCAGAGTCAATTGATGTTACATTTTCTTCATCTGATGATAGTGTTCAAACAGATATTGTGAAAGGCATGGCTGAAAGTGTTTTGAAGTCTGATAGTGATTCAGTTGAGGATGAAGAGTGTTTTCTGAACAATTACATTCCGAAACCAAAATTCAAAAACAACTTAAATGAAGAACCGGGTCTTGTGATGTACAAGATGGCTGAATCTGATAAGTTGTATTCGGATTCTGAGTTTCCTCTGAAGAATGTTAATGTGAACAAGTTGAAAATGTTTTCAAACTGGTTGAAATTGATTTGTCTGAAGAAGAAGGTTTGAATCAGACAAAAAGGCAAATGAATTTTGAAAAAGATAAAGCTTACTACAAGAAACCTGTTGTTCCACCGTGTTTTTATAACAACAATCGAAACAGATGGTTGGGTGGTTATCAGGGTGGTAAGAATTATCAGAAAAAGAATGTTCAAAACAAAAGGTTTGCTGAGAAAAAGGTGTTTGTGAACAGTTCAAGTTCACTTTCTGATGAAGAATCTGAGATTTTTTCAAAATCAAACAAAGAATTCTTTGAGAAGAAAGCATTGCAGCCTCAGTCTGAAGGCACAAGTCGGGTAGTTGACACCCGAACATGCTTCAAATGTAATCAAGTTGGACATATTGCACGAAAGTGTACCAACTTGAAGCCTAAGACTGAATTTGTGATGAATTCATGAAAGAAAGATGATGTGAAGGGAAAAGCTCCATTGGTTGTTGAGAAAAAGGTTTTGAAAAATGATAACACCAAGATCAAAACTGAACCTGTTAAGAATATGGTAACTAAAAATGACAAATTTTACAAACGGGTTGCATCATCTCAACAAACATGGAAGCCAAAAGTGGTTGAAAAGAAATCAAGTGTTCAAAAACCAAAGGTTTCAGAGTCAGAAAAACAATCGTCTTCTACCACACCGGTAAAGATGGATGTTCCTTTGGATTACTATGAGAAACTTGAACCACAAGAAGCTATTACTTCTGAGAAAAAGATTGTTTCGAAAAAAGATCAACCATCTGGTCAACCTCAAAAAGACAAATTTTTCTTATACAAAGAGGTTGAGGTTGGGTCTACAGAGAGCTTGAAGATGAATGATAAAAATTTTCCGCCACTTTACACTACAAAATCTCACATTAAAGTCCAGTTACTTGAGTCGAAAGAGGCTTGGGTAGCATCAAAATCTCACTAAATGTTTCTGATATGTGCAGGAGCTTCCAAGATCCGTTTCACGTTGGATTATGGATAATGGAGCTTCTCGGCACATGACGGGGAAAACAGCCCTGCTATACGATGTTAGAAATTTCAATGGTGGTTACGTGGGATTCGCAGGAAATCAAGGTGGTAGAATAGTTGGTGAAGGAATGTTATCCAATGGGATTGTTACGTTTGAAAGAGTTAACTACATCGCCGAGCTAGAAAACAATCTTCTGAGCATATCTCAGATTTGTGATAGAATGTATACCACTCACTTTACTGACAAAGAATGCTTGATCTTGAAACCAAGATTTGTTATCCCTGAAGAATGGATTATCATGAGAGCGCCTAGAGTGAATGATCTGTATGTATTGGACATGAGTGTAGCAACTACAACAACGGGTCAGGCACATTGTTTTGTTTCTAGAGCAACTGAGAAGGAATCGCAATTGTGGCACCGGAAGATGGGTCATATACATCTTAGAAAAATGAATCACTTGGTGCATAATGACTTGGTTATGGGTGTTCATGTCAAAGGTTTTCATCTTGAGGGGGAGTGCATTAGCTGAATCAAAGGCAAGCAGAAGAAGAAATCACATCCTCAAAAGAAAGTCAATTCAGTATTGAAACCTTTAGAAAGACTTCATATGGATCTTTTTGGTCCAGTGAACGTCAAAAGCATTACTGGTGATTACAATTGTTTGGTTGTCACGGATGATTTTTCAAGGTTTTCATGGGTTTCATTTCTGAAGTCGAAAGATGAGACGTTTGATAGTTTGATGGCGTTGTTCAGAAAAATTGAAAATTTGTACCAAAGGCGTATCAAAAGAATCAGAAGGGATAATGGTACCGAGTTCAAGAACAACAAGATGGAAGAATATTGTGATGAAAGAGGTATATTGCATGAATTTAGCACTCCTTACACTCCGCAACAGAATGGAGTAGCTGAAAGAAAGAACAGGACGCTAATTGAAACGACTAGGACGATGCTTGCTGATTCAAAGCTACCAGTTAATTTTTGGGCAGAAGCAGTATCTGCCGCATGCTATACACTCAACTGGGTTCTCACAGTGAAGAAATTCAATAAGACGTGTTTTGAGTTGATCAATAACCGCAAGCCGAACCTGAAGTATTTAGAATCGTTTGGGTCTCCCTGCATAGTTTTAGAGCCTTTTGATAAATTTGGTTCAAAGAGCATTGAAGGAATTTTCGTGGGATACTCAAGTCCTCAGAAACGAGTCTTTGTTCCAAGCTTGAAGCGGATTATTGTGTCACACAATGTTGAGTGTCAAGGTTATACAATGCCACCGCAGAATCCTGGAGATTCATGGCGTTTTCATTATGACACTTTGTGGGATTTGTTTGACATGGAAGAAGAAAAGGAAGAAGAAGATTTCTTTGACGAGTTGGATATTCTAAGAGATTATGAAGAATCGTAGGAAAGGTTCCCAGTAGAAACTTTCAGTCGTCAACGACAAGCTTCGAATGATGATGAAGCAGGTCTAAGTAATGCTGGAGAACATGATGATATTCAACAAAATGAAGTTGCTCATGATAATCAGACGACACAGAATGATAATCAAGAATCTGAGAATATGCCAGTATTTGATCGTGGTGATTCAGATTTTGAGGGGGAGCAAATTCAGATTTCGAGTCAAACAAACCCAGTCAGTGAACAAGGTGCAAATCAAAATATTACTAATCTGGAAGGCGAGGTAGATGTTTCAGGCGAGGTGATTCCAAGAACTCTTTCATACCATCCAGAGGAGCTGATCATTGGAGAATTGCAAACAGGCGTTCGCACTAGACGTCAAATTGACCAAGGCCTTACTTGTTTTTATTCTACAGTAGAACCTTTACAAACTGAATTTTCACTTAGTTGTTTTATTTCGCAGATCGAACCGCGTACATATAAAGAGGCGCTATCTGAAGATTCTTGGGTCAATGCTATGCAAGAAGAGTTGAGTCAGTTTGAGAAGTTAGGAGTGTGGAAGTTAGTAGACTTGCCTGATGGTCAGAGGAAGATAAACACCAAGTGGGTGTTCAAGTGCAAGAGGGATGATAGAGGAGTTGTTGTTCGTAACAAAGCTCGACTCGTAGTCCAGGGATTCAGTCAGCAAGAGGGTATAGATTTCACTAAAGTATATACTCCAGTTGCTCGACTAGAAGCGATCATAATCTTCCTGGCATTTGCATCTTGGAAAAACTTCAAAGTATATCAGTTAGATATTAAATCGGCGTTTCTCTATGGGAAGGTAAAAGAGGAGGTATATGTCGGACAACCACCGGGCTTCACCGATCCAATCCACAAAGACAAGGTCTACTTGCTAGACAAAGCGCTGTATGGTTTACACCAGGCCCCGAGAGCTTGGTACGAGACATTATCTCAACACCTGCTAGCCAACAGCTTCATTCGAGGAAAAGTGGATACCACTCTCTTCACCAAGGTGGTCGACGGTCATCTTCTGATTGTTCAGATATACGTGGACGACATCATATTTGGGTCAACAAATGAGAATTTGTGCAAAGATTTTGAACAAGTTATGAAGCAGAAATTCGAAATGTCATCGATGGGTGAGATGAAATTCTTCTTGGGACTACAGGTTGATCAACTGCCTAAGGGAATTTTCATACATCAAATGAAGTATGTTCATGATATCTTGGAGAAATTCGGGATGTCAGGTTCTACTCCGGCTTCCACCCCATTAGCAACGAATCATGGGATAAACCCTGATCTCACCGGAGAGAAGGTAGATGAAACGTTGTATCGTTCCATGATTGGATCGCTGATGTATTTGACATCTTCAAGACCCGATATTATGTATCCAACCTGCCTCGCAGCAAGATTTCAATCTAATCCAAGAGCTTCGCACATGGTAATTGTTAAAGGGATATTACGCTACCTTAAAGGAACTCCATCGTTGGGGTTGTGGTATCCAAAAGATGGCGAATTCATGCTCGAAGGTTTTTCCGATTCGGATTTCGGATGCTGCAAAGTTAACGCTAAATCAACAACAGCAGGGTGCCAGTTTTTCGGACCAAGATTGGTTACCTGGCAATGCAAAAAGCAGACCTCTGTGGCTTTATCCACATGTGAAGCGGAGTATGTATCTGCTAGCAGCTGCTACTCTCAGATCTTGTGGATCCAGCAACAGATGCGCGACTACGGTTTGCAATTTCTAAACACTCCTATTTTTGTTGATAATGAGGCAGTGATTAACATTACTAAAAATCATGTTCATCACGCTAAAACGAAACACATTGAAATTCGTTATCACTTCATCCGAGATTGTTTCGAGAAGAAGTTGATACAAATTGAGAAAATCCACACTGAGGAACAAAAAGCTGATTTACATACCAAAGCATTTGACAAAACTCGTTTTCAATATTTGCTAAAATTGAACGGTATGAAGCTTTTATCGGTGTTAGAAGAGATTCTTGGCGTTGATGAAGGTACCAATGTAGATGATGATATTGAGAAGCAATCTGCAATGGTTTGTCGATTTTTTACTTGTTTTGGTATTTAGGGGGAGTAGGTTAGTATTTTCAGAAAATACAAAAACAGTAAAAAATTTCAAAAATCAAAAAACATGAGATATTTTCAAAATCCAAAAAACAATAGAAAATCTTAAAAAGAGCTTGTGTAAAAAGGGAAAATGATAGTACATCGGCTTGACAGTTACAGTATGCTAAAGATATGGAAAGTTTAAATGCATTAAACAGTCTCGCTAATGATGTGCCGATAGGTTTTTGCACATTTAGTAGGTTTGTTCGGGATATAAACCTAAAATCCTTACTTGCTTATTTCGTGGGGAACACTACTTGGATATATAGGTAACCCCTGAAATCTTGTATGAAGGATCCCTCTTTCTAAGATACTAGGTCTTTATACTCAGTGATATCTGGGGTATTATTCAGGGACTTCTGATAATGCGGAAGCAATGGCCTAGTCCCCGAATAATACTTTCTGCATTGCTTGAAATATAGCGCCGCCCTCAACATAGAATGATGAGACAATAAAATTGCTAATCAATGTTGTTGTAAAAAAAGATCCTCTAAAGGGGACACACCAAAGACGAAGCCGTCATCTCTCTGTTGAACGGAAGTTCTGACCTGAGCTCTCACGGTTCTTCGCAATTTAACCCCTTACAGATATCATCTGTGGTATACTCACCTGTAAGACTGAATATTGGGATTTGGATACGGGAGTATATTCAAGAGGTGGGACACATGAATAAGTTTAAGTCTCTAAAACATCTAATCAGTATCCTGGACAGATTGAAATTTGTGTGAAAATTTAAGTGGATCAGTATATCGACAATCTAAGCAAATTGTTTAATTCTGAGTATGAAATTAAAGCTTAATGGTACTTGTGATTTGTCGAATAGCTGATATGATTCCCTAACACGCTCACCAAAAATATGTTTGTAAATAGTTTATATTTACTGCATTTTATTTTTGTAATTCATTTTCTAGCTTAGAACTTTATTAATAAATCCAAAAAAAAAAAATTACATTTCTGCTTTATTTTTGACAAACCAAAGTGGAAAGCTGATCTTCAGATTCGAATTGAAGCAGATGCAAGAAGTTTCTGGGCTGGATGATGAGTTTGGAGCTTAACATGATAAGTGTGTAAAAGTTGAAAAGTTAATGCAAGTTCATTAATTTGAAACTTGTAAATTTTCAGAAAAAATTGAACTAAATGTCAGTGTGATTTATCTCAGATCAACCAAGGTCATTAAGTTGGACTTGGTAAATTAATTGAGTAATCAGGGTCATTAATTTGGACCTGAATAGTGGATTTCTAATTCTGACAAGATTATCAAACTGAGAGTGAATGATAAGTTTGAATTGAAATTATTATTGGCATATATCTTATATTTGGGTAGAGATTGTACAGGAAACAAGAGTTAATTTCCCCATGACAAAGAAAAGATAAAGTTTGAATCAGAATTCGAGCCCTAGCTTATCGAGAGGGGGAGTCTGCGAAAGGGGGAGTCAGAATTCTGGATCAACATTCAAAGGGGAGATTGAAGATTAAAGTTTGAAGATAAAGATTGAAGGAGGCTTTTACAATGTCAAGACAATTTGGAAAGAAACAAAAACTAAAGACTCGACGCCGAAGACTTCGTCAACATCCAAGGGGGAGTCTGTTGGTGCATCTAGCGTCTGTTAACTTCGTCTTAATTGAGTCTTATGTCTAGATTAGATAAATGAGTGCACAACAGAGTGGAAATTAGGGTTAGATTGCATGTTAGTGTGTAATTTCGTTTGAGGGATACATGGACATGTTCAAATGAAATCATCACATGTAATTTCGTTTGAACAAGTCTGTGACACCTTGAAACGAAATAGCAAGGTCTATATATAGGGTTGTGCATGCTCATTTTCATACGAAATTACTAGTGTGTGTTTGAGAGCCGAGGTGCTGCCGAATTGTAATCAGACTTGTAAAAGCTCAGGAAATCATCAATAGATAAAGATTAAAAGGAAACAAGCTATTTTACGTCATTTACATTGATTCCGCCTTTGCAAATGATGATGAACTACTCAAATTGACTGTTTAGGGTCACCGAACGATCCAACAGATTAACACCAAACCGCGTGAAATCTTGTGTTATTAATTTCTATAGTTTGGTGGGTGTTTGTTTATTTTTGTTTTCTGCGCACATGCGATTTTTGAATCACTCCCTTAACATGATAACCAGTTTACTCCTATTGATAAGCATTTCCATATAACTTTTTCATCAGCCGTACAACTTCAATGGCTTTTCAATAAGGAAAATAACATGTTTCTATGCTAATCAGGGTTAGTCACTTACACCTCACCAAGGCGCTTCCCCGTGCGTTGCCAAGGGTCTTCAGCCCTAAAAACCCCCCAAGGTTCTTAGGTGCTAGAAATCATATAATAATATTTAGTAAAAATGTACTACACACCTTCCAACTCGTATCAATGTTTATTGAGATTTCTTCACTAGTCTTAAGTAAATCCTTGATTATCCAAAATGGTTTGATGACACTAAAATCACAACATGGCAGTGAAGGTGGTGGAAGTGATGTTGGCGACACTGAAATGGTGGTGGAGACAACAAGGGTTGTGAGTGGTGCTAACCCATTTAAAACCATTTGAAGTTAACACGTTTTATAAGAACGCCCAGTTTTAAGTGTATATATATAAAGAACTGCCTTTTTTAAGGTAACACGTTTTATAAGGATTATCCGAATTTACTCGTCGTATAATTTAAGTAAAACAAATTGATCTGAGAACCTGTGTGATTGTTTTTTCTTTTTTTTCTTAAATTGTCTTGTTCTTTTCTTAGAATAGTTTATGATTGTCACCCTAAATATATAGAAAAGATAAATGCATGAGATATTTAGGAAAGTAAATTTGTTTATGTAATTGATCACCATACCCCCAAAAGAGTTTCATATAAGATACACGAGTTTAATAATAACCAATCATTGACATGAAATGTAAAATTTGTTCTAAAACCACAAGAAGGAAATTGAAACTAACTCTACTTTGTACGTAGAAGTGTAGTATAGAGCCACAAGTTGATAGGGATGGTAATGGAAAGGGTTTGTGGTGGGTATTTGACTATTCGTAACTCAAGTCTTACATTTAATCGTAAAATATGTCGGGTATTTTTCTGATGATTACCCTTTATTGAGTATACCTGTCACACCCTGACTTTTGCGGAATCATATACGTGTGACTTGATCAGTTTTCATTGCATTCGATTATAATAAACAACTATATGACTAAAATGATGTTCATCCATTCATAAGTTTTAGAAATATTACAAACATAAGTTGTTTAAGTTTCAACCAACATAACTTCAAGTTAAGTTACAAATCATCAAAAGATAATAAGTTCCATAAATGGACTTTTTAACAAAAGACTAGTTTAACCAAGGCTTTGCTTCATATATCTTTTCCAGGATAAGATATACAAATCAAACCCTTCAAAAATTGATGACATCTAATCTTGAAATTCACTTCTTGAAAACAATTCCAACGCCGAAGATCCATCTAGTTTCCTGAAATACATGTAATTTGAAAACAATCAACAAAATTTGAGCGAGTTCATGCGTTTTTGTGAGCTCCAATAAACTTGTAAGCATTTGAGACATTCTTGTGATAACCGGTGTGTAAAGCGTCTATGAACAGATCATTAATATTTTGCAAGGACATTAATATGTGTGGTGGCGCAGGAAGCATTCAAACCTAGCGAATTTCCTCCGGTCCATCCGGCTAGAACAACAAAAGCACTACATGCGGCCACACAAGGACCCATGAGTTGGGCTCGCTACACCCGATAGATCTACCAATTCTGTCCCTTGGTCTTAAACAAGATTAATGTCACTTAGGAGAGATACTACCCATCCACATGATCTAACGGTTCATTCCCTAGCTTAACCATACCATTGAAACATGTATTTCACCCCCGAGAGTTATAAATCCGAAAACAATTAAGAGAAAATAGGACATGAACTCACTCATTTGTGTCCGAAGTCTCGTGCACTCAAAGTTGTTATCCACGAGTCGTATCACTACCTACACATGTGCTATGTTTTATTAGACACTTAGGTCGTGTAACGACTCCTAGCCTTAGTTATTTTTATTAAGACTTATTTTGGAGTTTTGGTATACTTTGAGTTACACCCTCGGTGTATGTTGTATATGTAATTATATAATTCCAAATTTAATATATATTAGTTAAAATAATGATATTTTAACTTATATTATTTTCATACAATTATTCGGGGGTATTGTTAAAAATAAAATATTTTTAACTTGTTTTATCATACGGTTCTCATATACGTATTTTCAAGTATAGGTATACTTGTATTATGTGTATGTTATTTTGTAATTTCATATTTATGCATAACACTTGTATATGGGTATTTTACCAAGTGTTGGTAGTGTCGGTATGTATTTATACGTATAGGAATACGTATTTTCTTATATATATATATATATATATATATATTAAGTATTCTATACTTAATTTATGTATAATTTTCCGGAATATTGTTTTTGCACCATTTAAAAATCACCAACTTTATATTCTTAAAATATAGTTTTAAGACAAAAGTTAGAAAAAAAAAATATATATATATATATATATATATATATATCTGTAGTTTTCGCCAACATAATATATTTTTGAGTTGTTTATGAAAATATATATTTCTTATACTCCAAAATAATATATTTTCAAGTTGACAAAATATGATATATTTTCATAATAATTGTAAAAATACTTCCTTTATCATTTGTTCGGTTTTGAGGGTACCGTTTACCAATCTTGTCAAGATACGAATTATATTTCCGGAATACTTATATGTTTTGTCCAAGGTGTCCATTGTCCGAATCGTTCAATATTTGTGTGCAAGTTATATATTTATTTCTTGTGATTTTTGTAATTCTTCAAATTGCAATTTTTGGTATTTTGGTATGGTATATTATTTTTCAAGTTCCTAATTTTTAGTATAACTAATACAAATAATATACACATAGCACATAATTTTGTGACTTCTAAATATATATTTTCCTAAATATATACTTAGTCATTTTTATTCTTCAAAATCAACCTCCAATACTTGCAATTTTTGTACCAAAAATTTATGGCAATTTTATACTCAAAACCATGATCCAAAATTACTTGTAAACACTTGTTTAAACATATTTTTCTAAGTGTTAAATTTTTACAAAATTTTTGCCATAGTTTCCTTTGAAAATGGAGGTTTCCATGCTTATAGCATATCATTTTCATTTTCAAAAATTCATCAATAAACATCAATATCAACACTACACTTACCTTATGCCATAAAACATATTTCTATATGAAGGCATGAACTTGTAGTTTAATAAAATCTTGTAGTATTTTAACATAGTGTTTAACATGATTTATTAACATCAAAAACATGGTTTTCATCTCAAAAAATCCTTTATATAAAAATTTCATTTTCACAACTTGTAACCTACTTTTGTAAAAATTCATTTACTTGGATTTTTCATGACTTAAACATTTCAAGAGTTCCATTCTTACACTTAAAACATGTTCATTTTCCTTTAAAACCAAATCATGTTAATCTTGAGGTAAACTTTGTTTTTCTTGAAACTTTTATGTTTGAAATCTTTCACTTTAAAAACCTACAACTTGTAGGAACCATCATCCTACACAAAATCATGTTTACTTTCAAGTTCATACTTAACATAAAGGATGATTAACATGGATCTTTCAAGATCCATCATGTTACTTGCTAGATCATGTTTTAAATCATCATTTAGCAAGCTTTTATGTGGTGACTAACACCATACACTCAAGAAATCAACAAACAAGTTCATCACATACACTAAACAACTTACAGTCTTGAGATTTTGAGTTTTATTCTTATGTTCATCTTCTTGATTTGGTGTGATCTTTAGATTTTTAGTTACATGTCTACTTTAACCACTAAAATAAGATGTAAAAATGTGATTAAGAACACTTACTACTAGCACAAAGGCTAGGGATGAACAAGATGATGTAGATGATGAGAAAGTGGTGGTTAATAGCTCCTAATCGTGGTCCTTCAAATCCCCTTGCTTGCAACCTTCTTAAGTATCCTTGATACACCTTAGAACACCCTTGGACTAACTTGAAATGGACTAGAAAATGGAGGTGATGATGGTGGTATGATGGCCGAGAGTTAGAGGGTGAAGATGGAGGTTTGTTTAATTTTTTTGAGTTGGTAAAATGATAAGATTATGTTGGGATATGGTTTGTTTATAACATTCTTGCAATCTTAACCTCCATAATATAATCTCATTATCCATCATATTAAAAATCAAGTTAGGGGACAACATGGGGACATGGGGTGGGCCCCATGTTGACCGTCCATAATGGGGGGGGGGGGGGTGTCTGGTTGGGTTCTTAAGTTAGTTAGATTATTTAGTTAGATCTTAAGTGTTTAGTTAGGGGTTAAGTGTGTTTAGGGATTTTGATGTGCAATAAGGTGTTTATTGATGACAACTAGTCTTATGGCATTATAACAATGCTTCTAGTTTATTTTTGGTGTTTCGGTTAGTGTCCGGTTATTCGTTCGGTTGTCGGTTTGATAAGGTGCTAAATTGCGCAATTTTGTGAGTTATGAAGTGCTTTTTATGACAGTTTGCATTCTCGACACTTTACAAGTTATTCTGGACATCTAAACTTTATTTCTGCACAATATTTGATGTTTATTTGCTGATTTTTGCGGAATTCTTTATTTAGAGTGTGTTTCGGGTACTTTTTAGTGTTTATTCGTCACTCGGAAAGCAGTTTCATAACCCTTACTTTCCTACATAGAGTCCTAGTATAAATTTTGGTCCTGGGACTCAATCTGTGTCCTAACATGATGTCTGTCCGAGTACCGAGCTCCTGTCAGTACTACTTGTTTATCTTATAATTGTGCTAGTTTCGTTCTGTGCACTAATTTAAACTGTTTCGAGTTGCATTTTACAACAGTAAGTAACATGCATCATGTAGTGTATTTGGTTCTTTGAAAGTAAATCATGAAATCATTCATATCATAAGTTCAACATGCACAACCATATATTACAAATTACTGTTCATATCGTATGAAATTACATGAAAAATGCCAGTTGTCACATTCTCCCTCGTTAAAAAAAATTTAGTCCCGAAATTCAAGCTGCGTTATCGGTTGCAGGGGAGTTATGAAACAAATGTGGATACTTAGTCCCGAAATTCAAGCTGCGTTATTGGTCTTCACGTTCCAAAGTAAACTCTGGGCCATGACGTGAATTCCAACGGACTTTGACGATTTTAATACGACTTCTCCGTGTTTTGTGGACCTTCCAGTCCGTAATCTCAACAGGTTCTTTCGTAAATTGGAGTTTGTCATTGAACTGAATCTCGTCTACGGGAATGACAACTGTTTCTTGAGTTGGACTCTTCTTGAGGTTAGACACATGAAACGTTGTAACACATGTATCTTTTAATTAAGATTTTATCATAAAACTCGCATTTTTAAAACAAATGCATGATTTCAAGGTTAGACAAAATTTTAAGTTCACATACATAGAAGATTTAAGCATTCAGAATATAGTGCCTAATGTTTACATGACAACTGTTTCTTGAGTTGGACTCTTCTTGAGGTTAGACACATGAAACGTTGTAACACATGTATCTTTTAATTAAGATTTTATCATAAAACTCGCATTTTTAAAACAAATGCATGATTTCAAGGTTAGACAAAATTTTAAGTTCACATACATAGAAGATTTAAGCATTCAGAATATAGTGCCTAATGTTTACATGATTAAAAAAAACAAAATAGATCACTTGCGGAAGCTTTCAAAAGACGTGTGTTCGGTTCTTGTTTCTTGCTTGATCATCATCCGAATGCATACAATGAGTACCTAAATTCAAAACCAACATCAAAGTTAGTTTTGATAACTTAGAAACATATAAAAACGAGTTCCATAGACAAAACATACAAAAATCAAACGATTTTCAGCTTTTTAGGCCCTCGCGGGCCGCGACTAAAGTCGCTCAATCTGTCGCGAGCCACGACCGACGTCGCGTGATGTGACGGTTAAACCAGATGGGTGTCGCGTGACGCGACACGACACCTTGTTTTCGACAGAATTCTTGGTTGAACTATTGCTGTATATTCCCAGCTCTATTTTTTTTCCAACATCAACTTTAAATCAACATAACTTTCGTTTTACAAGTCCGTTTTTCATGATTCTTTTTCCTACGTGTCCGTAATTTAAATACAAACCCGTTTATCATCATTATTTGCATAGAAAAACCTATTTATAGGCTGATCGCCTATAATTCCCCTTTTCCTTTATTCGACCCGTTTGATTTTTTGTCAAGCTTTACATTGGTTATTCTTACTGATTGCTAAACATAATTACCCATTTCCCGAGCTTGTCAACATTGGCGTTTCATTACCATCCCAAGGTTTACATGCGTAATATTTCATGATTTTTAGTAATGTTTTCAATCATAAACATTTATGCAATTTCAACACATTATGATTCTAAATCCTTTGACCCAATATCATGGGTTCTTTTAAGAAAAGCTAATCTTTTTGGCGTGTCCGCTCAATGACCTACGCTTTATAATTCACTTACAACAAGTGACCTTCAAGTCACTTCAAAAACTACTAATTTATCCATTGTTTGACTCGTTTGGTTGTTGAGTGAAGACCTTCACTTCATTGGCAAACCAAGCTTATTCTAACCATTATTTTGACCCGTTTTCTATGATACACTGGACGATTCTTACCGTTGTTTTTAACCCATATGGCTCATTCCAATCATACTTTAACCATTTATTTTGACCCGTTTGGTTTACCGAGTGAACTTCGTCACTTCTATGGCTTACCAAACATACACTAATCATTCAATTTGACCCATTTGATCTATCGAGTGAACTTCGTCACTTCAATGACACATCAAACGTGCTTATCACACTACGATACTATTAACAAGCTATAACTAAACATTTTTGTATAAAGTTACGAAACCTTAAAAGCGCTCCTTTCAAACACGTGTCTCCACCGGCTTGTCCACTTGACGATCCGGATTCCTTGCCTAAAGAGTTCAACCAAATATTGTTTAGAACTCCTTTCGCAACATATCACGCATACTTTGCCATATAGTTCAAACATGCGTTTTATTCCAAATTCACTATGTTAGCTTTCTCTTAAGCGTTTTAACAAACACCTTAAGGGCATCATTTTTTTAACTAACAGTTAACAAGTTCATGACCCAACTATTTTACCGAATTCTCATACTTTTTGCAAGTTCACTATTTCTATCATGCATATTAACATCAGATTCGCTTCATACGAACCATTAGCATCAGTTTTCTGATTACATTTTTAGGGTTCTTTATCTTTCACAAAAACCCATTTAACACTTAGATGGGTAAACATGAACATTCACAATTTGAGTATCAATTTCGCATATTATTAGCTAGGGTTCACATTTAACATGTTTTCAACACTAAATTCATCTAAACATCAACATGTCAAGTTTAGATTTCAGTTTTATAAATTATCAATAATCTGAGATGGAACTAAATGTCAAAATTTAGCATACCTTATGATCACTTCACTGAGATGATCAGTAATTTAGGCTTGGAAATCGATTTGGAACAGATTAGAGCTCTTGATTTGATCAATTTGTTGAAACTAGGGTTTTGAAGGTGAGTTTGGTCACCCCATGTATTCCTGATCGATCCAGATACACACTTCTAGTGTGTGTTTGGGATTTTTATTTTATAAATTCAAGTTTCCATCTTAACACTTTTGGCCCTTAAACTAATGCCAAGTTAGATTTTAGATGTTTTAACCAAGTTTTCTTTGTTATAACTAGACTTGTGACTAACTAGGTTATTTATTCCTAGTTAGTTTATCTTCATTTATTTTATACTTTATAATTTTAATATAAAGTTTTATATTTTCGGGGTGTTACAAGTCCACCCCCTTAAAATGGTTTCGTCCCCGAAACCAGAGTACGTACCAAACAATGTAGGGTAGAGTCGTTGCATCTCCTTTTCGAATTCCCATGTAGTATCCGACCCCTTTCTATTCTCCTATTTGACCTTTACTTGGTTAATTTTCTTGTTTCGTAAATTCTTAACCTTTCGATCTAGGATTTCAATCGGTTTCACTGCGTAGTTGAGTCTATTACCCACCTCAATGTCGTCGTAGTGGATATAAGTTGTTTCGTTGGCCAAACATTTTCGAAGATGTGATACGTGGAATGTGCTATGAGTTCCACTTAATTCTTTAGGTAGTTCGAGGTGGTATGCGACCTTACCAACCCGTTCTAAGATTTTAAATGGCCCAATAAACCTCGGGCTTAACTTTCCTCTTTTTCTGAACCGAATAACCCCTTTCCATGGAGGTACCTTAAGCATAACTTTGTCACCTATTTGACCGAGTTATATTTAGACTACCCAGTCTCTGAGCTCGTCAGCATGTTCAGTTCACGCTAATCCTACATTGACAAATGCTTTACATAGATCATAGCATTACTTGACTATAAATTGCTTTACAGGCTAGACCAATTAGTCACCGTTTTACCTTTTACCTCGTCATCCGGGTATAATATTTTGTCGGCATTGGCCCTTTGGGTACTTATAATTTCTTATCTAGTCACTCACATTACAACGTGGTTGTATTCTATATTACTTTTTGTGTCCGTGATCACATCACGTCATGTTTAGTTTTACGTGGCTTTTCATTATTAAAAATCTTTCTTTCGAATGCACCATCTTACACTTATCGGCGTTAAGACCTATATCCCTTAGCATTAACCATTTTCTAATTTCTCATAATATTCATATTCTTTTCCGTTATTGTTTTATGCGGGGAATTATAACTAGTTCCCACGCTTTACCCAAGTGATTCGTAGGTTCTTTCGCTTAGCCTTGTAGACTATTTCTTTTAGGCCTTTCCCCTTTTTGGTGAGGCCCCATATAGTTTATGCCTTTCTATTGGTGACGTGAGGGTCACTTAGTCCCCTAAATCTTTACATTGTTTATAGTTTCAAAGGTTATGATGACCCCGTGGATCATCTTTTGCTTGTGTGATTTCGTATTCTTAGAAATTCATCTTCGGTGTCAGGGCGCCCCTTTTAAGCCTAACATTCATTCGTTTTCATTTTCGAATTCTATCGATTTGACCGTAGTCTAAGGCTACACCTGTTTTCTTTTTGGAGTAATCTTCTGACTCTATGACTTCCTACGTCATTTACGTACTGGTTTGTTTTCCACTCACCATTATCCGATTCACACATTTATTTATTTACAACCCGTTACCCGAGTCCCTTTATCTTAATGCTTTAATGTTTCTGTTGTCTAATTTGCATTTTTCCCTTTTTTATACACTCATATGACTCATCGCATAGGTTTATTAATATTTTGTGCTCCCATCTCTTGGTTTCTGCGCATACCTGAAATCCTACCAATCTATCGGTACTTTACCAAAGTCATTATCCTAGCAACCATTTCGGCGTGCATTAGGACTTCTCTTTAATCTATTTGGTTGTATTAGCGAAATCCGTCGCCTTATCCAACCAGGTCCTTTATTCTTTTATTCATCTTATTCATGACTTGTTCATGTGAATTTTATCTCTTATGACAGTCAGATTTTGTCCTTATGCCTTGATATTCTAAATTGTCGATTTATATTTTTGTTTACTTTGATTCAGACACCGTCTTTCTTTTGTTAGTGACCCTTAGATCTGTTTCTTTTATCAATGTCCCAAAGGTTGATTTCTTAAGTCTTATTTGGTAAAACCACTGCTATTGTTATACGACCTTTGGGGTTTTACCCATTTTCGTTCCAATACTTTTAATATGTTTATTTTACTAATCTTTTATACAATCACACCCATCAATGTGATTATCATTCTTCCTCATAAGGGTTTTATTAATAACATGCTACTTGGGTATCTACCCATACCCGAGTTTTTAAATCCATATTTATTGATATCATTATTTACAACAACGAATAATAAGTATTATCCATTCAGCTTCTTTCTCGAGGATATTCCTATCCGAATCTTAATCTCTCAATTTTTGACCTTGATCCATTGTTACAATAACAAAATCAATTCATTTCATGTTATTGTTTCATATCGTTGTATGGCATTTATCCACATCGTTTGTTGACATAAACGATGTTTCTACATGTTTCATTTGGTTTGGCTTAGTCTATAACCATGTCCTTGTCATCTATTACTATTGCAAATTCCCGGGTTTAGGTGTTATTACACTCCTCCCTATTATGACGCTTATCTTTCATTACGTTTTCAGGTTCGAGTGTGCGCGCACCCCTTCCCATGGCAATATTTATCATGATTACTTTTGCCTCGGTTTCACATGCTCACTTTTGTTTATGTTCTTATACATATATATATATGTATACATATATATATATATACACACATGTATGCTATGCAGTTAATGCGGAAAAATATCGGTTATCGGTCAAGTACTGATATTTGAGATATCGTTTTTCGCGGTGAGATATCGGTGAGATATCGGTAATTTATAATATCATGCATAAATAATATATATATATATATATATCCAGACCCTATATGATATATATATATATATATTCACATCTAGAGCATATATTTATATACTAGAAGTCTAGAACTTATCTAATATTAATAGCAAAATAAAGAAGTGTTCATCAAGATCACCCAAGGCATCCGATTGTTGGCTGGTGCAATCTGGACTGGAAGTGCGATGCTACAGGAGGGTGGGGGCAGGAGCTTCGATGGGAGCATCCATGGATTTAGGGTTCATGAATCATTGTCGTAGATGAATATGTGCGACTGGAATGGACTGGTTTATTTAAGTTAATTGGGCCAAAAGTAATGAAGATGGAATGGGCTTTGAGGATTAGGCAGATTATAAAGAGAAAATAACTAAAATTGGGCCCAATCGATATTCTCGGTGAGATGACCGAGATGAAACATGCAAAATATCGGCGATTTCTCGGTACTTATCACCGATATTCTCGGTAGTGAGATAAAAACCGAGATTTTAAACCGATATGTTCCTGGATGACCGATAACCGAGATCTCACCGAGATATCACCGAGATCTCGCCGATATTGACTGCATAGCATGTATGTTTCTTTTACATAATTCACTCATCTCACTACTCATATACGCCCATATACAACTATTATTCGCACTCATATCGAATAAAATTTGTGCTAAAATTTAATTTACAATAAACATACCTGAAATGACATCAGGTTCAGCTTTAGCCCCTGCGACTGTCATGTGGGAAGACTTTGCCTTCTCTTTCGGGGTGTCAGACCTTGTGTCAGCTGCGCTCTTAATTCCAGCCGATTCCGGACATTCAGACATTTTATGTCCTGGGTTATAACATTTATAACACACTGACACCTTCCTTGGGCAATTTGCAACCACATGTCCCACTTCTCTACAAATAGGACATGGTTTGTTTTTAAGATAGCATTTGCCCCTGTGAGTTTTTCTACGTATTTTACACTGAGGTGACCTCCTTCTTGTAACTCCTTTCTTAGAATCCTTATTAAGCTTTGATTTCTTTACGGGACCTGGGTTCACATCCGACACCCTCCCTTCACTTCTTTCTTATGAGTGACTGTCTTTTAATTCTGTCATCATATCATTCACCACCAGCATGATTGTGGTTTGTAGTCTCTCGACAAATTGCGTAGACTGGCTTCTACTGCCTTTCCGACTTCCTCGGAAATTGTAGCTTACATCTCTTTGGTTAATTGAGATGCTAATTCGCCTCTGGTTGCACCGAATATTTCTTTCATTTGTTTGGTGACTATCGGCACCATATTGTCATTACCTTCATCCGCCATCTTAAATCTGAAATGTTTATATCAATTGTTAAACATTTCATTTTATGTCATTTGCATCTTTCTCTTTGGTTTAGCCAAGTTCACCACTTGCTTAAACCATTCGTGTTTGGTGCACTTTCCGGGTTTGAGTGTGTTAACACACTCTTCCCGTGCATATCGAATCATATTTCTTTTCTAGTGTTTTGTTAAGGTCTACATAAAATGACTAATTCTTACCGGATGTTTGATCAAGCTTGAACCGAACACACTTTGTCAACAACCTTGAGCTCTGATTACCAACTTGTAACACCCGTATCTTTTAATTAAGATTTTATCATAAAACTCACATTTTTAAAACAAATGCATGATTTCAAAGGTTAGACAAAATTTTAAGTTCACATACATAGAAGATTTAAGCATTCAGAATATAGTGCCTAATGTTTACATGATTAAAAAAAATAGATCACTTGCGGAAGCTTTCAAAAGACGTGTGTTCGGTTCTTTTTTCTTGCTTGATCATCATCCGAATGCATACAATGAGTACCTAAATTCAAAACCAACATCAAAGTTAGTTTTGATAACTTAGAAACATATAAAAATGAGTTCCATAGACAAAACATACAAACACCAAACGATTTTCAGCTTTTTAGGCCCTCGCGGGCCGCGACTAAAGTCGTTCAATCTGTCGCGGGCCGCGACCGACGTCGCGTGACGCGACGGTTAAACCAGATGGGTGTCGCACGACGCGACACGACACCTTGTTTTCGACAGAATGCTTGGCTGAACTATTGCTGTATATTCCCAGCTCTAATTTTTTTTTTCCAACATCAACTTTAAATCAACATAACATTCATTTTACAAGTCCGTTTTTCATTATTCTTTTTCCTACGTGTGCGTAATTTAAATACGGACCCGTTTATCGTCATTATCTTCATAGAAATCCTGTTTATAGGTTGATCGCCTATAATTCCCCTTTTCCTTTATTCGACCCGTCTGATTTTATGTCAAGCTTTACATTGGTCATTCTTACTGATTGCTAAACATAATTACCCATTTCCCGGGCTTGTCAACATTGGCGTTTCATTACCATCCAAAGGTTTACACACGTAATATTTCACGATTTTTAGTAATGTTTTCAATCATAAACATTTATGCAATTTCAACACATTATGATTCTAAATTCTTTGACCCAATATCATGGGTTCTTTTAAGAAAAGCTAATCTTTTTGGTGTGTCCGCTCAATGGCCTACGCTTTATAATTCACTTACAACAAGTGACCTTCAAGTCACTTCAAAAACTACTAATTTATCCATTGTTTGACCCATATGGTTGTTGAGTGAAGACCTTCAATTCATTGGCAAACCAAGCTTATTCCAACCATAATTTTGACCCGTTTTCTATGATACACTGAACGATTCTAACCGTTCTTTTTAACCCGTATGGCTAATTCCAATCATACTTTAACCATTTATTTTGACCCGTTTGGTTTGCCGAGTGAACTTCGTCACTTCTGTGGCTTACCAAACATACACTAATCATTCAATTTGACCCGTTTGATATATCGAGTGAACTTCGTCACTTCAATGACACATCAAACGCGCTTATCACATTACGATACTATTAATAAGCTATAACTAAACATTTTGTATAAAGTGAGGAAACTAATAGTCACGTACCTGAAAAGCGCTCCTTTCAAACACGTGTCTCCACCGGCTTGTCCACTTGACGATCCGGATTCCTTTCCTAAAGAGTTCAACCAAATATTGTTTAGAACTCCTTTCGCAACGTATCACACATAATTTGCCGTATAATTCAAACATGCGTTTTATTCCAAATTCACTATGTTAGCTTTCTCTTAAGCGTTTTAACAAACACCTTAAGGGCATCATTTTTTTAACTAACCGTTAACAAGTTCATGACACAACTATTTTACCAAATTCTTATACTTTTTGCAAGTTCACTATTTCTATCATGCATATTAACATCAGATTCGCTTCATACGAACCATTAGCATCAATTTTCTGATTACATTTTTAGGGTTCTTTATCTTTCACAAAAACCCATTTAACACTTAGATGGGTAAACATGAACATTCACAATTTGAGCATCAATTTCACAAATTATTAGCTAGGGTTCACATTTAACATGTTTTCAACACTAAATTCATCTAAACATCAACATATCAAGTTTAGATTTCAGTTTCATAAATTATCAAGAATCTGAGATGGAACTAAATGTCAACATTTAGCATACCCTATGATCACTTCACTGATATGATCACTAATTTAGGCTTGGAAATCGATTTGGAATAGATTAGAGCTCTTGATTTGATCAATTTGTTGAAACTAGGGTTTTGAAGGTGAGTTTGGTCGCCCCCTGTATTCCTGATCGATCCAGACACACACTTCTAGTGTGTGTTTGGGATTTTTATTTTTGTTTTATAAATTCAAGTTTCCATCTTAACACTTTTGGCCCTCCAACTAATGCCAAGTTAGATTTTAGATGTTTTAACCAAGTTTTCTTTGTTATAACTAGACTTGTGACTAACTAGGTTATTTATTCCTAGTTAGTTTATCTTTATTTATTTTATACTTTATAATTTTAATATAAAGTTTTATATTTTCGGGGTGTTACAAACGTGTCCTGGACGTTGCTAAGTTCTTCTGGAAGCTTCAGCTTATATGCAACGGTTCCGATCATTTCAAGAATCTCGAAAGGCCGAATGTAACGCGAGTTCAACTTTCCACATTTTCTAAACCGCACTACGCCTTTCCAAGGCGAGACTTTCAACAAGACCATATCTCCAACCTCAAATTCCAATGGTTTCTGTCGCTTGTCGGCGTAGCTCTTCTGTCTATCACGAGCTGACTTGATACGATCACGTATTTGAGCAATCTTGTCTATAGTTTCCTGAACCAACTCTGGACCGATAAGCTGTTTATCTCCGGTTTCTACCCAACACAACGGGGACCGACACTTTCGCCCATATAAAGCTTCAAACGGGGCGGCCTGAATGCTGGTGTGATAGCTATTATTGTAGGAAAACTCCACTAAAGGCAAGTGAGTATCCCAACTCCCACCGAAGTCCATCACACAAGCTCGTAGCATGTCTTCCAAAGTCTGTATCGTTCGTTCACTTTGGCCGTCCGTCTGAGGGTGAAAGGCAGTGCTAAGATTCAACTGTGATCCAAAAGCCTTCTGAAACATTTGCCAAATCCTTGAACAAAACAACCATCTCGGTCGGATATGATAGAAACAGGCACTCCATGACGTGCCGCAATATCCTTGAGTTATATTTCTACCAACTTCTTCGTGCTATCTTTCGGTTCTCGGTATCTTGGTAATGAAATCCATCGATATTTGTTCCCACTTCCATATGGGAATCTCAGGCTGTTGCACTAGCCCTGATGGTTTA
Source organism: Helianthus tuberosus (assembly GCA_030545235.1). Taxonomy (NCBI): domain Eukaryota; kingdom Viridiplantae; phylum Streptophyta; class Magnoliopsida; order Asterales; family Asteraceae; genus Helianthus; species Helianthus tuberosus. The sequence goes on from CM060360.1 coordinate 83,107,239, forward strand.
TGGTATTCCGCCTTAACCTTGGCACAGGTAAGGCAGTTACCTACATATGTAGAGATATCGGCTTTCATCTTGGGCCACCAATACCAGTCTTTCAAGTCTTGGTACATTTTGTCGATCCTGGATGTATAGAGTACCTCGACTGATGAGCTTCATCCAGAATAAGTGTGCTAGATCGCCGGAGAATGGAACCCAAATTCGCTCCATGAAGTACAATGTTCCATCTTCCTTTGACAACAATTTCGCTTCCATTCCACGTAATGATTCAGCTCGTAGGTTATCCGCTTTAAGTGCTTCTTGCTGAGCTTCACGAATCCGAGTAGTGAGATCAGTTTGTATGGTCATCTCTAAGGCTCGCACCCTTAGAGGTTTTGTCGCACCTTGTGGCTCAAGGCGTCTGCTACAACGTTCGCCTTGCCCGGATGATACTTTATCTCACAATCATAATCATTCAACAGCTCGACCCATCTTCGTTGTCTCATGTTTAAGTCTTTCTGGTCGAAAATGTGTTGCAAAATCTTATGGTCTGTAAAGATTGTGCAACGAGTACCATACAGGTAATGACGCCAAATCTTCAACGCAATTATCACCGCACCTAGCTCAAGGTCATGCGTTGTATAGTTCTTCTCATGCACCTTCAATTGACGAGATGCGTACACGATGACTTTGTCCCATTGCATCAACACGCAACCAAGGCCTTGTCGAGATGCATCACAGTAAACCACAAAACCATCGGTACCGTAGGGTAAGGATAGAATCAACGTGTCACAAAGCTTATCTTTCAATAGTTGGAAATCCGATTCCTATTTTCCTCTGCAATCAAATTTCTTATCCTTCTGGGTTAGGGACGTTAGCGGCTGAGCATTCTTTGAAAAATTCTCTATGAATCGCCTGTAGTAACCCGCTAACCCCAGAAATTGTCGTATCTCAGTTGGGGTTTTAGGTGCTTCCCAGTTCTTGATCACCTCGATCTTGGCAGGGTCAACATGAATTCCATTCTCATTCACCACATGACCTAGGAATTGCACCTCGCGAATCCAAAATTCGCACTTTGACAACTTCGCATACAACTGTTCCTTCTTCAAGAGTTCTAAGATAGCTCCCAGATGTTGCTCATGCTCTTCCTTGGTTCGCGAGTATATGAGGATGTCATCAATGAACACAATCAAAAACTTATCTAGATACGACTTACACACTCGATTCATGAGATCCATGAATACTGCCGGTGCATTGGTTAGGCCGAACAACATGACAAGGAACTCGTAATGTCCATAGCGAGTCCTAAAGGTCGTTTTAGGAATGCTTTCTTCTTGTATTCGAAGCTGATGATATCCCGATCTCAAGTCAATCTTGGAATAATAGCTGGAACCTTGCAATTGGTCGAACAAATCATCAATCCTCGGCAAGGGATACCTATTCTTGATGGTTAGCTTATTTAACTCCCTGTAGTCGATGCACATACGGAAACTGCCATCTTTCTTTTTAACAAACAACACTGGAGCTCCCCAGAGTGAGAAGCTGGGCCTGATAAATCCCTTGTCTAGTAGCTCTTGCAGTTGAGTCGAAAGCTCTTGCATCTCGGATGGAGCTAACCGGTATGGTGCTTTTGCTACTGGTGCCGCTCCTGGCACTAGATCTATCCGAAACTCCACTTTTCGCTGTGGAGGTAACCCAGGCAAGTCTTCGGGAAAGACTTTTGGAAATTCCTTCACAACGAGGATGTCTTCTAGCTTTGGCTTCTTGGTCTCCTTGTCGACGACATGAGCGAGGAAGGCTATACAACCTTTTTGGAGGCACTTCTGCGCCTTCATGCAGTTGATAATTCGTAGGGGCGTTTCGTGCTTTTCCCCATGAATCACTAGCATCTATTCATTCACAAATGGGATGCGGATGGTCTTCTCGTGGCAAACCACTTCCGCACGATTATCAGACAACCAATCCATCCCAACAACAACGTCAAAGCTTCTCAAATCAACAGGTAAAAGATCAATAGAAAATTCTCGTTCTCCAAGTTCAAGAGTACATCCCTTAATCACCTCTTTTGCTTCAACTAACTTTCCATTTGCCAGTTCTATAGAATATGGGATGTCTAGCTTACTTGAAACTAGGCCAAGTGTATTCTTAAATTCTATAGATATGAAACTAAAGTCGGTGCCAGTATCAAATAGAACAGATGCATAGTGTTGGTTAATAGGGAATGTACCCGTAACCACATTCGGATCCTAGCGTGCTTCTCTAGCTCCAATAGTGAACACTCTTGAAATGCCCCATGTCATCGCAGCCATAACAGCCTTGGCCACATCCATTACCATTTCCGCCCTGGTTATTATTGTTGTTTCCCCCTCGGTTCCCATTATCATCTTGGTTACCATTTCTGCCTTTATTCCCATTTCCTCCCTGATTACCGTTCCCACCTTAGTTTCTGTTACCATTCTGATTGTCGTTCCCACCTTGATTACCATTTCCTCCCTGGTTCCTATCACTGCGTCCCGCACCAAACCAACACGTATCTTTGGCATGCCTGGTCTTACCACAATTTTCACACTTATTGGTACTGCACGGACCCGTATGATGGAATAGACATTTATCACACTTACGTAGAAAGCCCGCATACCCTTTTTCCCCTAGTCTCAAAGTTTGTCGCGCCAGTCTGGACCTCTGTTTGCAGGTTTGCATCCTTACGCTTGTTGGAATTATTATTTGCCCATGTGCTCTTTTTGAACTTCGAAAACTTCCTCTTGTAGTCATTCGAAGATTCCATATGAGTTTCTTTCTTGTTTGCATCAGATTTCGAGAATCTTCCTAAACGAAGAGCTTCTTCAGTAAGTGCAACACTCAAATAAATAGCCTCAGCGATGGTTGGAGACTTGGAGGCAGTAACCATGCTCAGCATCTAAGGAGCTAGTCCCCAAATGAATCGCTCGATTATCTTGAATTCAGGCTCGACCAAATAGGGAACAACCGTAGATAGATCATGAAAGCGTTGGATATACTCAGCAATCTTCGGCCCATCCATTTTCAAGTTCCAGAACTCAGTTTCCAGCTTCTGGATTTCAGCCCTGGAGCAATATTTCTTTCGCATCAACTCTTTGAGCTCGTCCCAACTTAGTGCATAAGCAGCAGCTTCACCTAGGGTTTCAACCTTAAGGTTCCACCAAGAGAGTGCACCATCCATGAACAATCCTGAAATGTAGGTAACTCTCTGCGCGGGCGAACATTTACTCATTCTCAAAACTGAGTAAGTCTTTTCAACCCATCGAACGAAAGCAACGGCACCTCCCGTGCCATCAAAATTCAAGGGCTTACAGTCTAGGAACTGTTTATAGGTGCAGCCTGAAACACATACAACAACAATTCACGAGTGAGCATTGACAAAGCACAATTGGAAATATCCAAAAGATTTGTAATGTGTCTTGGGTGACTTAACATTACCAGTGGGAGGATTGTTTCCTGAAGTGCCACCGCTGTGCTTAGAACGGAGGGCTTCATGCTGAGCTATAGCCAGAGATATGCGCTCGTTAAGTTCAGCCTCAGTTCTTGGTAATGGATTGGTGTTTGTGTTACGTCTGGGCGGCATTTCCTTCTATCAAGAAGTATCAGGTAGGTTAGACAATATTCACCAAATAAATGTCTATGGGGTGTATATATATATATATATATATATATATATATATATATATATATATATAGGTAAAGAGTAAAATACAAATGCGCTTATCGTACGATACGTACGCGATTATCCCAGCCGTTCGATCAGGTGCAGATCTGGTGCGAATTCAATACATATCGCATATGAAAAAATGGTTAGCATGGGGTAGTGTGAAAAATGGCATAGGGTGTGTAGATGGACAAAATCGCATGTGGAAGATTTGAATATCGCATGTGAAAAAATGGCATGGGGTAATGTGAAAAATGGCATGGGGTGTGTAGAATCGCATGTGGAAGATTGAATATCGCATGTGAAAAAATGGCTAGCATGGGGTAATGTGAAAAATAGCATGGGGTGTGTAGAATCGCATGTGGAAAATTGAATATCGCATGTGAAAAAATGGCATGGGGGTAATGCGAAAAATGGCATGGGGTGTGTAGAATCGCATGTGGAAAATTTAATATCGCATGTGAAAAATGGCATGGGGTAATGTGAAAAATGGCATGGGGTGTGTAGAATCGCATGTGAAAAATTGAATATCGCATGTGAAAAAATGGCTAGCATGGGGTAATGTGAAAAATGGCATGGGGTGTGTAGAATCGCATGTGGAAAATTGAATATTGCATGTGAAAAATCTGTGTGTGTGTTACTGTTCATCTTCTTCCATTGTTGGTCGATCATTGTCAGTCTTCTTCCGTTTGACCCTTACAACTCCCAAATTAGTAGTTCTTACTATCGATATCGCACTAAAAGGAACGAATGGAGGTTGGGGAAGAAGATTTTCAGGTTTTTGAATTTGATTTAGGGTTTGATTTTGAACCATCATCGGTCAATTACAGAGATTTATGACCTCGCAATGACGTTTTTAACCTTCCTGGTATGATTTAGATATATTAAAATGATTAATTTAATCATTTAAATTAGTTTCGCCCGCGTTTGATCGATTGAAGATCGTACGGCTGAGGGCATCGCGTACATAATGTATGATAAGAGGTATTGTACGTTAACCGGCCTCTATATATATATATATATAAAACATAAATGATCATCACAACAAGCAAACATGTAATCACATAAACAACACATGCACATATAAACAACAATGTATAATAAAGAAAACAACCACTGAGCTTTCATATATGTTCGACAACTTGATACATTGTTTTTGGTAGAAGAAAAACAAAATGGACTCGAGGTTACGTCACCTCGGTCTTACAAGTTCATAATACAAAAGTAGTAACTATTTTCTTCTACACTGTTCTTCTTAGGTCTTCAAGTGTCTTGGGCTCAGTCCTGGTCTTCATATACACATTCTAGTGGGTGTCGGGAGTCACAAACGCACTTCAAAAGGTACCTGCAAAACAATAGGCCTAGAGTGCTGCAGGTGGTGGAGGAGTAGGAAAAATCAAGCTGCGAAGATGTGTCAGCTCATCCTCGAGCTCGTGAACTCGACGAATCAAGAAACTGACCTGCTGCTCTACTGTCATAAATCGAGCAGCGTGACCCTCAGTGGGAACATGAGCAGGTGATGGAGACACTGGTGGTGGGGTATGACCGGTGGGGGATAAGCAGGTGGTGGAGGTCGCCTGGCATCTGCCTCAGTCTCTAACTCATATACCCTACGACAAAGGATCTCAAACTGAAGCTGGAGCGATAGAAGGAGATCATCTCTAGTGTACCCAGTATGATAGGAAGGATGGTATGGATCGGATAATGGCATAGAGTACGGAGGGAACAATCTGGGTGACTGATGGTATGGATCAAACTCTAATGGAGAGAAGTAGGGTGTAGACATGAAATCAACCGGTGCTAGGGGTCAAAGCAGGGAGGCTTTCTGGACGTACCCTCCCTAGGACGGGGAGCGGGTATCTTGTGCAGAAAGATAGTGGGTAGGTCAATCTGGCGTGTATCAATGGTAGGTGGCGGAAGTGAACATCCTGGGACGGGAGTGATAGGAGTAGTGTGTGCTGTCTATGTGCTGAGTGGTGCGACTGGAAGTGCATCAACAGGAGCTGTAACAGAAGCGAGTTTGTGATCAGGTGTATGAGCGGGTGTAGGAACGTGCATAGGAGAGGATGGTGCAATAGACATAGCAAGGCCATCATCGTCAGTTGGATAAGCCCCTAGTCCAGCAGCTAGTAGGGCTGAAGAGGTCACGGACTTAAAAGAGTCGGCGACATAATCAGGGTCTGAATCAGAAGAGATGTCAACGACAGATACAACAGGTGATGCTACGTCTAAGATGGCGATGTCGAATACCTCACCATCACCTAGGTCGTCGTCAATGTGATCTACCTCATTCACAGGAACATCGGTATCATCGTCCTAGTCAACAACAAAAGGCCAATCCTCAGCAGGGATGGCAGCGAGGGGAACAACATGGATCAGAATGGGCTCGACAAAATGCTCGCCATCGGGATGTCCAATGATGAGCTAATCGTGAATAGGTAAACGAAAAGCTAGAACGTCATCAACGACGGGAATGTCGTCACCAAAGTCGGGTAAAGCAAAAGGCTGGAAATCATCAAGGTCGTCGTCATCAGACATAAGCTCAGGATCGGTCTCTGAGTCGAAAGTAAAGATCTCGGGAGCTGGTGCAATCTCGTTGTTGGAAACAATAGCCACGGGATCATGCTCCTCTGATAGTGTAACACCTCGAAAATCTCGGGTTTAATAATAAAATGACACGTGTCATGTAAGACAAAACGCGTTGAAAAACCCGGATTTAATAAAGATGTTTCGGTAGGATTAAAGTGGCGTCATGTTAAATTGTTACCTCTGAACGACCTCAAGTATAAATCCCAAGACCCGATTAAATGTTATATCCATCTTGTATACCCTCAGTACAGAAATTATTGATTATAATAGGACCCCAAGTGCATGATGTGATCCTACTAAGAAAAAGCAATGGTAACACTTGGTTTTCGGGTCTTGTTTTTAGAACCTAAGCAAACAAATGCAAATGGTAGGGTAAGGAACTGTACTAGACACATTATAGAGGTCCCTCAATGTTGTTTTGAGGTCACAAAGTCGGATAATGGGATTGCATAGTCAACACACCAAAGAAAAGTCAAAAGTTGTGGCTGAGGTGAAGCTTACGGACCGTAGCACTGGCAGCCTTACGGTCCGTAAGGTAGCTGCCAGCGACCAGAAACCTTCTGCAGCAGGTTTATCGCGATTGTGACCTGTTTGTTCGGTTTTTATCAGTTATAAACGACCCCTAAACTATCCTAGAGCACTAGGACAAGTGTTGAATGGTTGTGGATTGTCCTAGAGTTAGTTGTCAAGCAATTGTGGTGGATCCAAGTGTTATATAAAGCCACATTGTTGCAACATACATTTTCACTCTTGCAACTGATCTTTGGAGCATTCCTGGAGCAAAGGAACTCTCCCTTCTGATCAAAATTCGTGCATTGGACTATTGTAAGTCTACTAGTTCTTATTTGGTTGAGTTTAGCTTAGTTAATTAGCTAAAAGTCAAACCGTCGTAATTACGGTTTGACTTCGAGATTAGTCACTAATGACTCAGTCTTATCTCGAATTAAAAGTAGTTTTAGAATGGTATTTATGTGGGTAATAAAACCCCAAAAGGGTTTCCCCTGATCACCATCCTAAACAGGTCAAATGTCGGGTCAAAGCTTTACTTAAAAAGTCAACATATAGCTTAAATTGTCATTTATGCATAATTAGCTATCTAGGACATTTGTAACCTGTTTGAACATTGTTATAACTTAGAAATAAGTATAAGAACATGTCCCAACATGTTCAACCCGACTATTTCCTGTTTAGACCCGGTTCGGAACCGAAAGTCACATAGTTTGACTTTCCGATTGACTTTCAGTTCTGACCCGTTTGGGCATATTTTAGAAATGCCTCAGAGCTTAAATTGGATTAGGATACATGTTAGAACAACCCTCTGTGATCATACACCTTGGTTCACTAGTTATCCAATTAATATGTAAATTTCCGTTAAATGCTCATACGTTGACCATTATGCCCTTATTACCTTAAAACATGATTTATGAAAATGTAAAAGTGTAGAAACCTTGAATATTGATATAAAGACTTGCATGCAAAGTTTGACATCAGTTTGACTTATAGATTAAGAGTTATGCTCGTTATCGCTAAACTAATGCTTTATGTTAACATAATGGCGTAATTAGCGTATAGCCTAGTTAAACATGCTTTTTGGTATCAAACGAATTACCCACTAATATAATATAATATTTTGGGAATTTTAAAGATTTTTAATTAATTTTAGGCTGAGCATAACTCATAGTCATAGGCTTAACCCGTTAATTGTCGGTTTTGCCCTTACGGGCCATAAAATGAGTTTTACTTATCAAAACGACTCCAAACCTTTTTCTACTGATTGGTTATGATAAATAAACTATTTTAAGACTTCTGGAAATGCAAAAATATCAGATTTAAGTATGAAACCCGGAAATGGCCTTTAATCGCCATAATTAGCGTTTTTAACGCATAGTATGTCTTAATATCATATTAGACATACCCGGGTTGATACCTACTGATATAAGAAGCAAATTATCATATTTTAACAGTAAGCAAAAGTTGATGAACTCAGACTTCAGTTTTGAGCTTGTCGGCTTATGTGAAATTACCAAAATACCCCTACGGGGCCTAGTTTGGTTAAATATGATAAATTTCACGTACATGACTTAGCCTACTGTTATAACACATTAAAATAAGTATGTTTGCTGTTTACATCAGACCTGTAACTTAGTTGAACATATAAGCGCTTTTACAAACTTTAAAATGACCAAACTACCCCTACTAGGCATAGTTTGTGTTTAAATTAGTTCGGGGCATAACGAAAGACATCCTACTGATGTTACAACATATTTGAAGCATATTAACTTAGGAAACCAGTATATGGCTCTTACGGATACCCGTTACGCATATTACGCGTTCGGCTCGGTTTATGTAACAAGTTTACATAAATTAGCCGAAACGGGTCAAACCTTATCGGTTTTATCTAAAAATCCAGAATGTGAATAATAAACCCATATTAAACAAGTCTTCAAACTTGTCGGGTCTGAATCACATTCTATCCGGTCATCGCTTAATCGTGCGTACGAACCGTATCTTCAAAACTAGCCGGTCTAAGCTTAAGCATAATTAAAGACCCGCTAGGATTCTAATAGGTTATATTTAACCTTCGTTCCAGATTAGGAGAAACAGTAAAAGCTACTTGCTATTTGACTATTGTGACTATACTTTACATCAAGGTAAATACTTTTAACTTATTTTCTGTAACAACTGTGCTTGTAATGACTATGAACAGTTCTGTTATCAATAAAACAATGTTATTTGATCACAATGTTTGTTTTGTTATGTTTTACATTTTTCATGTTTTGACTTTTATGTAATTTCAAACTCTACATCGCTTTCTGGAGAGTTATACGCAAACTAGTGCGTAAACGTACTCAGTTTAATGCGACAAATACTCCGGAACATCAACATATACTTAACATACCTTAAATAACCCTTACATAACTTAGAAATGAGTTTTGAAGGCTTTGGTATGTCAAAAACAAGTTAGTTCGCTTACAGGGACTAAACTTGACAAACTGCGAAAGTATGACGATTCGTACTGGAACAGACATTCCGGAACTTGATCATAAGTTAAACATACCCTAAATATCCTTTACATAGCTTAGAAATATGCTTTGAGGGGTACGGTATGCTAAAATAAACTTTATGCTCATTCAGGGACTAAAAGTGTCAAAAAGTGCACACGTTTGCACTTTCGCGCATATCTTACGTTCTGAATACATCCGGACATCCAAAAATTTATGTAAGCACTAAAATATTTTATTTTAGTGTTTGGCATAAGAAAAATCCATTCGTCGCGTCATTTGGATCGTTTTTCGCGCTTATGCGCATACCGTCGTAATTAAGCGAACATCGCGATCGTACGACCAAACGAACCGACATCCGAGATATTTTTGAGCATTTTTCATGTTTCCTATACTTTAACATCCTTGTGAAGCTTAAAAATGGGCTTGACGGGTGTTAGAAGTGCCAAAACACGACGATACGCACACAGGAACCAAAACTGCAAAACTGCTAAAATAATAAAAAAAAATAGAAAAAAAAAATATAAAAAAATGCATAAACTCATTTATTCAGCCCTTAACATCTCCCAAAGGCCAAATGACACTTGTTAAACTCCTATGGTGTCCATTTTTAGCCACCACAACTTTGTGACAAGTGTACGGCTCGGATCGTGGCACGATATTCAAGAAACGATCCTAACGGCTCTACTTTTCCTATAAATACCCATCACATTTTCACCTCATTCCTCACAAATCTGATTAAAAGTGCTCTAAGTTGAAGCAAATCACTTCATACCTGAGCTACTCGATCAAGATTTACTAGCGGGGACCCTTTGTAAGTGTTCCTTCGTTCTTTTATCGCTTTTATAGCCCGAAAGTCGAACTATGTTGACTTTCTGCATTGACCAGTTTATGGTCGATGCGAAGTTCGTTTGAACTTCATAACGTGAGCGTGATCACGATGGTTATAGTCCCTAGTGACTATACCTACTGATTACCACGTTATCTAGGCTCAGTGACGAGCCGTAGTTTCGGGCAGAATACGTATTCTTGCGTATTTTGTAACCAAACTACTCGTGAGCATCAAAACCGTTTGTTTTGATGCCAAACCTGTTTTCTAAACTTAGTTAAGCATGTTCTAACATGCTTAGCTCGTCACTGTTAGTATAGTGCTTAGATAGGGTCGTAAGGTAAGCGATCTAAACGATCGCTTATACTTTCGAACCCGACCCATTTGGTCGATCATTAGGATCCGACCAAACACATTAGGTGACCATAGTTGTAACCTTCCGAGGTTATACCTTGTGGTCACAAATGTTAGGCGTTCCAAACGCGTTTTACGCGAACGACGCGTTAAGGTAGCATAAGCTACCTAAACGGGTCGTAATGGGTCACAAGCACTTAGGTTAAGCTTCGTCTTAGTATGTAGGGTTTGTTAAACCATATCACACGAGTTCCTATACTCGTTTGGTTTACGAAACCTCATTCTATCCGATCTTCCGATTTAGGTCCGGTTTATTAACATAGTTACCTATATTAGGTGCCGTTTGATTCCGTGATCTCTAGCATTGCTTGGTGGTTATCTCAATACATCTGAGCAATCTCAGGTGAGTACATAGACCCCTCTTTTACTGTTTTCCAAACTGTTTTGGGGTGGAACACATGTGCCTACTTGTTACTTTCCTGCTTTCCTGTTTTCACATCATATACTGCTATGTTCGTTAGTACATTATAGTACATGATTTCATTACATCTTATGCTAGGTGTGCCCATTGTGTGCATTACTTGGTACATTGTTTTACATTACACTTCATGCTAGGTATGCCCATTGTGTGCATTACTTAGTACATCGTTTTACATGACATTTCATGCTAGGTATGCCCATTGTGTGCATTACTTAGTACATCGTTTTATATGACATTTCATGCTAGGTATGCCCATTGTGTGCATTACTTAGTACATCGTTTTACATGACATTTTATGCTAGGTATGCCCATTGTGTGCATTACTTAGTACATCGTTTTACATGACATTTCACGCTATGTATGTTCATTTGATTACATACTTAGTGCATTGTTTTCACATGCTCACATTTTGTTATGACATTTGGTTTGTTTACATGGGACAATATATCCATTAACATTAGCTACGCCGTTCGTTAGTAGGTAGTGGTACCATAGGAATTGACAACTCCCGTTCCGGACATCCCAGGGTAAGGGGACAGAAAGGAATGACCGAATTCGTTGACATTAAGACAGATAGACCTTTAATTTGTTTAAAGGGTTTTATCACCACAGTCGCCAGGCTTGGATGTATGCATTTTTACAATACCACATAAATGTTCATATTAAATAGTTGCATGCATTTACACAAAACATAGCTTTGATTTAAACCAAGTTTTACTTCAATACTTTGTTTTTGTGCATATGGTTTAGTTGAGACATTTCACTTGCCATACATGACATTTTGACTTAGACATTTTACACAAAGACATTTGACATGGATATTTGACATAGACATTTGACATGGATAATTGACATAGACATTTGACATGATTTACACTTGACATATTATTCAATACATTTGACAATTTGTTTAAACATAGACTTCTTACATTGGTTGGTTTTGTTTGATTAAGTGATTAAGTAACGATGCGTGTGTAATATGATACAAGCATGGTGGATACGCCGCTGGTACTTCCTATATATAAGTGTTTGTATGGTATTACATGGCGTAACGTTATTTGAATCATTTCAGTTTGAGACATAGAACATTTTATACAAATAACATACTTTTCACAAGACATTGATTTACAAAACAACTTATCTTATACAAACACATCTTTTTACATGGTCATTTATTTAACTGACAATTACTTATACATATCATCTGATCTTATTGTTTTCAATGATTTACAAGACAAAGCAAATAACAAGGTTCATGACTAAACATTTTCTCAAACATAAGTCATGAATCTTATTTTCACAAAACCTATGTATCTCACAGGCATTTTTATGCTGACGTACCTATTTTCACATGTGTTTTCAGGTGCTTTTCCATAGGATGTTGATCACGATACTAGGGCGGACCTGTGCCTTAGAAACTTTAAAAGAAGATAGACTATGTTTAATTATGTTCTGAACTCTTTAATTTCCTGTTTGAAACAATGAAACACCCTTGTTTAATAATTAAATAAAACTTTGTATGCCATGGTTATGAGACAATTAATTCTGTCGCAACACGCCCCGATGTTTCCGCCGCGATTTGTTGTTTTACGCGGTCGGGTTGTGACAGAAGAGTTGGTATCAGAGCCAATGGTTATAGGGAATTAGGTTATTAGTAATGCTTTGACCTAGACTATAACTTTTCTAGGAACCTAACACAAGTTATCTTGTGTTTAGATCTTAAAACATGTACATCACCTATCCTTAGGTGATTAACAAAACAAGGAACCAAAATTTTTCCGAAACGATTTTTGAAAAACAATCATCTGTTTTTGAATAAATTTTTACAAGGTTTTGAACCCTCTATTGTAAGGTTTTGAACTCTCTTTTATATGGTTTTGAACCCTTTTCAGTTTGATTAAATTTTTGGCCTTGTGCCTTCAAATTTTCAAAATCCCGTCAAACGTTTTGGGTTTTAAATAATGTGAACATGTGCAAACTGGAAGGGTGAATGCCTGTATTCTGGGTTTTCTGTCTAGGCAAGCACTTCGTATACATCTCAACCAGACGCGAGACCAGTTGTGCTTACCTGGGAATTCTTGGAGTGAGTGTTCACTTATAGGCGAGCATGTCTTCATTATACATTATTTTTGACCCATTTACTTTGATTAGTCGCTGTGTGTTGTTTGTTTGCTCTGTGATACGGACGAATGACCACCATATTTGCTTTTGTTGATTTTGTTTCATCTCATTCTTTTCATCCAATCATCTCACTCGTTCTTTTCATGTTTTCCTCTTTTAGAATGCCTCCTCGACGCGAGAATCAGATAGCAACTGCCGAGCTGGCAGAAATTATTGCGCAGCAGATGGCTGCTCAATTTCCAAATCTCTTTGCTCAATGGAACCAGGCCAACAACAACAACAACAATGTTCCATGCAAATACAAGGATTTTAACCAGGCTAAACCACTCAAGTTTAGTGGTTCTGAGGGAGCGACTGGGCTTCTTCAGTGGTTCGAGAGTATAGAGAATACTTTTCGCCATGTGCAGTGTCCGGATAATCGCAAGGTCGAGTTCTCCTCGAGCGTATTTCAGAAGAGGGCCTTGACATGGTGGAACGGGGTTATGAGAGACCAGGGTGCAGAAGTTGCTCTCGCACAGACATGGGCTGAACTTAGAGCCCTTATGATGAGGGAATTCTGTCCTCGCCATGAACAGCGAGCGTTGGAGAAAGAGTTTGATGTTTTGAAGCAAGATAGTGGTGAGCACAGGGCTTATACTGATCGGTTTGAAGAGTTGAGTTTGCTTTGCCCAACAATGGTCACCCCACTCGACAAGGCTATCGAGAGATACATCGATGGCCTACCTGACTCGGTACAAGACATTCTTACTGGTAGTAACCCTGCCACACTTCGTCAGGCGATCGAGTTATCTGCGACATTGACTGAGTCGCAGATCAGGAAGAACAAGTTACACCGGAAGGGTGACAAGGGCAAGAAGCAGTCGGCTGACAAAGAAGATAGCAAGAAAGGTCAAAACTTGAATGGAAAGAACTCTGGTTCTTCGAAGAGGTCAAAGAAGCGTAAGGCTTCCCAAAATTTTGCTATCACTGCCCAAGCTAATCAGGCAGCTCTCAACCAACCTGCACAGCCTCCAGCGAAGAGACCCTATTCAGGGAATGCACCTTTGTGCAATAGATGCAACAGTCACCACCAGCCGCAACTTCCATGCCGTTTCTGTACTAACTGTGGGAAATCAGGCCATCTCGCCAATTTTTGTCGATCTGCTCAGAATCCCTCGGTTCAGAACCCGGCTCAACAAGTTGCTCAGCCTCCTGCTCCGCAACAGGGTCAAGCTGCAAGACCACAATACCCACCAGGTGCTTGTTACAATTGTGGAGATCTGACCCACTACAGGAACCGGTGTCCAAGGCTAGCCAACCAGAACCAGAACCAGAACCAGAACCAGAATCCAGCTCCGGCTCGAGGCCGAGTTTTTAACATGAATGCCCAAGAGGCACAGGCTGACGATAATGTGGTGAACGGTACGTTCTTTATTAATAATCAGCCTGCATCTGTTCTTTTCGATTCTGGTGCCGATAAAAGTTTCGTGTCTTTGTCCTTTGAGCAAATGCTTCGCGTGTCTAGAACGAAACTAGGCAAATCTTTGACAGTAGAGGTTGCTAGTGGTGAACCCATTATTCTTGATTCTGTTCTTCACAACTGCCAGTTGAATCTTAACGACCATCTTTTTCCTATTGACCTCGCGCCTATGCAACTTGGAAGCTTTGACGTTATTGTGGGAATGGATTGGTTATCCAAGCATCACGCAGAGATAGTTTGTTCTAAGAAGATTGTTCGTGTGCCACTTTCGACAGGCGAGATCCTGCAAGTTCAAGGTGAGAAGCCTATCGGTGGTCTCAGACTCATGTCTTGTTTTAAAGCTCGGAAGTATCTGCAGAAGAACTATGTGGCTTTCTTAGCCCATGTTACAGAAGATAAAGGCAAGGGTAAGTCTATTTCAGATATTCCTGTCATTCGGGATTATTCTGAAGTGTTCCCTGAAGATTTACCTGGTCTACCTCCAGCACGCCAAGTCGAGTTCCGCATTGATCTCGTACCTGGTGCAAATCCCATAGCAAGAGCTCCATATCGTCTTGCACCGTCTGAGATGCAAGAGTTGTCTAAACAGCTTCAGGAGCTCTCTGACAAAGGTTTTATACGTCCTAGTTTTTCACCCTGGGGTGCTCCCGTTCTTTTTGTCAAGAAGAAGGATGGATCCTTTAGAATGTGTATCGATTATCGTGAGCTTAACAAGCTTACCATCAAGAATCGATATCCTCTACCTCGCATAGATGATCTCTTTGATCAGCTGCAAGGCGCTTCTTATTTTTCGAAGATTGATCTGCGATCTGGATATCATCAACTTCGGGTGCAAGAAGAAGACATTCCGAAGACAGCATTCCGTACTCGTTATGGACATTATGAATTCACAGTCATGCCATTCGGTTTGACTAATGCTCCTGCTGTTTTCATGGACTTAATGAATAGGGTCTGCAAACCTTATTTGGATCAGTTCGTCATTGTTTTTATCGATGACATCTTAATTTACTCTAAGACGCGAGCTGATCACGAGCAGCATCTTCGTCTTACTCTGGAACTCCTGAAGAAAGAGCAACTTTTCGCCAAATTCTCCAAGTGCGAATTTTGGCTTAAAGAAGTTCAATTTTTGGGACACATTATCAACGAACGAGGTGTTCATGTAGATCCCTCCAAGATCAGCGCGATTAAGGATTGGGATACACCTACTACTCCTACTGAAGTTCGTTCTTTTCTTGGTCTAGCGGGTTATTATCGCCGCTTCATTGAAAACTTCTCTAAGATTGCAGTTCCTCTAACTGCTCTAACTCAGAAGAAAATGCCCTTTTACTGGGGATTCAAACAAGAGGAAGCTTTTCAACACCTGAAGCAGAAGCTTTGCGATGCGCCTGTTCTATCATTGCCTGAGGGTGATGATGATTTTGTTGTGTATTGTGATGCATCGAAATTGGGTCTTGGCTGTGTTCTTATGCAAAGGAACAAAGTCATAGCCTATGCATCAAGACAATTGAAGATACATGAGAAGAACTACACCACTCACGATCTTGAGTTGGGTGCAGTAGTCTTTGCTCTAAAGATCTGGAGACACTATTTGTACGGAACAAAATGTGTGGTTTTCACAGACCACAAAAGTCTTCAGCATATCTTCAACCAGAAAGAACTCAACATGAGACATCGACGTTGGGTTGAGCTTTTAAACGACTACGACTGCGAAATTCGCTACCATCCTGGTAAGGCGAATGTCGTGGCTGATGCATTGAGTCGTAAGGAACGTACTAAGCTTCATTGTGTACGTGTTCAATCTGTCATTCAAGCTCGATCCGATATTCAAGCACGCATTTCTCAGGCTCAACAATCTTGTGTTGCACAAGGTTTGATGAATAAGGAATTTCCTTATCACATAACGCCTGCTCTGGAACTGAAGGACAATGGATCATATTACTTCATGGACCGTTTGTGGGTCCCAAGCCAGGATGATCTTCGTACCTTGCTTATGGATGAAGCCCATAAGTCTCGCTATTCTATTCATCCGGGCTCAGATAAGATGTATAAGGATCTTCGTATTCACTATTGGTGGCCTGGTATGAAGAAAGACATTGCCTTATACGTATCAAAATGCCTTACTTGTCTTAAGGTTAAGGCTGAACATCAACGTCCTTCGGGTTTATTGGAGCAACCAGAGATCCCAGTTTGGAAATGGGAAAACATTACTATGGATCTTGTTACCAAACTCCCGCGCACAAAGAAAGGTCATGATGCCATCTGGGTAGTCGTTGATCGTCTTACAAAGTCAGCACATTTCTTGCCAATCCGCGAGGATTTTCCTACTGACAGACTTGCTCAAATCTATGTAGATGAAATTGTGGCTCGACATGGTGTTCCTTTGAACATCATTTCTGACAGAGATGCTCGTTTCACTTCTCACTTTTGGAGAACCATGCAATCTGCTATGGGGACCCAACTTAATCTGAGCACAGCTTATCATCCGCAAACGGATGGTCAATCTGAGAGAACAATCCAGACTCTGGAGGATATGCTAAGAGCTTGTGTGATCGATTTTGGTGGTAGCTGGGATTCACATCTTAAATTAATTGAATTCTCCTACAACAACAGTTATCACACTAGCATCAAAATGGCTCCTTTCGAAGCTCTCTATGGTCGAAAATGTCGTTCACCAGTCTGCTGGAATGAGATTGGCGAGGCTCAACTTACTGGACCTGCCCTCATTTTAGAGACAACTGACAAGGTCAAGAAGGTTCGTGATAACCTTCAGGCAGCTAGAAACCGTCAGAAGATTTACGCGGACCCAAAACGCAAAGCCTTTGAATTTCAAGTCGGTGATCGAGTATTACTTAAGGTCTCACCTTGGAAAGGTGTGATCAGATTTGGAAAGAAAGGAAAACTTGCACCTAGATACGTTGGACCATTCAAGATCGTCGAAAGAATCGGAAAGGTAGCCTACAAACTTGAGTTACCTCCTGAACTAGGAAATGTTCATCCAACTTTTCACGTGTCCAATCTCAAGAAGTGTACAGCTGATGAGAACTTCTCCATACCGCTTGACGAAATTCGTGTTAGCAAAACACTGAAATTTGTTGAGAGACCAGTGGAAATCATGGAACGTGAAGTCAAGTGGCTTAAACGCAAGCGCATTCCTTTGGTCAAAGTTCGCTGGGAAGCTAAACGTGGACCTGAGTTTACTTGGGAACGCGAAGATCAAATGAAGGCGAAATATCCACATCTTTTTCCACGAGTTTCCTCTAAATAAATTTCGGGACGAAATTTCCACAAGTAGGGGAGACTGTAACAACTGTGCTTGTAATCACTATGAACAGTTCTGTTATCAATAAAACAATGTTATTTGATCACAATGTTTGTTTTGTTATGTTTTACATTTTTCATGTTTTGACTTTTATGTAATTTCAAACTCTACATCGCTTTCTGGAGAGTTATACGCAAACTAGTGCGTAAACGTACTCAGTTTAATGCGACAAATACTCCGGAACATCAACATATACTTAACATACCTTAAATAACCCTTACATAACTTAGAAATGAGTTTTGAAGGCTTTGGTATGTCAAAAACAAGTTAGTTCGCTTACAGGGACTAAACTTGACAAACTGCGAAAGTATGACGATTCGTACTGGAACAGACATTCCGGAACTTGATCATAAGTTAAACATACCCTAAATATCCTTTACATAGCTTAGAAATATGCTTTGAGGGGTACGGTATGCTAAAATAAACTTTATGCTCATTCAGGGACTAAAAGTGTCAAAAAGTGCACACGTTTGCACTTTCGCGCATATCTTACGTTTTGAATACATCCGGACATCCAAAAATTTATGTAAGCACTAAAATATTTTATTTTAGTGTTTGGCATAAGAAAAATCCATTCGTCGCGTCATTTGGATCGTTTTTCGCGCTTATGCGCATACCGTCGTAATTAAGCGAACATCGCGATCGTACGACCAAACGAACCGACATCCGAGATATTTTTGAGCATTTTTCATGTTTCCTATACTTTAACATCCTTGTGAAGCTTAAAAATGGGCTTGACGGGTGTTAGAAGTGCCAAAACACGACGATACGCACACAGGAACCAAAACTGCAAAACTGCTAAAATAATAAAAAAAATAGAAAAAAAAATATAAAAAAATGCATAAACTCATTTATTCAGCCCTTAACATCTCCCAAAGGCCAAATGACACTTGTTAAACTCCTATGGTGTCCATTTTTAGCCACCACAACTTTGTGACAAGTGTACGGCTCGGATCGTGGCACGATATTCAAGAAACGATCCTAACGGCTCTACTTTTCCTATAAATACCCATCACATTTTCACCTCATTCCTCACAAATCTGATTAAAAGTGCTCTAAGTTGAAGCAAATCACTTCATACCTGAGCTACTCGATCAAGATTTACTAGCGGGGACCCTTTGTAAGTGTTCCTTCGTTCTTTTATCGCTTTTATAGCCCGAAAGTCGAACTATGTTTGACTTTCTGCATTGACCAGTTTATGGTCGATGCGAAGTTCGTTTGAACTTCATAACGTGAGCGTGATCACGATGGTTATAGTCCCTAGTGACTATACCTACTGATTACCACGTTATCTAGGCTCAGTGACGAGCCGTAGTTTCGGGCAGAATACGTATTCTTGCGTATTTTGTAACCAAACTACTCGTGAGCATCAAAACCGTTTGTTTTGATGCCAAACCTGTTTTCTAAACTTAGTTAAGCATGTTCTAACATGCTTAGCTCGTCACTGTTAGTATAGTGCTTAGATAGGGTCGTAAGGTAAGCGATCTAAACGATCGCTTATACTTTCGAACCCGACCCATTTGGTCGATCATTAGGATCCGACCAAACACATTAGGTGACCATAGTTGTAACCTTCCGAGGTTATACCTTGTGGTCACAAATGTTAGGCGTTCCAAACGCGTTTTACGCGAACGACGCGTTAAGGTAGCATAAGCTACCTAAACGGGTCGTAATGGGTCACAAGCACTTAGGTTAAGCTTCGTCTTAGTATGTAGGGTTTGTTAAACCATATCACACGAGTTCCTATACTCGTTTGGTTTACGAAACCTCATTCTATCCGATCTTCCGATTTAGGTCCGGTTTATTAACATAGTTACCTATATTAGGTGCCGTTTGATTCCGTGATCTCTAGCATTGCTTGGTGGTTATCTCAATACATCTGAGCAATCTCAGGTGAGTACATAGACCCCTCTTTTACTGTTTTCCAAACTGTTTTGGGGTGGAACACATGTGCCTACTTGTTACTTTCCTGCTTTCCTGTTTTCACATCATATACTGCTATGTTCGTTAGTACATTATAGTACATAATTTCATTACATCTTATGCTAGGTGTGCCCATTGTGTGCATTACTTGGTACATTGTTTTACATTACACTTCATGCTAGGTATGCCCATTGTGTGCATTACTTAGTACATCGTTTTACATGACATTTCATGCTAGGTATGCCCATTGTGTGCATTACTTAGTACATCGTTTTATATGACATTTCATGCTAGGTATGCCCATTGTGTGCATTACTTAGTACATCGTTTTACATGACATTTTATGCTAGGTATGCCCATTGTGTGCATTACTTAGTACATCGTTTTACATGACATTTCACGCTATGTATGTTCATTTGATTACATACTTAGTGCATTGTTTTCACATGTTCACATTTTGTTATGACATTTGGTTTGTTTACATGGGACAATATATCCATTAACATTAGCTACGCCGTTCGTTAGTAGGTAGTGGTACCATAGGAATTGACAACTCCCGTTCCGGACATCCCAGGGTAAGGGGACAGAAAGGAATGACCGAATTCGTTGACATTAAGACAGATAGACCTTTAATTTGTTTAAAGGGTTTTATCACCACAGTCGTCAGGCTTGGATGTATGCATTTTTACAATACCACATAAATGTTCATATTAAATAGTTGCATGCATTTACACAAAACATAGCCTTGATTTAAACCAAGTTTTACTTCAATACTTTGTTTTTGTGCATATGGTTTAGTTGAGACATTTCACTTGCCATACATGACATTTTGACTTAGACATTTTACACAAAGACATTTGACATGGATATTTGACATAGACATTTGACATGGATAATTGACATAGACATTTGACATGATTTACACTTGACATATTATTCAATACATTTGACAATTTGTTTAAACATAGACTTCTTACATTGGTTGGTTTTGTTTGATTAAGTGATTAAGTAACGATGCGTGTGTAATATGATACAAGCATGGTGGATACGCCGCTGGTACTTCCTATATATAAGTGTTTGTATGGTATTACATGGCGTAACGTTATTTGAATCATTTCAGTTTGAGACATAGAACATTTTATACAAATAACATACTTTTCACAAGACATTGATTTACAAAACAACTTATCTTATACAAACACATCTTTTTACATGGTCATTTATTTAACTGACAATTACTTATACATATCATCTGATCTTATTGTTTTCAATGATTTACAAGACAAAGCAAATAACAAGGTTCATGACTAAACATTTTCTCAAACATAAGTCATGAATCTTATTTTCACAAAACCTATGTATCTCACAGGCATTTTTATGCTGACGTACCTATTTTCACATGTGTTTTCAGGTGCTTTTCCATAGGATGTTGATCACGATACTAGGGCGGACCTGTGCCTTAGAAACTTTAAAAGAAGATAGACTATGTTTAATTATGTTCTGAACTCTTTAATTTCCTGTTTGAAACAATGAAACACCCTTGTTTAATAATTAAATAAAACTTTGTATGCCATGGTTATGAGACAATTAATTCTGTCGCAACACGCCCCGATGTTTCCGCCGCGATTTGTTGTTTTACGCGGTCGGGATGTGACATTTTCCCTATACGGGCTTGGGTTACGGTACATAGCGTACCGCTTGATCGAGCATCAAATCTTCCACGCTTAGTGGTTAATTGAATAGTTTGATCGGCTCGTTTTAAACAGATGTGTTTACTTTACAGCCTTTGGGGGGTTAATGACCATGTCCCGGATATCCTTGGCATTATCTTACGAGATAGCCACGACCTGAGCACGGGGTGTAGGCGTACTCCCGTGTATAACTCACATAAGTTGTGTGTCTGTTGATCTTTAACCCGGAATACGTTCCGGGCTACTGAACGCATAAGTAACATGTAAATCGTTCACAAGATTATAATATTAAATAATTCTCCCAAGTTAAACAAAAATGTTTATGCCATGTGCAACCAAACAAATTTTCAATCATTTTATAAAATGAGTCAGTTGAATGTATTTACCAGTGTAAACTGACGTATTTTCCCAAAAAGATTAAATGCAGGTACTAGGCGAAATAGGCTGGGATTCTCCTAAGCATCATTAGAAGTCTCGCAAACTTAGAGATGCCGGAGTCTGTTGAACCATAAACAATATTTTTACTATTCGATCCTACTGTGGATAAACACCGGATAATTGTGACTTTGTTTACAATAAATAAATTCGGTTGTATCTTATTTTAAATTTGCTTCCGCTGTGCATTATTATATTGTGTTGTTTGACTATTACGTTGCCAACCACGTCACGATACTCCCCCACCGGGCCCACCGGTGACACGTGGAAATCGGGGTGTGACAGGTTGGTATCAGAGCCAACATTGAGTGAATTAAACACTAGCCTTTTGTGTTTAATCTCAGTTACACAATTGCACACATCTAAACTTTTGAGTCTAGACTTATAACATAGGACAAATTCCACTAATGATTGTGTTGTCCTTTATTTAAATTTTGCATATATCTTTGTATTATTATCTCATGCTTTATCTACAGGAATAACGAAAATGCCGCCAAGATTCTTCCGAACACGGGGACGCGGTAAGGGGCCGACAGCCGCCCCAATGATCACGAGGCAGGACCATCCAATACACGGGCTCCGACGGCTACGGAAAGCGAAGACCCTCGCCGAAACCGGCGAAACCAGGTTGAACCAGCCAGACGATCGGTTTCGCATAGCTCGACACCGCCCGCACTTAACCCATATGAACCTCACAACACACAACCTTCATATGTACCTCTACAAAGGTCTTTGTCCCATCATTCCTATGGGGACCCCACACCTGTCTTCAGAGGCCAGTTTAACCCGGCCGATTACTTGCAAGAACCCGTGGGTTTCAACCCACTTGGGCCTGACGATCACTTCTCCGGTGATCAAGCCGACGACATGGACGAGGATACGGACCCCGTCATGCCTGCGAGCGGCACTCCGAACCACCCGATTGAGATCTCCGATGGTTCGTCTTTCCACGGATCACCCTATGGTGGTCCAGATAGCTTCCAGGCTCTATTTGATCAGCAACAGTGGTATTACACACCATCACACCACTCGTCATCACATGGACAGCACCAGCAGCAGCATTCTCAGCAGCACCAAGAGCCACAACCACAGCCGCATCATCAAGATTCTTCTGAGGATCATCGCTTTGTGGCAGTTACGCCACCACCTCCACCGCCACCAGTTCAGCCAGCACCTCCTCAACCGCCAAGGCGTAGGAGAACCGGTGCTCGCATATCTGTGCGACCGGGGGGCTTCACTTTCGATTCCCCACGACAGTCTAGTGCTAGTCACTACCCACCGCACTATGAGGATCCGCAAATGGGTGGACCCTCTAACCCTGCCGTACTACAACCGCCTCCAATGGGTTTTGAAAACCCGCTACCTGCATACCCGGGTGGTATGGGCTACAACCCGTTTGAACCCCCAACGCATCATAATTATGGTTACGGAGAGGCTGATCCGTACTCAGTAGCAGCGAACTATGGCACGCAAGGACCTTATGGGGATCCTTGGGGGGTGAGTTACCCAACACAGGGATACTCGATACCGCCTAGGCCCATCATAAGGACGCAGTCGCAGCCACCACGATTTTCTTCAAATAGGGAGGAAATTTTGCATAGGTTGGAGCAGGTGGAACGGGAAGCACATGAAGAACGAAGGGAAAGGCAAACATTCCTCCAAGGACTGATGGGTCTGATCAAGGGGAAGAACAAGAAGAATCGTTAAATTCTTCCATCACTGATGTATAAGCCCCTACGTGGGTGTAGTTGTTCGTTAAGCCCCTGCGTGGGCATGCTTGTTTGTTTTAAAACCCTACGTGGGTGTGTGTGGTTTGAATAAGTAGTCCCTGCGTGGACATGTATTATATTTAGCCCTTCGAGGGCATGTGTGTTATTTAACCCCTGCAAGGGTGAGTATCTGTTTAACCCCTATGAGGGTAAGATTGAAATTGGAAGACCCGTTTAGGGCAAATGTGTAATATTCTAAAGAAATTAATGGAGTGTTATTTTTATAAATTTCATAGTTGCCATTTGAGCATAAATAAATTATAAATGAAATAAATAAATTAAAATCATTCCTTTTTAAATAAATCTGCCTATGTAATTAAGGATCTAATAGTGTGAAACCTAGCCACGTGTCAAATATAAGACCGGGCCAAAATGGTAAGACCTGTTTAAAAGATTCAAATCCCGGTTAACATCTTAAAACATGTTAACACTCCTGGCAGAAGTGATTCGCTAAAAATCACATGTCATTCTTAAATGAATAAGGATTCTTTAGAAGATTCCTAATCCAGTTTAATGATCTCTGAATCCTGGATTTACATCATCAATTAAGATGATTATACTTAACCATACGTGGTAATATAGTGCTTACGGGCCTTGCTCATTTCTACATGAGCCAAAAGACAGTGGTAGCTATAACTCCCTGTCTAATAAAGGTAATGAACTAGGTTCAAACCTTAAAAGTCTTGATTCTCTAAAGTCATAGCTTATAATTTAAATTGTCCATGTGACCAAGCCTTATGTGCTAATATATATTGTTATTGTTTATGTTTAGGATAAATTTTAATTGAGATCCTAAATTAATACGATTAATAAGTTAGCCAAATATGGTCTCTGTTACCATGGTTAACGAGTTACCCTAAGGGGTAATTCCATAATAAACTCCCAAATAAAATATTGTTCTTGTTTTCTGCAACAGTTCAATACAAATGGCTAACTCTAATGAAGTCAATAGTCATCCGGTGGAGCCAAATGAAAACGCCCAGATTACATTAACGGGTGCGGAACTAAAAGCAATCATAGACGGAGCTATCACACAAGCTTTGGATAGACAATACGACGAATACAGTGGTACTCGGAGTAGGACCCACTCTGTGTCACAGTCAAGGCCAAGGACACATTCTGAGGCTCATAACAAGCCTCCTCCCAAAAAGGATGAGCCAAAGAAAAACGGTGATGATCGCCAGTCCACCAACCACCAAAGTAATCCATCTCAGCAGTTGGTACTGCATCAGGGACACCGTAACAAGGGTTGCACATATAAGTACTTTGTGTCTTGCAAACCCAGGGATTTTACGGGGGAGAAAGGAGCCGTAGACTGCATGACGTGGCTGGATGAAATGGACACGGTCGTGGACATCAGCGGATGCGCTGAAGGTGATGTGGTTAAATTTGTCTCACAGTCCTTCAAGGGTGAGGCATTAGCTTGGTGGAGATCTGTGATGGAGGCCTCAGGAAAGATCCCGTTGTATAGCATGACTTGGGATCAATTTATCGCCCTGATCAAAGAAAATTTCTGCCCGCAACATGAGGTGGAAAAGATAGAATATGACTTCCTATCACTGGTTATGAGGAACCTCGATTGTCAAGCTTATCTGACAAGCTTCAATACACTATCCCGGTTGGTACCTTATCTGGTAACCCCGGAGCCTAAAAGGATCGCTCGTTTTATTGGTGGACTAGAGCCCGAGATCAAGGCCAGTGTAAAAGCTTCTCGGCCAGTTACCTTCAGGTCTGTAACTGACCTTTCCCTATCCCTCACACTGGATGCGGTCCGACAGAGATCGCAGAGGAATAAGGCGGCCGAGAAGAGGAAGCATGATGATGACGGTTCGCGTAGGTCGAACAAGAAGCACCGTGGGAGCGGTGATCACAAGAAGGGATCAGATTCGAAGAAAGATGGGCATCGTTCTAGGGAGAAGCCCACATGCAAAACTTGCAAGAAACAGCACTTTGGAAAGTGCAGATTCGAATCAACCTCGAATAACGAGTCCAGGTCTTTCGCTTGTGGGTTGTGCAAGTCCAAGGAACACAAAACCTTGGATTGCAAGAAGATGAAAGATGCAACGTGTTACCGTTGCAACGAAAAGGGCCACATAAAGACTAACTGCCCTAAATACAACAAGAAGCCAGAGGAGGCTAAGAAGACCAATGCCAGAGTCTTCAGGATGGATGCGAAGGAAGCTGTGCAGGATGATAACGTCATAACAGGTACTTTCCTTGTAAATGATGTTTTTGCAAGAGTACTTTTTGATTCAGGCGCAGATAAGTCCTTCGTAGATCATAAATTCTGTGAATTATTAAATTTACCTGTCAAAACCCTAAAAGTAAACTATGAGGTAGAGTTAGCAGATGGTACCATAGAAACCGTCTCTACTATGTTAGATGGATGTGCTATATCCATTAAGAACCATTCTTTTCCTCTGTCTCTACTTCCGTTTAAATTGGCTGGTTTTGACATAGTTCTGGGTATGGATTGGTTATCTCATAACCAGGCCCAAATCGTCTGTAACCAGAAACAGGTGGTAATAAAGACTCCGTCTGGTGAATCACTTACCATTCGGGGAGATACCCAGTACGGACTGCCTGAGCACGTGACTATGCTCAAGGCTTCAAAGTGTTTGAAAAAGGGGTGTGTCATCTACATGGCACAGGTGATTATTGATGAGCCTAAACCGAAGTTAGAAGACATCCCTGTCATCTCAGAATACCCAGAAGTGTTTCCTGAAGATCTACCTGGCCTACCACCAGATAGACAAGTCGAATTCAGGATAGATATCATTCCCGGAGCTGCACCAGTTGCTAGAGCACCATACAGATTGGCACCCACCGAAATGAAGGAGTTGCGGACGCACCTAGATGAATTGCTGGCTAAGGGTTTCATTCGACCTAGTTCATCTCCTTGGGGAGCGCCAATCCTGTTTGTCAAGAAGAAGGATGGGTCGATGCGTCTGTGCATCGACTATCGCGAGCTTAATAAAGTCACGATCAAGAACAGATATCCATTGCCCAGGATCGACGATTTGTTCGATCAGCTGCAAGGGGCAAGTTACTTCTCAAAGATTGATCTGAGGTCAGGCTACCATCAGCTGAAGGTCAAAGATGAAGACGTACACAAGACTGCATTTAGGACTCGTTACGGTCACTACGAGTTTCTAGTGATGCCTTTTGGGCTCACCAATGCACCGGCTGCGTTCATGGATCTCATGAATCGCGTTTGCAAGCCGCACTTAGATAAATTCGTCATCGTTTTCATCGATGACATTCTCATTTATTCTAAGAACAAAGCTGACCACGAGAAACATCTTCGATGTATTCTCAAACTTCTGCATAAGGAGAAGCTCTATGCCAAATTCTCCAAGTGTGAATTTTGGCTTAGGGAAGTCCAATTTCTTGGACATGTGGTCAGTGAGCATGGTATCCAGGTGGATCCCGCTAAGGTTGAAGCAGTAATGAACTGGCAAGAGCCGAAAACGCCTACAGAGATTCGTAGCTTCCTGGGTTTGGCAGGATATTATCGGCGTTTCATTGAAAAATTTTCAAGGATTGCGGCACCTCTAACCTCCTTAACTAAGAAAAAGGTTAAGTTTGTTTGGGGCCCTAAGCAGCAAGAGTCCTTCGATGTTTTAAGACAAAAGTTGAGCAACGCTCCTGTGCTTACCTTACCAGAAGGCGCTGAAGAATTTGTAGTTTATTGTGATGCATCACACATTGGCATGGGGTGTGTGCTTATGCAGAAAGGCAAGGTGATTGCCTATGCATCACGACAGTTAAAGGTGCACGAAAAGAATTACACCACCCATGACTTGGAATTGGGTGCCGTTGTGTTCGCGCTAAAACTGTGGAGGCATTATCTTTATAGAATCAAGTTTGTGATCTTTTCTGATCACAAGAGCCTCCAGCATCTGTTTAACCAGAAAGAATTAAACATGAGGCAACGCCGTTGGATGGAAACTTTGAATGATTATGATTGTGAAATCAAATACCATCCCGGCAAAGCGAATGTAGTCGCTGATGCCTTGAGCAGAAAGGAAAGGGTTAAACCCATTCGCATTAACGCCAAGCGTATGGAGATAAAGAACAGTTTGATAGAAAGGGTGTTAGCTGCACAGAAGGAAGCTGTGTTGGAAGCTAACTATCCTAATGAAAAGTTAGGAGTGACTGAGGAGCAGTTGACTCTTAGCAAGGATGGAATCTTACGGTTAAACGGACGAATATGGGTTCCAATTTTTGGAGGACTTCGTGATGTCATCCTCCAAGAAGCCCATAGTTCCAAATACTCCATTCATCCTGGAGCTGATAAGATGTACCAGGATTTAAAGGCAAATTATTGGTGGATAGGCTTGAAAAAGTCTGTAGCCGCCCATGTAGCAAAATGCTTGACATGTGCGCAAGTCAAAGCTGAGCATCAGAAACCGTCAGGTTTGCTACAACAGCCTGAACTTCCTACGTGGAAGTGGGAAATGGTAACTATGGACTTTATTACCAAGTTACCCAAGACAAGGAAAGGCAATGATACAATATGGGTTATAGTTGACAGACTGACTAAGTCAGCTCATTTCTTACCCATCAAGGAGACTTATAGCTCCGACATGTTAGCCCAGTTATACGTTGATAAGATTGTAGCCCTACATGGCATACCTGTAGCTATTATCTCTGACCGGGATACTAGGTACACGTCACATTTTTGGAAGAGTTTCCAGCAATCTTTGGGCACACGTTTAAACTTTAGTACGGCTTACCATCCTCAGACTGACGGTCAGAGTGAGCGTACTATTCAAACGTTGGAGGACATGCTACGTGCATGTGCGATCGAATTGGAAGGTAGCTGGGATAAGAACCTACCATTGATTGAATTCTCCTACAACAATAGCTACCATACCAGCATAAAGGCTGCGCCTTTTGAGGCATTATACGGTAGAAAGTGTAGATCGCCAGTTTGTTGGGCGGAAGTTGGAGAAGTACAATTATCAGGACCAGAAATTGTATTCGAAACGACGGACAAGATTGTCCAGATTCGTAACAATCTCCAAGCTGCCCGGAATAGGCAGAAGAGTTACGCGGATCCAAGTCGTAAGGATTTCCATTTCGAAGTAGGTGAAAAAGTCCTACTTAAAGTGTCACCCTGGAAAGGAGTGATGCGGTTTGGTAAGAAAGGAAAACTAAGTCCGAGATACATAGGACCTTTCAAGGTTATCGAACGTATCGGGTCAGTCGCCTATAAGTTGGACTTACCAGAAGAGCTCAGTGGAATTCACAATGTGTTCCACATCTGCAATCTAAAGAAGTGTTCCGCTGACGAAACACATGTCATGCCACATACAGATGTGCAGATAGACGCGAGCTTAAAATTTGTTGAAAAACCTGTGTCGATTGAAGATCGACAGGTAAGAAAGCTTCGGAGAAAGCATATACCTTTTGTTAAGGTCAAATGGGATGCCCGTAGAGGTCCCGATTTCACGTGGGAGGTTGAATCCACGATGAAAGAAAAGTACCCTTACCTGTTTCAGTAAATCTCGGGTCGAGATTTATTTTAAGGGGGTGAGGATGTAACACCTCGAAAATCTCGGGTTTAATAATAAAATGACACGTGTCATGTAAGACAAAACGCGTTGAAAAACCCGGATTTAATAAAGATGTTTCGGTAGGATTAAAGTGGCGTCATGTTAAATTGTTACCTCTGAACGACCTCAAGTATAAATCCCAAGACCCGATTAAATGTTATATCCATCTTGTATACCCTCAGTACAGAAATTATTGATTATAATAGGACCCCAAGTGCATGATGTGATCCTACTAAGAAAAAGCAATGGTAACACTTGGTTTTCGGGTCTTGTTTTTAGAACCTAAGCAAACAAATGCAAATGGTAGGGTAAGGAACTGTACTAGACACATTATAGAGGTCCCTCAATGTTGTTTTGAGGTCACAAAGTCGGATAATGGGATTGCATAGTCAACACACCAAAGAAAAGTCAAAAGTTGTGGCTGAGGTGAAGCTTACGGACCGTAGCACTGGCAGCCTTACGGTCCGTAAGGTAGCTGCCAGCGACCAGAAACCTTCTGCAGCAGGTTTATCGCGATTGTGACCTGTTTGTTCGGTTTTTATCAGTTATAAACGACCCCTAAACTATCCTAGAGCACTAGGACAAGTGTTGAATGGTTGTGGATTGTCCTAGAGTTAGTTGTCAAGCAATTGTGGTGGATCCAAGTGTTATATAAAGCCACATTGTTGCAACATACATTTTCACTCTTGCAACTGATCTTTGGAGCATTCCTGGAGCAAAGGAACTCTCCCTTCTGATCAAAATTCGTGCATTGGACTATTGTAAGTCTACTAGTTCTTATTTGGTTGAGTTTAGCTTAGTTAATTAGCTAAAAGTCAAACCGTCGTAATTACGGTTTGACTTCGAGATTAGTCACTAATGACTCAGTCTTATCTCGAATTAAAAGTAGTTTTAGAATGGTATTTATGTGGGTAATAAAACCCCAAAAGGGTTTCCCCTGATCACCATCCTAAACAGGTCAAATGTCGGGTCAAAGCTTTACTTAAAAAGTCAACATATAGCTTAAATTGTCATTTATGCATAATTAGCTATCTAGGACATTTGTAACCTGTTTGAACATTGTTATAACTTAGAAATAAGTATAAGAACATGTCCCAACATGTTCAACCCGACTATTTCCTGTTTAGACCCGGTTCGGAACCGAAAGTCACATAGTTTGACTTTCCGATTGACTTTCAGTTCTGACCCGTTTGGGCATATTTTAGAAATGCCTCAGAGCTTAAATTGGATTAGGATACATGTTAGAACAACCCTCTGTGATCATACACCTTGGTTCACTAGTTATCCAATTAATATGCAAATTTCCGTTAAATGCTCATACGTTGACCATTATGCCCTTATTACCTTAAAACATGATTTATGAAAATGTAAAAGTGTAGAAACCTTGAATATTGATATAAAGACTTGCATGCAAAGTTTGACATCAGTTTGACTTATAGATTAAGAGTTATGCTCGTTATCGCTAAACTAATGCTTTATGTTAACATAATGGCGTAATTAGCGTATAGCCTAGTTAAACATGCTTTTTGGTATCAAACGAATTACCCACTAATATAATATAATATTTTGGGAATTTTAAATATTTTTAATTAATTTTAGGCTGAGCATAACTCATAGTCATAGGCTTAACCCGTTAATTGTCGGTTTTGCCCTTACGGGCCATAAAATGAGTTTTACTTATCAAAACGACTCCAAACCTTTTTCTACTGATTGGTTATGATAAATAAACTATTTTAAGACTTCTGGAAATGCAAAAATATCAGATTTAAGTATGAAACCCGGAAATGGCCTTTAATCGCCATAATTAGCGTTTTTAACGCATAGTATGTCTTAATATCACATTAGACATACCCGGGTTGATACCTACTGATATAAGAAGCAAATTATCATATTTTAACAGTAAGCAAAAGTTGATGAACTCAGACTTCAGTTTTGAGCTTGTCGGCTTATGTGAAATTACCAAAATACCCCTACGGGGCCTAGTTTGGTTAAATATGATAAATTTCACGTACATGACTTAGCCTACTGTTATAACACATTAAAATAAGTATGTTTGCTGTTTACATCAGACCTGTAACTCAGTTGAACATATAAGCGCTTTTACAAACTTTAAAATGACCAAACTACCCCTACTAGGCATAGTTTGTGTTTAAATTAGTTCGGGGCATAACGAAAGACATCCTACTGATGTTACAACATATTTGAAGCATATTAACTTAGGAAACCAGTATATGGCTCTTACGGATACCCGTTACGCATATTACGCGTTCGGCTCGGTTTATGTAACAAGTTTACATAAATTAGCCGAAACGGGTCAAACCTTATCGGTTTTATCTAAAAATCCAGAATGTGAATAATAAACCCATATTAAACAAGTCTTCAAACTTGTCGGGTCTGAATCACATTCTATCCGGTCATCGCTTAATCGTGCGTACGAACCGTATCTTCAAAACTAGCCGGTCTAAGCTTAAGCATAATTAAAGACCCGCTAGGATTCTAATAGGTTATATTTAACCTTCGTTCCAGATTAGGAGAAACAGTAAAAGCTACTTGCTATTTGACTATTGTGACTATACTTTACATCAAGGTAAATACTTTTAACTTATTTTCCCTATACGGGCTTGGGTTACGGTACATAGCGTACCGCTTGATCGAGCATCAAATCTTCCACGCTTAGTGGTTAATTGAATAATTTGATCGGCTCGTTTTAAACAGATGTGTTTACTTTACAGCCTTTGGGGGGTTAATGACCATGTCCCGGATATCCTCGGCATTATCTTACGAGATAGCCACGACCTGAGCACGGGGTGTAGGCGTACTCCCGTGTATAACTCACATAAGTGGTGTGTCTATTGATCTTTAACCCGGAATACGTTCCGGGCTACTGAACGCATAAGTAACATGTAAATCGTTCACAAGATTATAATATTAAATAATTCTCCCAAGTTAAACAAAAATGTTTATGCCATGTGCAACCAAACAAATTTTCAATCATTTTATAAAATGAGTCAGTTGAATGTATTTACCAGTGTAAACTGACGTATTTTCCCAAAAAGATTAAATGCAGGTACTAGGCGAAATAGGCTGGGATTCTCCTAAGCATCATTAGAAGTCTCGCAAACTTAGAGATGCCGGAGTCTGTTGAACCATAAACAATATTTTTACTATTCGATCCTACTGTGGATAAACACCGGATAATTGTGACTTTGTTTACAATAAATAAATTCGGTTGTATCTTATTTTAAATTTGCTTCCGCTGTGCATTATTATATTGTGTTGTTTGACTATTACGCTGCCAACCACGTCACGATACTCCCCCACCGGGCCCACCGGTGACACGTGGAAATCGGGGTGTGACAGATAGACCACTACTCTAAGATGAAGACATGGTGTCCTGTCAAAAACAATTCAGGCACATATATGCATATATATCAATGAATAATAATATTACTTAGTATATACAGGCAAATAAAGGCAACATATCACATGTATTCACGTTGTTCCTACGTAGGTCATTTCTTGTTTGGCAAGTCTATCCCATATAGACTATACCATCAACTAATGTCCTTGCTTGTTTTTCTTTCCTTTGAAAATGTTTGTTCCATGGATCTTAGCATTTTCATAAATGCAAGGAAAAATATTTTGTTGGTTGTACAAATGTTTTCGTGAGAGAATCCTATTGATTGTAGTCTAGACTCGAGACGGAATGCTAGTTCACTACAATCAAAGCTCTGATACCAACCTGTCACACCCTAACTTTTGCAGAAGCGTATACGTGTGACTTGATCAGTTTTCATTGCATTCGATTATAATAAATAACTATATGACTAAAATGATGTTCATCCATTCATAAGTTTTAGAAATATTACAAACATAAGTTGTTTATGTTTCAACCAACCAACACAACTTCAAGTTAAGTTACAAATCATCAAAAGATAATAAGTTCCATAAATGGATTTTTTAACAAAGGACTAGTTTAACCAAGGCTTTACTTCATATATCTTATCCAGGATAAGATATACAAATCAAACCCTTCAAAAATGGATGACATCTAATCTTGAAATTCACTTCTTGAAAACAATTCCAACTCTGAAGATCCATCTAGTTTCCTGAAATACATGTAATTTGAAAACAATCAACAAAAGTTAAGCGAGTTCATTCGTTTTATGTGAGCTCCAATAAACTTGTAAACAATTGAGAGATTCTTGTGATAACCGGTATGTAAAGCGTCTATGAACAGATCATTAATGTTTTTCAAGGACATTAATATGTGTGGTGGCGTAGGAAGCACTCAAACCTAGCGAATTTCCTCCGGTACATCCGGCTGGAACAACAAAAGCACTAGATGCGGCCACACAAGGACCCCATGAGTGGGGCCCGCTACACCCGATAGATCTTCCACTTCTGTCCCTCAGTCTTAAACAAGATTAATGGCACTTAGGAGAGATACTACCCATCCATATGATCTAACGGTTCATTCCCTAGCTTAACCATACCATTGAAACATGTATTTCACCCCCGAGAGTTATAAATCCGAAAACAGTTAAGAGAAAAGGGGGACATGAACTCACTGATTTGCGTCCGAAGTCTCGTGCACTCAAAGTTGTTATCCACGGGTCGTATCACTACCTACACACGTGCTATGTTTTATTAGACACTTAGGTCGTGTAACGACTCCTAGCCTTAGTTATTTTTATTAAGACTTATTTTGGAGTTTTGGTATACTTTGAGTTACACCCTCGGTGTATGTTGTATATGTAATTTTATAATTCCAAATTTAATATATATTAGTTAAAATAATGATATCTTAACTTAATTTATTTTCATACAATTATTCGGGGGTATTGTTAAAAATAATATATCTTTAACTTGTTTTGTCATACGGTTCTCATATACGTATTTTCAAGTATAGGTTTACTTGTATTATGTGTATGTTATTTTGTATTTTCATATTTATGCATAACACTTGTATATGGGTATTTTACCAAGTGTTGGTAGTGTATGTGGGTATGTATTTATACGTATAGGAATACGCATTTTCTTATATATGTTTTAAGTATTCCATAATTAATTTATGTATAATTTTCTGGAATATTGTTTTTGCACCATTTAAAAATTACCAACTTTATATTCTTAAAATATATTTATAAGACCAAAATTAGAAAAATATATTTAGTTTTCACCAAAATAATATATTTTTGAGTTGTTTATGAAAATATATATTTCTTATACTCCAAAATAATATATTTTCAAGTTGACAAAATATGATATATTTTCATAATAATTGTAAAAATACATTCTTTGTCATTTGTTCGGTTTTGTGGGTACCATTTACCAAGCTTGTCAAGATACGAATTATACTTTCGGAATAATTATATATTTTGTCCAAGGTGTCCATTGTCCGAATCGCCCAACATTTGTGTGCAAGTTATATCTTTATTTTCTTGTGATTTTTGTAATTCTTCAAATTACAATTTTTGGTATTTTGGTGTGGTATATTATCTTTTAAGTTCCTAATTTTTAGTATAACTAATACAAATAATATACACATATCACATAATTTTTGTGACTTCTAAATATATATTTCCCTAAATGTATACTTAGTCATTTTTATTCTTGAAAATCAACCTCCAATACTTGTAATTTTTGTACCAAAAATTTATGGCAATTTTATACTCAAAACCATGATCCAAAATTACTTGTAAGCACTTGTTTAAACATATTTTTATAAGTGTTAAATTTTTACAAAAATTTCTGCCATAGTTTCCTTTGAAAATGGAGGTTTCCATGCTTATATCATGTCATTTTCTTTTTCAAAAATCATCAATAAACATCAATATCAACACTACACTTACCTTATGCCATAAAACAAATTTCTACATAAAGGCATGAACTTGAAGTTTTATAACAAATTGTAGTATTTTATCATAGTGTTTAACATGATTTACTAACATCAAAAAATAATTTTCATCTCATAAAAATCATTTCTATAAAATTTCATCTTCACAACTTGTAACCTACTTTTGTAAAAATTCATTTTCTTGGATTTTTCATGACTTAAACATGTCAAGAGTTCCATTCTTACACTTAAAACATGTTCACTTTCCTTTAAAAACCAAATCATGTTATTCTTGAAGTAAACTTTGTTTTTCTTGAAACTTTTATGTTTGAAATCTTTCACTTTTAAAACCTACAACTTGTAGGAACCATCATCCTACACAAAATCATGTTTACTTTCAAGTTCATACTTAACATAAAGGATGATTAACATGGATCTTTCAAGATCCATCATGTTATTTGCTAGATCATGTTTTAAATCATCATCTAGCAAGCTTTTATGTGGTGACTAACACCATACACTCAAGAAATCAACAAACAAGTTCATCACATACACTAAACAACTTATATTCTTGAGATTTTGAGTTTTATTCTTATGTTCATCTTCTTAATTTGGTGTGATCTTTAGATTTTTAGTTACATGTCTACTTTAACCACTAAAATAAGATGTAAAAATGTGATTAAGAACACTTACTACTAGCACAAAGGCTAGGGATGAACAAGATGATGAAGATGATGAGAAAGTGGTGGTTAATAGCTCCTAAGCGTGGTCCTTCAAGTCCCCTTGCTTGCAACCTTCTTAAGTAGCATTGATACACCTTAGAACACCCTTGGACTAACTTGAAATGGACTAGAAAATGGAGGTGATGATGGTGGTATGATGGCCGAGAGTTAGAGGGTGAAGATGGAGGTTTGTTTGATTTTTTTGAGTTGGTGAAATGATAAGATTATGTTGGGATATGGTGTGTTTATAACATTCTTGCAATCTTAACCTCCATTATATAATCTCATTATCCATCATATTGAAAATCAAGTTAGGGGATAACATGGGGACATGGGGTGGGCCCCATGTTGACCGTCCATAATGGGGAGGGGTGTCTAGTTGGCTTTTTAAGTTAGTTAGATTATTTAGTTAGATCTTAAGTGTTTAGGGTTAAGTGTGTTTAGGGATTTTGATGTGCATGATGTCTGTCCGAGTACCGTGCTCCTGTCATTACTATTTGTTTATATTATAATTGTGCTAGTTTCGTTCTGTGCACTAATTAAACTGTTTCGAGTTGCATTTAACAACAGTAAGTATCATGCATCATGTATTCTATTTGTGAGTTCTTAGAAAGTAAATAATGAAATCATTCATATCATAAGTTCAACATACACAACCATATATTACAAATTACTATTCACATCATACGTAATTACATGGAAAATGCCAGTTGTCAGAATATCTACTAATTTAATTAAAATTAGTTGTTGGGCTTTTTAAATGCATTTCTTACAGCTAGAGGGGTGTCTGCATGATGCCCCAAGAAACACATTCGTAATTAAAAAAAGACTATAACAATATCATACTCAATCTAAAGAGAATAAAATGCTCGTTTTATGGTGTGTTGTTTTCCTAAAAAATGAACTTATGAAAAGCTATGCCCGTTTAAAAATCATAAAAGTAGTTGATTTAAAAGTTAACAATATGTTATAAAAGACTGTACGTTGTTATAGTAAAAGTTGTATTATTTAAAGTCTTAAAATCATGTAAATTTATCTTTTTGTCCTAATTTTATGCACTATACAATATATATATTATTTTATAAATTTGTATTACTTAAGGAAATTAAAACGACAACAACAATAACCATATCTAGTAAATCTAACAAACAGCGCAAGTATTGGTAAGGTCTGGGGGGTGGAATATAGCCAAACCTTACTGTCACACCCCAACCGATAACAAAAACATCGGGGTGCGGCACTGAGCGAAACAGATTACAAACTACAGGGGTTAAATGTGTCAACATGTTAAAGATATACCTCTGAGTGACCTTTTGACAAACCCGAAGCTTTGTAAATGTAAATTATGCTCACTAGAATGCATGATTAAAATTTCATAAAGTTTCGTTATCGTATGAGAAAGTTATGATCAAATTCGTGTACGAGGGGTTAAAGTGTTAACGTGGAAAATTAAGACTTTTCGGGTTAACCGGAAGTGTCCAGGGACTTGGCAAAGTGGGTACAAGTCCTAAAGCCCTTATGGGTAAATAATAAGGGGTCAAAATGCAAAGAATAGGCCTAGTTGACCTTTCGGGAAGCCAAGGGACAAGTTGTAAAAACAAGAAAATGAAAATCCAAATTTTTGGTCATTTAAGGGTGCTAGCGCACCGCTACAATATACATGTAACGGTGCGCTACTATGTGCCCAGAACCAGAAAACGGGCTGTTGCCTGTTTTGTGCAATTTTGACCCATTTGGCCGGTATTTCTCACTTGTAAACGACCCCTAGGCACCCCCTAAGCACTAGGAACATGTGTTGATTAATTGTGGAGGGTGCTAGACCTTGTTGTCAAGGATTTGTGGTGAGAATGTTACTATAAAAGGCCTTGTTTGTGCAACATTGTCTTTCACACATTCCTGCATTCTTGGATCAATTCTGGAGCTCTCAAGGAGGTCCAACTGATCTTAAGTCGTGCATAGGACTTCAGTAAGTGTTCTTGTCCTTCTTTAATTGAGTTTAGCTTGTTTAATTAGCTAAAAGTCAAACCGTCGTAATTACGGTTTGACTTCGAGATTAGTCAATAATGGCTCAGTCATATCTCGAATTAAAAGTAGTTATAGGTTGGTATTTATGTGGGTAATAAAACCCCAAAAGGGTTTCCCCTGATCACCATCCTAAGCAGGTCAAATGTCGGGTCAAACCTTTACTTAAAAAGTCAACATAATGCTTAAAATGTCATTTATGCATAATTAGCTATCTAGAACATATATAACCTGTTTGAACATTGTTATAACTTAGAAATAAGTGTAAGAACATGTCCCAACATGTTCGACCCGACTATTTCCTGTTTAGACCCGGTTCGGAACCGAAAGTCACATATTTTGACTTTCACGTTGACTTTCAGTTCTGACCCGTTTGAGCATATTTTAGAAATGCCTCAGAGCCTTAATTGGATTAGGATACATGTTAGAACAACCCTCTGTGATCAT
Organism: Helianthus tuberosus; assembly: GCA_030545235.1. Taxonomy (NCBI): domain Eukaryota; kingdom Viridiplantae; phylum Streptophyta; class Magnoliopsida; order Asterales; family Asteraceae; genus Helianthus; species Helianthus tuberosus. The sequence goes on from CM060360.1 coordinate 83,145,457, forward strand.
ACACCTTGGTTCACTAGTTATCCAATTAATATGCATATTTCCGTTAATTGCTTATACGTTGACCGTCATGCCCTTATTGCCTTAAATCATGATTTATGAAAATGTAAAAGTGTAGAATCCTTAATTACTGATATATAGACTTGTATGCAAAATTTGACATTAGTTTGACTTGTAGCTTAAGAGTTATGCTCATGTCGCTAAATTAAGGCTTTATGTTAACAATATGGCACAATTAGCGTAAAGCCTAATTAAACATACTTTTTAACATCAAATCTTTTACCCACTGATCTTAAATATTATTTTGGGATTTTTAAAGATTTTTAATTAATTTTAGGCTGAGCATAACACATAGTCGTAGGCTTAATCCGGTAATTGACGGTTTTGCCCTTACGGGCCATAAAATGAGTTTTACACATCTAAACGATTCCAAACCTTTTGCTACTGATTAGTTATGATAAATAAATTATGTTAAGCCTTCTGGAAATATAAAAATATCAGAATTAAGTATCGAACCCGGTAATGGCCTTTAATCGCCATAATTAGCTTTTTTAGCGCATAGTATGTCTTAGAATCATATTGGACATACCCGGGTCGATACCTACTGATATATGAGGCAAATTATGATAATTCAACAGTAAGCAAAGGTTGATAAACTCAGACTTCGTTTTTGAGCTTTTCGGCTTACGTGAAATTACCGAAATACCCCTACGGGGCATAGTTTGGTTAAAGATGATAAATTTCACATATATGCTTTAGTCTACTGTTATAACTCATCAAATAGAGTATGTTTTCTGTTTACATCAGACCTGTAACTCAGTTAAACATCTAAGCGCTTTTACAAACTTTAAAATGACCAAACTACCCCTACGGGGCATAGTTTGTGTTTAAATTAGTTCGGGGCATAACGAAAGACATCCTACTGATGTCACAACATATTTGAAGCATATTAACTTAGGAAACCTGTATATGGCTCTTACGGATACCGTTACGCTTATTTCGCGTTCGGTTCGGTTTATGTAACAAGTTTACATAAATTAGCCGAAACGGGTCAAACCTTATCGGTTTTATCTCAAAATCCAGAATGTGAATAATAAACCCATATTAAACAAGTCTTCAAACTTGTCGGGTCTAAGTCACATTCTATCCGGTCTTCGCTTAATCGTGCGTACGAACCGTATCTTTGAAACTAGCCGGTCTAAGCTTAAGCTTAATTAAAGACCCGTTAGGATTCTAATAGGTTATTAAAAACCTTCGTTCCAAATTAGGAGCCCAGTAAAAGCTATCTGTACTTGCTGATTTGATATACGGCTGGGATTGAATTTATATTTAGCTCAGGTAAATACTTTTAACTTATTTTCCCTATACGGGCTTGGGTTACGGTACATAGCGTACCGCTTGATCGAGCATCAAATCTTCCACGCTTAGTGGTTAATTGAATAATTTGATCGGCTCGTTTTAAACAGATGTGTTTACTTTACAGCCTTTGGGGGGTTAATGACCATGTCCCGGATATCCTCGGCATTATCTTACGAGATGGCCACGACCTGAGCACGGGGTGTAGGCGTACACCTGTCAGTGTATAACTCTAGAATTGTGGTGTGTCTATTGATCTTTAACCCGGATACGTTCCGGGCTACTGAACGCATAAGTAACATGTAAATCGTTCACAAGATTATAATATTAAATAATTCTCCCAAGTTAAAAAGATTAATTTTGCCTCTGCGCATTTTAATCAATGAGTCAAGATATTTTGTGCCACGTGCATTCAAAACAATTTACAAACTCTTTTTCCAAAATGAGTCAGTTGAATGTATTTACCAGTGTAAACTGACGTATTTTCCAAAAAGGCTAAATGCAGGTACTATACGAAATTGGCTGGATATGTCTCCTTAGCATCAATAGAAGTCTCGCAAGCTTAAGATGCCTAAAAGTCTGTTGAACTATTGTTTCCATTTTATGTTCGATCCTTCTGTGGATAAACTTCCGAATATTGTGACAATTGATATTACAATAATAAATTCGGTTGTATCATACTTTAAATTGCTTCCGCTGTGCATATTGATATTGTGTTGTTTGACTATTACGTTGCCAACCATGACGTCACGATACCCCCACCGGTGACACGTGGAAATCGGGGTGTGACAGGTTGGTATCAGAGCCAACACTGAGTGAATTAAACACTAGCCTTAGTGTTTAATCTCAGTTACACAATTGCACATATCTAAACCTTCTGAGTCTAGACTTAACTTAGGAATATTCTCAATCCTAATCAAAAAATTTTATTTCCAAATTTTTGGATACGTCGCCAAGCGAAGAAGCCGTAATAATAATTCTCCACATCTGGAGCCTTGAAATGATGAGCTTCGTACCGCGACCAGGATGAAACGTGCGACCAAGGAGAAAGCATTCCAGAATTGAATGAAGAAGAAACTCCTTTGCTGAAGATCGTTTCCTCAATAGTCCTTATAAGGACATATTTACCTTTTCAGTCCCTTCGAGGACAACATTATTCCTTTTAAGTCCCGCTTAGGGCAACTTTATACTTTTATTTTTATATAATGGAATGATTAAGTTTAAACTTTCATTCTAAATAAGAAATATTAAATAAATGGAAAAATAATATTTCCTTTTTGCAAGATCTACCATTATAATAAAATGGCAAAAATCTAAAAGGGCAAGACCTAGCTTCGGGTCATATTAAGACCGGCCAAGATGGCAGTTCCGCAATTTAGATTCAGATCCATATTTACACCTCAATTTAAAATTGTTCTGCGTTAATTATAAATTAAGAATCTTAAATGTGAAACCTAGCCTTCGGGTCAATTATAAGACCGGGCCAAGATGGTAAGACCTGTTTAAAAGATTCAAATCCCTGTTAACATCTTAAAACATGTTAACACTCCTGGCAGATGTGATTCATTTAAAAATCACACATGTCATTTTTATATGGAATTCTTCAAAAGATTCCTAACCCAGTTTAATGATCTCTAAATCCTGGGTTTACATCATCAATTAAGATGATCATATTTTAACCATACGTGGTAATATAGTGCCTACGGGCCTTGCTCATTTCTACATGAGCCAAAATACAGTGGTAGCTATGACTCCCTGTCAGATAAAGGTAATGAACTAGGTTCAAACCTCAAATGCTTTGATTCTCTGAAATCCTAGCATATAATTTATAATTGTCTACGTGACTAGGCCTATTGTGCCAATATACTTTCATGCTCTGATTCTCTGAAATCATAGCTTAAAAAAAAATTATATATGTCCTTGTGACTAAGCCAGTTGTGCTAATATACTTAAAGGCCTTGATTCTCTGAAATCATGGCTTATAATTTAAAAATTGTCCTTGTGACTAGGCCTTTTGTGCTATTAAATAAAACAGTTATTGTTGCTTTGATTCTCTGAAATCATAAGCTTATAATTTATAAATGTCCATGTGACCAGGCCATTGGTGCCACTAATAAGACTGTTAATGTTTTATAATTAGGATAAATTATAATAGAAATCCTAAATAAATATGATTAATAAATTAACCAAATATGGTCTCTGTTTACCATGGTTAATGAATTTCCCTAAGGGGCAATCCAGTAATAAACATCTCTTATAAGGGAAGTGCCTACGGGCTATAGTTAATGTCCTCTGAGACTAAAGACAGTGGTAGCCTACAACTCCCTGTCAAGAAAAGGTAATGAACTTTGATTCAAACCTTAAGGCCACGATTCTCTGAAATCATGGCTTATAAATTTAACTTGTCTACGCGACTAGGCCATTGGTGCTATTATTAACTTATGAATTAGGAATTAAGATAAAAATCCTGAATAAAATAAATATCCTTCCTTCTCTGTCAGTATGCAATTGAAGGGAATCTTAAAGGTGAAACCTAGCCTACGCGACCAAGATGGTGAAACCTACTCAAGGGATTCACATCCTTGTTAACACCTAGGAATGTGTTAGCACTCTTGACAAACGTGATTCGAGAAAATCACAACAGTCATCCTTATATTGGATTCTTCCAATTCTCAAATCTAGCCTAGTGATCTAGGAATCATGGCTTATATCATCCTATAAGATGATCATGATATAAACATCCGTTAGTGACGAAGTGCCTACGGACTAAACTTGTTGTCCGATAAGACAACGACAGTGGTGGTCTTTGACCTCCTGTCTAAAATGTTGGACTATGTCCAAACATAATAGTCTATATGATCAATGCGATCATGACTAATATCATCTAGTACGATGATCATATTATTTAACATCCTTTAGTGATGTCTTGCCTACGGGCTATAATATATTGTCCATTTGAGACATTGATGTTGTTATCATTATGATTCCCTGTCCAAGGTGGTGAGCTATGCTCAAGCCTAATAGTTCATATGATCAATACGATCATGACAAAAATCATCAATACGATGATTAAAAATTTTAAACATCCATAATGATGTTTTGCCTAAGGGCTATATTAGATCGTCCAACTGAGACAACGCAATTGTAATCTTTTGTGATTCTTTGGCAAGGGGGTGAGCTATACTCAATTCCCATAGTCTATACTATCAGTGTGATCTTGACTAGTATCATCAGTATGATGATCATAATATTAACATCCCTCGTGATGAAATGCCTACGGGCTATACTTTATTCTAGTGTCGGTAAGACAAAGGTAGTAGTGATCTTTATGATCCCCTGTTCAAAATGGTGTGATTACACCCAAACCTAATAGTCAATATGATCGATGTGATCATGACTAATATCATTAGATACGATGGTTATATATAAACATCCATTAGTGATGTTGATTGGTTTATTTTTCTGCCAAAAGAATCGTCTTTCAAGACGATGACAGTTGTAGTCTATGACTTCCTGTCCAAAGGTGAAGAACCACGTTCAAACCTTGAAGCCCTAATCTAATAAGATTGCGGCTTATAAATTAAGGTCCTTGATAATAGACCATCGAGTTATGTTTTAAAGTCAGTCATGACAAGCCTATGTGCTATAATAGGTCATTCGTGACAAGTTAACATATTAAATGTCAACATTCCTGGTAACATGCCTTTGTGCCAGATTTGATGAATGTCCTTATAACAAGGCCGTTTGTGCCATATCTAATTGTCCTTTGTGACAAGGCCTTCGTGCCGTATAATCATTTATGTCCTTCATGACTATGCTTTATGCCATATTTTCTACGTCCCTCGCGACAGGATTCTATGCCATATATGTATATAAATATACAACCGAAGTCATGAAAGGCTAGCCCTTGAGCTATTTATAATCGTCCTTGTGACAAGGACAGTTGTGACATTATGGTCCCCTGTCAAGCAAGTATTGGACTCGCTCCAAACTTTGCATGCCATTGATGGTCCCGTTGTGACCTAGGCTAAATATAATAGAAATACGTTCAAATAACATTCACTATGAATGTTCGGAACAGAATAGCCCATATGGTTTATGAATGCAGTGGCTAACCTAAGTCAGATCATCAGGAGGATGACTAATAATGGTTAAATATTGGTGGTTAGTACCAAGTTTTGAGTATGGAAAACTCGGATGAGGTAGACGACAGTCGCAACGCTATTAAGGAGACGAAAGTTAATAAAACTACAAATGTAAACCTCAAAATTAATGGAGTTAATCTCCAGACTGTGGTTGACGCAGCAGTTGGAAGGACCATGGAAAAGGTCATGAGACAATACAAAGAGCTGAATACTTCTCGCTCTAAATCTCATTCAAAACCATGTTAAATTACTCATGAGGAGAGCTATGTTCGCACTTCAAAGATGAAGGATGAACCAAAGAAGGAGGACAACTTCCAGAAATCTGAGAGAGAGAGCAAGTACAGGCTTAATAAAAAGCAACGAAAGTTCAGTAAGAAGCCTGTATACCTCTGAGACTGCTTCAGCATTATTAGATGGATGTCTTATATCCATAAGGAATCATTTTTGATGTCCTAGTTACGTTAAATACAAGGACTCAATAAATTGATAAAAATCGATTGGTTGCCTTAAAAATCAAACCCATATTGTGGGTGATAAGGAGCAATTAATTATCAAGACTCCTTATGAGACAACCCTCGTAATTACACGTATTCGTACGATTAATTAATATTAAACATAAAAAAAATGGTTGAACTGGCCGTCCCCGGATTCGAACCCGGGTCTAGGCCGGCCGCACCCTTTCGCGTGCCTAGCCAACTGAGCTAGGTGCCTAGTTTGTGAAACTTCCATCATTAATTAAATATAAGCACTTGTACAATAAACTTCCTTATCATTTATCAATGATAATTTCTGCTAAGTGCCCTGTTTTTTTTTATACAGGCAATAATAAATCTTCATGAACCATAAACTTAGCAAATTTTTTTTTATCATCCACAAGGTATAACTACCAAGGAAACCTTAGTAAACGATTCTTCGAAATCGACAAGGAATCCTTCCGAAAATCTAGAGCACTCTTCCTTTGCATAGAGTACGACAACATATGTTATTTTAATTATTTTTCTCATTGTTTTCTATCGCCTGCGAATGCCAAACTATGTTTGATAAAAGTGTCATATGAGGATTGGCGTATCCTAGTGTGTCCCATAGATTATTTCCATGTCTGATCAGCATGGAGGTTTAATACATGGAACCCCTGAGATATCCCAATGATCATATTGTACTAAAGTCGACTAGTAGTGTTCAAAGAAGATATCCAAAAATAAGATTTTTTTTTTATAAATGTTCCCGATTAAGGAAATTCGTGGACTTATAACATAAAGATGTCACTCATTTAACACGAGCAATGATGGATGAACTGGAGCCTGAGATATGGAAAATCTCTATAGCCTCCTTGTATCTTAATTATCTTCTCAAAAGTTTTCCCTGCTTACCTCCTGGAAGACAGGTAGAACTAAGATTAACATCCCGCTGTGGGCTGGAGTATTATGAAAAACTCCATATCGATTATGGAAAAATCGAAACCTTGATTTAGTAAGTTTTAAGACATAGGCACATATAGCCTGACTCAATCTTCTGAGGGTTTTGTATTATTAAATAAGAAAGACGGTTCATATTGCTTACGTATTAAATGCCGCAACCCTAATTAGGCAACGATTAAGAAATTGCCATTAGCTACCCAAGACCTAAGGGCAAATTATTGGTGGATAGGCTTGAAAAAAAAAAAAAAAAAAAAAAAGTCCGTAGCCACCCATGTAGCTAAATGCTTGACATGTGCACAAGTCAAAGCCGAGCATCAAAAGCCGTTAGGCTTGCTACAACAGCCTGAACTTCCTACGTGGAAGTGAGAAATGGTAACTATGGACTTTATTACCAAGTTACCCAAGACAAGGAAAGGAAATGATACGATATGAGTTATAGTTGACAGACTGGCTAAGTCCGCACATTTCCTACCCATCAAGGAGACTTATAGCTCCGATATGTTAGCCCAGTTATACGTTGATAAGATTGTAGCCTTACATGGCATACCTGTGTCTATTATCTCTGACCGAGATACTAGATACACGTCACATTTTAGGAAGAATTTCCAACAATCTTTGGGCACACGTTTGAATTTTAGTACGGCCTATCATCCTCAGACTGACGGTCAGAGTGAGCGTACTATTCAAACGTTAGAAGACATGCTACGTGCATGTGCAATCGATTTGGGTGGTAGTTGGGACAAGAACCTACCATTAATCGAATTCTCCTACAACAATAGCTACTACACCAGCATCAATGATGCGCCTTTTGAGGCATTATACAGTATAAAGTGTAGATCGCCTATTTGTTAGGCGGAAGTTGGAGATGTCCAGTTATCAGGACCAGAGATAGTGTTCGAAACAACGGACAAGATTTGTCCAGATTCGTGACCGTCTCAAAGCTGCCCGTGATAGACAGAAGAATTACGCTGATCCTAAGCGTAAGGATTTTCACTTCGAAGTAGGTGACAAAGTCCTACTTAAAGTGTCACCCTGGAAGGGAGTGATGCGGTTTGGTAAGAAAGGCAAGCTAAGCCCGAGATACTTAGGACCTTTCAAGGTTATCGAACGTGTCGGGTCAGTTGCCTATAAGTTAGACTTACCAAAAGAGCTCAGTGGAATACACAATGTGTTCCACATCTGCAATCTGAAGAAGTGCTTCGCTGATGAATCACTGGTTATACCACATACAGATGTGCATATAGATGAGAGCTTGAAGTTTGTAGAAAAACCCTTGTCGATTCAGGATCGACAGGTAAAGAAGCTTCGAAGAAAGCATGTACCTATTGTTAAGGTCAAATGGGATGCCCGGAGTGGTCCCGAATTCACGTGGGAGGTTGAATCCACGATGAAAGAAAAGTACCCTTACTTATTTCAGTAAATCTCGGGTCGAGATTTATTTTAAGGGGGTGAGGATGTAACACCTCGAAAATTCACGTCCCATAATGTATTGACACGTGTCATAAAGTTTGAACGTGTGAAAGAATGTTATAAAAGGACTAAAGTTGACAAACATGGAAAGTATGTGTTTATACGGATTCTAAGTGCCAACTGTGAATAAATATAATGTACATTAACCCTACACAATGTTCATACCTTCAAACGAATAAATCATGGATCATACGAAGCTAAAAGTGAGAGATTACAAACTACAGGGGTTAAATGTGTCAACATGTTAAAGATATACCTCTGAGTGACCTTTTGACAAACCCGAAGCTTTGTAAATGTAAATTATGCTCACTAGAATGCATGATTAAAATTTCATAAAGTTTCGTTATCGTATGAGAAAGTTATGATCAAATTCGTGTACGAGGGGTTAAAGTGTTAACGTGGAAAATTAAGACTTTTCGGGTTAACCGGAAGTGTCCAGGGACTTGGCAAAGTGGGTACAAGTCCTAAAGCCCTTATGGGTAAATAATAAGGGGTCAAAATGCAAAGAATAGGCCTAGTTGACCTTTCGGGAAGCCAAGGGACAAGTTGTAAAAACAAGAAAATGAAAATCCAAATTTTTGGTCATTTAAGGGTGCTAGCGCACCGCTACAATATACATGTAACGGTGCGCTACTATGTGCCCAGAACCAGAAAACGGGCTGTTGCCTGTTTTGTGCAATTTTGACCCATTTGGCCGGTATTTCTCACTTGTAAACGACCCCTAGGCACCCCCTAAGCACTAGGAACATGTGTTGATTAATTGTGGAGGGTGCTAGACCTTGTTGTCAAGGATTTGTGGTGAGAATGTTACTATAAAAGGCCTTGTTTGTGCAACATTGTCTTTCACACATTCCTGCATTCTTGGATCAATTCTGGAGCTCTCAAGGAGGTCCAACTGATCTTAAGTCGTGCATAGGACTTCAGTAAGTGTTCTTGTCCTTCTTTAATTGAGTTTAGCTTGTTTAATTAGCTAAAAGTCAAACCGTCGTAATTACGGTTTGACTTCGAGATTAGTCAATAATGGCTCAGTCATATCTCGAATTAAAAGTAGTTATAGGTTGGTATTTATGTGGGTAATAAAACCCCAAAAGGGTTTCCCCTGATCACCATCCTAAGCAGGTCAAATGTCGGGTCAAACCTTTACTTAAAAAGTCAACATAATGCTTAAAATGTCATTTATGCATAATTAGCTATCTAGAACATATATAACCTGTTTGAACATTGTTATAACTTAGAAATAAGTGTAAGAACATGTCCCAACATGTTCGACCCGACTATTTCCTGTTTAGACCCGGTTCGGAACCGAAAGTCACATATTTTGACTTTCACGTTGACTTTCAGTTCTGACCCGTTTGAGCATATTTTAGAAATGCCTCAGAGCCTTAATTGGATTAGGATACATGTTAGAACAACCCTCTGTGATCATACACCTTGGTTCACTAGTTATCCAATTAATATGCATATTTCCGTTAATTGCTTATACGTTGACCGTCATGCCCTTATTGCCTTAAATCATGATTTATGAAAATGTAAAAGTGTAGAATCCTTAATTACTGATATATAGACTTGTATGCAAAATTTGACATTAGTTTGACTTGTAGCTTAAGAGTTATGCTCATGTCGCTAAATTAAGGCTTTGTGTTAACAATATGGCACAATTAGCGTAAAGCCTAATTAAACATACTTTTTGACATCAAATCTTTTACCCACTGATCTTAAATATTATTTTGGGATTTTTAAAGATTTTTAATTAATTTTAGGCTGAGCATAACTCATAGTCGTAGGCTTAATCCGGTAATTGACGGTTTTGCCCTTACGGGCCATAAAATGAGTTTTACACATCTAAACGATTCCAAACCTTTTGCTACTGATTAGTTATGATAAATAAATTATGCTAAGCCTTCTGGAAATATAAAAATATCAGAATTAAGTATCGAACCCGGTAATGGCCTTTAATCGCCATAATTAGCGTTTTTAGCGCATAGTATGTCTTAGAATCATATTGGACATACCCGGGTCGATACCTACTGATATATGAGGCAAATTATGATAATTCAACAGTAAGCAAAGGTTGATAAACTCAGACTTCGTTTTTGAGCTTTTCGGCTTACGTGAAATTACCGAAATACCCCTACGGGGCATAGTTTGGTTAAAGATGATAAATTTCACATATATGCTTTAGTCTACTGTTATAACTCATCAAATAGAGTATGTTTGCTGTTTACATCAGACCTGTAACTCAGTTAAACATCTAAGCGCTTTTACAAACTTTAAAATGACCAAACTACCCCTACGGGGCATAGTTTGTGTTTAAATTAGTTCGGGGCATAACGAAAGACATCCTACTGATGTCACAACATATTTGAAGCATATTAACTTAGGAAACCTGTATATGGCTCTTACGGATACCGTTACGCTTATTTCGCGTTCGGTTCGGTTTATGTAACAAGTTTACATAAATTAGCCGAAACGGGTCAAACCTTATCGGTTTTATCTCAAAATCCAGAATGTGAATAATAAACCCATATTAAACAAGTATTCAAACTTGTCGGGTCTAAGTCACATTCTATCCGGTCTTCGCTTAATCGTGCGTACGAACCGTATCTTTGAAACTAGCCGGTCTAAGCTTAAGCTTAATTAAAGACCCGTTAGGATTCTAATAGGTTATTAAAAACCTTCGTTCCAGATTAGGAGCCCAGTAAAAGCTATCTGTACTTGCTGATTTGATATACGGCTGGGATTGAATTTATATTTAGCTCAGGTAAATACTTTTAACTTATTTTCCCTATACGGGCTTGGGTTACGGTACATAGCGTACCGCTTGATCGAGCATCAAATCTTCCACGCTTAGTGGTTAATTGAATAATTTGATCGGCTCGTTTTAAACAGATGTGTTTACTTTACAGCCTTTGGGGGGTTAATGACCATGTCCCGGATATCCTCGGCATTATCTTACGAGATGGCCACGACCTGAGCACGGGGTGTAGGCGTACACCTGTCAGTGTATAACTCTAGAATTGTGGTGTGTCTATTGATCTTTAACCCGGATACGTTCCGGGCTACTGAACGCATAAGTAACATGTAAATCGTTCACAAGATTATAATATTAAATAATTCTCCCAAGTTAAAAAGATTAATTTTGCCTCTGCGCATTTTAATCAATGAGTCAAGATATTTTGTGCCACGTGCATTCAAAACAATTTACAAACTCTTTTTCCAAAATGAGTCAGTTGAATGTATTTACCAGTGTAAACTGACGTATTTTCCAAAAAGGCTAAATGCAGGTACTATACGAAATTGGCTGGATATGTCTCCTTAGCATCAATAGAAGTCTCGCAAGCTTAAGATGCCTAAAAGTCTGTTGAACTATTGTTTCCATTTTATGTTCGATCCTTCTGTGGATAAACTTCCGAATATTGTGACAATTGATATTACAATAATAAATTCGGTTGTATCATACTTTAAATTGCTTCCGCTGTGCATATTGATATTGTGTTGTTTGACTATTACGTTGCCAACCATGACGTCACGATACCCCCACCGGTGACACGTGGAAATCGGGGTGTGACACCCATACCATAATATATCAAATAAAAGCAGTTATTACAAACATTGTTTTCTCAAAGATAGATCAAATGTTCCGACAACTCAGATTTTATTTAATTTGTTTCTAGACTCCATCCTAGCTTGATTCCAGCAGATAACAAGCAACATCCTAAGCACCTGTCACATACGTTAGAATAGCGGTCAATACACATAGTGTAAAGGTGAGCATACAAGTTTAATAGTAATAATAGAGTTCGAAAGCGTTTACGCATAACCAGCATGTAACATGTATAGTGTGAAGCTAGTAGGTTATCGACAATGAAATATGCACAGACAAGACTGCGAGTTGTAGAATGCGCAACACATATCACCACTCTGACACGTGAAGAGGTAACCTTAACAACCCCTGTCCACGACAGGTGCTGAGTCCAAACAAATAGTACTATTGTTGCTAAGGCATCAGGCAACAATCACTGTGTTAACATAACATACAAGCATTCATCGAGTAACAAGTAACATGCAATAACGGTCAGCGTATAAATAGTGTTTGCGTTGTGTGTCGATATGATTTGGAATAAGTAACGTATGTAACACCCAAAAGTGCTTAAAGCAAAAAGGGATCGAGTATACTCACAGCTATGGAAGTTAATGGATTGAAGGGTGCGCTAGAGTGATTAGCCTGAACAGTTAATGATAGCATAAGCGAATGAACGGTGTGATAAGCAGTGCGAAGTGGACAAGTGTCGGATGATAATCCGATCGGATGGCCATTCAGTCGGATTGACATTCGTTTGAGAAGGGTGTGTTTGTGTATGATGGCTTTGAAGTTTTCGTTGTAGAATTTTTGAAAACAGAGAAGTATCTCTACCCTCCAGGTCGATCGATCGAATGGTCGTTCGATCGGATAGCGATCCGATTGGCAGGACACTTAGTGAGAACAAGTTCACAGCAGGATAGTCACTCGATCAGATAGCAATCCGATCGGATGGCAATCCGTTAGAACTAATGGTCTATGAAAATTATGAAATTGATTAAGTGTTGAAGTTCCAAATGTCAACTGGTCGGATGGTCGTTTGATCAGATGGCAATCTGATCGGGCGGCAATCTGTTCGACGTTCAGATCATTTGAAAACTTGAAAATTGTTAAGTGTGGAACCAAGTGCAATACGATCGGATTGCAGTTCGATCGGATGGCAATCTGATCGGACGGCAATCCGATCGGACGGCAATCCATCCCAACGAATCTGATCGTCTTGACTTGATGATTTTGACAGTTTTGCGGTTTGTTCAAGAGGGTATGATAACGTACTAAACAACGGAACCTCGTCAAGTCCCAAGTCACCCGATCGAACAGGAATCACCCTAATCCGACCAATTGACTGTTCTTTGACGGTTGTTCATGTTTACTCCGAAATCAGTTGTCTCTTTGATAGAAATCAGATCTCAACCGACACTTCACTAAGAAATGAGTAGAAAACCAGAATGAGCTCCGATTCTATCGGTTTTGAGTGTATTGAGTGTAAAAGAGTTGAAAGAAAGTTAGAAACCATCTTTCAATCCTTTTATCTTTGAGAATGTTTAGATCTATGCGAAATCGTTGTGAAATCATGTGGAAATCCTTCAGATCTGAGTTGTTCTTGGTGGAATGAAGCCAAATCTTGAAGTTCATAAGAACTCCATGATGACATCATCCTAAAACACCTCAAATACGTTGATTTCATGGTTAAAAGTTAAGATTCAAAGGTGAAAATGATGAAGAAGTGCGTGTAGATCATAGAAGTACAAGATTTGAGTTGAAAACTTACAAGAATCATGAGAAATCGAGAGAAAGAAGGCCTTGAGCGTGCTGGTCGAGTGAGGGAGAGCTGTCACATCACAAGTGATGTGACAAGGGGGTATTTATACGTTGCCAAAAAGGGAAAGTGGAGTGCTAGTGTCGGATAGCTCACGATCGATTGGCCATTCGATCGAAGTGGTCCGACGAGTTGAGTTTCGGCGTTTCGTTTTGCATGTTGAGCGTTGCGATGCGTTTCGAGCGAGCGATACGATAATATTACCCATTAGTTACACAAATAACCTAACTACTATATCTAACACACAATCACTATAAATGACTTGCGTTTAGCGTTTGCCATTAGATTGCGTTGCGATAGAATTGCGATTACGATTGCGATTAAACACCTCAACATAAACATAACATGCACAAGTAACACATAATAGCACACACACATAAAACAATATCCAGAACACATGATTCGGGTTACGAATGCGATAGCGATGCGATTAGCGATAAGTTGATTAGCGATAAACATCGATTAAACCTCGATTATTAATAGATACTCCACATAATACAACTAAAGCAAATAAATAATTGAATTCGATTACAAGTCAAAACGCACAGCCAGTAGTTAAGCAAGGAGTGACAGATCGCAATTAGCAATCTTTTCTTCCTTTGACTTTGACTTGTACTTTGACCTTCCAAAAAGCGGGTTGTTACAGCTTCCCCTACTTTAGGAAATTTCATCCCAAATTTAAGAAGTAGGTGTAACAAACAGTTGTGGGTACTTTGCCTTCATGTCACTTTCGAGTTCCCAGGTGAACTCGGCGCCGCGTTTGCCTTCCCAGCGAACCTTCACAATGGGAATGCGTGAGCGTCTGAGCACCTTAGTTTCTCGTCCCATGATCTCGACAGGCTTTTCCATGAAGTGTAATGTTTTGTCCACTTGTAAATCCTCAAGAGTGACATGTAATTCCTGGTCAGCTAAGCACTTTCTGAGGTTCGAAACGTGGAAAGTCAGGTGGACATTACTAAGTTCCTCCTGTAGTTCGAGTTTGTAGGCCACTTTTCCAATCCTTTCTATAATTTTAAAGGGTCCATCATATCGAGGCGTGAGCTTTCCTTTCTTGTCGAATCTGATCACCCCCTTCCATGGTGCAACCTTTAGGAGTACGTGATCGCCAACATCAAATTCAAAGGGCTTGCGGCGTCTATCGGCGTAACTTTTCTTACGACTCCGAGCTTTCAACAAATTATCTCGAATTTGGAGGATTTTGTCAGTCGTTTCTTGCAACACCTCTAGACCGATAATTTGTGCATCTTCGATCTCGTGCTATACAATAGGCGATCGACATTTCCTTCCGTATAATGCCTCAAATGGTGCCATTTGAATGCTAGAATGATAACTGTTATTGTACGAGAATTTAACCAAAGGTAAGTGCGTGTCCCAATTACCACCGAAATCTATGACACACGAGCGAAGCATGTCTTCAAGGGTGCGAATCGTTCTTTCAGTCTGACCGTCGGTTTAGGGATGGAAAGTGGTACTTAGATTAAGCGTAGTACCGAGAGCAGATTGAAACGTTTCCCAAAGACGTGAGGTAAACCGACCGTCGCGGTCAGAGATGATGTCACGAGGCGTCCCGTGTGGACAAATGATCTCATCGGTGTAGATTCTGGCTAATTTTTCTACCTTAAAGTCTTCTCGTATCAGCAGGAAGTGGGATGGTTTAGTCAAACGGTCAACGACAACCCAGATGATGTCGTGTCCTGACGTCGTGCGTGGGAGTTTCGTTATAAAGTCCGTAGCTATACTCTCCCATTTCCACATCGGGATCTCGGGTTGGACGAGTAAGCCAGAGGGACTTTGATGCTCAGTCTTGACCTTCGAATAAGCCAGGCACTTCGAAACATAAAGAGTGATATCCTTCTTCATGCCTGGCCACCAGTACTTATAGAGCATGTCCTGGTACATCTTGTCAGCACCGGGATGAACAAAATACTGAGATTTGTGGGCTTCGTCCATCAGAAGTTGTCGCAAATTCGTACGCTTGGGAATCTAAATTCGGTCTAGATAATGCAATATCCCATTCGATTTATTCACCAGTTGAGCACCATCGTTGATGATTCTTTCCTTCTTCAAAGTACGTTCGGTAAAACAAGCATGCTGCGCGTCGCGGATGTGGGCTTCGAGGTTATGCTAGGCTTGGACATTACGAACACTATGAAAATAGCTTCGTCGACTGAGAGCATCAGCAACGACGTTTGCTTTGCTTGGGTGGTAACGTATCTCACAGTCGTAATCGTTGAGGAGTTCTACCCACCGGCGTTGACGCATATTCAGTTCTTTCTGGTCAAAGATGTGTTGTAGGCTCATATGGTCGGTGAAGACCGTACACTTGCTACCGTAAAGATAGTGTCGCCAAATCTTTAACGCAAAAACAACTGCGCCAAGCTCGAGGTCGTGTGTGGTGTAGTTCTTCTTGTGGATCTTGAGCTGTCGAGAAGCGTACGCAATAACCTTGTCTCGTTGCATGAGAACACAACCAAGACCAAGGTTTGAGGCATCACAGTAGACTACGAAATCGTCGTTACCATTGGGCAGTGAGAGCACAGGAGCATTGCAAAGCATAGCTTTGAGATTTTGAAAGGCTTCCTCCTATTTAGTTCCCCAAACAAAAGGTTTGTCCTTATGCGTAAGCGAGGTAAGCGGCACAACGATTTTAGAGAAACCTTCGATAAATCGACGATAATAGCCCGCTAGTCCGAGAAAAGAACGGACTTCAGACGGGTTCTTGGGTGTAACCCAACTCTTAACAGCTTCGATCTTCGCGGGGTCAATGTGAATACCTTGACTATTGACAATGTGACCCAGGAATTGGACCTCCTCCATTCAAAATTCACACTTGGAGAACTTGGCATAGAGACGGTTTCACTGGAGTAACTCAAGAATCAAACGTAGATGCTTCAAGTGTTCGGCTTTTGACTTGGAATAGATCAGGATATCATCGATGAACACGATGACAAAGCGGTCAAGGAAGGGTTTGCACACGCGATTCATTAGATCCATAAAGACTGCGGGAGCGTTAGTCAAACCAAAAGGCATGACAACAAACTCGTAATGACCATAATGGGTTCGAAAAGCAGTTTTGGGGATATCTTCCTCTTGAATGCGTAATTGGTGATAACCTGAGCGTAGATCGATCTTCGAGAAATATGTAGCACCTTGTAATTGGTCAAATAAATCATCGATTCGAGGCAAGAGATAGCGATTCTTGATGGTAAGCTTATTCAATTCCCTGTAGTCGATGCACATCCTGAACGATCCATCCTTCTTTTTGACGAAAAGGACAGGCGCGCCCCATGGAAAGGTGCTAGGGCTAATGAAGCCTTTATCAAGTAGTGTCACACCCTGACTTTTGTGGAAGTGTGATTATTGGTGTGACTTTCTTAATACCATAGCATTCAATCATAACAACGCTATATGTTAAAACCATAAGATGTTCATCCATTAATTAAGTTGAAAATAACGTAACATACTTGTTTGAAACATAGACTCCAAATTTAAGATTACAAACCACAACATGTTTTAATGAGTTCACAAAGACTCGACAAAAGATCTTAAACAAACCCAAGCTTAGGACCATGTACCTCGTCCAGGAGTAAGATACATCTCCTAAACCCTAAAGACTTGGATGACATCTTTTATTTATGACGCAACTTGAACATGCAAACACCTGCCAGATCCACTTAATTCCCTGAAATACATGTAATTTGAAAACATCAACAAAAGTTGAGTGAGTTCATGTGTTTGTGTATGAATAAACCTTTAAAGTATGTCTGTATGCAAGGCCGTCTTTGAGGGGGTGCAGAGTGGGCAACGACACAGGGCCCAGACCCTCTGGGGCCCAAATCATTTTAATTTTGTATAGAATTTACGTTGTATAAACTAAAATATATCTATACTAAATCGAAAGATAACACAAACATGCTCTTGTCGGGGTGGTTTTTGTCTTGCTTAAACAACAAGGAGACGCGGATTTTAATCCAGACGTCTCCAAATTCTCTATTTTAGTTGAATATGAGATTTAATGCCTACTTTTGTCAACTAAATCTTTCCCTTTAATTAATAAACTACTAACTAAACTTAACTAAAAATAACTATTTAAATTATTTTCACATAAATTTTAGTGATTACATAATTGATGAGTTCGTAATAAATGAAAAATTTGCGAATAGGGCCCAAAATTTTTATCTTACACAAGGCCAAATTTTTTTTTGTAATTTTCGGAGACGGCCCTGTCTGTATGTATGTATGTCCCTAGTATGTAGCAATAAGGAAAAACAGATCACCAATTGGTTTGCAAGGCCAATGGTATGTGTGAAATGGTGCAGGAAAACTCAAACCTAGCGGAATTTTGCCACGGCATTAGTATGTGGACATAGTCACCACATGGGCCACCTTGGTCCTCATGGGTGTGGGCTCGCTACACCCAAATAGATCTATAATTCATGTCCCTCGGTCCTACAACGAGGATTAATGGCCTTAAGTGTTATACCCACGTTTCACATGATCAAGCAGTAACCCTCCTTAGCTAATCATACCATGTATAAAACGTTTGTAAATAATTGTAACATGTATTTCACCCCCGAAGTTATAAAACTGAAAATAGTTAAAAGAAAAAGGGGGACATGAACTCACAATTTTGCGTCTTCGATACTCGTAACTCAAGTCTCCTCAGCAAACACGGCTCCCTACAATGTACTAGGGTCTATTAGACAAACGGGCCGTGCCTTGCCTTAGTATTTACGTTCTTGAGTTACGTTTCTTTTATGCCTCTAATATTATTCCAAGTTATAATTTCTTGTTAAAATGATGATTATTTTAACTTTAAATTATATTTAATTTTTGGAATAACTTGTTAAACAATATTTTGTAATAATACTTCTCAAGTATTTATTTTCGCATTTCCTTCCCAAGGATGGGGGTATCTCATACATGTATATTCGCATTATTGTATCTTGTAGTTTTCAAAATAATATATTTTCAAGTCCTATTTTAGAATATATATATAAACATATTTTGTCCAAAAATAACGTATTTCAAGAAAATATATATTTTTCTCAAAAAAAATCATATTTCTTCTAAATATACTAAGAAAATATATTTTAACTTCCAAAAATAATATGTCTTCTTCTTGTCAAAAATATGATATACTTTGGTAATATTTACAAAAATCATATTTTCATTTCTTGCATCCAAAATAATATTTACCAAAAATATATTTATAACAATATTTTTCGGAATATTTTGTAAGTTACGTTCTTGCGTTCGGTTTCACAATATTAAGTGCTTAATGTAACAACTGTGCTTGTAATCACTATGAACAGTTCTGTTATCAATAAAACAATGTTATTTGATCCCAATGTTTGTTTTGTTATGTTATACATTTTTCATGTTTTGACTTTTGTTCAATTTCAAACTCTACATCGCTTTCTAGAGAGTTATACGCAAACTAGTGCGTAAACGTACTCAGTTTAATGCGAGAAATACTCTGGAACATCAACATATACTCAACATACCTTAAATAACCTTTACATAACTTAGAAATAAGTTTAGAAGGCTTTGGTATGTCAAAAACAAGTTAATTCGCTTACAGGGACTAAATATGACAAACTGCGAAAGTATGTCAATTTGAACTGTAACGAACATTCCGGAACATAACCATAAGTTAAACACACCTTAAATATCTTTACATAGCTTAGAAATAGGCTTTGAGGGGTTCGGTGTGCTAAAATAAACTTTTGGATCATTCAGGGACTAAAAGTGTCAAAAAGTGCACAAGTTTGCATTTTCGCGCATAACTTACGTTCTGAATACATTCGGACATCCAAAAATTTATATAAGCATGACTATATTATATTTTAGTGTTCGCCTTAAGAAAAATCCATTCGTCGCGTCATTTGGATCGTTTTTCGCGCTTATGCGCATTCCGTCGTAATTAAGCGAACATCGCGTTCGTACGACCAAACGAACCATCATCCGGCATATTTTTGAGTATGTTTTGAGTTCCCTATACTTTAACTTCATTTTAGAGCCTTGAAATGAGGTTAACGGGGTTCAAACGCATCGAAAAAGGCCTTAAACACGTGCAGGGACCATTGCTGCCAAGTTTGAAACTTTCTGATTCAGGTGGGGTGCTAGCGTAGCGCGAGGCCTATGGCCTTACCCGTCGCGCTACGCGACTGACTTACTGATCAGATTCAATGTTTCTAAACACAAGTTGCAACCAATTGATCCTTAACCACATGTTTTAAGTTGCTTAATCACTAAGATAAGGAGCATATGTGGTTCCATAACATTGTGACAAGTGTACGGACTAGATCTTTTCCCCTTTTCCAAGAAACGATCCTAACGGTTACCCGAAAACTATAAATACCCCACCCCCCATTGTTCATAATCACTAGAAATTTGATTTGAGAAACTCTAAGTTGAAACATTAGTTTCATACCTGAGATTTTCGAATCGAGTTTAGCATTCGGGGACCCTTCGTAAGTATTCTTTCGTTCTTTTCCTTATTTTTACTGCTTTTCGAGTCAGAAAGTCAAACTTTGTTTGACTTTCAGCGTTGACCAGTGATGGTCAATGCGAAGTTCGTTAGAACTTCGCAACGTGATTGTAATCACGATGGTCATAGTCCCTTGGGACTATGCCTACTGATTACCACGTTGTCTAGGGTCGTAGGGTAAGCGATCTAATAAATCGCTTATACCTTCGAACCCGACCCATTTGGTCGATCATTAGGATCTGACCAAACACATTAGGTGACCATAGTAGGTAGGGAATAAGCTTCCGAGGTTATACCTTATGGTCACGACGTTTAAGTAGTTGTATGATAGGTAGTTTATATGCCTTAGGTAAATTACCAGAATACCCTTTTCATGCATAATTGGTAATTTAGCATATGTAACCTAAACTTTTGTCACGTAACTGATTATGTAACATGTTTAGGCATATAATACCTGTCATAGGACTAGTTAGGCGGTCCAAACGCGTTTCACGCGCACTACACGTTAAAGTAGCATAAGCTTCCTAAACGGGTCGTAATGGGTCGATAAGACTTAGGTTAAGTTTCATTTAGCATGTAGGCTTTGTTAAACCATATCACATGAGTTCCTACACTCATTTGGTTTACAAACCCTAATGCTACCCAGTCTTCCGATATAGGTCCGGTTTATTAACATAGTTACCTATATTAGGTGCCGTTTGATTCCGAGATCTCTAGCATTACTTGGTGGTTCTCTTTAGACATCTGAGCAATCACAAGTGAGTACATAGACCCCTCTTTTACTGTTTTCCAAACTGTTTTGGGGTGGAACACATGTGCCTACTTGTTACTTTCATGCTTTCCTGTTTTAACATCATATACATGCTATGTTCGTTAGTACATTATAGTACATGATTTCATTACATCTTATGCTAGGTGTGCCCATTGTGTGCATTACTTAGTACATTGTTTTACATTACATTTCATGCTAGGTGTGCCCATTGTGTGCATTAATTAGTACATTGTTTTACATTACATTTCATGCTAGGTGTGCCCATTGTGTGCATTACTTAGTACATTGTTTTACATGACATTTCACGCTATGTATGTTCATTTGATTACATACTTAGTGCATTGTTTTCACATGTTTACATTTTGGTATGACATTTGGTTTGTTTACATGGGACAATACATTCATTAACATTAGCTACGCCGTTCGTTAGTAGGTAGTGGTACCATAGGAATTGACAACTCCCGTTCCGGACATCCCAGGGAAAGGGGACAGAAAGGAATGACCGAATTCGTTGATATAAGACAGATAGACCTTTAATTTGTTTAAAGGGTTTATCACCACAGTCGTCAGGCTTGGATGTATGCATTTTCACAATACCGCATAAATGATCATATTAAATAGTTGCATGCATTTACACAAAACATAGCTTTGATTTAAACCAAGTTTTACTTCAATACTTTGTTTTTGTGCATATGGTTTAGTTTGAGACATTTCACTTGCCATACACGACATTCTGACATAGACATTTGACATGGATATTTGACATAGACATTTGACATGGATATTTGACATAGACATTTGACATGGATATTTGACATAGACATTTGACCTGGATATTTGACATAGACATTTGACATGGATATTTGACATAGACATTTTGACATGATTTACATTTGACACAAACACTTTTGACAATTGATTTAAACATAGACTTCTTACATTGGTTGGTTTGGTTTGATTAAGTGATTGAGTAACGATGCGTGTGTAATATGATACAAGCATGGTGGATACGCCGCTGGTACTTCCTATATATAAGTGTTTGTATGGTATTACATGTCGTAACGTTATTTGAATCATTTCAGTTTGAGACATAGAACATTTTATACAAATAATATACTTTTCACAAGACATTGATTTACAAACAACTTATCTTATACAAACACATTTTTACATGATTATTTATTTAACCTGACATTTACTTATACATATCATCTGATCTTATTATTTTCAAATGATTTACAAGACAAAGCAAATTACAAGGTTCATGACTAAACATTTTCTTAAACATAAGTCATGAATCCTATTTTCACAAACCTATGTATCTCACAGGCATTTTTATGCTGACGTACCTATTTTCACATGTGTTTTCAGGTGCTTTTCCATAGGATGTTGATCATAATACTAGGGCGGACCTGTGCCTTAGAGACTTTAAAAGAATATAGACTGTGTTTAATTATGTTCTGAACTCTTAATTTACTGCTTTGAGACAATGTAACACCTTTGTTTATAAATAAAATACAACTTTGTATGCCATGGTTATGAAACAATTAATTCTGTTGCAACACGCCCCGATGTTTCCGCCGCGATTTGTTGTTTTACGCGGTCGGGGTGTGACACTTAACTTATATATATTTATTCCTTGTGATTTTTGGTATTATTTTGAATTGTAAATTCTTGGTATTTTGTTAAGTTATATTACTTTAAATCCTAAAATAATAGAACTAATACACAAAGTATACAAATAATCACACACAATGTGTCTTCTAAATATATACCCTTCAAATACATATTTAGTTATTTTTATTTACAAAACCAGCCTCCAACACTTGTATTTTTGTAACAAAATCTATGGCAAAGTTTATATTGAAAACCATAGTTAAAACACACTTGTAAACATTTGTTTAGAAAATATTTTTCTTAGTGTGTATATTTTTAGAAAATTTCGTCATAGTTTCCCCTAAAAATGGAGGTGTCCTTGCTATCAAAGCATATCATTTTCTTTTCAAAATCATCACAATCAATCAACAATCAATCTTAAACAACTTATACTTACCAAGTGCCAAAACTATGCTATTTACAAAATAATCATGAACTTGAACTTTCATAAAATCTTGTAGTAACTTGGTAGTGTGTTTAGTAGGTTTAGCTACCCTTTAAAGTGTGTTTATTTCTTTAGAAATCTCATTCTTAAAGGATTTAGGTGTTTACAACTTACTAGATGATATTTCCAAAAATCATTCTTTTGAATTTTTCTTGTAAACAAAGTGTTCTTATACTTGTTTCACCACTAGAAACATGGTTAGTTTCTTTAAAAACAATGTTCTTGTAAATCTTATGGTTTACACCACTAGAAACATGGTTAGTTTCTTTAAAAACAATGTTCTTGTAAATCTTGTGGTTTAACTTGGTTTCTTTAGAAAACTATTTTTGTAATCATCCACATTTATGTCTAGTAAACATGTTACATACTACATCATTCACAAAAATCATTTTCGTTTTTTTTCAAGTTCATGAAAACAATAAGTATGATTATCTTGGTCTTTCACAAGATCACCACCTTAACTTACTAGATCATGTGTTTAATCACAATCTAGTAGGTTTCTTATGATGTCTAACATCACTAACATAAATCATCAATCATCAAGAAGTAAATCATCACTAATCAACAAGTATTCATATGTTATTAAGCTTATGTGTAAGATTTATGATTATGTCTTTTAGTGTTCATCAAGATTAACAATGTGCTTCATCTATTAACCATCAAAATAAGAAGTATCAAGAGATCATAAGGGCCTTACTACTAGCACACGGCTAGGGAAGAACACTTGATGTTGATGATGGCAAATGTGATGGATAAAAGCAATCGGGAGAGGTCCATCAAGATCCAAGACCACCAAACTTCTTTGTATGGCTCCTTACACCTTGAGTACAACGTGGAATGAACAAATGATGATGATGATGGTGGTGTGGTTGGGGTTCGGCCGGGAAGAAGAAGGGAGGAGAGGGTGAGAGTTGTGGTGTGTAGTGTGGTGTGGTGTGGTGTGAGAATGATGAGTTTCATGTCCTCTTATAACCATCTAATGTTATTACCCAATGGTTCATATGTTCATTAAGTACACTACACAATCTTCATGCAATCTAAGGAAGATCAAGAGAGGATTTAACAAGATCTTGAGAAGATTATGGTGGGGTCACATAAGTGACCGTCCACTAAGGGGGGGGGGGGGGGGTATTTAGTTGGTGTTTAATGGTTAGTTAGATGATTAGTTAGGATTCTAAGTGTGATGATTAGTGTTTATGTGTATTAGGTGTTACATAGTATGTTAGGGTGTTCGGGGCTCATAACTAGCTCAGAAACATTAAAACAATGCTTCTAGTATAATTTTGGTGTTTCGGGTAATGTCCGGTTGTTCGGTTAGATACCGGTTTGTTAAAGTGTCAAACTATTCCGTTTAGTGATCTTTAAGTACCCTTTTGTGACACTTTTAATTCCCGACACTTAGGAAAGCATTCAGGACCATTTTGCCATATTTTTGCATGGTACAAACTTGTTAAATTGCTGAATTTTTGCTGATTTATGTAGAATTCTGCACTTTAAGTGGGTTTTAGGCAATTTCCGGCACTTTAACTATCACCTAGTAAAGCAGTTTTGTGGTCCTTACTTCCCTACACACTATACTAGTGTAGTACTTAGTCCCTGGCTCATACTGGGCCTCAAAACACTGTCTGTCTACGTACTGAACCTCGTCAGCATTTTCCTGTTTTATCCGTTAACTGTGCTAACTGTGCTTTGTGCATCGTTTATGTCACTAAAGTTTGTATGTAAAAATGATGTGACAGTATGAAATGTGATGCACATGTAAGTATGATGCTGAAATTAGAAAGCAGTTATTTGTAATTCAGCACAGTCATTAAGCACTAATCAATATTAATTAATTGTACGGATACCTGGATTTTTGACAGTTGTCACATTTTCCACTGTTAAGAAAATTTCGTCCCGAAATTTTAGTTCTGATACTAGCTGCAGGGGTGTTGGGGAACAAATGTGGGTATTTCACTTTCATGCGATCCTCACGCTCCCAAGTAAACTCGGGGCCGTGACGCGCGTTCCAACGAACCTTTACGAGTTTAACACTACTCATGCGTGTCTTGTTAACCTTCCAATCAGTAACCTCAACAGGTTCTTCAGTAAAGTGGAGTGTGTCGTCAATGTGGACTTCATTGGACTTCATCGGCAGGAATGATAACTGTTTCTTGAGTTGGACTCGTTTTCAGATTAGATACATGAAATGTATCATGAACGCCATTCAGTTCTGCGGGTAGATCCAACTTGTAAGCTACAAGACCAATCCTCTCCAGGATTTTGAACGGTCTAATGTATCTCGGGTTCAACTTCCCACGCTTCCCAAAGAGTGCTACACCCTTCCAGGGTGAAACTTATAATAAAACCATATCTCCCTCTTGAAACTCCAAAGGTTTCCTCCTTTGGTCCGCATAGCTCTTTTGTCGATCACGAGCCGTGTGACACCTGTGCCTCTGCGACCATCAAACAAATACCAAACCAATGAAATATTTTATTTCATACTTGGGATTTGTATAAATATATGTATCTTTTGCACATATCAATTCTTGTTCGATTTCAAGCTTTAAATCGCTTTCTGGAAGGTTATACGCGCACTGATGCGTAAATATAACCAGTTTAATGCAACGAACACTCCAGAATAGTTAAATAGGCTTAACATACCTTAACTAACTTTTACATAACTTATAAATAAGTTTTGGAGGGTTTGGGTGGCGAAATCAAGTTTATTCGCTTACAGGGACTAATTTCGACAAACTGCGAAAGTATGCCGATTTGTACTGTAACGAACATTCTGGAACATGACCATAAGTTAAACATACCCTAAATATCCTTTACATAGCTTAGAAATAGGCTTTGAGGGGTTCGGTGTACTAAAATAAACTTTTTGGTCATTCAGGGACTAAAAGCGTCAAAAAGTGCATAAGTTTGCATTTTCACGCATATCTTACGTTCTGAATACATCCGGACATCCAAAACTTTATGTGATCATTAAAATATTTTATTTTTGTGATTGGCATGATAAAATTCCATTCGTTGCGTAATTTGGATCGTTTTTCGCATTTGTTCGTGTTTCATCGTAATTAACCGAACAACGCAACCGTACGACCAAACAAACCGACATCCGAGATATTTTTGAGCATGTTTCATGTTACCTATACTTTAACTTCATTTTAGAGCCTTGAAATAGGATTAACGGGGCTTAAACGTGTCAAAAATGCATCGAAAACCATGTTTTGCACATTCAGGGACCAAAATTGACAATCTGCCATAGTTATCTTAGGAAGGGACCAAAATGAAAAATCTAAATTCCAGCTTGTTCCAGCTGTTCCTCTCATTTGCACATGGTTTTAATGAAACTAGAGGCTCCCATGGTTTCACAAAACCATGGGCACATGTGCACGGATGAGATCGAAGCTCGTTTTACGATGAACGATCTTAACGGTTGTGCGAAAACTATAAATACCCCATCCATCTCATTGTTTCAACTCACATTTGATCTGATATTTCTCTAAGTTGAGGTGCTTTCATTTCATACCTGAGAATAATCGGGTCAAACTTCCGTTCTTGGATCTTTTGTAAGTCCTCTTTCGTTCTTTTTCGCGTGAAAGTCAAACTATGTTTGATTTTCTGCTTTGACCAGTTTATGGTCAACATGAAGTTCGTTTGAACTTCATAACGTGAGCGTAATCACGATGGTTTTAGTCTCTTGTGACTATACCTACTGATTACCACATTATCTAGGCATAGTGGCGAGTCGTAGTTTCGGTCAAAATGCGTATTCTTGCGTATTTTGTAACCAAACTACTTTTAGGTATCAAAACCGTTTGTTTTGATACCAAACCTGTTTTCAAACCTCGTTAAGCATGTTTTAACATGTTTAGCTCGTCACTTTAGGTTTAGTGATTATGTAGGGTCGTAAGGTAAGCGGTCTAAACAACCTCTTATACTTTCGAACCCGACCCGTTTGGTCGATCTTTAGGATCCGACCAAACACATTAGGTGACCATAGTTGCATAGGGAATAACCTTCCGAGGGTATACCTTATGGTCACGTCGTTTAAGTAATTGTATGATAGGTAGTTTATATGCCTTAGGTAAATGACCAAAATGCCCTTTTTACGCCAAAATTCATTTTAAGCATATGTAACATAATTTTTGATATCTAAACTGATTTGGCAACAATATTAGACATGTTAAGGCATATTTTATTTATCATAGGACTAGTTAGGGGGTCCGAACGCATTTTACGTGAACGACGCGTTAAAGTGGCGTAAGCTACCATAACGAGTCGTAATGGGTCGTAAGCACTTAGGTTAGGTTTTGTTTTAGAATGTAGGATTTGTTAAACCATATTACATGAGTCCCTATTTAGGTCCGGTTATTTACATAGTTACCTATATTAGGTGCCGTTTGATTCCTTGATCCCTCTAGCTTTGCTTGGTTGTTGTTCAAGACTTCTAAGCACCCTCAAGTGAGTACATAGTCCCCTCTTTTACTGTTTTTCAAACATTTTGGGGTGAAACACATGTGCCTACTTGTTACTTTCATGTTTTCCATGTTTTCATATCATATACTTGCAATGTTCATTAGTACACTATTAGTACATGATTTCATTATGTTTTGCTATGTATGTTCACTTAACATGCTAGCACAATTGTTTTACGTTTTGAACCATTTGTAATCGTTGGATGTATGTGAACCATTTGTAATCATTGGATGTATGTGAACCATTTGTAATCGTTGGATTTATGTGAACCGTTCGTAACCATTTGATTTATGTGAACCATTTGTAACTGTTTGAACCATTGGGTTAGGGAAGTGATTAGGTAATGGGGCGGGTGTAATGTGTTAAAAGCATGGTGGATACGCCGCTGGTATATAAGTGCTTTTAACACATTATATATCGTTGCGTTATCTAGATCACTTGGGTAAACGATTTCGAAACAATGTCACATAAGGATGTTTTCTGAATAATATAAACCATATGAGTTTTATTAACGAGTTTTTATGAGATATTTTACAATTTGATTTAATAAAACAAATGTTCTGGAGTTAAGAATCATGGCTACGAGATTTTGCAAATTATAACCAACTTGATTTGAGTTGGTTAATTATGTCGCAATATTATACTTTTCAAAACAAGGTTTTTAAATAAGTATTGCAACATGTAAAATGAGCCATGAATCTGACACTCACATAAAACCTATGTACTCTCCGGCATTTTTATGCTGACGTATTTTCACATGTGTTTCAGGTACCATAGTTGATGATGTTTGATGATGATACTTGTGTACGCTCACATAGGAATGGACGAGGCCTTAGTGACTTAATAACAATGAAAGTTTATTTGTTCCTGTTTTGTTTCTAATTCCAATGTAATGTAATACATTTAATTCAATAAAACGAAACTGTTTAATCCATGGTTGTGAAACAATGATTCTGTTACAACACTCCCCGACGTTTCCGCCACGTTTTGTTGTTTTACGTTGTCGGGGTGTGACAAGCCGCCTTGATGCGCTCTCGGATCTGTATAATCTTGTATGTCGTCTCTTGAACCAATTCGGGACCAACAAGCTCTCTATCACCCGCATTTGCCCAGCATAACGGTGATCGACACTTGCGTCCATAGAGAGCTTCAAACGGTGCAGCTTGTATGCTCACATGGTAACTGTTGTTGTATGAAAATTCTACCAACAGTAGATGAGTGTCCCAACTGCCACCCAAATCCATTACGCAAGCTCGCAACATGTCTTCTAGCGTT
This sequence comes from Helianthus tuberosus, assembly GCA_030545235.1. Taxonomy (NCBI): domain Eukaryota; kingdom Viridiplantae; phylum Streptophyta; class Magnoliopsida; order Asterales; family Asteraceae; genus Helianthus; species Helianthus tuberosus. The sequence goes on from CM060360.1 coordinate 83,174,350, forward strand.
TGAATCATTCGTTCGCTCTGGCCGTCTGTCTGTGGATGAAAAGCAGTACTCAGATTCAACTGAGAACCAAAGGCTTCTTGGAAGGATTGCCAAATCCTTGACACGAATCTTCCATCTCTATCGGAAATAATCGAGAGAGGAACTCCATGTCGTGCAACTATCTCTCTGAGGTATAGCTTGGCAAGCTTACTAGTGTTGTCCTTTTCCTTGATTGGCAAAAAAGTGTGCAGATTTCGTCAGACGGTCTACGATTACCCAAATCGTATCATGACCTCTGGGTGTCTTTGGTAACTTCGTTATAAAATGCGTTGAGATCTGCTTCCATTTCCACATGGGTATTTCGGGTTGTTGCAGAAGACCTAAAGGCTTCTGATATTCGGCCTTTACCTTGGCACAAGTCAAACATTTGCCAACATACATTGCAACGTCACCTTTTAATCTCGGCCACCAATAGAAATCCTTTAAATCTTGGTACATCTTATCCGATCTTGGATGGATCGAGTACCGTGACTTGTGAGCTTTATCGAAAATTACTTCTCTGAGACCACCAAAGAGGGGTACCCAAATTCTTCCCATGAAACACAATGTTCCTTCCTCGTTGGGTACTAACTGTTTCTCCATCCCACGGAGATATTCATCCTCAAGATTCTTTTCCTTAAGAGCTTCTCTTTGCGTGGCATAAAAGCGCAACGAGAGATCCGTTTGAATAATCATTTCCAAAGCCCTAACCCTTATGGGCTTGATCCTTTCTTTCCGACTCAAGGCGTCTGCGACTACATTCGCCTTCCCTGGGTGATACTTAATTTCACAATCATAGTCGTTTAACAACTCAACCCAACGTATCTGTCTCATGTTAAGCTCTTTCTGATCGAATATATGCTGTAAGCTCTTGTGATCAGTAAAGATCGTGCATCGGGTGCCATACAAATAATGTCACCAGATCTTTAATGCAAACACCACCGCGCCTAATTCCAAATCATGCGTGGTGTAATTTTTCTCATGAACCTTCAACTGGCGCGAAGCATAAGCTATAACATTCTGTCGCTGCATCAGCACGCAGCCTAAACCTTGACGCGAGGCGTCGCAATATACTACGAAGTCATCAGTGCCTTCGGGTAGGGATAAGATCGGTGCGTCACAAAGCTTGTTCTTCAACAACTGAAATGCTTCTTCTTGCTTTTCTCCCCATTCGTACTTCTTGTCCTTTTGGGTGAGGGAGGTCAATGGTTGAGCGATTTTCGAAAAATCCTCAATGAATCTGCGATAATATCCTGTCAAACCTAGGAACTGACGGGTCTCGATTGGCATCTTCGGAGTCTCCCAATTCTTGATCGCCTCGATCTTTGTGGGATCCACATGAATTCCATTTCCGTTTACCACGTGACCAAGGAACTGAACTTCACGCAACCAGAACTCGCACTTCGAGAACTTTTTGTATAATTTCTCTTTCTTAAGTAGCTCTTAAATAGCTCTTAGATATTGTCCGTGCTCTTCCTTTGTCTTTGAATAAATCAAAATATCGTCGATAAACACAATCACAAATTTATCGAGATATGGCTTGCAGACTTTATTCATCAAATCCATAAACACTGTTGGTGTGTTTGTCAAACCAAACGGCATAACCAGGAACTCGTAATGTCTATAGCGAGTCCTAAAGGCAGTCTTTGGAATACTCTCCTCTTGAATTCTCAACTGGTGGTAACCTGATCGAAGATCGATCTTGGAGTAAAAACTCGAACCTTGTAATTGATCGAACAGGTCATCGATCCTTGGTAAAGGATACCGATTCTTAATGGTCAACTAGTTCAGCTCGTGGTAGTCAATACACATGCGGAAACTACCATCCTTCTTCTTAACAAACACCACTAGAGCTCCCCAAGGCGAGAATCTTGGTCTGATGAATCCTTTGTCCAAAAGCTCCTGAAGTTGTGTCGACAACTCTTGCATTTCAGAAGGCGCAAGTCGATAAGGTGCTTTAGCCACATGCGCGGTGCCCGGAACTAAATCAATGTGGAATTCGACTTGTCGCTGCGGCGGTAATCCTAGCAAGACTTCGGGGAAGACTTCAGGATATTCCCTAACAACTGGGATATCTTCCAATTTTGGCTCAACGGCTTCCTTGTCCATAATGTGTGCCAAGAAGGCAATACATCCTTTCTACAAACATCTTCAGGCTTTCAAACAACTAATGATCCTTAGAGGCGTATCGTGCTTCTCTCCATGTACCACAATCGTTTCTCCATTCGCCATCGGAATGAAAATGATCTTCTCATGACATACGATCTCCGCTCGGTTGCTTGACAACCAATCCATTCCGACTACCACGTCGAAGCTTCCCAACTCGACTGGCAGAAGATCAAGCGTAAACTCATGCTCCCCCAGCTTTATTATGCAACCTCTAATGACTTCATTTGCTTCTACTAGCTTTCCATTAGCTAGTTCTATTGAATACGGAATGTCTAGCTTACTAGCTACCAACCCAAGTATATTCTTAAATTCTAGGGATACAAAACTATAATCGGCACCAGTATCAAATAGTACAGATGCAAAGCGTTGGTTGATAGGGAGCGTACCAGTGACTACGTTCGGATCCTGGCGAGCTTCCCTAGCTCCGATGTTGGAAACCCTTCCTTGAGCTTGATTGAGCTTTGGGCATTCCCTCTTGAAATGCCCCACATCTCCACAGTTAAAACAACCTGGTCCCCGACCATTACCATTTCCATTACCACCTTGATTGTTGTTTGCTCAACGGTTTCCACTACCAGCTTGATTCCCAAAATTACCACGATTACCATTACCGCCATTTCCTCCTTGAGGGCGGTTTCCATACCCATTTCCACCACGAGTATTGTTTCCATTGCCATAACCTCTCTGACCACCACGACCAGTACCAGCCCAGCATGTCTCCTTCGAATGGCCAACCTTCCCACAAGACTCACATTTCCTAACTCTGCACTGGCCAGCATGATGGTACTGGCACACATCACATTTGGGCAGAGTGCCCATATAACCTTTTCCTTTGTTTTCAACACAAGTCTTGACTTCAGCTGGTGGGTTCACATCCTTCTTCTTGTTAGCACTGCTGGTACCCTTCTTAAAGTTTGAGAACTTCCTTTTGTTCTCACCGGATGACTCAACGTGAGTCTCCTTCCTCTTCTGGTCAGAGATCGAGAACTTGTTCAACTTGATTGCTTCTTCAGTTAGCGCTACACTCAGATCAATAGCCTCGGTGATCGTAGCAGGCTTTGACGTCGTCACCATACTCATGATTTGGGGTGCCAATCCCCAAATAAAATGCTCAATGCGCTTGAATTCCGGATCAACCATGTAAGGAACGACGCGAGATAAGTCGTGAATTCCCTGCACATATTCGGAAATCTTCGGACCATCTAAATTGAGGTTCCAGAACTCTGTTTCCAATTTTTGAATTTCAGCCCTGGAACAGTATTCCTTGCGCATGAGTTCCTTCATTTCCTCCCATGTCATGGCATATGCAGTCTCTTCTCCCAAGGTTTGAACTTGGAGATTCCACCATGATAACGCTCCGTCTAGGAATAATCCAGAGATGTAGGTGACCTGGTGCTCCAGTGCACACTTGCTCATTCTTATCATAGAATCAGTATTCTCCGTCCATCTTACAAAAGCTATAGCACCCCCGATGCTGTCGAAATTCAGAGGCTTACAGTCTAAGAACTGCTTATAGGTGCAGCCTGTACAAGCAACATCATTCACATAAAGCATTAGCGATCGCACATGGAATGTCCAAATGTAACGTAATGTGTCTTTAGTGACTTAAACATTACCAAGAGGTGGGTTGCTTCCCGAGGTACCTCCACTATGTTCAGAGTGTAAGGCCTCGTGTTGTGCTATCGCTCGTGAAATCCGTTCTTGTAACTCGGCCTCAGTTGTGGGCAGTGTGTTATCTCTTCGAGGGGCATCTTCTAAAGAAGATTGTATAGGTCAGGTCCTATGCATATAAGTATGTAGTATGTGTATGTAATAAAATTTATCAACGCAAGTAAACACATAACATCCCAATCATAACGCAAACAAGTAGTTCAACAATGTATGTAATGAGAATGCTGCGATTGAGCTTTCATATATCAATGACCACAAATACAGTTTTACATGTTCTACAATGTACCATACATCAAAAGGGGCTACAGGGTCACATCACCCTTGTCCAAATCGTCTATCCAACTACAATAGTCATAAAATCAAAAGAAAAGTGGTCTTCAAAAGGCTGTGCAAACTGGGCTCAATAGCTACACTCTCACCAAAAGTATGCTACCTGCATAAAACCAAAAACTGCTATGCTGATGGTGGAGGAAGAGGATGAGGTGGAGGAACGAATAGCAAACTAAGCACATGCGCTAGCTCCTCCTCGAGAGCATGAACACGTCACAACAGATAGCTAATCTGCTGCTCCATAGTAAGAAAATGAATATCAAAATCTGGGTATGGCAGAAGAGGAGCGGGTGGAGTCACGAATGGTGACTGACAAGTGCAAGGTGGAGGATGCAGAATCCTCTCAAGATCCATGACTCTGCGACACAACATCTCCTGCTGGACCTATAAGGATAGAAGTAGCTCATCCCTCGTGTACCCAGTGTAATGGAAGGGATGGTATGGATCAGAAACAGGCATCGTATTGGGCGAAAACCAAATCAGTGGCTCGCTCGATGGTGCAGAAGCAAAAGGTGCAGTATGTGAAAACTGTGGCATGAAAGAAAAAGCTGCTGACACAGGTGGTACAGGGCCAGATGGCTGGCTAGACGGCCCTTCCCCTGGACGGGGTGGAGGGATATCCTGTAGGAACGTGACCGGTAGATCAGTGTGGTGTATGTCAGACACATGTGGGTGAAACGGGGCAATATCAACTGGTGCATGAGTAGGTGCAGGTGGGGGAGTAACAGGCCTAACAAAAGGAGGCAAGTCATTATCGTCCTCTATCCACCCATTGCGGGTGAATGCATAACGGGGATCTATATGGTCAGCAAAAGGAGCATGGTCTGCGGGTGCAGGTAGAGGGTCAGGTAACAGTGGTGCAACAACTGGTATGTCAACAGGTGCAGGATCATGCTCAAGCAGAGGATCATGAGCGGGTATAGGCTCGGGTGCAAGCATAGGCTCAGGGTCAGCTGGAGCTAACTCAAGATCAGCGGGTACATCAAAAAGCTGATCGTCAGGAATGAAGTCGACCTCATGCTCAGGATCAATGTCAGAATCAAACTCATCATCAAACTCAAAGTCCTGTGGAGGAACAGGTGCGGCAGACATAGCTGTGTCAGAATCAGAATCTGTGGGATAACGCTGTAATCCCAGTGCGTGTAGAGTAGTAGATGACACAGACTCGAATGAATCAGGATCAGAATGGTCAGATGAAATCTCAATGATCGGAATCTCAATAAGGGGAACAACAATGACATCATCGACTGGAGCTCCATCACCATGGGCACCCTCTGGGAGACCCTCGATAAAAAGATCAACGTCATCGTCAGACAAAGCATCCAAAGGCAAATCCTTGAGAGGAAATGCAGCAAGAGGAAGAGGGGCAGGGATCGAAACAAGAAGCAGATCCTCGCCAGGAAAACCATCAGCTAGCGGTATATCATCGCCAAAATCTGGTAAAGCAAACGGCTGGAAATCATCATCATCACTACTCTCAGTATCAGATGTAAGAGTCTCAGGGTCTGGGACACTATCATCGTCTGAAACTATGGCCACAGGGTCTACGGTATCTGATAGCTCGCTCTCAGATGAGGACATGGTGTCTGTAATCAAAACCATCACAACATATGCACATATATCAACAATCATCAAATAAGAATGTAAGTAGTAACAATGTAAGCATGTATGCATCCTAGTCTTCCTAGACTATCCCACCCAGCCACTCAGACTGAACCACCTAGTCTCTCAGACTAAACTCCCCAGTCTCTCAGACTGTCCCAACTAGTCTCTCAGACTATCCAGTCTCTCAGACTGCCCCAGCTAGTCTCTCAGACTAACTCCCCAGTCTCTCAGACTGAATTATAAACGATTTCTCTGAAATGTATTTTGTGTCTTTTATTTGTAAAAACGTCTGTTTCCTAGATCTGGACATTTCGTGTATGCAACGAAAATATGTTAAGAAAACATTTTCATGAGAGCCCTAATGATCGTAGTCTAGACTCGAGAAAGAATCCTAGTTCGCTACGATCAAAGCTCTGATACCAAGCTGTCACACCCTGACTTTTGCGAAAGCGTGATTATTGGTGTGACTTTCTTAATACCATAGCATTCAATCATAACAAAGCTATATCTTAAAACCATAAGATGTCCATCCATTAATTAAGTTGAAAATAACGTAACATACTTGTTTGAAACATAGAGTCCAAATTTAATATTACAAACCACAACATGTTTCAATGAGTTCACAAAGACTCGACAAAAGATCTTAAACAAACCCGAGCTTAGTACCATGTATCTCGTCTAGGAGTAAGATACATCTCCTAAACCCTAAAGACTTGGATGACATCTTTTATTTATGACGCAGCTTGAACTTGCAAACACCTGCCAGATCCACTTAATTCCCTGAAATATATGTAATTTGAAAACATCAACAAAAGTTGAGCGAGTTCATGTGTTTGTGTATGAATAAACCTTTAAAGTATGTCTGTCTGTATGTATGTCCCTGGTATGTAGCAATAAGGAAAAACAGATCACCAATTGGTTTACAAGGCCAATGGTATGTGTGAAATGGTGCAGGAAAACTCAAACCTAGCGGAATTTTGCCACGGCATTAGTATGTGGATATAGTCACCACATGGGCCACCGTGGTCCTCATGGGTGTGGGCTCGCTACACCCAAATAGATCTATCATTCATGTCCCTCGGTCCTACGACGAGGATTAATGGCCTTAAGTGTTATACCCACATTTCACATGATTAAGCAGTAACCCTCCTTAGCTAATCATACCATGTATAAAACGTTTGTAAATAATTGTAACATGTATTTCACCCTCGAAGTTATAAAACTGAAAGTAGTTAAAAGAAAAGGGGGGACATGAAGTCACAATTTTGCGTCTTCGATACTCGTAACTCAAGTCTCCTCAGCAAACACGACTCCCTACAATGTACTAGGGTCTATTAGACAAACGGGCCATGCCTTGCCTTAGTATTTACGTTCTTGAGTTACGTTTCTTTTATGCCTCTAATATTATTCCAAGTTATAATTTCTTGTTAAAATGATGATTATTTTAACTTTAAATTATATTTAATTTTTGGAATAACTTGTTAAACAATATTTTGTAATAATACTTCTCAAGTATTTATTTTCGCATTTCCTTCCCAAGGATGGGGGTATCTCATACATGTATATTCGCATTATTGTATCTTGTAGTTTTCAAAATAATATATTTTCAAGTCATATTTTAGAAAATATATATAAACATATTTTGTCCAAAAATAACGTATTTCAAGAAAATATATATTTTTCTCAAAAAAATCATATTTCTTCTAAATATACTAAGAAAATATATTTTAACTTCCAAAAATAATATGTCTTCTTCTTGTCAAAAATATGATATACTTTGGTAATATTTACAAAAATCATATTTTCATTTCTTGCATCCAAAATAATATTTACCAAAAATATATTTATAACAGTATTTTCCGGAATATTTTGTAAGTTACGTTCTTGCGTTCGGTTTCACAATATTAAGTGCTTAACTTATATATATATATTACTTGTGATTTTTGGTATTATTTTGGATTGTAAATTCTTGGTATTTTGTTAAGTTATATTACTTTAAATCCTAAAATAATATAACTAATACACAAAGTATACAAATAATCACACACAATGTGTCTTCTAAATATATATCCTTCAAATACATATTTAGTTATTTTTATTTACAAAACCAACCTCCAACACTTGTATTTTTGTAACAAAATCTATGGCAAAGTTTATATTGAAAACCATAGTTAAAACACACTTGTAAACATTTGTTTAGAAAATATTTTTCTAAGTGTGTATATTTTTAGAAAAATTTGCCATAGTTTTCCCTAAAAATGGAGGTGTCCATGCTATCAAAGCATATCATTTTCTTTTCAAAATCATTACAATCAATCAACATTCAATCTTAAACAACTTATACTTACCAAGTGCCAAAACTATGCTATTTACAAAATAATCATGAACTTGAACTTTCATAAAATCTTGTAGTAACTTGGTAGTGTGTTTAGTAGGTTTAGTTACCCTTTAAAGTGTGTTTATTTCTTTAGAAATCTCATTCTTAAAGGATTTAGGTGTTTACAACTTACTAGATGATTTTTCCAAAAATCATTCTTTTGAATTTTTCTTGTAAACAAAGTGTTCTTATACTTGTTTCACCACTAGAAACATGGTTAGTTTCTTTAAAAACAATGTTCTTGTAAATCTTGTGGTTTAACTTGGTTTCTTTGGAAAACTATTTTTGTAATCATCCACATTTATGTCTAGTAAACATGTTACATACTACATCATTCACGAAAATCATTTTCATTTTTTTTCAAGTTCATGAAAACAATAAGTATGATGATCGTGGTCTTTCACAAGATCACCACCTTAACTTACTAGATCATGTGTTTAATCACAATCTAGTAGGTTTCTTATGATGTCTAACATCACTAACATAAATCATCAAGAAGTAAATCATCACTAATCAACATGTATTCATATGTTATTAAGCTTATGTTAAATATTTATGATTATGACTTTTAGTGTTCATCAAGATTAACAATGTGCTTCATCTATTAACCATCAAAATAAGAAGTATCAAGAGATCATAAGGGTTTTACTACTAGCACAAGGCTAGGGAAGAACACTTGATGTTGATGATGGCAAATGTGATGGATAAAAGCAATCGGGAGAGGTCCATCAAGATCCAAGACCACCAAACTTATTTGTATGTGTTGGATCATCGTGTGACCCTAAAGAGTCAATCAGAAGAGTTTATGATCCATATCAAAGGCGGAATCGGTGAAATAGACATGAAATAGCTTGATTCTCCTTAATTATCCTTTTATTAATGATTTCAAAGCAGTTCTGATCGTTTGACAAACTGGCAGCACCTCGGCTCAGAAATCGGAAAAGTTACAAATGTATCAGCAGGTCCACTATATATAGGGGAGGTAATTTCGTACGAAATAGCACTTGCTATTTCATGCGAAATACCTTTGTGTTATTTCGTACGAAATAGCACTTGCTATTTCGTGCGGAATACCCCTTTAACATGTAAAACCTAATTTCTAACCTGTTGTGCACTGGTTTATCCTATCTAGATACAAGACTCTATAAAGACGAAGTTAACAAACATCTATGCACCAACAGACTCCCCCTTGGATGTTGACGAAGTCTTTAGCATCAAATCTTCAATCTTTAGTCTTGATCTATCTTCTTCTCTGTTCAATATGTCTGACACTGTAAGCATCCTTCAATCTCTATCTTCAAACTCCCCTTTGAATGTTGATCCAAAATGTAGACTCCCCCTTTCAATATGCTGGAGCTTGAATTCTGGTTCAAACTTTACACTTTCTTTACCATGGGGATCTTGTTTCATGTTTCTCAAGAATATAACATTACAATGTATTCTCCTTTTTTACTACTTTTAATGTTTTTATTAGCTTTTAGAAATCCACTTAAGTAACTAGGTCCAAATTAATGACCCTAGGCACTTAATTTATCTACCAAGTCCAATTTAATGACCTTGGTTGATCTGAAACGAAACTGACTTTTGTTCAACAATTTACAAAACATTATTCTGAAAATTACAAGTTTCAACTTAATGAACTCGTTTTGACTTTTCAATTTCACAAATTTTTATCATATTAAGCTCACAACTCATCTTCCAGCTCAGAAACTTCCTGCATCTGCTACAAATTGCGAATCTGAAGATCAACTTTCCACTTTGGTTTGTCGGAAAATAAAGCAGAAATGTAAAATCTTTTTGAATTTTGAATAAAGTTTCTAAACTAGAATGCTAAACAGAAATGAAATGCAGTAAATGTAAACTATTTACAAACATATTTTTGGTGAGCGTGTTAGGGAATCATATCAGCTGTCAACAAGTCACAAGTACCGTTAAGCTTTAATTTCATACTCAGAATTAAACAATTCGCTTAGATTGTCGATATACTGATCCACTTAAATTCTCACACAATTTTCAATCTGTCCAGGATACGAATTAGGTGAATTAAGAACTTAAACTCATTCATGTGTCCCACCTCTTGAATATACTCCCATATCCAGAACCCAATATTCAGTCTTACAGGTGAGTATACCACAGATGATATCTGTAAGGGGTTAAAATGCGAGGGCCATATATGAGAGCTCAGGCTATTGCTTCCGCAAAATCAGAGAGATGATGGCTTCGACTTTAGGTGTGTCCCCTTTAGAGGATCTTTTCTTCAACAGCACATGATTAGCATTTTTCAATGTTTCATCATTTTTTATGCTGAGGGGAATGCTATTATTTCAAGCAAGCGAAAAGTATTATACGGGGACTAGGCCATTGCTTCCGCAAAACCAGAAGTCCCGGAATAATACCCCAAATATCACTGAGTATAAAGACCTAGTATCTCAGAAAGAGGGATATTTCAAACAAGATTTCAGGGTTACCTATATATCCAAGTAGTGTTCCCCACGAAATAAGCAAGTAAAGATTTAGGTTTATATCCCGAACAAACCTACTAAATGTGTAAAAATCTACCAGCATATCATCAGCGAAACTGCTTAAGACTTTTAAACTTTACATATCTTTAGCATACTGTAACTGTCAAGCCAATGTACTATCATTTTCCCTTTTTACACAAGCTCTTTTTTCAGTTTTCTATTGATTTTGAAATATCTCATGTTTTTGGATTTTTGAAAATTTTTACTGTTTTTGTATTTTCTGAAAATATAACCTACTCCCCCTAAATACCAAAACAAGTAAAAAATCGACAAACCATTGCAGATTGCTTCTCAACATCATCTACTGTGGTACCTTCATCTACGCCAAGAATCTCCCCCGACACCGATAAAAGCTTCATACCATTCAATTTTAAAAGATATTGAAAATGAGTTTTATCAAACGCTTTGGTATGTAAATCAGCTTTTTGTTCGTCAGTGTGGATTTTCTCAATTCGTATCAACTTCTTCTCGAAACAGTCTCGGATGAAGTGATGACGAATTTCAATGTGTTTCGTTTTAGCATGATGAACATGATTTTTAGTAATGTTTATTGCTGCCTCATTATCAACAAAGATAGGGGCGTTAAGAAATTGCAAACCGTAGTCTCTCATCTGTTGCTGGATCCACAAGATCTGAGAGCAGCAACTGTTAGCAGATACATACTCGGCTTCACATGTGGATAAAGCTACAGAGGTCTGCTTCTTGCATTGCCAGGTAACCAATCGTGGTCCGAAAAACTGGCACCCCGCTGTTGTTGACTTAGCGTTAACTTTGCAGCATCCGAAATCGGAATCGGAATACCCTACGAGCATGAAATCGCCTTCTCTTGGATACCACAACCCCAGTGATGGAGTTCCTTTCAGGTAGCGTAATATCCGTTTCACAATCACCATATGCGAAGCTCTCAGGTTAGACTGAAATCTTGCTGCGAGGCAGGTTGGATACATGATATCTGTCACACCCCCAAAATCCATACGCGGAGTATCACCGCTTGGAGGCGTGACTGACCAGGAACAAACCACTAATCATATTGAACAAGCAAGTAATTAATTGTAAAAATCCAACCAACGCAATTAGTGTCCAAAACAAACATAGTTTAAGTTATGAGCGGAAGCATAATGTTTAAAAACCAAAACGTAAGTTTAAATATCCAAAGGTTTAACATGGCACACAACTGTCCATGTCCCACAACGACTCTTCCTTGTGCAAGCTCCAGCTAAGTACCTATTGACCTGCAAAGCATGTAGTAACGAGTCAACTACAAGTTGAGTGAGTTCACGGTTGGGTGTTCGTTTTAAGTTGTTCCAAAAACAGTTTCCTTTAACTGGCATCCGGCCATGGGGGTTACCCCATAGTTGAAAATGTGATTTGTTTAACCCATTAACTCTGGCAATCCAGCCGTGGGGGCTACCCCATGATTAGTTATCTGGCATTTCGGCCGTGGGGGCTACCCCATGTATACACTAGACTCGTTACCATATCGACTGCTGACTAAAGTCATGTTTAAGTGCCCTGAACTGTCAATGTCTATCATCATTGACGTGCCCAGATCCATTAGTTCACGCCCGTCCTCTGCGGCACGGTGTGAGGCTTGTCAGACCTAAATAGCGCTATCTAACTAATGACCCGCTCGCCATTGGCCCGGCGATTAAGTCGATATAAAATAGGAGGGACTTCGTGATAGAGTTTTGGTCTAGTAAAGTTATCTGTCCATGAGGACGAGGAATTACATTCCTGAACCATTACTGTCCTACCCAAGAAAGGACGAGGAATCCATATTCCTTAACCCCATTCCCAACCCCTGGGAATCCCATGCTTTGTAGAGTGGGAACTCACCTTAGATTGCTCGGTAGGTAATCGAAAGGTCAATCGAGCTGCTAGAGGTCAACCACGTCCTAACATGGTTACCATACAAGTCAGGTCTAGGTGCACGTATGATTACACATATATAACAGATTATGAACACAGGTTGATCATGGTAAACACATAATACATGTTAACACCTTAACAATAACAGTCAAGTACACATCATGCCTAACTTGTACGATCCAACAGATAAAGCCCAATAACAGTCGGCCCAACATGTTGTGCGGTCGGCACAGCCTTGTGCGACCCACATCATGTTGTGCGATTCAATAATACACCCGGCCCAACATATCAAGAAGCCCAAATAACATAAGGGTTCAATAAGTAACCGACCCAAACAATTAAATCGTGGATCCCTTGTGCGATTGAGACTAGCCCAGCCCAATATATAAACATACGGCCCAAATAACAAACAAACAAACAAACTTGTGCGACTCAAAGGTCCTTGTGCGACTGGGGACCTCTTGTGCGACCGAGCTTGTGCGATCAGATCAAGTCTTGTGTGACTTGATCTTGTGCGACCAACAACCTTGTACGATTGGTTAAATGATTTCCTAATTTCATGCAATACTGTTACTAGATCCAATCAATTTCGTTTGACTAATTTAACCGTTTCTATAGTTACAATTCAATCAACAGTTCCCAATTATCCAACAACTTACAATCGATCAAACTAAGAAATTTAACATCTAAATCATATGAACCCTAAATAACCAAACATAAACATCAATCATAGTCATTTACACGATTCATGTTCTTAATTACTAACATACATCCAAACAACCCAACTATCATCCTCATCGTATATCACAGCCGATTATTTGCAACTAATTAACAACATCACACACATCCGATTGACTAGAACATCATCATATGATTAACAAATCCGAATCATACACATACAGCCGATTTAATCAAGCATTCAGTTTTCTCAATCATTTACAACCCTATGTTGATCTACAATGCTATACATGTGAGCCGCCTATCATCACTTCCTAACATAAATCAACCATAACTCATCCATAAAACATCATTAAAGAACACATCAAACATATAATCGACTAACAACATAACACTAACCGATTTGAGAGGAGAATGGAATAGATGATTGATCCGAACAAGAAAGATCTTCGATGATGAGGGAATATGTGTGGCTGCCTTCGAGTTCGTGAGAGAGAGAGAAAGAGCACTAGGGTTTTGCTATGTGTGGTTGCAAATAATGAAAAGTGTTCACCTACTCATTAGGCTATGCGTATGAGGAGTAGGCCGAACCCATCATGGGCTGCCTATGTGTTCCGAGTTCAAGGAGAAGTGGGCCGAGAGTTGCATGAGTCAAAGCCCATTGGTTTGTGCGTTCGGGTGTCTATTGTGCGATCGGTTTCTTTCATGTGGTAATACATACATATAAACAACACAACAATTCACATTTAACATCACATTCAATAACATAGCATTCCATTTAATCATTCAATTCACATAGTCACAAAATGTTTACGTTACATCAGGGTACAAAGATAGGTCCGGAAATACGAGTTGTCACAATATCGGGTCTAGAAGCTGTCAAATACATCAGCGATCCGATCATGGAACAATACAACGTTTCATCTACCTTCTCTCTGGTGAGATCAGGATTTATCCCATGTTTCGTCGCTAATGGGGTGGAAGCTGGAGTAGAACCTGACATCCCAAATTTCTCTAAGATATCATGAACATACTTCGTCTGATGTATGAAAATTCCCTTAGGCAGTTGATCAACTTGAAGTCCCAAGAAGAATTTCATCTCACCCATCGATGACATTTTAAATTTCTGCTTCATAACTCTTTCAAAATCTTTGCACAATTTTTCATTTGTTGACCCAAATATGATGTCGTCCACATATATTTGAACTATCAGAAGATGTCCGTCGACTTCTTTGGTGAAGAGAGTGGCATCCACTTTTCCACGGATGAAGTTGTTGGTAAGTAAATGTTGAGACAATGTCTCATACCAAGCTCTTGGGGCCTGGTGTAAACCATACAACGCTTTATCCAGTAAATAGACCTTGTCTTTGTGGATTGGATCGGTGAAGCCCAGTGGCTGTCCGACATATACCTCCTCTTTTACCTTCCCATAGAGAAACGCCGATTTAACATCTAGCTGATAAACTTTAAAACTTTTCCAAGATGCAAATGCTAGGAAGATTCTGATCGCTTCAAGTCTCGCAACCGGAGCATACACTTCAGTGAAATATATACCCTCCTGCTGACTGAAACCCTGGACTACGAGTCGAGCTTTGTTACGAATAATAACCACTCGATCGTCTCTCTTACACTTGAACACCCACTTGGTTTTTATCTTCCTGTGACCATCAGGCAAGTCTACTAATTTCCACACTCCTAACTTCTCAAACTGACTCAGCTCCTCTTGCATCGCATTGACCCAAGAATCTTCAGTTAGTGCTTCTTTGTATGTTCGTGGTTCAATCTGCGAAATAAAACAACTAAGTGAAAACTCAGTTTGTAATGAAGCAACTGTAGAATAAAAACAAGTAAGGCCTTGGTCAATTTGACGTCTAGTGCGAATGCCTGATTGTAATTCTCCAATAATCAGCTCTTCTGGATGGTACGAAAGAGTTCTTGGCATCACCTCGCCTGGAACATCTACCTCGCCTTCCAAATTTGTGACATTCTGATTTGCACCTTGTTCACTGACTGGAATTGTTTGACTTGATATCTGGATCTGCTCCCCCTCAGAGTCTGAATCACCACGATCAAATATAGGTCTATCATCAGATTCTTGATTATCGTTGACTGCCATCTGATTGTCAAGAGATTGTTGAATATCATCATGTTCTCCAGCATTACTAGGACCGGCTTCATCATCATTTGAAGTTTGTCGTTGACATCTAGTGTACTCAGTTTGAAACCTTTCTTGTGATTCTTCATATTCTCTCAAAATATCCAACTCGTCAAAGAAATCTGGTTCTTCTTCTATGTCAAACAAATCCCACAGTGTATCGTAATTAAAACGCCATGAGTCGCCGGGAATCTGAAGTGGCATGGTATAACTTTGACACTCAACATTGTGTGCTTCGATTATCCGCTTCAAGCTTGTAACAAAGACTCGTTTCAATGGACTTGCATATCCTACGAATATTCATTCAATGCTCTTTGCACCAAATTTACCATAAGGTTCTAGAACTGTACAGGGAGACCCAAACGGTTCCAGATACTTCAGATTAGGTTTGCGGTTATTGATCAGCTCGAAACATGTCTTGTTGAATTTCTTCACTGTAAGAACCCGTTTGAGTGTATAGCAAGCGGCTGATACTGCTTCTGCCCAAAAATTGACTGGTAGTTTGGAATCAGCAAGCATCATCCTAGCCGTTTCAATTTGTGTTCTGATCTTTCTTTCAGCTACTCCATTTTGTTGTGGAGTGTAAGGAGCACTAAATTCTTGCAATATACCTCTCTCATCACAATATTCTTCCATCTTGTTGTTTTTTAACTCTGTACCGTTATCACTCCTGATTCTTCTGATTCGGGTTTGGTACAAGTTTTCAATTTTTCTAAACAACATCATCAAACTTTCAAATGTCTCATCTTTTGACTTCAGAAATGATACCCATGAAAATCTCGAGTAGTCATCTGTTACTACTAGACAGTAGAGATCGCCGGTTATGCTTTTGACGTTCACTAGACCAAAAAGATCCATATGGAGTCTCTCTAACGGTCTTGAGGCTGAGTTAACCTTCTTCCCAGGGTGAGATTTATTCTTTTGCTTGCCTTTGACACAGCTAATGCACTCCCCCTCAAGATGAAAACCTTTCACATGAACACCAATTACTAAGTCATTATGCACCAGGTGATTCATTTTTCGCAGTCTGTTGGTGCATAGATGTTTGTTAACTTCGTCTTTATAGAGTCTTTTATCTAGATACAAGACTCTATAAAGACGAAGTTAACAAACATCTATGCACCAACAGTATGGCTCCTTACACCTTGAGTACAACTTGGAATGAACAAATGATGATGATGGTGGTGTGGTTGGGGTTCGGCCGAGAAGAAGAAGGGAGGAGAGGGAGAGAGTTGTGGTGTGAGAATGATGAGTTTCATGTCACACCCCTTTCTGCGGCGGAAGCACGAGGTGTGATCATGAAAGGTTCTCACTGCATATGAAAGGTAAACATGCTTTATGCTCGTAAAAACATCAAATACCATAATTTGAAAACATAAGTTGAGCATTTACATCGCTAAGTCGCATAAAACATTGTCTTGAAAAGTTTAAAACTTTATTTAAAGATAACATAAGCGACATCCACGAGCATGAGTAAGACCACACGCACATCCATCCTAGTTACCTGAAATACATGTGAGTTTTGGAAAAACGTCAACATAATGTTGGTGTGAATTCATGCAGTTTTGTAATTCACGTTTGTATACTTTGTATGAAAACATAGTTTGTGAATAAATCAAGTTTTTCTTGAGTACCCCACATACTTCAAGTTATATGTCAATTTCTTCTTGAGTACCCCACGTACTTCAAGTTATATATCAATTTTCTTGAGTACCCCATGTACTTCAAGTTATACATCAATTTTCTTGAGTACCCCACGTACTTCAAGTTATATATCAATTTTCTTGAGTACCCCATGTACTTCAAGTTATACATCAATTTTCTTGAGTACCCCACGTACTTCAAGTTATATATCAATTTTCTTGAGTACCCCACGTACTTCAAGTTATATATCAATTTTAGTATGGTATAAATTTTATGTAAATACAGTATTTCTGTAAATATCAGGATTGTTAATGGGTTGCAAAGCCATTAACATGTGACACGACATAGGAAGTCACCAAACCTAAGGCATTTAATTGGTATATTCTGAGACAAAAGCACTACTCGATTCTCGCCCTCACCGAGAGTGTGGCTGCCAGGCACCCGTTAGATCTAACATTTTGTTCTGCGGTCTAAGTATATTCTTGATTAATGGTGCTTCTGTACCCTATTCGTGACACTATTTCTCATAACGCATCCTACTTGGTTCTCGTCCTCACCAAGCGCGTTTCTTGTTATCATTTCTCATAGCGCCTCATACTTGGTTCTCGTTCTCACCAAGTGCGCTTCTCATATTCTTATATTTCGTCACACTTGGTTCTCGTTCTCACCAAGTGTACTTCTTGTATTTATATCATACCATTTATAAATATTGTACTTTTGTACATGTATTTCACCCCCGAAGTTATAAAAACTGAAAACAGTTAAAGAAAAGGGGGAGCATGAACTCACAACTTTGCGTTCCTGTGCGTCGTAAACTTCACCGGATTTGCTTAATTAACGTCGTAACCTATACGCGTTTTCTTAACGTTAGTCACTAGACTTGCGTCGCACAAGTACAATCACTCTCTTTTGTGTATATTTTCTTGTGTTAAAAATATTATATATTTTTAACTAAGTGTCTTACTTATATTATTTTCTCAAAAATAAATATAAGCTTTTTGTATTTTGCACTTTGCACCCGAATTATGTATCTTGTATGTTGTATGCGTATTTTTATATTTATACTCCTCATGAGTATTTAGTGTATTTTTAAGTCTTAATACACTAGCACGTATAACACATACTTTATACACTTAGCACAAAAGTTGGTGATAAAATAATATATATTTTTCTCTCAAAAATATACATACTTATATCCATTTTTATTCTTGAAGAAATCATCATTTCTTATCACCAAAAGTTTGGGAAACCTTGGTAATACTCTTAAATACATTTTTAGGGAATAAGTTTCTCAAAAACTTATATTTTCTAAGTGTCAAAAGTTATAAAAATTTTGACAGAGTTTCCCCTAAAAATGGAGGTTTCCCATGTTTTCAAAACATGTGTTTATTTTCTTTTAAATCGTCAACAATCATCAACAACAATAATCATCAACAATAATCACTAATATTTACAAAAATGTGTAGTAACTTACTAGCACATTTAGTAAGTCTTGTTATCTTTAAAAATAAGTTTAATTTCTTAAAAACTTTATTTTTAAAGAATATGAAGTTTCACAACTTCTAGTCGGTTTTTACGAAAATTATTTCTTTGTTAAAACTTTTGTTACACAAGTGTCCAGACACTTGTTTGTTCACAAAAACACCTCTAGTTCATGAAAGATCCGGTTTTAAAACATGGTTTCGTCTTACAGTTGGTTCTTTGAAAATACCACTTGTAGATCTTTAGATCTACATGTTTAGAGTCTTATTTTACAAGAAATTTACTTTTACTCAAGTTCATGTCTTATGAATGGATGGATCCATCATCTTTTAACTTTCTAACTTTTACATCCTACTAGTTCATGCTTTCTAACATGGACTAGTATGTCTAGATGATGATCCATCTTGCTTTTACTAACAACAACATCAAATAATCATAACTAGACAAGTTTCACAAGATTTACACACATATCTTCTCTTTATCCACCCTATACACCTTATATTCAAGACTTTAATGTATGTTCTTTAGTGTTTCATGATTTTTAGCCATTAAATCATCTATTAACCATCATAAACAAGAACAAGATGAAGATTTGAAGCACTTACTACTAGCAAAAGGCTAGGAAGTTCAAGAGTGCAAATGAGGTGGATAAAAGCAAATGGTGGAGGTTCTTCAACTTCCGAAAGCTCCTAGCTTCACTATGCGCCTTCTAACACACTTGTGTGAGCTTGGAATGTACAAGGCTTGATCGAAAATGGTGGGTGTATGGGGGTTTGGGTTCGGCCGAGAGCTCCCAAGGGGAGTAGAGGATTTGTGTGTTTTGCTAGTGTGTGTATGAATGAAGTGATGATCATGTGTGTAATCTTATAATCCATTTCAAGACTTTACCCCAAGGTTTTTATGTTTCAAAAGGACATCACATGAACTAATAAAATATGAAACTTAAATCCCATGTGGGATTATGTCTCCCAACCATCCAACATATGGGGGGGGGGGGGGGGCGGTCTTGGTTATATTTCAACTCCAAGTTCACAATCTAGTTACAAGCTAAGCATTAGATTTAGGTGTTTAAGTATGTTAAGTAATATATAGTGTGTTAGGGTGTTCGGGGACCCTAACTAGCTTAGAAAAATAAAAACAATGTTTCTAGCATTATTTTGGTGTTCCGGGTATTGTCCGGTTGTTCGGTTAGATACCGATTCGTTAAAGTGCTAAATTACACTTTTTAGTGTCTTTTAAGTACCTTTCTTGTACTCTTTCAATTCCCAACACTTAGGGAAATATTCTGGATAATAAAACGACATTTCTGTAAAATATTCGTATGTTTAAATGCTGAATTATATAAATTCTGCACTTAAAGTGCGTTCGGGTGCTTTTTAGTGCTTATTTTTGCTTTCGCAATGTATATATATTAACCCTAGTATGTACTCTTGGGTTTTAACGTACTCTTGTCGTTGGACCTACACCTAGGTTCCAATTTTATTGTCTGACTGCTTTCTGCAGTTCCGTTGACACATAGTGTCTTACCGGTGAGTTTACTTAGTATTTTTGACGCAACGCTCTCGATTATGCATAAAACAATATTTTGTAGTATACAACGTGCATGAATTCACTTGTTTAATCACGTGTTCAGACATTGCTGACAATTAAGCACATAATTGCAGTCAATAAATAATAATTAAAGTGTACGGAAATTACCGGTTTGTGCCAGTTGTCACAGTCTCCCCCCGTTAAAAGAATTTCGTCCCGAAATTCAGGCTGAACTAACTCTCGCAGGAGTCTTCTTGAATAGGTGGGGATACTTTTCTTTGAACTGGTCTTCACGTTCCCATGTGTACTCGGGTCCGTGCTTAGAGCTCCAACGTACTTTGATAAGTTTCACACTGCTCCTCCTGGTCTTGTTGACTTTCCAGTCGGTAACCTCAACGAGTTGTTCTGTAAATCGGAGGGCTTCATCAATATGCACTTCATCCACCGGGATGATCACGTTCTCTTGTGTTGGACTCTTCTTCAGGTTAAGTTTTTCCGGTAACTCCAACTTGTATGCCACGGTACCAATTCTTTTCAATATTCTGAATGGTCCGATGTATCGTGGATTCAGCTTTCCACGCTTTCCAAATCTGACTACGCCCTTCCATGGTGAGACTTTTAACAACACTTTGTCTCCCACCTTGAATTCTACTGATTTTCTTTTCGGATCAGCATAGCTCTTTTGTGGATCTCGAGCCGCCTTAATGCGCTCTCGGATCTGCGCAATCTTGTCGGTTGTCTCTTGTACAAGTTCAGGACCAACCATACGTTTATCTCCGGCATCTGCCCAACATAAGGGCGATCGGCACTTGCGGCCATACAGGGCTTCGAACGGCGCGGCTTTTATGCTCGTATGATAACTGTTATTGTAGGAAAACTCAACTAAAGGTAGATGAGTATCCCAGCTGCCGCCTAGATCCATGACACATGCGCGAAGCATATCTTCTAACGTTTGTATAGTCCGTTCGCTCTGGCCGTCTGTTTGTGGATGGAATGCCGTGCTTAGATCTAACTGAGATCCAAAGGCTTCCTGAAATGATTGCCAGATTCTTGAGACAAAGCGTCCATCTCTGTCTGAAATAATTGAGATTGGCACTCCATGTCGTGCCACAATTTCTCTTAAGTATATTTCAGCAAGCTTTCCAGTGTTGTCTTTTTCTCGGATCGGTAGGAAGTGCGCAGACTTTGTTAACCGATCAACTATTACCCATATCATATCGTGCCATCTCGGGGTCCTGGGTAATTTCGTTATGAAGTCCATCGAGATTTGCTCCCACTTCCACACGGGGATTTCTGGTTGTTGTAATAGGCCGGGCGGTTTCTGATATTCTGCCTTAACCTTGGCACAGGTTAGGCATTTTCCAACATAAACAGCAACATCGCTCTTGAGTCTCGGCCACCAATAATATTCTTTCAAGTCTTGATATATTTTTTCCGATCCTGGATGGATCGAATATCTCGATTTGTGGGCTTCATCAAGGATGACTTCTCGTATGCCACCATAGAGTGGAACCCAAATACGCTTCTTGAAGTATAAGGATCCCTCTTCGTTTGGCACCATATATTTCAGCATACCCCGTAGGTATTCAGCTTTACGGTTCTCTTCTTTAAGAGCTTCTTGTTGTGCATCACGAATGCGTGCAGTGAGGTTCGTTCGAATCGTCATTTCCAATGCTCGAACCCTTAGGGTCTTAACCCTTTCTTTTCGGCTCAACGCGTCCGCTACAACGTTTGCCTTTCCAGGATGGTACTTAATCTCACAGTCATAATCGTTCAGCAGCTCGACCCAACGTCGTTGGCGCATATTCAATTCCTTCTGATCAAATATGTGTTGTAAGCTTTTGTGATCTATGAAGATTGTACATCGAGTACCATATAAATAATGTCGCCAGATCTTCAAGGCGAATACCACTGCGCCCAGCTCCAGGTCGTGAGTGGTATAGTTTCTTTCATGAACTTTCAATTGTCTGGAAGCGTAAGCGATGACTTTTTGGCGCTGCATAAGCACGCAACCCAAGCCTTGTCGTGAGGCGTCGCAGTATACCACGAAGTCTTCAGTGCCTTCGGGTAGTGATAGTATCGGTGCATCGCAGAGCTTGTTCTTAAGTAGCTGAAAGGCTTCTTCCTGTTTGTGACCCCAATCGTATTTCTTGTCTTTCTGTGTAAGGGTCGTTAGCGGTTGAGCTATCTTTGAGAAATTCTCAATGAATCGCCGATAGTAGCCCGCTAAGCCCAAAAATTGTCGAACTTCAGTTGGGATCTTGGGAGCTTCCCAGTTCTTTATTGCTTCTATCTTGGACGGTTCTACATGAATGCCCTTCTCATTCACAACGTGACCAAGAAATTGTACTTCGTGAATCCAGAATTCACATTTCGAGAACTTTGCATAAAGTTTCTCTTTCTTCAGTAGTTCCAGAATAGTTCTGAGGTGTTGCTCATGTTCTTCTTTCGTTCGCGAGTAAATCAGGTGTGACAACCCTCAAAATCCCATGTATTCCGTATAATTCATTAATGACAATTAAAGTGTTTGACGACTGTGTGGAATTACTTAACTGCTTTCTGATATCTGTGTTATACTTACATGTATTTGTTAACATACTAGTAGGATACAGAAAAGTTACTAAATAGTCCGGTATGCCTTCCTGAGTGTTAAAAATTAAAAACGTTGCAAAAATATATATGTAGGACGCCTTACGGAACAATTTAACAACTTAACGGAACAGTATCCGACCGAACAACCGGACATTACCCGGGACACCAAATATTTGTCAAACACATTGTTTATTTATTTCTTGGCTTGTCATGATCCCCGTACACCATAACACCCGCCAAAAATCTAATAACTAACAAATAAAATCATGTTACTTGATATATAACTTACCATTACCACTTTAGTTGAAATCTTACTACAAGACCCCCCCCCCCCATATATGTATACGGTTCACATAAGGGGCCCCACTCAAAGATATCTTCAATATCTTCTTAAATCTTCCATGGATCTCATAGGGATTTGATTTGGATCTTGTAAATACCATAAGATAACTCTATGCTCAAAAATTACACTTAGACCCCTCTCCACCTCCTAATAAAATCGGCCATGTGCTGAATTAGAGGATTTGGTAGATTTGTTGATAGATTTGTGTAGATCTCATTAGATTATATTGTATTTATTTATTTGATTCTTACTTGTAGAAGTTGCCATGATATATGGCCAATCTTACAAGAGTATGGCACTTAGATCACAACCATCATTCTAAATCCTCCAACCTCACTCCCTCTCTCTCATTTCGGTTTTCCATAAACCGAATCCACCACCATCACTTCACAACCTCATCTTCTTCATTTCAAGTGCCATTCAAAGTTTGAAGTTCATCTATGGAGGGTGCATCTTGAAGGAGCTTGTTTCAAGACTTTTCACCATCTTTTCTTACCAACTTTACACTAGATCATCCCTAGCTATAAGCTAGTAGTAAGTCTTATTCTTGCCTTGGTTCATCTTGTTCGAAATTATGACATGTAGTATGATGTATTGTTGTTTAAATCACTAATGTAAGAATGCTAGAAAATGTGAAACATGAGTTATGAACATAAAAGCTACATAAAAGTTTACTTGTGTCTGAATCATAAAGCGAAATCTTGTTGGTTTGAGGGTTGGTTAAATCATGCTTGATGTTTAAAAGTTGTTTTCTTGTTAAATCCATTGTTCGGACACTCGTTGATGCGATTTAGTAATGCTTAAACAACGAAACAGCATTCTGATGTACTTTTTCAGCCGCATTCAACAGGCCGTAAACAGACTTTAACAAATCGAAAAACGGAATTTCTGAAGCCTAAATCGGGTCTTTTCGAAAAATGAAGAAAATGGCGCTCGAATCGTATTTTTTTGAGGTCGTTTACTATTTTAAAAGTCTGTTTTCGTGACAGCAGCTAAGGCTGATTTTTACTGCAGTAAAATCGGCTGTACGTTTTCGGTCGTAATTTGAAACCTGAATTGAACCAGCCCCTAAAATTCATACCATAGATATTCACTGATGTATTTGTGACCCTCGAACTGGAATTTTGTCAAACGGACTTCCGAGAAATTTTAGACGAATTATTCCGTAAACTGTGATCAGAATGTGACAAATCTGATCACAGTTCGGTAGACGATTTTCTATAAAATATTGGTAATGAACCGGACCCCAATATTTTTACACAATAATATATGGAACGTTTAAGACATCCTGTAAACATTTGGGAATTTTTGGAATAATTTAACTATTTTATTTAAATGTCCGAAAACAGCCGGTTTTGAATATTAATGCTGAATTGACATAAGTTGTGACTTGCGTGTCTAAATGTCGAGTATGCTATCGGTGAATGATCTAACATGTTATATGTGTTATGTGCAATATCGTATGTTTGTTTATGAGTGGGGAATGGATGGGAAGTTTATATGGGCATAAATCGTTAAAGTGTGTACCTGTTATGTGGACGAAGTAATGTGCAAATAAACCATACGTAGGATACGTGTTATGCATGAGAAACTGATTGTTATCCATACCTTATTAGGATGTGATTGACCGACCTTGACTGTTAGCTATATTGAGAATCTAACCGAGCAAACCGAGGTGAGTTCACACACTTTCTAAGGCATGGGATTCCCGGTGGGTTGGGAATGGGATTTGAATAACTACTCGTACTATCATTACTACTAAACTACTTTTCACTGTCCTCGGATAAAAGGGCACGTACGTAAAACCTACGTACACTCATACTCTTCACCGTCCTCGAATTGAAGGGCACGTACGTAAAACCTACGTACACTCACACTCGCTACGGTCCTTGGATCAAGAAGGGCACGTACAAATACGACTAGTCGACACATGGGAAGCCCCCACTAATCTTCGCACACATGTTTGGGAAACCGCGATACGGCCACTAATCATCGCACACATGTTTTGGAAACCGCGATCCGGCCACTAATCATCGCAAACATGTTTGGGAAACCGCGATACAGATAACTAAGATACGTGGTTTACGAGATGAACAAATGATTCATGAACACTATAACTAAACAGCCAACTGTGAATTCACTCAACTTTGTTGTTGACTCGTTATTACATGCCTTGCAGGTCGATAGATGCTATGGAGCTTGCACATAGGGGTGGTCGTTGTGGGATGCAGACTGTTATGTCTCGTATTTAAATAACAAACTTTATGATCTTATGAAACTTATGTTTTGGGTCTTCAGAACTTATGAACTACGAACTTATGTTTTGGTTTAAGGTCTTGTGCTTCCGCTGTTTAAAATGAACTTGGTTAATTTTCTTTAGGTCACCAATTGTATTGTGGTGGTTTGATTTACTTAACTATGATGTTCAATATGATTGGTGGCTCGATCCTGGTCATGTCACGCCTCCAAGCGGTGACGCTCCGCATGGTGGATTTTGGGGGTGTGACAGATTGGTATCAGAGCCATTGGTTATAGTGAACTTGGTTTTAAAAAGGGAAAATCTTTTTGATAAAACCAGACTATAACCTGTACAGTGCTCAACGATCCACAACGACACTTCGCTCCACGTGCAAGACTCAACACTTTAGGTGGTATGACTTAAGTTTATATTGCCTACTTGCTATATTACTTTTGCATGGTGTGCTGTATATGGTATGTTTATTTAGGATAATAACATGTTGTCTACTAGCCCTACTGCGTTCTTTATGACACCCAACTGTTTACTTGAAACTGACGCGTAGTGATCAAATTCCTTCCTGATCTCTTGACACCCCGCTACAACGACTGCTTATGCATTCTATCTACTCGCACGTTTACCTCGACACGACGTCGCCATCAGACCCTCCGTACAGCCGGTTCGTACGTCAACATCCGCGAAGACCAGACTTGGCTTGCACGAACTCGGGCTTGGGAGAACAATACCCACGCATCCCGGTTGACGAACTTTGTTACCTTTACCTATCATAGTCACCAGAAGCGAAGCAGTCACAGTTACACGCGTTTGTCGTTATGCAACACGAAACCTTACTCTGTTTTGGACAAGTGATACACTCGCGCGACCGTGATGCAATGAACTTCCCTTTTGTGCCATGCCGCCCCGCACCACTACTGGAGATTACCTCTAGACAATAGATTAGCTGGTCAAATCCTTTGGTTATTGTTGGATCCCTATTTCACTCGATTCTTCGCATGAACCTCGTTAATTTCCTATCGCTTCGATTGACAACCGATTTAATGAAAACCAACAACCATACCACGATTTTCACCCGTCCCAAGACCACCTTACTACCCTGTTGAATGGTTTATTCTAATTCTACTTGATTAGCTCTCTCGTATACCCCACTTAACGAATGGATGCCTATCCTGATGGGATTGTCTTCAGGACATTCGAGGACGGGGTTATGGATCACACAACCTACAGGTGAACACGATGATCTATACGTCTACCTTATCCCTCCTACACTACAAGAGTCGTATTTTAAATTCCATGATAGTCTTCTTTAATAGGCAAAATCCTTGCGCTAGCTTTTGCACCGACACATGATTGTTGATTAATGATATGTCCAATTTCTACCATTGGCTTAGACCAAACCATCACTCTCTCACTACAGTGACATTACGTTCTCGCTTCCCCATGCTGAGGCACCGAAACGAACACCCGCTGGTTTAGAAAAGTTGGAAGGCTCGACTCCCGATCATTGGTGACCCCCCTCGAAACCTTGAGGATGGTGATGCATTGTTGATACGATCATAATCTCTTGAACACGTTTTCAAGTCTTTTCTTTGGAACCTTATGACTACGCAGACGTATTTTGGATTCATTCGCACGATCTAAGGAAACTCCTCTAAATTTGGTTGCTTACTAACTCGATAAACTGCAAACTCATCTAAGTTCATCGATCAAGGTGAATTATCCCCCTTCGCATGAGGGGAGCCCAACAACTTCGATGGAAATTTCAGTGAACCTTAACACTACAGACCGGTACGACGGTCATTGATGTGTGTAAAATGCAACATATAAATTACATCAAATAAGGCATAAAACTAACACTTTTTTAGTACTAATATTGGAAAAAGAGTGTTTTTGTCTTCCTTTTGTATTTTTAGGATTAAATGAGCTCAAAAACACAAAAGAAGCAAAAAGACAGCTAAATCCAACATAAATACAAGAAAAGGAACATTAGTGGACTGCCCGAACCCTCAACGGCACCTTTCAAAGCAAAATAGAGAAAACAGAAGGCTGAACACGCCCCGTGCTCAGCCAGCACGGGGCCGTGCCCAAGAAGCAGCAGAAAAGACAAACCTATAGAAGCTTCTATTGCCCACCACGGGCCGTGCTCAGCGGACACGGGGGCGTGTCGAAAGTACAGCAGGCGCATTTATTGTAATTGCGAATTACAATTAATGAGGAGAGAGAGTGTCAGACGGGCACGGGGCCGTGTCCAGCGAACACGGGGCCGTGTCCAGCTCTCTGTTCAGCCTATAAATAGGAGTGCTTGGATTCATTTCATCTCATCCCTTGGCACACCACCTCTCTCACACTTCATCCACCACCCACCACCATCACAACACCATCATCCACCACCATCATCCATTGTCCATCATAGAGTGTGTGAGTCGTCTCGGGATCCAAGATTGATCGTAAGAGTTCTTGACAATCAAGGCCATGTTTGCCTAAGTCTCTTACATCACTTGGTGAAGACAAAGTGTCTAGTATAATACTTTTTATTTCTACTCTTTTGCACTTTTTATTTGGTTTTGTATTAATGACTTTAATAACTAGTTACTTATGTTGAAGGTGATCTTTCCTTATCGTTTGTCCGTGGTGTCTTGGCATTATTTTACTGTCTATATAAAATAAAGGATTTTCACCATTCATATCTCCACGGTCTATATGGAGGTATGTTGGCTACCTGGTAGGGGGTTAAGGGAACGGTTTGGTAAAGGTCTTGCCATTGTTCAGCGTTTAGAGGTCCTGCAATGGACCTGGATCAAATTTAGTAGGACCTCCTTCAATACTTCACGGTATTGGATGGCGGGGGTCCAAACTCTTTGATCCCCTCATAAGTTAACTACTATTAATACTATAACCCGACTACTTAGGACTGTATCCCTGCTGACTCAGACTACTTAGCCGAGGGTAACGTCACCGCCAAAAGCGGGGCCTACCACAATACTGCATTAATAACTTAATTCATTATCTTCCAATAATCCACCCCTTTAGGATTGTATCCCTGCTGACTCAAACTACTGGGGTGAGGGTAACGTCACCTTCAAAAGAGGGGCCTACTACAATAACTAAGATAATCTCTTAATTATGTGCAAAAGTGCGGAAATAATCAAAGGTTATACTAGATACGAGTCAGAACCAAGTGATTCATCTTGTCTATCTGTTTTTATTTTTATTTTTATTTTCAGCATTTTAGTTAGTTTTATTTTTCTTAGTTTAAAACATTTTTCTAAACTTTTGTTTTGGTTAGACGTTGAGGATAAACCGGTACTAAAAGCTCGTGTGTCCTTGGACGACCTCGGTATCTTACCAACGCTATACTACACTCAACGATGGGTGCACTTGCCCATATGTGTGTTTAGTGTTAGTGAAATATCGTGTTTTATAAATTTAAAACTTGGCTAAAATAAGTGTTAAAAAGGGCTTAAAATATACACCTAAAATATACGACACTTCGCACGCATCAAGTTTTTGGCGCCGTTGCCGGGGACACAAGGATTTTAAGAAAGTTAGGAATCAACGGCCTAATCATCTTTTATTTTTCTTTTTATTTTTTTTAGGATTTTCTTAGTTTTTCAGCTTCTGCGGAGCTCAGCACGGGTCGTGCCCGCTGAACACGCCCCCGTGCTCAATCATTGGAACTGGCAATCCTGTTTTACATCAGACAGTAAGCTGAACACGGGGCCGTGTCCACTCAACACGCCCCCGTGCCCAAGTTTCAGTTACTGAAAACAGAACCGTTAGATCCTGACGGTTGGTAATTTCTGACATAAACATGAGTGATAGTAATTATTTTTACTTTCGGCACTCTTATGGTACGTGGTGTCAATTATGTGGTGGCGAACATGAAGAAGTAAAATGCTACTTCCTAAATTATAGGCCCCACTACATGGACCCACCATCTTCTCACAACCTTAAGAGGGGCGAAAGTAAAAATAAGCACTATTTCTCCCTCGAATGCGCCCAGCCAGATATTCTAGGAGAAATGCTCCTTAGCGAGTTATTTCAACTAGAAGAGCTAATTCTGAAATGGATAGAAGAGCTTGGGAAGGATTTTATTGATCCGCCCCAAGACGATACCCATGAAGAAATGTTGGAACCGCATTTCGACAACCTCGTTGCTCCCGAAAATACCTTCGTACCTAGCAAAGACTTGGACGATAGTCGTCCCTGTGTCGATTGTGCCGTGAAGGACTCTCCATCGACTTCGTTCGGTGCATACATAGACCTGAGCGATTCGGCATATACCTTCTTTAACAAGAGCCCGGAAAAGGGTTGGACTTGTCCACCTAGAATGAAAATAGGAATTACCCTCACCGACAACCTCTTGCGTTCTCGCCTTAGTCTAGGACAATTAAGGTATATTAGGCACTTTGGGGTTGTTCCAACCAGTAAGGAACCACCCGATATCGGGGAGATCCTTGAAATAGCAAAACTCCATAAAGCAGCCTCCAGACACGGGGCCGTGTCCAGGTCAACACGCCCCCGTGCCCACTAAAAAGATTCTCTGCTGATTTGGTCAGAATACGGACAAAATGTGTCAGGATTTTCTCTGAACACGGGGCCGTGCCCAGGGCACTGTCGTTTTCTTTAAATGCAGCCTGATTCCTGCTCATTTTGACCACTTCAATTGACAGAGATCCCTGGGATTTTCACTCATACCATCCTAGGTAAGTGTCAAAAGAAGGTTCCAAGGGACCCTCTTGTCCTTTCCACTTTTATTCATTTCCTCCTCTTTCAAAATTTTTCAAAAGTTCCTCCATGGAAGCTTGGAAATCCCTTGATTCCAATCCTCTATGTGAAGTTTGTAAGATTATTTGCTAAAGATTCTGGGCTAAAGTTAGTTGTATAACTTTATTTTAAATTATCTGAACTTAAAACCCAGAAAGAAATCATAAAAATAATTTAAAACTCCAAGATTCTTTAGCCAAAAATCCTGCAGACAAATGGACACGGGGTCGTGCTCAACGAGCACGGGGCCGTGTCCAGGGGCTCTGTTTTGTAAAAATTTAGCATTCTTCGGTTTTCTTCACAGAAAATGGCAAGCAGAACAAGCGGATCATCTTCAAGGAATAACCGACAAGGGAGGAGATCTTCAACAGCAGAAGACTCTCTTGTAAACTATGTTTACGCTCTAAGGGAGGCTATTGATGAAATGACGGGAGTGGAAGAAGCATTGGTCGACCGTATCAACCATCTTACTGTGGGGCTGGAGGGCTGTCTCCATGAAGTAAACCTCTTGCACCAGAGGTTGAACCTTCTCGCTTCCCCGCCTTTGGTACCCATAATAACCCAAAGGGCGTGGAACATGGTGCCCGAAGTTGTCATTCCAGCTGAATGGTACGCCATGCACCAAGAGCTTCCGCGAAGAGTGGTGCAAGGAGTCCCGGTGAATGTTCCCCCTCAACCACCAACAGCAGAAGAAAACGAAGCCGCATTCTTCCTCCCTAGGGAGATCGAAGAATGGCTTTAAACAAAGTTTAGGGAGGAACTCGTTCGGCTAAAAGTCCTACTCTATCGGGAAATCATTCTCGAAATTTTCCTAAAATAGTAGAACTCCTTATGATAACCTCGTGTACCTGCTGACCTATCTAGTTAAGTTTTAATTTTAGTTTAATTTAGGATTATGTAAGTTCTCTCTATGATGAAATGAAATGATGGTTTTAATGTTTGGATGGTTTGTAATGAATAAAACACACTCATGGCGGTAAAGGATGAAAAGGGGAACGAGAAAAATGATCCCATGCACAAGAACGAGGCAACCCAACAATTTTCTCCATTTCAGAAGGTTCAACACGGGCCGTGCCCAACCAACACGGCCCCATGTCGAACCACCTGCAGAAAACGCCCAGTACAGGTAACTGGACACGGGCCGTGTTCACCCAACACGCCCCCGTGTCCAGACTTCTGTTTCTCTATTTCAATTTTGTTACTGGCACTTGAACACGGGGCCGTGCCCGGATAACACGGGGCCGTGTTCAGTGCCCAGTAACACAAATTCTTGCTTTTTAAACACTATTTTACACATCTAATCAGCCTAAAATTTATTTTTGGGACACATTGAGGACAATGTGTAATTTAAGTGTGGGGGGGATGCTAAAGCCTTGAATTTTGCAAGTCCTAAATACAAGCCTTACACAAAACTCTATTGGAACCGCTAATCACCCCAAAAAAATTTTCAAAAATTTCATTTTTTTTACTTGTCTAGGTTTAACTCGGGAAATTCAAGTTCTCAAAACGGTTATATTTTTACAAATTTACAACCAATAGCGTAGTGATAAAAAGAACCAACATAAGAAAATTATGAAAATGCATGACAAACTTATTTAAAATTTGATTATATATACTTGATCACATAAAAAACCCATTCCCACAAAAGTGAGTTTTGAGCCTTTATTGAGCACACAATTACGTATCATTTGACTAAATGCTCATTTTTCGTTTCTTGTGTGAATAGCCGCTTGGTTCTTACGACTCTAGAACTTGCCATGACAATACATTCCCGGTCCTTATCAACTTAAACCCGAGTAAGTAAATGATAGAGGCATTAGGACTAACTTTTTTCATTTCTACACCATTATTTTTCTTTTTTTTACCACCTACCCAAAAATCCCCCTAGTTAGCCCCTTTGAGCCTAAACCTTTTCGTTTCATCACCCAAACAAAAACCCTTTCAACCACCAAAACCCTTTTTCATTTTTTTTACCCTTTATTTTAGTAACAAGTCCGGTTCTTCGTGAAAAAAAAAAATTGTGATGATGATGAAGCAAAAAGAAATAAACAAACAAAGTAATCAAAAATAACTTTGTTTGAATAAAAGCTTCATTAAAAATAAAAAGTTGCAAAAATACGAAAACCGACACTTGTTACGCTTTTAGCCCTTTTCTACTAACCACTAACCCAACCACCTACCTTTAACCCTAGCCAACCCTTAACCCACAAAGTCCTCTTGATATCTACAAAGGTATAAAAGTTAAAAAGGAGGAGGATTGATTTCTTGGCAAGCCTATGGTAGGAGTAAGTTCCGTGCCGCTCTCGAGTGATTCACTAAAAATACACCTTCGGCCGAGTGTGAGTGATTTCCCCGCGAGGTATGTGAACTTGTATATAAATAGAATTTAAAAAAAAAAGGCATGTTATGCCCAAATAAGTAATTTCTTTTATGAACAGTTCTAAATAAATCATTACGAATAGGAGTGTAAATAAATAAAAATAAAACCCAAAAAGATCTTGGATATCCCGACACTCTATGACAAGCCCAAAACCTTCTCTTCTACCTATTCCATTTGGGAGTGTAAGCCACATATTAAAGAGTTTTGCTTGAGGACAAGCAAAAGTTCAAGTGTGGGGGTATTTGATGTGTGTAAAATGCAACATATAAATTACATCAAATAAGGCATAAAACTAACCCTTTTTTAGTACTAATATTGGAAAAAGAGTGTTTTTGTCTTCCTTTTGTATTTTCAGGATTAAATGAGCTCAAAACACAAAAGAAGCAAAAAGACAGCTAAATCCAACATAAATACAAGAAAAGGAACATTAGTGGACTGCCCGAACCCTCAACGGCACCTTTCAAAGCAAAATAGAGAAAACAGAAGGCTGAACACGCCCCGTGCTCAGCCAGCACGGGGCCGTGCCCAAGAAGCAGCAGAAAAGACAAACCTATAGAAGCTTCTATTGCCCACCACGGGCCGTGCTCAGCGGACACGGGGGCGTGTCGAAAGTACAGCAGGCGCATTTATTGTAATTGCGAATTACAATTAATGAGGAGAGAGAGTGTCAGACGGGCACGGGGCCGTGTCCAGCGAACACGGGGCCGTGTCCAGCTCTCTGTTCAGCCTATAAATAGGAGTGCTTGGATTCATTTCATCTCATCCCTTGGCACACCACCTCTCTCACACTTCATCCACCACCCACCACCATCACAACACCATCATCCACCACCATCATCCATTGTCCATCATAGAGTGTGTGAGTCGTCTCGGGATCCAAGATTGATCGTAAGAGTTCTTGACAATCAAGGCCATGTTTGCCTAAGTCTCTTACATCACTTGGTGAAGACAAAGTGTCTAGTATAATACTTTTTATTTCTACTCTTTTGCACTTTTTATTTGTTTTGTATTAATGACTTTAATAACTAGTTACTTATGTTGAAGGTGATCTTTCCTTATCGTTTGTCCGTGGTGTCTTGGCATTATTTTACTGTCTATATAAAATAAAGGATTTTCACCATTCATATCTCCACGGTCTATATGGAGGTATGTTGGCTACCTGGTAGGGGGTTAAGGGAACGGTTTGGTAAAGGTCTTGCCATTGTTCAGCGTTTAGAGGTCCTGCAATGGACCTGGATCAAATTTAGTAGGACCTCCTTCAATACTTCACGGTATTGGATGGCGGGGGTCCAAACTCTTTGATCCCCTCATAAGTTAACTACTATTAATACTATAACCCGGCTACTTAGGACTGTATCCCTGCTGACTCAGACTACTTAGCCGAGGGTAACGTCACCGCCAAAAGCGGGGCATACCACAATACTGCATTAATAACTTAATTCATTATCTTCCAATAATCCACCCCTTTAGGATTGTATCCCTGCTGACTCAAACTACTGGGGTGAGGGTAACGTCACCTTCAAAAGAGGGGCCTACTACAATAACTAAGATAATCTCTTAATTATGTGCAAAAGTGCGGAAATAATCAAAGGTTATACTAGATACGAGTCAGAACCAAGTGATTCATCTTGTCTATCTGTTTTTATTTTTATTTTTATTTTCAGCATTTTAGTTAGTTTTATTTTTCTTAGTTTAAAACATTTTTCTAAACTTTTGTTTTGGTTAGACGTTGAGGATAAACCGGTACTAAAAGCTCTTGTGTCCTTGGACGACCTCGGTATCTTACCAACGCTATACTACACTCAACGATGGGTGCACTTGCCCATATGTGTGTTTAGTGTTAGTGAAATATCGTGTTTTATAAATTTAAAACTTGGCTAAAATAAGTGTTAAAAAGGGCTTAAAATATACACCTAAAATATACGACACTTCGCACGCATCAGTCATCCTTCTTCAGCTAGTTCTTGTTGTGCCAACCATGTAACACTCCTGTCGGGGAACGACGTTGTTAATGGGATGGATTGGTTATCTCATCAGCAAGTAGAAATTCTTTGCAACGAGAAGATTGTCCGCATCCCTCGTTCTGGTAAAGAACCTCTCATGATTCATGGCGACAAGAGTGGTGCTGTTGTAGGCATTATCTCTTTCCTTAAGGCCCAGAAGTGTTTGCAGAAGGGCCACACTGCTATCCTAGCCCTCATTTCTGATACATCTTCGGAAGAAAGGAAGATAGAAGACATACCTATTGTACGTAATTTTCCTGAGGTATTCCCTGAGGAATTACCTGGTCTTCCGCCTCATCGACAAGTCGAGTTTCAAATCGAGCTAGCTCCTGGAGCAGCGCCCATAGCTCGAGCACCTTATCGTCTAGCTCCATCAGAACTTGAAGATCTATCCACACAACTACAAGAACTCTTGGAAAAGGGTTTCATATGCCCTAGCTCTTCACCATGGGGAACTCCAGTATTATTCGTGAAGAAGAAGGACGGTACCTTCAGAATGTGCATCGATTACCGCGAGCTCAATAAGGTGACCGTAAAGAATCGTTATCCTCTCCCGCGCATTGATGACTTATTCGACCAGTTGCAAGGGTCGCGCTATTACTCCAAGATTGATTTGAGATCGGGATACCATCAGCTGAGAGTCCGAGAGGAAGACGTCTCCAAAACAGCATTCAGAACTCGCTACGGCCATTACGAGTTTCTGGTTATGCCTTTCAGGCTGACGAATGCACCAACGGTCTTCATGGATCTTATGAACCGAGTATGCAAACCTTACCTGGATAAGTTCGTTATCGTTTTCAGCGACGACATCCTGATCTATTCTAAGAGTTAAGAGGAACACGAGCAGCATCTACGACTTATGCTGGAACTTCTTCGAGCAGAGCAACTGTATGCTAAATTTTCAAAATGTGACTTCTGGCTTCGCGAAGTCCATTTTCTAGGCCATGTGGTAAACAAGGATGGGATTCATGTTGATCCATCCAAGATTGACTCGATTAAGAACTGGCCTGCACCTTGTACACCCACAGAAATCCGCCAATTCTTGGGTTCGGCAGGATATTACAGAAGGTTTATCAAGGATTTCTCCAAGATTGCGCAACCTCTCACTTCACTGACTCAGAAGGGCGTCACCTATCGTTAGGGTGATGCACAGGAATCTACGTTTCAGCACTTGAAAGATAGACTTTGTAGCGCGCCTATCCTCTCATTGCCTGAAGGCACAGAAGATTTTGTGGTTTATTACGACGCTTCCATCCAAGGACTTGGTTGTGGGTTGATGCAACGTGACAAGGTCATTGCCTACGCATCACGCCAACTTAAGGTTCATGAAAGGAACTACACTACGCACGACCTGGAACTGGGAGCAATTGTTTTCGCGCTTAAGATATGGAGACACTACCTGCACGGTACCAAGTGCACCATTTACATCGATCATAGGAGTCTCGAGCATATATTTAAGCAAAAAGGAGTTAAACATGCGTCAACGCCGATGGGCCGAACTCTTGAACGATTATGAATGCGCTATCAAATACCATCCGGGCAAGGCCAATGTTGTGGCCGACGCCCTCAGTCGAAAGGATACTATACCTAAGCGTGTACGTGCGTTACAGCTTACCATTCACTCTAGCCTTCCCGCTCAAATTCGCGATGCTCAGGTTGAAGCATTGAAAGCCGAAAACATCAGGGCCGAGTCCCTACGAGGATCGAGGCAACGGCCGGAACCAAAGGAAGACGGCGCCTACTATGTTAACGGACACATCTGGGTTCCACTTTATGGAGACCTACGCGAGCTTGTGATGGATGAAACACACAAGTCTCGTTATTCGGTACATCCTGGTTCGGATAAAATGTACCACGACCTCAAGACTACGTATTGGTGTCCTGGTATGAAAGCCCACATAGCAACCTACGTCAGCAAGTGCTTGACTTGTGCGAGAGTCAAGTCTGAATATCAGAAATCATCAGGCCTACTTCAACAACTGGAGATCCCGAAATGGAGATGGGAGCAAATTTCCATGGATTTCGTTACCGGCCTGCCCAGATCTCAACGCGGAAACGATACCATTTGGGTGATCGTAGATCGACTGACCAAGTCTGCACATTTTCTGGCTATCAAAGAAACGGATAAGTTTTCTACTCTTGCAGACATTTACCTAAAGGAAGTGGTATCAAGGCACGGAGTGCCAACCTCTATTATATCTGATCGTGATGCGCGTTTTACTTCTGAACTGTGGCAAGCTATGTACAAGTCCTTTGGCTCACATTTAGATATGAGCACCGATTATCACCCACAGACGGATGGGCAATCTGAACGCACCATCCAAACCTTGGAAGACATGCTTAGGGCATGCGTAATCGATTTTGGTAATGGCTGGGAAAAGCACCACCCGCTAGTGGAATTCTCATATAACAACAGCTACCACACCAGCATTCAGGCCGCTCCGTTCGAGGCATTGTACGGACGCAAATGTCGATCACCTCTCTGTTGGGCGGAAGTTGGTGACAGCCAAATCACTGGCCCAGAACTTGTGGTAGATACCACCGAGAAAATTGCTCAGATACGACAGCGAATGGCGGCAGCTCGTGACCGTCAGAAAAGCTATGCTGATAAGCGAAGAAAAGCCACTCGAGTTCCAGGTTGGGGACCGGGTGCTACTCAAAGACTCACATTGGAAAGGAGTAGTCCGCTTTGGCAAACGAGGCAAACTCAATCCGCGTTATGTCGGACCATTCGAAGTCACCGAGAAAATTGGCAAAGTCGCCTACAGGTTGAATCTACCTGAAGAACTCAGCGGAGTTCACAATGTTTTTCCATGTGTCGAATCTGAAGAAGTGTCTGTCAGATGAGACCCTCATAGTTCCTCTGAAGGAACTCACTATCGACGACCAGCTGCGATTCGTCGAGGAACCTGTAGAGATTACAGATCGAGATGTTAAGATCCTCAAGCATACCAGGATACCTCTGGTTCGAGTTCGTTGGAATGCTCGTCGTGGCCCAGAGTATACCTGGGAACGAGAAGACCAAATGAAACTCAAGTATCCCCAATTGTTTAAGAAAAACGCAACCACTACTGAGGCTGAAGCTACTGCAGAATTTTGGGACGAAATTCCAAATCAACGGGGGGATGATGTGACACCCCAGGAAAATCATGAAAACAACGCAATTTAACTAGCTTCCTCAGTAACCACGCGCTAAATTTCGGGACGAAATTCTCTTAACAGGGGGAGAATGTGACAACCCTCAAAATCCCATGTATTCCGTATAATTCATTAATGACAATTAAAGTGTTTGACGACTGTGTGGAATTACTTAACTGCTTTCTGATATCTGTGTTATACTTACATGTATTTGTTAACATACTAGTAGGATACAGAAAAGTTACTAAATAGTCCGGTATGCCTTCCTGAGGGTTAAAAATTAAAAACGTTGCAAAAATATATATGTAGGACGCCTTACGGGACAATTTAACAACTTAACGGAACAGTATCCGACCGAACAACCGGACATTACCCGGGACACCAAATATTTGTCAAACACATTGTTTATTTATTTCTTGGCTTGTCATGATCCCCGTACACCATAACACCCGCCAAAAATCTAATAACTAACAAATAAAATCATGTTACTTGATATATAACTTACCATTACCACTTTAGTTGAAATCTTACTACAAGACCCCCCCCCCCATATATGTATACGGTTCACATAAGGGGCCCCACTCAAAGATATCTTCAATATCTTCTTAAATCTTCCATGGATCTCATAGGGATTTGATTTGGATCTTGTAAATACCATAAGATAACTCTATGCTCAAAAATTACACTTAGACCCCTCTCCACCTCCTAATAAAATCGGCCATGTACTGAATTAGAGGATTTGGTAGATTTGTTGATAGATTTGTGTAGATCTCATTAGATTATATTGTATTTATTTATTTGATTCTTACTTGTAGAAGTTGCCATGATATATGGCCAATCTTACAAGAGTATGGCACTTAGATCACAACCATCATTCTAAATCCTCCAACCTCACTCCCTCTCTCTCATTTTGGTTTTCCATAAACCGAATCCACCACCATCACTTCACAACCTCATCTTCTTCATTTCAAGTGCCATTCAAAGTTTGAAGTTCATCTATGGAGGGTGCATCTTGAAGGAGCTTGTTTCAAGACTTTTCACCATCTTTTCTTACCAACTTTACACTAGATCATCCCTAGCTATAAGCTAGTAGTAAGTCTTATTCTTGCCTTGGTTCATCTTGTTCGAAATTATGACATGTAGTATGATGTATTGTTGTTTAAATCACTAATGTAAGAATGCTAGAAAATGTGAAACATGAGTTATGAACATAAAAGCTACATAAAAGTTTACTTGTGTCTGAATCATAAAGTGAAATCTTGTTGGTTTGAGGGTTGGTTAAATCATGCTTGATGTTTAAAAGTTGTTTTCTTGTAAAATCCATTGTTCGGACACTCGTTGATGCGATTTAGTAATGCTTAAACCACGAAACAGCATTCTGATGTACTTTTTCAGCCGCATTCAACAGGCCGTAAACAGACTTTAACAAATCGAAAAACGGAATTATTGAAGCCTAAATCAGGTCTTTTCGAAAAATAAAGAAAATGGCGCTCGAATCGTATTTTTTTGAGGTCGTTTACTATTTTAAAAGTCTGTTTTCGTGACAGCAGCTAAGGTTGATTTTTACTGCAGTAAAATCGGCTGTACGTTTTCGGTCGTAATTTGAAACCTGAATTGAACCAGCCCCTAAAATTCATACCATAGATAGTCACTGATGTATTTGTGACCCTCGAACTGGAATTTTGTCAAACGGACTTCCGAGGAATTTTAGACGAATTATTCCGTAAACTGTGATCAGAATGTGACAAATCTGATCACAGTTCGGTAGACGATTTTCTATAAAATATTGGTAATGAACCGGACACCGATATTTTTACACAATAAAATATGGAACGTTTAAGACATCCTGTAAAAATTTGGGAATTTTTGGAATAATTTAACTATTTTATTTAAATGTCCGAAAACAGCCGGTTTTGAATATTAATGCTGAATTGACATAAGTTGTGACTTGCGTGTCTAAATGTCGAGTATGCTATCGGTGAATGATCTAACATGTTATATGTGTTACGTGCAATATCGTATGTTTGTTTATGAGTGGGGAATGGATGGGAAGTTTATATGGGCATAAATCGTTAAAGTGTGTACCTGTTATGTGGACGAAGTAATGTGCAAATAAACCATACGTAGGATACGTGTTATGCATGAGAAACTGATTGTTATCTGTACCTTATTAGGACGTGATTGACCGACCTTGACTGTTAGCTATATTGAGAATCTAACCGAGCAAACCGAGGTGAGTTCACACACATTCTAAGGCATGGGATTCCCGGTGGGTTGGGAATGGGATTTGAATAACTACTCGTACTATCATTACTACTAAACTACTTTTCACTGTCCTCGGATAAAAGGGCACGTACGTATAACCTACGTACACTCATACTCTTCACCGTCCTCGAATTGAAGGGCACGTACGTAAAACCTACGTACACTCACACTCGCTACGCTCCTTGGATCAAGAAGGGCACGTACAAATACGACTAGTCGACACATGGGAAGCCCCCACTAATCTTCGCACACATGTTTGGGAAACCGCGATACGGCCACTAATCATCGCACACATGTTTTGGAAACCGCGATCCGGCCACTAATCATCGCAAACATGTTTGGGAAACCGCGATACAGATAACTAAGATACTTGGTTTACGAAATGAACAAATGATTCATGAACACTATAACTAAACAACCAACTGTGAATTCACTCAACTTTGTTGTTGACTCGTTATTACATGCCTTGCAGGTCGATAGAAGCTATGGAGTTTGCACATGGGGGTGGTCGTTGTGGGATGCAGACTGTTATGTCTCGTATTTAAATAACAAACTTTATGATCTTATGAAACTTATGTTTTGGGTCTTCAGAACTTATGAACTACGAACTTATGTTTTGGTTTAAGGTCTTGTGCTTCCGCTGTTTAAAATGAACTTGGTTAATTTTCTTTAGGTCACCAATTGTATTGTGGTGGTTTGATTTACTTAACTATGATGTTCAATATGATTGGTGGCTCGATCCTGGTCATGTCACGCCTCCAAGCGGTGACGCTCCGCATGGTGGATTTTGGGGGTGTGACATCAGGATATCGTCGATAAATACAATCATGAATTTATCGAGATATGGTTTGCATACGCGGTTCATTAGATCCATAAAGACCGCTGGTGCATTCGTCAGCCCAAACGGCATCACAAGAACTTCGTAGTGCCCATAGCGTGTTCTGAATGCAGTCTTTGTTACGCTTTCCTCTGGGATTCTCAGCTGATGGTATCCAGATCGAAGGTCGATCTCGGAATGGTAGCTTGATCCTTGCAATTGATCAAATAAGTCATCAATCCTTGGTAGCGGGTACCGATTCTTGATAGTGAGCTTGTTCAGTTCCCTGTAATCGATACACATCCGCAGTGTTCCATCCTTCTTCTTTACGAATAATACTGGAGCTCCCTAGGGTGAGAAGCTTGGCCTTATGAATCCTTTATCCAACAACTCCTGGAGTTGTGTAGATAATTCTTGCATTTCGGATGGAGCAAGTCGATAGGGAGCCTTGGCTACAGGAGCGGCTCCTGGAACCAAGTCTATATGAAATTTGACTTGTCGTTGCGGAGGTAGTCCTGGCAGATATTCGGGAAAAACATCAGGGAATTCCTTCACCACAGGAATGTCTTCGAGTTTTGGCTCCACAGCCTTCTTGTCTATAACGTGTGCTAGGAAGGCAACACATCCTGTCCTTAAGCACTTCTGTGCCTTCAAGCAACTGATGATTCGTAGAGGCGCGTTTCGTTTTTCTCCATGTACGATGAGAGTTTCATCATTTGCCAAAGGGATGCGAATGATTTTCTCATGACAAATAACCTCAGCTTTGTTCTTGGACAACCAGTCCATTCCGACTACTACATCGAAGCTACCCAATTGAATAGGTAAGAGATCGATGCTAAAATTTCGTTCGCCAAGTTCCAGTGTGCAGCCTCTAACAACTTCGCTCGATTCAACAAGTTTACCATTGGCTAGTTCTATGGAATAAGGAATTTCTAATCTACTAGATTCTATTCCGAGTATGCGTTTAAATTCCACAGACATGAAGCTATAATCGGCGCCAGTGTCAAATAATATGGATGCAAAGTGATTGTTAATGAGAAACGTACCGGTGACCACGTTAGGGTCCTCGCGTGCGTTCTTTGCCCCAATCACAAATGCTCGAGCCTGAGCATTGTTTCCCTTTGGGCAGTCCTTCATAAAATGATCATTGCTTCCACATCTGAAGCATCCTTTGGTTGCAAGGGTTTTCGTCTCCTGGGGCGGGTTTGCGTCACGCTTCTTGCTGAAACCCTTGTTGTTGCGAGTTGCTTGGTTCAAACTCGTATGCTTTCTCTTTTGGTCACCGGACGACTCAGCATGCGTCTCGGTCTTCTAAGTGGGGTTCAACGATAGCTTCTTCATACGAACACATTCTTCAGTAAGGCTGACAGCCAGAGTTACAGCCTCGGTGATTGTTTGAGGTTTGGCCGATGTCACCATGCTGTGAAACTCTGGGGCCAGTCCCCAAATGTAGCGTTCAACACGCTTAAATTCGGGAGTC
Organism: Helianthus tuberosus; assembly: GCA_030545235.1. Lineage (NCBI taxonomy): Eukaryota > Viridiplantae > Streptophyta > Magnoliopsida > Asterales > Asteraceae > Helianthus > Helianthus tuberosus. The sequence goes on from CM060360.1 coordinate 83,216,439, forward strand.
ACCATGTAGGGAAGCATTCTAGACATATCGTGGAACCTTCGAGTATAACCAGTAATGTCAGCACCTGCCATGGTCAAGTGCCAGAACTCCGTTTCCAGCCTTTGGAGTTCAGCGCGAGAGCAATACTTCTCTCTCATTCTTTCCTTCAGTTCCTCCCAAGTTAAGCCATAAGCGGCATCATCACCCAAGGTTTGGGCTTGCAGGTTCCACCAAGTCAGAGCTTCATCGACAAACAACCCAGTAGCAAAGGTGACTTGTTGATCCGCGGTACACTTGCTCATGCGGATAGTAGCTTCAGTCTTCTCCGTCCAGCGCACAAATGCTGAATTATTGCTGAATTATGTTTAAATGCTGAATTATATAAATTCGTATGTTTAAAACGACATTTCTGCAAAATATTCGTATGTTTAAATGCTGAATTATTGCTGAATTATATAAATTCTGCACTTAAAGTGCGTTTCGGGTGCTTTTTAGTGCTTATTTTTGCTTTCGCAATGTATATATATTAACCCTTGTATGTACTCTTGGGTTTTAACGTACTCTTGTCGTTGGACCTACACCTAGGTTCCAATTTTATTGTCTGACTGCTTTCTGCAGTTCCGTTGACACATAGTGTCTTACCGGTGAGTTTACTTAGTATTTTTGACGCAACGCTCTCGATTATGCATAAAACAATATTTTGTAGTATACAACGTGCATGAATTCACTTGTTTAATCACGTGTTCAGACATTGCTGACAATTAAGCACATAATTGCAGTCAATAAATAATAATTAAAGTGTACGGAAATTACCGGTTTGTGCCAGTTGTCACATTTCATGTCCTCTTATAACCATCTAATGTTATTACCCAATGGTTCATATGTTCATTAAGTACACTACACAATCTTCATAGAATCTAAGGAAGATCAAGAGAGGATTTAGCAAGATCTTGAGAAGATTATGGTGGGGTCACATAAGTGACCGTCCACTAAGGGGGGGGGGGTATTTAGTTGGTGTTTAATGGTTAGTTAGATGATTAGTTAGGATTCTAAGTGTGATTATTAGTGTTTATGTGCATTAGGTGTTACATAGTATGTTAGGGTGTTCAGGGCTCATAACTAGCTCAGAAACATTAAAACAATGCTTCTAGTATAATTTTGGTGTTTCGGGTAATGTCCGGTTGTTCGGTTAGATACCGATTCGTTAAAGTGTCAAACTATTCCGTTTAGTGATATTTAAGTACCCTTTTGTGACACTTTTAATTCCCGACACTTAGGAAAGCATTCAGGACCATTTTGCCATATTTTTGCATGGTACAAACTTGTTAAATTGCTAATTTTTTGCTGATTTATGCAGAATTCTGCACTTTAAGTGGGTTTTAGGCACTTTCCGGCACTTTAACTATCACCTAGTAAAGCAGTTTTGTGGTCCTTACTTCCCTACATACTATACTAGTGTAGTACTTAGTCCCTGGCCCATACTGGGCCTCAAAACACTGTCTGTCTATGTACTAAACCTCGTCAGCATTTTCCTGTTTTATTCGTTAACTGTGCTAACTGTGCTTTGTGCATCGTTTATGTCACTTAAGTTTGTATGTAAAAATGATGTGACAGTGTGAAATGTGATGCACATGTAAGTATGATGCAGAAATTAGAAAGCAGTTATTTGTAATTCAGCACAGTCATTAAGCACTAATCAATATTAATTAATTGTACGGATACCTGGATTTTTTACAGTTGTCACAAGTAGTTCCTGGAGCTGACTCGAGAATTCGCGCATTTCAAAAGGAGCAAGATGATAAGGCGCTTTAACAACAGGATTTGCTCAAGGAATGAGGTCGATTCGGAAATCGATATCACGAGTGGGAGGTAGACCAGGTAAATCATCAGGAAATACGTTAGGGAATTTACAAATAACGGGAACGTCTTTCACTCCTGAGTTTCCTTTCTTTTCCTTCTCCGCTACTACAATGTTAGCCAAGAAGGCTTTGTATTCCTTGCGGAGATACTTGCTCGCTTGGACACATGACATGAGTTTAAGACCTTTCGAAGGAGTTTCGCCATACACACAAAGTTGATCACCGTTAGCGAGCGAGAAACGAATCATCTTATCGAAGCAAACAACTTTAGCATGGTTTTCGCGAAGAAACTCCATGCCTACTATGATGTCAAAACTACCGAGCTGCATCGGAATAAGGTCGATAGGGAAGACGTGATTGTTGAGTTCAAGCGTACAATCACGTAGAACAGAATTGACAGGGACGGTTCTTCCAATGGCAACTTCAACATCGAACGTCGAGGGGAGATGGGCGTGCATACGATTAAGGAGTTTTCGAATTCAAATTATACAAAAACAGTTATCGGCTCCAGTATCAAATAAACACGAAACATATATACCATTCACAAGGAATGTACCTGTAGGATTGTGTGATGACCCGAACGAGTCGTTCAGAGAAGTTCTAATCTGTTTCAGGTGCGGAAAACAAGAAACAGATGTCGACACAGCTTGCAATTCACTTAAAACACTGATTTGATTGATATTTCACTGATTACATCCAAGAATCAAACCGGCAGCACCTCGGTATCAATGTCAAGAACTGTTACAAATGAGATCGCTTGAAGCCTATTTATAGCCAATGAGGTTTTGCTTGAATGTGACACCAATCAGTTCAAGCAAACCACCATATGTTGGTTTCGCTTGAAACTGACCAATGTCATTTCAAGCGAACTAGCTTCCTTCAAGCGAAAACACACTTAAATCAACCTAATTTCTAGAACAACTTGCCCTGATCTAACATATCTAGTACAAGACTCGATATAAGACGAAGTCGACAGATGTATGAACTAACAGACTCCCCCTCAGATGTTGACGAGTCGTAAAGTGCCGGGTCTTCCCATCTTCAGTCTTTATCAGTCTTTGGGCTTCCTTCTAGAATCTCCACGTAGCTCTTAAGCTTTCTAATTCCATTGATCAGATCTCTTGATTCCTTAAGTTCATCAGCATCAACAGTTTTAGGATCGCAGCCTAGCTCACACTTTTCACAAGTTCAGGATCGAAACCTGGCTCTCTTAACATTATGAGTACTTAAGTATCAAAACCTGAATAAACCTGCACATTCTCTACCCAAAAGTAAATTTTCTAATGTTCACTTGTAGATCAAATCTTAAAATGATTTAACATTTAGTTTATGATGAACCACTTGCAGGATCAATTTCATAAAACTTTTCTCATTTCAATATAGACTCCCCTTCTCAAAATACTTAACCTTTTCAAACACTCTTTCCCAAACTTGTTCGACATGTTTAGCACTTGAAATTTTGAAAATCAGCTTTTCAACATCAGTTGTCGAAAATCTTTTTGTATTTTACAAAAGTTTATACTAAAACACACTAAAATCTTTTTGGATTTTTTTATTGAAATGAAATGCAGTAAAGAAATATTTACAGACAATATTTTTGTGAGTTTGTGCAAGAGGATCATATCAGTTTTTGACAAGTCACGAGTACCATTGAGCTTAGTTACCCATTAAGAATTAAACAATTCACTTAGATTGCCGATATACTGATCCACTTAAATTTTCACACAAATTTCAACTAATTCAGGATATGAGTTAGGTGTTTTAAGAACTTAAACTCATTCATGTGCCCCACCTCTTGAATATACTCCCGTATCCAGATCCCAATATTCAGTCTTACAGGTGAGTATACCACAGATGATATCTGTAAGGGAATAAATTATAGTACGAAACAGTGAGAGCTCAGGTCAGAACTTCCGTTCAGCATAGAGATGACGGCTCGACTTTTGGTGTGTCCCCTTTAGAGGATCTTTTGTATTACAACAGCAATGACTATCAATTTTATTGTTTCATCAATTTGCTGAGGGCGGCGCTATTTTTCAAGCAAGCAGAAAGTATTCTCCGGGGACTAGGCCATTGCTTCCGCAAAATTAGAAGTCCCAGGATAATACCCCAGATATCACTGAGCATAAAGACCTAGTATCTCAGAAAGAGGGACCTTTCAAACGAGATTTCAGGGGTTACCTATATATCCAAGTAGTGTTCCCCACAAAATAAGCAAGTTTGAATTTAAGTTTATATCTCGAAAAAGCTTACTAAATGTGTAAAAACCTATCGGCATATCATCAGTGAGACCGTTTAACGCTATTTAAACAATACATTTCTTTAGCATACTGTGACCGTCTACTGATGTACTATCATTTCCTCTTCTTTGACACAAAAACTCATTTTTGATTTTTATCATGTTTTTTACTTTTTCAAATTTTCAAATGTTTTTGGATTTTCTGAAAAACTTCTTACTCCCCCTAAAATGCAAACACATTTAAAAAAAATTGAAAACAAACTATACAAGTAAATTGACAACCGATATCGAATCGCATCAATTCGCCATCCACTAGGCATAAACAATCAGAACTCCCCCTTTCACAAAACTATTTTCTCATTATGATTTCAAAACACTTAAGTTTGTTTTAATCAAAATGATTTTTCCGGAAAATAAGTTTTGTTGATTTTACCACTTGTAGGTTAGGGGTTTGGTTCATCATATTGACCATTGTTAACCACATGTATGAGAATTACATCAAGTTCAAATTAATGACCTTGAGTAATTACTTTGTCAAAACAAACCTTTGTAGTAGTTGTAGGAATAAAACATCTACACAAATTCATTTTACCAACAAAGATGCTGATTCCTGCTTCACACTTACCAACCTGGAAGCTCCGGCATAGTCCATCACCTGTAAAAACTAAACACATTTAAAAATCTTTCACAAAATCTATCATAACAAGAATGATGCCGATTCCTGATCCACGATTACAAACTTGGGATCTCCGGCAAGTCAGAGGTTCAAGGGAAAAGAATTTCCACCCAAGTCTTATCAACCTTGGGTGTTTTTAACTCTTGTTCAGTAGGGTTATATGTTGCTTTCTTTGTTGCATATAAATCTTTAACCCCTTTTGCCTTTCCCTCGACCATTTTTCCAAAAAAATTCTTAACATTCCCATTGAATACTTTCTCAATATTAAATTCCTTCTGATCAGAAAAGAATTGATTTGAAATTTCAACCTTACCAATCTTTTTCTTAATTTTTTCAAACTCCAAAGATGGAATTTCAACATCATCTTCAACTTGTGGCTCTACTGATTTTGTGGAATCAGTTTCATCGCCGACTTTCTCTTCAGACTTCTTAACAACCCACACTTGGTTGTTCTTGGCTTTCCTTTTGTAAAAATTCTTTTTAGAACATTCACCAACCTCATAAGTTGAATTTTCAAACATTTTGAATTTTTCGGTTGGTGGTTCAACATCAACAACTATTTCTTTCAGTTTTTCAGAAACTCCCTGTTTAGTCTTAGCATTTTTCGGACAGTTCCATGCAATGTGACTAGTTTCACTGCATTTAAAACAAGTTCGAGTCTCTTTTGGATGAAACACCAGTTCCATTCCTTTTCTTCTCAGCAAGAAACTCCTGGTTTGATTGTTTCCAGAAAGGTTTCTTCTGTTCTTCTTCTGCACTTCCTCCTGAAACAAATTTTGTTTTTGTTTTAGAATTTTTCTCATTTTTATAATTTTCTGGTGGAATAAATCCAAGACCTTTCTTTTTGTAGCTACCATTGTGGTTTGGTTTCCTTTGAAAACCGGAACCAAAATTGTAACCCTTTTTGTTGTTTAAACGTTGTTGAACTCTTGAAGTGTATTTTTTAGATTTTCCAATAAGATTTAAATCTTTTATTTCAGAAATATTAATTTCTATCATTTTGAAAACTTTTTTTATCATGTTAAATCTAACACTTCTTATTGGAAACTCTTTGTCAGAATATAATTTGTCAGAATCATTCAAAGTATATGTTACTTCGAATGTTTCATCATTCAAATTAGATTTTGATAGCAAAAACTCTTTACTATAAGCCCTTTTTAACCATCGGTTTTGAACTGTTGACTGGAGAACTTGACCCTCCAGACTCAGATTTTGACTCAGACTCCTCATCAGTATCCAACACCTGATCGACCACCTTTTTTATTAACTCAGACTCATGATCAGTGTCAGACGATGTGAAAGTAACGTCAATGTTTTCTGGTAAATCATCAGTTGTATCGGTTTTTAGCTTTATATTGACTGCTTTTTCGACTTGCTCCTCATTTGGTTTTCTGGGAGAATAACCTTCCCAGATTGGAGGCGGACACTTGTTATAGCTAACAGTCGGTTTCTTACCAGTATCCTTCTTCTTTGACTTCTCATCTTGAAAAGCTTCCATACCTGCAATAGTCGGATAAATTCTATCAATAAGATAATCAGAACTATAATAACTCTGCAATAATCGTCTGATTCTCTCATTATCAATTTTCTCCTTCTCCAACTCTTGTTTCAGTGTAGCACATTCTTCGATGTAAGGATTTATAGCTTTTTGCTTCGACATCATCGTTGAATTCATCATCATCAAAGCATTTTCTCTTTCAGAGTTTGTCTTTTGAAGACCAGTTACTGTTTTGTTCAAAACATCATAAGATTCCTTCACATAGTTAAGATTGGACAATAACTGTTCCTTCATCTTTCCAAACTCTGCCATCTTCTCATCTTTTGCTGCACATTCTTTACAAGTCTCCAAACACTTCAAGCAAGGCTTGATGACTTTAACAATCTTTTCAACTTCGATGATTTTCTCAACTTCAGTCACCTTTTCTGCTTCAACCACCTGCTCAGTCTCAACAATCTTCTCAACATAACTTTTAACTTCATCATTTTGAACCACACTTTCAAACTTCATTTGCGTTTGTTCTTTTGCTGCTCGTTTCTCCTTCAGCTTCTCCAAGCGTTCTGCAAAATAAAAATGAAAACTTTCAGGAGACATATGAGATTTTGCAATACTAATATGTTTTTCTTCTTCATCATCACTACTACTGTCATCAGTTGGTGACTGATCAAACTCAATAGACTTTTCAGCATTATCATCCGAAGAACTAGAATCAACTAGTGTTTGATAAAAAACAACATCCTTTTCTAAACTTTCTTCACTTTGTGAACTTTCATCTGAGCTCTGTGAGTTTTCTTCTGATAAAACAGATTTTTCATCTTCATTTTTCACACTAATACCAATAGATTTCATCCACTCGGTGAACATGTCTGGTTCTTTCACAATCTTGGCAATGAAAGCTTTAAAATTCCCATTCTTATCCGCAAACATATCCCAGCTAAACCCTTCAGGTAACCTTTCATCTTCTTGATTGATTAGGCATGCTTTGTTGTCGGATGAAATGTATTTTTCCCAGTTAAAACTTCCTTGATTTCCCAAGCATGCTCTCTTTGAATCCTCAATCACTTTTCTACCATGAGCCACCTGCGGTTCTTGTTGTTGACCAACTTGTTGATATATAGCTTTCCGGTAATAGTCATCTTTTCCGAACGGATTCTTTGGATCATTTGCCTCTCTATTCTTACATTCCCTCTTGAAATGACCTTTCTCTCTCCATCGAAAAGAAGTAACTTTAGATTTATCAAAACCTAAATTAGAAACATGTGCATCAAGAAAGTCATTTTTTCCGGTAATCAGTTTGAACTTTTCGGCTCTTCTCAGGACACTAGCTAGACACCACTTGATGTCCATTAATTCCATTTCTTCAGCATCTATCTGATCATAATCCTCTTTTGTTAGCATAGGATTTCCAATCCATCCTGCAACCAAACCTTCATAAGATAATAGCACAGAACCAAGTAATGCCATATGATCTTTTGCAACTTCTTCAGAGAAACTTTGACCATCAGGAAGATTCAAAGCAATATTGCATTGTATCACATAACCATTTCCAGTCTTTGTGCTTTGAGAATGAAAGCTTGATGTAGTATCTTTTGGATTGACACTCGGGTATGAAGAGAAACCACTGCTACTTTTAGAACTTTGATCAACTTTTTTAGATGAATCTCCAGCACTAAATGCAGTTTGGATTTTCGGGCTTCTTTCAACTTCTGGAATACTTCCTTTGTAGTACATTTTCACATCTTGTTGACTACTTGGATTGTTCATCCTCGCAATCTTTTGATGTTCCAGATCTTGACCTTCAATTTTCTCGATGAATTGAGAAATTGTTAATCCATCATATACCCTAGTGTTCTTCAGAATCATCAAGTAAGTTCCCCATTCTTTTTGCGGTAAAGCGTCAGCTAACTTGTCGACCCATTCTTCCCGATCTTTGGTTATGCTTAGCATTGACATGGATCGCACTAAGTGGCAATATCGTTCAATTAGCTTCTTTGTATCTTCCCCGGGAAAACTAGTGAATAGATCAAATTCTTTCTTAAGCAGTGCCTTTTTACGCTTAATCATATTCTCACTACCCTCAAACTTGACTTTAAGAGCTTCCCGTATTGACTTTGAGGTCTTATCATGTTGAAGTAAGATAAAGATGTCTTCTTTAATGGCTTGTTGAAGCAAACTTATCATCATCTTTTCAGCTCTGTACATTTTCCGTTCTTGGTCATTAAATTCTGAGATTTGTTTTTCAGTTTGCAATTCAGTACGAGGTAGCACATATCTCTTCAGAATACACTCCCATGATCTAAGATGATTGGCTTGAACCCAATTTTCAAAACGATCTTTCCATCCGTAATATACTTCAATACTCATTAACTTCGGGGGTTTTTGAGTTGTTCCGGTTTCATTTTCCAGATTCATGTTTTGAGCAACGGAAGCCAGAGTAGTCGGGGATGTTGCAAACGCGTTGTAAAAGTCTTCACTCATGATTCGGAAAAAAAATTCACAAAACAGCACTTTCAAGCGAAATAGGATCTTCAAGCGAGATCACCAACTTGCAGCTTTCAAGCGAACTAACCGATTTCAAGCGAAATACCCAAGTGAGATAATGACTTCAAGCGAAAACACCAACAATGTTCAAGCGGAGACCGGCTGAAGCGAAATACCAGATTTTTCAAGTGATACCTTCTATTTCAAGCGAAATGCCTTAGTTCGCTTGAAATGAACACAATCTTTCAAGCGAAACCTGATGGTATGTTCAAGCGAAACCACTTCGAAGATCCATTTTATCCATTTTTAGTCCGAATTTTAAGCTGAAACTTTCTAGGGTTTGTTAATATGCACTATTACACATTCTGTGAGAAATTGAGCTGATTTCGACCGTTAAAACTTGTTCTAATGAAGAAAAGGTGTAGGAAAATAGAAATTTCAAGCTGAATCGGAAAGAACCCCTCCTCCTTGCTCCGATACCAATTGTAGGATCGTGTGATGACCCGAACAAGTCGTTCAGAGAAGTTCTAATCTGTTTCAGGTGCGGAAAACAAGAAACAGATGTCGACACAGCTTGCAATTCACTTAAAACACTGATTTGATTGATATTACACTGATTACATCCAAGAATCAAACCGGCAGCACCTCGGTATCAACGTCAAGAACTGTTACAAATGAGATCGCTTGAAGCCTATTTATAGCCAATGAGGTTTCGCTTGAATGTGACACCAATCAGTTCAAGCGAACCACCATATGTTGGTTTCGCTTGAAACTGACCAATGTCATTTCAAGCGAACTAGCTTCCTTCAAGCGAAAACACACTTAAATCAACCTAATTTCTCAAACAACTTGCCCTGATCTAACATATCTAGTACAAGACTCGATATAAGACGAAGTCGACAAATGTATGCACTAACAGCACCATTAACCACATTGTTGTCTGCTTGAGCCTGGCAGGCGTTGATGTTGAAAGCACGCCCGCGGACTGCTGGTTGCTGCTGCTGTTGTTGCAACTGCTGCTGGGGTTCTTGTTTCACTACTCTGTTGGGGCACATGTTTGCAAATTGGTTGGGATCACCACATGCCAAGCAAGCTCTAGCGTGAGCGGCGGGTGCAGGAGCTGCTTGATGGCCCTGGGGAGCAGGAAGTAGAGCTTGTGGTGCAGGAGCTTGACCTTGAGCTGAAGCTGGAGCTTAACGTGGACCTGTATGGCAGTTAGTGGTGAAGTGGCCATAGATGTTGCAATGAACACAGAACCGGCATGCGATACCAACCGGGTGGTGATAAGTACAAGTAGGGCAAAGCGGGTGTGGTCCAGTGTATGCACGCTTGGTGGGCGGTGCATTGACCACGGACGCCGCTACTTGGCGGTGTTGAGGTTGCGGTTGGGTAGGTACTGTTTGGAGCGGGGCAGCAGTATCTGGACAGTTCTTGTTGCTGAAACTACTGTTGTTCTTCCTCTTGCGATGTGAGAGCTTTGAAGATTACGGTGCGGTGGTAGTTTCAACGGTGGTAGCGGTGGTGACTTGATGCAGATTCTTGGAGGCTTTGTCGAAATAACCAGCCCTGACTCGCTTATCATTGATCTCAGCGGCGAGCAGGTAGGTTTCCTTGATTGTTGTCGTCTTTACAGCCTGAAAAAAATCTGCGACACAATCCGGCAGAGCACGGATATACTTCTTGATCGTAATCTTGGGGGTAGTAACCTGACCGGGGCAAATGATACTCAACTGCTTGAAGCGAGCAGTTAAACCAGCGTTATCTCCGCCATCCTGCTTAATGTGCCAAAATTCATCCTCGAGCTTTTGGATTTCATGGGGAGGGCAGAACTCTTGCATCATGATGTTCTTCAACTCGTCCCATGACAATCCGAAAGTTGCATCGTTTCCTCGTTTGTTCCTCTCGACCGTCTACCAATCAAGAGCGCGGGATTGGAAGACGCCGATGGCGTTAACAGTGCGTAGGTTTTTTGGACAGCCACTCTGGCGCAGGGTGACTTCGATAGAATCAAACCATTGGAACATGGCTGTAGGCCCATCTTCGTCGGTAAATTCTTTTGGACCGCAGGCTTCGAACTGCTTGAAGTTAAAAGCGGCCTTAGGAGTATCGGTCCTGGACTCCTCCGAGGACTTGCTAGCATTCTCATTCAGCTCACTGGCGATTTGTGGGATGACTTTCGCCATTTGCTTAGAGACGAGAGCGGCGATTCGTTTGTCATCATGGTTTCGGCGAGCAGTTCGGGAATGAAACAATCCAAATGACGATATGGTCTGCAACAGACATCGTCATAGGACTGAAACACAAATTTCAATTAACCTTAGTATAGACTAGCGATTCACCATAAAGCTCAGGAACACAGCCATTCACAAAATTCACGTAGGCACATAAACCACAGAAACACATAAGCACATAAGCACGTATTTCACGTAAGCACAGTAGCACATAAGCACATAGCTCCCCTAAACACATATTTTGCATGTATTCACCTATCTTTCACAACAGCGTATAGTGGTTAAGTATAGCAATTGCGGTTAGCGAGCAGCGATTGCGAATAACACAAGTGATTTGTTGGCGTTTTGAGGTAAATGTGCAGTGTGAGTGGTGCGTGTTGATCAAAGCGAACAGCGAAAAGCGAGAAAATCATCAAAATTCGAAACATATAAGCGCACAAAATCACATAAAATTCACATAAAAGCAATAAATCTCAGAGTTGGTGGCGGCAAAAATCCAGAATTGTAAAACATAAAATCGAAGAGAGATTGTCCTGGATGCAAGACGTCGACTACCCAAAGTGATTCGACTATTCACAAGGACCCTTAGTGCACACTTTGGCCTTCTGGACTGTGCTCTCACCTCAATTTGGGCGTTCGGCACGTATCCTTCTGGTTACAGCGCGACCCAAGTCGTTGGATTCCGTTGAGACTTTGATGAGAGTTTTGTAAAACCAAAAGTATAGAGCGGAACGAGTCATCAAGGTTCGGGTTTCACCCCTGACTTAACGAGTACATCCATGTTTGTGTGATAGAATCACGAGATAGATAAGGAGAATCATGTCGAAGTATGGATTTCACTCCTAATTCAACACAAAATCTCTTGCTTATAGTAAAAACAGCGAATCGAACGAGTGATCCGGTCGAGAGTTTGCGGTTTTCACACCTAATCTTAACCAGATCATCCGTTTGTATGTGTACGCAGCCCTTGGAAAGGCTGATCTTGGGCGAAACTGTAGTATGCGATGTTCGCGCAAGTGTGTAGTGTTGTAACAATCCTAAATAAACCAACACCCTAAATTATTTTCGACACCCCAAAATATTTTAAAATATCCTATTATGTCCCAAAATACACCCCATACGTGAAAACGGGCCTCAAATACATTAAATAGTATTAAAATAATTAAAAACTGAAAATTTAAGTTGAGGCCCGCGTAACCCCACCCCAACCTTCATACGGGCCGCGACAACTTAAAGGTCCAGCGAACCCCTGTGTTGACACGTGTCGTAACGCATGTTGAACCTATGTGATGACCCGGATCACCTACGCTTTGGCCTGGAGTCAACGTGGGCCGCGTAGGCACTTCCCTTGTGTTACGCGGGCCGCGAGAGAACCAGACTCAGCAACTATAAATAGAATGCATCGGATCTTCAGTCTGTTCATCCCATTTTCTTTTCTCAATCTCAATATTAAGTAGTTGAAGTTATAAGCGGGTATTATACCCCCCCTAAATAGCGAAGTTCTGCTCCGTTGTAAGTATTATAACCCCTGGATACGTATTAGATACGCTGCCCGATTGATCTAGGGTTCCGTAACGGCTGTCGTGGTTCTGCCCGACGTAGTCGTTGGAATGCCGTCTCGGGGAGGGTATTACTAATGTTAAAATGGGTTATTATACTAACGCGTGTGCATTTGTGTAAATTTTAGATTATCACCAGGAAACCCTTACGGAAAATCTAAGACAGCAATGTGAGTTGATCTGCTTTTTGTTAACTGTTTTTCAAAACCTCATTTAATTAATGATATATTAAGCAGTGATTGAGTATTTGTAAGAATACAATTATCATAAGTATGTTGGGGTTTTGTATACAAAATTTGTTACCATCTGGTCAAGGAGTAACATTTCCACAAGTCGGGTTCGACAGTACCATGGATGTTAATTGTGATGTCTTGGAAACAAATATAATTGCGGGATCGCCCTCAATATTGTACAATGGGATTTTTATTTAAACTTGATTAAATTGGGATTCACTCACCAGTATTTCCCACTGACAAATGTTTTTAAAACGCGTTTCAGGTAACAAACTGTGAAAGCCAAATAGAAGCCAGCTGGACAGCACTGAAGGCTTGGAAAAGTGGCAATAAAGTTACCTAAAAAGAAATAGATGTTTTTATTAAATAAAATAGATGTTTTTTTATTTAATAGGATTTATTCCTATGAAAATATGTGTACTATGAATCTGGCTTTATCCCATATGTTTAATATTATGGAAATGTGGTATTTTACTCTGATCAAATATTTTCTAACTACGGTCCTGATGAAAATTTCCGATGCCAAATTAGACATTACGCGATACCACCGAAACTGGCTCGCGGCCGCCCGTTCCCAGGGATTAGGGATCGGGGGTTGCGACAGAAGGTGGTATCAGAGCTAAGCCACTGATTCAGCCACAGAGGTGTTCTGCTGACATCAAAATGTAAAGTGTTAGGAAATAAATTACGGAAATACGTGCATAACTGTATTTTATTGCCATGTGTTATTTGACTATCTGTTAGTTTACAGTATGAGCGGCCAAGGACCATCTGACGCGTACCGTCAATTGTCTGGTTCGCCTAGAAGCGAAGGCACCTCCTCTTCTCAGCCTGCCCTCTTAGGGTACTCTGCTGATACGGAAGAAGGAATCTTTGTGTTTAAGGCTCAGTCAGAAGAGCCATTTCCTTAGAAAAAGATAGGATGGTTCAGTCGAGGGGCACACGAGCGTAGGAAGTGTATGAAAAAGTTACAAGACCAGAGGGTACTAGCAGCAGCCAAGAGAAAGACAGATGCCTATGCCTATGATATGATAAATAGGGGTATAGCCAATATTCACATCCTAGCAACCACTGCCGCTGACCCTAATTTGGAGCAAATAATAGCACCCCAACCACAGCCACCAATCCTTGACCAACCAATGGAGATAGAAAACCTTGAAAACCAAGTAGAGATGCATGACTTCAATCCGGAAGAAATCCCTAGGGTACCAGCACCAAACCCCCTAGACCCAAATTACGATCACTGGTGGGTTAAACTTAGGGACTATGTGCAACGTTACCCGATACATGAAGACACACCCATGCAAAACGTAGGAGCCTACCTAGGTTTGGACCCTTTAGATCCCTATTTCCACGATGAATACATTAGGGAGATCTTAGAAGATCCTTACCAATTCCAGGCATCTACACCCCCATATCAGGAACCCGCACCCCAGATTCCCAACCCAGTCCTAGAACCTGCACCCCCAATGAGTGCAGAAAACGTACGAGAACTGAGGAAATTTTAGAGAGCAGTGAGAAAATGAGACAGGTGGGAGAGCGACTCGTCTGGAAGTACGAAGAGCGCAATATGGATATTTGGATGAATCCATATCCGTGAATGTGAGAATGGAGACGGTAATAGTAATAATAATAATAATAATAATAACAATAATAGTAATAATAAAATAATAAAATATGTGTGTACGGATGCCTACTATTATTTATTTCAGTTGGTATTGTAATTTTATTTCAGTACTGGTGTGTAATAGATATATAGTAGATGAATAGAGTAAAGTCGCAATGATCGACACTTTTGGCAAAAATGTGTGTCATGTGATTGACTATATTAGCTATTATTTTGTGATATTAATACGGGGTAAATGTTTAAAATTCAGATGGCCAACGAAGGAAATCAAGGAAATCTGAATAACGATAACCAGAGTAACATTAACGTGGTTAATGAGAATCCGAGCATCAATAACAATGGAAACCAAATGGATAATAGTGTCGTTCAACACATAGTGGCACAAGGAATCATAGATGCCATGCCATTTATTATTCAAACGATTCAAGAAGCAAATAATAAAAGTAAACATAGCAGTAAGTGACCAATTGAACTAGAACACAGCGTGAACAATGGACCTGTACTTCAAGTGCCTATTCTCAAAAGAAGAAGAACCATGCCTTATGGTTGTTCTTACAAGGAATTCTGGTCCTACAAACCAATAGAATTCTCGGGCAATAAAGGACCCATTGCAGCTCTACGCTGGATAGAGAAGACTGAGGCTGTTTTAAAAATATGCAAGTGTGCTGAAGAAGACAAAATAATGTTTGCTTCTAATCTATTTAAGAACCCAGCCTTAGAATAGTGGAACACTATCCTTCAATCAAGAGGAACTGATAGGGTATACAACATGGAATGGGAAGAATTTAAGAATATGGTAGAAAGGAAATTCTGCCCTCCCAATGAAAAGGAACAGATAGCAAATAAGTTCCTAAACATAAGAATGACCGGGGTAGATAGTAAGGGTTATACTACCACATTCTTTGAATATGCTAGAATAGTACAAACCCTTGCATCACCTGAACCGGTATTAATCTCCCGTTATATCTGGGGATTAATTGGAGAGATCAGACATGTAGTCAAGGCAGCTAGACCTCAAACTATAGAAGAAGTTGTAGAACTAGCGAATACCTTGACAGATGAATTAATCTGTACTAGGGAAGAAGACCAGAGGAGAAACCTAACCCAAAGGCTTACTCAAGAATTCCGTTCTGGGAATTACAATCGTAGGAATATGGGTTCTACCTCTGCACCTTTCTGCAATGTCTGCAAGAAAAATCATTTGGGAAAATGCTCCATCTTTGCAATTTCTGCAAGATGCCGGGACACAAGGAAGAAGATTGCAGGAGAAAATCCAGTAATGGACTGTGCTTCAACTGTGGAGAGAAAGGTTATATCAGGTCAAACTGCCCAAAATTGGCTCCAGCTGTGAACAACAGGAACACTAAAAATGCTAGAGAATTTGTTTTGACTGCAGATGAAGCTAAGATGATTCCAGACGTGATAGCGGGTACGTTTTTAATTAATGATGTTTTTGCTAAAGTATTATTTGACTCTGGTGCAAACCAAAGTTTTATTAATACTTCATTTTGCAAACTTCTAAATCAGTCATTAACTAAACTACCACAAGAATGTCTCGTAGAGACAGCTAATGGAGAAAGTGTTAGGATTTCTGAAATCTTGCAGGGAGCAAGAATAGAAATTTTAAATCAAAAGTTTATGGCAAACCTTTATCCCATGAATCTGGCAGGATTTGATATTGTTTTAGGAATGGATTGGTTAATAGCCAATAAAGCCAGTATTTTATGTGATCAAAAGTCAATTCAAGTAAATTCACCAAAAGGTGAAAAGATCACAATAAAAGGAGATATACCTTCTAGATCCACTAAATTCATCTCTGTGATGAAAACTGCAAGTTATCTAAGAAATGGTTCTATAGTGTATTTGATTTCTATAATCACTAACACTAAAGGAAAAGAACTAAAAGACATTCCAGTTGTGTCTCAGTTTTCAGATATATTTCCAGAAGAATTACACCACCAGACAGAGAAGTTGAATACAGAGAAGTTGAATTCAGAATCCATCTGCTACCAGGAACAACACCAATTACCAAAGCACCCTACCGATTGGCACCTGCAGAAATGCAGGAACTAAAGAAACAATTAGATGAATTGTTGGAAAAAGGATTCATACAACCAAGTTCATCGCCATGGGGAGCGCCAATATTATTCGTTAAAAAGAAGGACGGATCAATGTGTATGTGCATTGATTACCGTGAATTGAACAAAGTCACGATTAAGAATCGGTACCCATTACCGATAATCGATGATCTGTTTGATCAATTGCAAGGAGCTCGATTTTTCTCTAAAATCGATTTAAGGTCAGGATATCATCAATTAAATGTACAGGAAGAGGACATTCCTATGACCGCATTCAGAACAAGGTATGGCCATTATGAATTTACTGTCATGCCATTTGGTTTAACCAATGCCCCAGCTACATTTATGGACATGATGAACCGAATATGTAAGCCATATTTGGATAAATTCATAATTGTTTTCATAGATGATATTCTAATTTACTCTAAAAGTAAATAGGAACATGCAAAGCATTTGCACGCACTTTTAAGTTTATTAAGAAAGGAAAAGCTTTATGCTAAATTTTCAAAATGCGAGTTTTGGTTAGAACAGGTACAATTTCTTGGACACTTAGTCAATCATGAAGGAATTCATGTGGATCCAACAAAAATCGAGGCGATTATCAAACGGAAAACCCATGAATCACCAACCGAGGTTAGAAGTTTCTTAGGATTGGCCGGTTATTATAGGAGATTTATTCGAGATTTTTCTAGAATAGCCATTCCTTTAACTAAGTTAACCTGTAAATCCATTAAGTTTGAATGGGGACCAAAACAAGAAGAAGCATTTAGAATTCTTAAGCATAGATTAACCCATGCACCCTTATTAGCATTAGCAGAAGGAACTGAAGACTTTGTAGTCTATTGTGACGCTTCCAAATTAGGTTATGGATGTGTGTTAATGCAACGCCAAAAGGTTATAGATTACGCATCTAGACAACTTAAGAATCATGAAGAAAATTATTCAACCCGTGACTTGGAATTAGGAGCTATAATTTTTGCCCTTAAGATTTGGAGACATTACCTTTATGGTAGTAAGTTTACCATATTCACTGATCATAAGAGTATAAGGTATGTTTTCGGGCAAAAGGATTTGAATATGAGACAAAGACGCTGGATGGAGATGCTTAGTGACTATGATTGTGATATCCAGTATCATGAAGGAAAAGCAAATGTAGTGGCAGATGCTTTAAGTCGAAAGTATCATGAAAAGCCAAAAAGGGTACGTTCTCTTAAATTAAATCTACAAGTAGATTTAAATGATCAAATCAGAAAAGCACAAGAATCAGTAATCAAGGATGATGCTGAAAAACTAAAAGGTATGGTTAAGGAATTAGAACAAGGAACAGATGGAATTTGGAGATTCCATGAAAAGAGAATGTGGATACCTAAATTAGGAAACCTACGTCATCGTATATTAGAAGAAGCCTATAAGTCTAAGTATACGATGCATCCAGGAAGTGATAAAATGTACCAGGATTTAAGGAAGAATTTATGGTGGATAGGAATGAAAAAGGACATAGCAGCCTATGTTTCTAAATGTTTAACTTGTTCACAAGTAAAAGCTGAACACCAGAAACCCTCGGGTCTATTGCAACAGTTAGAAATGCCAGTGTGGAAATGGGAATTAATAACAATGGATTTTGTTACTAAATTACCCAAAACAAGGAAAGGTAATGATACAATCTGAGTGATTATAGATAGGCTAACCAAGTCAGCTCATTTCCTACCAATGAAATAAACTTTCAGTATGGAACAGCTAGCTAAATTATATGTAAATGAAATTGTTTCATTACATGGAATTCCTTTATCAATCGTTTCTGATAGGGATAGCCAATTTACCTCTCATTTTTGGTCAAGTTTCCAAAAAGCAATGGGAACTAAGTTAAATCTAAGCACAGCTTATCATCCTCAAATAGACGGACAAAGCGAAAGGACAATTCAGACAATGGAGGACATGCTTAGAGCTTGTGTAATTGATTTCGGAGGTAATTGTGACGATCACTTACCATTAGTAGAATTTTCTGATAATAATAGTTATCACACAAGTATAAATGCTGCACCATTCGAAGCACTTTATGGACGAAAGTGCCGAACCCCAGTCTGTTGGGCAGAAATTGGGGAAAAGCAGCTATCTGGACCTGAGATAGTGCAAGAAACAACTCACAAGATTATTCAAGTCAAGGAACGACTGAAAGCAGCACGTGATCGACAAAAGAGCTATGCTGATAACCGACGCAAACCATTGGAATTTCAAGTAGGAGATAAAGTATTGTTGAAGGTCTCTCCTTGGAAAGGAGTAGTAAGATTCATCAAACGGGGAAAGCTAAGTCCCAGGTATATTGGACCTTTTAATATTATTATTAGAAGAATAGGACCTGTAGCCTATCAGCTACAACTGCCAGAGGAAATGGCAGGAATACATGATGTGTTTCATGTATCTAATCTCAAGAAATGCTTAGCTGATGAATCGCTAATGATACCTCTTAAAGATATAGAGGTAAATGGACAACTCAAGTTTGAAGAAAAGCCTCTATAGATTGAAGACAGGAAAGTCAAGAATCTCAAGCATAAGAGACTAGTTCTGGTCAAAGTGAAGTGGGACTCCAAAAGAGGACCTGAGTATACATGGGAGCTTGAATCTGAAATGCAAAGGAAATATCCACACTTGTTCCAGTAGATCTCGAGGACGAGCTCTAAAACAAGGTGGGGAGGATGTAACAATCCTAAATAAACCGACACCCTCGATTATTTTCAACACCCCAAAATATTTTAAAATATCCCATTATGTCCCAAAAAACACCCTACACGCGAAAACGGGCCTCAAATACATTAAATAGTATTAAAAATAATTAAAAACTGAAAATTTAAGTTGAGGCAGGCCGCGTAACCCCACCCCAACCTTCATACGGGCCGCGACAACTTAAAGGTCCAGCGAACCCCTGTGTTGACACGTGTCGTAACGCGTGTTGAACCTATGTGATGACCCGGATCACCTACGCTTTGACATGGAGTCAACGCGGGCTGCGTAGGCCCTTCCCTTGTGTTACGCGGGCCGCGAGAGAACCAGACTCAGCAACTATAAATAGAATGCATCGGATCTTCAGTCTGTTCATCCCATTTTCTTTTCTCAATCTCAATATTAAGTAGTTGAAGTTATAAGCGGGTATTATACCCCCCTAAATAGCGAAGTTCTGCTCCGTTGTAAGTATTATAACCCCTGGATACGTATTAGATACGCTGCCCGATTGATCTAGGGTTCCGTAACGGCTGTCGTGGTTCTACCTGACGTAGTCGTTGGAATGCCGTCTCGGGGAGGGTATTACTAATGTTAAAATGGGTTATTATACTAACGCGTGTGCATTTGTGTAAATTTTAGATTATCACCAGGAAACCCTTACGGAAAATCTAAGACAACAATGTGAGTTGATCCACTTTTTGTTAACTGTTTTTACAAAACCTCATTTAATTAATGATATATTAAGCAGTGATTGAGTATTTGTAAGAATACAATTATCATGAGTATGTTGGGGTTTTGTATACAAAATTTGTTACCACCTGGTCAAGGAGTAACATTTCCACAAGTCGGGTTCGACAGTACCGTGGATGTTAATTGTGATGTCTTGGAAACAAATATAATTGCGGGATCGCTCTCAATACTGTACAATGGGATTTTATTTAAACTTGATTAAATTGGGATTCACTCACCAGTATTTCCCACTGACAAATGTTTTTAAAACACGTTTCAGGTAACAAACTGTGAAAGCCAAATAGAAGCCAGCTGGACAGCACTGAAGGCTTGGAAAAGTGGCAATAAAGTTACCTAAAAAGAAATAGATGTTTTTATTAAATAAAATAGATGTTTTTTATTTAATAGGATTTATTCCTATGAAAATATGTGTACTATGAATCTGGGTTTATCCCATATGTTTAATATTATGGAAATGTGGTATTTTACTCTAATCAAATATTTCCTAACTACGGTCCTGATGAAAATTTTCGCTGCCAAATTAGACAAAACGCGATACCACCGAAACTGGCTCGCGGCCGCCCGTTCCCAGGGATTAGGGATCGGGGGTTGCGACAAGTGTACAGCGAACTCGAGCGAGAAATAGCAAGTAGGCTCATGCAAAACCCATATCGGGTACGCACAAGTCGGTCGGTGGGTACTTAGACTATAGACTAGGTCGTTTCTAAGACATCGACCCGGACTAGGCCGAGTCTTGCCTAATTCCCTACAGTTATGGCTCTGATACCAATCTGTCACACTCCAACCGATGACGGAAACATCGGGGCGCGGCACTGAGCGAAACAGATTGTCCAGGAGAAATCCATAACAACTAAAATTACCGGATATTTATCATTATGTCCCATACCATAATATATCAAATAAAAGCAGTTATTACAGACATTGTTTTCTCAAAGACAGATCAAATGTTCCGACAACTCAGATTTTATTTAATTTGTTTCTAGACTCCATCCTAGCTTGATTCCAGCAGATAACAAGCAACATCCTAAGCGCCTGTCACATACGTTAAAATAACGGTCAATACACATAATGTAAATGTGAGCATACAAGTTTAATAGTAATAATAGAGTTCTAAAGCGTTTACGCATAACCAGCATGTAACATGTATAGTGTGAAGCTAGTAGGTTATCGACAATGAAATATGCACAGACAAGACTATGAGTTGTAGAATGCGCAACACATATCACCACTCTGACACGTGAAGAGGTAACCTTAACAACCCCTGTCCACGACAGGTGATGAGTCCAAACAAATAGTACTATCATTGCTAAGGCTTCATGTCACGGCCCTTGGCCCCGGTTTGACCTGGTCCAGAGCCGCGAGGCAGGAAATCCGATGGTATCTGATTAAATGACAGCGGAAGTCTTTTTAAACAGGATCGATTATTATTAAAACTGCTCGTTTATATATAATATAGGGATAAATCCCAAAATTTTACAATAAAATGATTTCACTGGGAAATCTTTATTTCTCAAAACATGCTTCTTTATTTATTTTACAAAACATGTTTCTTTATTTTATACTGAGCCACTTCCTTGAGCTTGTAGTGCTATATGGCACTTTTCCTGAATCATAACAGATCACCTGAAACATGTTTGAAAAAGGTTTTGTCAGCGGGAAATACTGAGTGAATCATTCTATTTTGCATAATGATGCATAGTTATTAATTACAGCATAAGAGCGATTACAATGGCTTCTATCTTATTTTTATCTGGCGTTCTGTCACAATGGTGACAAGTCACAATGGTGACGATGGTCATACCACTATTAGATCAATGAACCTAAATAGTGATGATTATCCCTGTAGGTCAATGAACCTAACAGTGATTATCCCGAGTAGGTCAATGAACCTAACTGGGAGAAAATTAGTAATGTGCACAATACCCCACTAACCAGTAATTCAAGATATCCATGACTTAGTCCCTGTAATTATAACCTTGAAAATAATTTGAGGTATTGAAAAATAGTGATAAAAAGAGAATGACTCACATTGTAGATTTAACGAGCAGAGTATAAGCCTACTGATTTGCCTTGATTATCCTAATTTAAATAACAATACACACACAAACAGTTTAGTAACTAATACAACAGTTACGACAATTCACGAGATTAAACCCTCACAACAATTTACAAGTGCAACACTTAACAATTCAGCGGATTCACAACGAATGACAAAGTATAGTCCGATTTCGAACAGCACTCAAACATTCAAGTCGAAATCACGATGAATAACAAAGTATAAACTCAATTTGAGCGGCACTTAAACAATCGTTGGATAGTTATAAT
The DNA here is from genome assembly GCA_030545235.1 of Helianthus tuberosus. NCBI lineage: Eukaryota > Viridiplantae > Streptophyta > Magnoliopsida > Asterales > Asteraceae > Helianthus > Helianthus tuberosus. Next base: position 83,238,692 of record CM060360.1, read on the forward strand.
CGATCGGACGTTGAATCGTAATAGCGATCGAGTTATTACCCTGATTGTGGCGTCAATTTAGTGATTGTGTGTGTTAATTGTAGTAATCGGACCAAAACTCAGAGAATATAACGAATTTTCTCGTCGAACATAAGCAGAATTTCAAGTGCCAACCTCTGCTATTTACACACGATTTTTGCCCTCCCTTACGGACCGTAACAAATAAATTGTTGCGGTGCGTAAGGCTTCTTACGGACCGTAAGATTAAATTTGTTACGGTGCGTAAGGGTTGAAAATAGGTTATAGGGTAGCCACGGTTGGGACTAGCTATGCTGACTTGACATATTCTATTTTTTAAAATTTGACAACGAATTATTGTAGATAATCGCTAACTAGGGTATATCCCCCTTGAGTTTTAGGGGCCCTGATCCTGATTCTGATTATTCTGAAATTTTTAGGGTTTGCTCAGAATCACTTGGGTTTCTTAATTAGGGTTTCCTATTGGTCAAATTAATTTAATAAATATAACTTTTGATGAGAGTTGTTACATTCTCCCCACCTTAATAAAAATCTCGTCCTCGAGATTTACTGGAATAAATGAGGATACTTTTGCTTCATTTCGGATTCCAGTTCCGAAGTGTAATCGGGTCCTTGTTTCGAATCCCACTTAACTTTAACTAGCACTAGTCGTGTGTGCTTGAGAAACTTTACTTTTATGTCTTCTATCTGAAGAGGTTTCTCAACAAATTTTAACTTTTCGTTTACCTCTATATCTTGGAGAGGTACTACTAAAGATTCGTCTGATAGACATTTCTTGAGGTTGGATACATGAAATACATCATGTACTTCAGCTAATTCTTCTGGTAGTTGTAAATGATAAGCAATTGGTCCTATACGTTGGATCACAGGAAATGATCCTACGTATCTTGGACTTAGCTTTCCTTTCTTACCGAATCGAACTACTCCTTTCCAAGGAAATACTTTCAATTAGCATTTTGTCTCCAACTCGAACTCCAATGGCTTTCGTCTATTATCTGTATAACCTTTCTGACTATCTCTAGCCGTCTTTAGCCTTTCCTTCGTGATACTTAATATCACAGTCGTAGTCACTTAGGATTTTCATCCATCTCCTTTGCCTCATGTTTTATTCTTTTTGCCCAAATATATGTCTTAAATTCTTATAATCCGTATAGACAGTAAACTTACTTCCATACAGATAATGTCTTCAATCTTAAGGGCAAAATTTATATTTCCTAATTCTAAGTTATGAGTGGTATAGTTTTCTTCGTGCTTTTTCAATTGCCTTGATGCATATGCAATTACCTTTTTGCATTGCATTAACATATATCCAAATTCTAGTTTTAAAGTATCACCATATACTTTAAAATCTTCTGTTCCTTTTGGTAAGGCTAAGATTTGATTAATTTATGCTTTAAAATCCTAAAGCTTCTTCTTGTTTAGATCTCTAATCAAACTTAATTGTTTTTACAGGTTAGCTTAGTTAATGGTATAGTTATCTTGGAAAATCCTTAATATAGTATCCGGCTAAACCTATAAAACTTCAAATTTTCATTGCGGATTGCGGAATCTTCCAATTGATAATTGTTGCTATCTTATCAGGATTTACGTGAATACCTTCAAGATTCACCATATGACCTAAAATTTGCACTTCTTGCAGCCAAAATTCACACTTTGAGAATTTGACGTAAAGCTTCTCTTTTCTTAACAAAGTTAAGAGTGCATGCAAGTGCTGACAATGTTCTTCCTGACTTTTTGGAAATAAATAAATATATCATTTATGAAGATAATTACAAATTTATCCAAATACGGTTTACAAATCCTATTCATCATGTCCATGAATGCAGCAGATGCATTTATTAATCCGAAGGACATGATTGTAAACTCGTAATGACCATACCTAGTTCTGAAAATGGTTTTAGGTATGTCTTTCTCTTGTGCTTTTAATTGATGATAACCGAAACGTAAGTCGATCTTAAAAAATATCTATCTCCTTGGAATTGATCGAATAGATTATCAATTCTAAGTAATGGGTATCGATTCTTAATTGTAACCTTATTCAATTCCCTATAATCAATATACATTCTTATTAAACCATTTTTTTTCTTAATAAATAACACTAGTGCCCCCCACACGGGGATAAATTAGGTTGTATGAACCTTTACTTAATAATTGCTTTTTCAGTTTTAATATTTCTGTGAGTGCTAACCGATAAGGTGCCTTGGCTATTGGTATAGTTTCTGGAATTAGATGAATCCTAAATTCTATTTCCCTATCTGGTATTAATCCAAGTAACTCTTCTGGGAATACATCTGGGTATTCTGAAACTACATAAATTTCCTTAAATTCCTTATCTTTATTATTGATGATTACAGAAATCATGTATACTATTCCTTGCTTTCGTTCATAATTAGCAATTTTCATTACTGATATGAACTTTATGGTTTACATGACTTCTCTCCTGTAATCATTCTTACTTCTCCAGTGGTGCACAAATTTCTATGGAATTCTTATCATAGATAATTCGAGCATAATTGGTTTACTAATCAATCCATTCTTAGCATAACCTTGATTTTAACTAATTTCATAGATAATAGGGTTGCCGAAAATTTAGGACTTAAAAGTTCTATTTCTTTGCTTTGCAGAACCTTATTTATTTTAACTGAATTCCCATCTGCCGTTTCTATTGTAGAAATTTGCCTAATGCTGGTTAAAAGTAACTTAAAAGTTTGGCAAAATGAAGTACTTTGGTTTGCACCAGAAAATAATACTTTTGTGTAAACGTTGTGAACTAAGAACGTACCGGCTATCACATCTGGAATGAGTTCTGCTTCCTTAGCAGTCAGTTGGAAGGCTCTTACATTCCTTTTTGCTCCTTCTGCAGGTTTGGCTTTATTGTCAAATGGTTTGTTCAGTTTTGGACAATCTGGCCTAAGATGTCCAGCTTCTCCACAGTTGTAGCAGACTGAAAATTTCTTCCTTCTGCAGTCTTCTTCTTGATGCCCCAGAATTTTGCAAAAATTGCAATATCCTTTGCATCTTCCAAAATGTTTCCTTTTGCAAAAATTGCAAAATGGACTAGTAGAAGATTGCCCATTCCCTCCTTTCTTGAAATTGTTATGGTTACCCGAACGGAATTCTTGGGTAATCTTTTGAGCTACTTCCTTCCTTCTATTTTCTTCTCTTGTCCTTACTAGTTCGTCAGTTAGAGTATTGGCTAATTCCACAGCATCATCAATCGTGCGAGGTTTCGCAGCCTTGACGATATTACGGATTTCGGAAATCAAACCCCAAATATAACGAGAAATAAGTACCGGCTCTGGCGAAGCCAGGGTTGGTACCATTCGAGCATATTCGAAGAATGTCGTGGTATACCCTCGACAATCTACATCCACCATCCGGTGGGTTAGAAATTTATTTGTCATTTGTTCCTTTTCATACTCGGGACAGAATTTTCTTTCTACAAAGCTCTTAAATTCTTCCCAGTTCATAGCATATGCCATCCTTCTTCCTTTTGCTTGTAACACCGTATTCCACCATTCTAGCGCTACTTCTTTGAAAAGATTTGACGCGTACATGACCTGATCATCCTGAGCACATTTACTTATGGCAATTACTGCCTCGGTTTTCTCTAACCAACGCAGTGCCGCAGTCGCTCCTTCATTGCCTGCAAACTCAGTGAGTTTACAAGCAAGAAATTCTTTGTAAGTGCAACCAGGTGTTGCAGTTTTCCTTTTCTTAGGGAGCGGAGCTTGTCGTGGTTCATTATCATGATTAACATGATTACCGCCTCCATTTACGCTATTACTGAAGTTATTTTCAGAAATGCGTTTGCTAGGAACGATTTGTTGCGGTTCGATTGGATTTTTAACAGTAGCAACGATTGCTGGAATAGAATTGGCTATCCCTTGAGCAACTATTTCTGGAATAGCATTGGCTATCCCTTGAGCAACGATATTTTCTATATCCTGCCTAGTCATAAATTGATCCCCCGGTTGTTGCTCAGATTGATTAACCTCATTAACTGGTTCATTATTTACGTTTTCCATCTGATAACTAATTTATAGATAAATAATTAGTATAAAAGAAGTAATCCAAGGTCACAATTAATTGCACATAATCCCGTAAACGAATATACAACAAAATTGTAAATTTTCTAATATTTCATTTGTTTTATAGATTATATCATGCTTCTATATACAATCGTTTTATTATTTATTTTACACATACTGATTTTACTATTATTATTACACAACCACAGTTTCATGATTCCCTATCTTTTGTCAGGTGATATTCTAGTAACGGCGTTCCTTCTCATCATATTTCCAGGAGATCTGTCCCAAAATCTCTTGGATCCTATTTCCAGTATTCATTAGTTCTTTACCAAAGTGGTGAAGTTCAATCATATTCTCGTTACTCATTGGTGGATTTGGTAAAGGTTCTGGATTGAACTTAGGAAAAAGTTTATAGGGATGGTTTTGTAACAGTATTTCATTATTAAACCATTCGTCTATTTGCCAGTGGATTGAAGGGTTTGGAATAGCTGGTTCTAAATTCATTGGTAGTTGTGTTTCAAGAGAATGAATAAAATCATTTTTATTAATAGGCTCAATAGTATCATCATTTGCCATTATAAAATCTAACTCTTCCTGAGATGGTAACCCCTTAATTTGCCTAGAGCTTTCCCCAATTTCCATTTTCTTAGGCTTGGGTTTCTCAAGAGGTAAAGCGTTGAATTCTATAGGTTCTTCTATGTCTGGTATATACCTATTGAAATCTCTGGAAACTTCTATTCTTACTGGATAGAGATTTAAATTCTGAAGGGCGTCAGACAAGTCACTCATGCTGTTTAGCAAAATACACAAATACTAAGTTAAAATTATATCAAATTTCTTAGAAAACCTTTAAGTATTATTTCATACTGGGTAACTACCAAAAACAACTGAAATACAAACATACTAGGTTTTATTTGTAAATTTATTTATTTACTGAATCAGGTTTCTAACTTATATTTAATAAGGATACTAAAACTTGAATCAAAATATTTAAAGATTTGTATTTACTGCTACAGTGGTTAGCATATAAAGATCTGCCCATACTGTATACAGTTAACTAGTTAATAAAACATATAATCAGTTAATAAAACATGTTTTCACAAAATAGCAATTAAATTTCCTAAGTATCTCTCAATTATTTTAATAGGCTAAAATCAATAGTAAGCTTAAATCAGTGGCTCTGATACCACCTTTTCCTGTCACGGCCCTTGGCCCCGGTTTGACCTGGTCCAGAGCCGCGAGGCAGGAAATCCGATGGTATCTGATTAAATGACAGCGGAAGTCTTTTTAAACAGGATCGATTATTATTAAAACTGCTCGTTTATATATAATATAGGGATAAATCCCAAAATTTTACAATAAAATGATTTCACTGGGAAATCTTTATTTCTCAAAACATGCTTCTTTATTTATTTTACAAAACATGTTTCTTTATTTTATACTGAGCCACTTCCTTGAGCTTGTAGTGCTATATGGCACTTTTCCTGAATCATAACAGATCACCTGAAACATGTTTGAAAAAGGTTTTGTCAGCGGGAAATACTGAGTGAATCATTCTATTTTGCATAATGATGCATAGTTATTAATTACAGCATAAGAGCGATTACAATGGATTCTATCTTATTTTTATCTGCCGTTCTGTCACAATGGTGACAAGTCACAATGGTGACGATGGTCATACCACTATTAGATCAATGAACCTAAATAGTGATGATTATCCCTGTAGGTCAATGAACCTAACAGTGATTATCCCGAGTAGGTCAATGAACCTAACTGGGAGAAAATTAGTAATGTGCACAATACCCCACTAACCAGTAATTCAAGATATCCATGACTTAGTCCCTGTAATTATAACCTTGAAAATAATTTGAGGTATTGAAAAATAGTGATAAAAAGAGAATGACTCACATTGTAGATTTAACGAGCAGAGTATAAGCCTACTGCTTAGCCTTGATTATCCTAATTTAAATAACAACACACACACAAACAGTTTAGTAACTAATACAGCAGTTACGACAATTCACGAGATTAAACCCTCACAACAATTTACAAGTGCAACACTTAACAATTCAGCGGATTCACAACGAATGACAGAGTATAGTCCGATTTCGAACAGCACTCAAACATTCAAGTCGAAATCACGATGAATAACAAAGTATAAACTCAATTTGAGCGGCACTTAAACAATCGTTGGATAGTTATAATCGATCGGACGTTGAATCGTAATAGCGATCGAGTTATTACCCTGATTGTGGCGTCAATTTAGTGATTGTGTGTGTTAATTGTAGTAATCGGACCAAAACTCAGAGAATATAACGAATTTTCTCGTTGAACATAAGCAGAATTTCAAGTGCCAACCTCTGCTATTTATACACGATTTTTGCCCTCCCTTACGGACCGTAACAAATAAATTGTTGCGGTGCGTAAGGCTTCTTACGGACCGTAAGATTAAATCTGTTACGGTGCGTAAGGGTTGAAAATAGGTTATAGGGTAGCCACGGTTGGGACTAGCTTTGCTGACTTGACATATTCTATTTTTCAAAATTTGACAACGAATTATTGTAGATAATCGCTAACTAGGGTATATCCCCCTTGAGTTTTAGGGGCCCTGATCCTGATCCTGATTCTGATTATTCTGAAATTTTTAGGGTTTGCTCAGAATCACTTGGGTTTCTTAATTAGGGTTTCCTATTGGTCAAATTAATTTAATAAATATGACTTTTGATGAGAGTTGTTACACATCAGGCAACAATCACTGTGTTAACATAACATACAAGCATTCATCGAGTAACAAGTAAAACATGCAATAACAGTCAGCGTATAAATAGTGTTTGCGTTGTGTGTCAATATGATTTGGAATAAGTAACATATGTAGCACCCAAAAGTGCTTAAAGCAAAAAGGGATCGAGTATACTCACAGCGATGGAAGTTAATGGATTGAGGGAGTGCTAGAGTGATTAGCCTGAACAGTTAATGATAGCATAAGCGAATGAACGGTGTGATAAGCGATGCGAAGTGGACAAGTATCGGATGATAATCCAATCGGATGGCAATCCGATCAGATGGTTATTCGATCGGATGTCAATCCGTTCGGATGGTCATCCGATCGGATGGCCATTCGGTCGGATTGACATTCGTTTGAGAAGGATGTGTTTGTGTATGATGGCTTTGAAGTTTTCGTTGTAGCATTTTTGAAAACAGAGAAGTATCTCTACCCTCCAGGTCGATCGATCGAATGGTCATTCGATCGGATAGCGATCCGATTGGCAGGACACTTAGTGAGAACAAGTTCACAGCAGGATGGTCACTCGATCGGATAGCAATCTGATCGGATGGCAATCCGTTAGAACTAATGGTCTTTGAAAATTATGAAATTGATTAAGTGTTGAAGTTCCAAATGTCAACTGGTCGGATGGTCGTTCGATTGATGGCAATCCGATCGGGCGGCAATCCGTTCGACGTTCAGATCTCTTGAAAATTGTTAAGTGTGAAACCAAGTGCAATCCGATCGGATTGCAGTTCGATCGGATGGCAATCCGATCGGATTGCAGTTCGATCGGATGGCAATCCGATCGGACGGCAATCCGTCCCAACTAATCTTATCGTCTTGACTTGATGATTTTGACAGTTTTGCGGTTTGTTCGAGACGGTATGATAACGCACTAAACAACGGAACCTCGTCAAGTCCCAAGTCACCCGATCGAACAGGAATCACCCTAATCCGACCAGTTGACTGTTCTTTGACGGTTGTTCATGTTTACTCCGAATTCGGTTGTCTCTTTGATAGAAATCAGATCTCAACCGACACTTCACTAAGAAATGAGTAGAAGACCAGAATGAGCTCCGATTCTATCGGTTTTGAGTGTAAAAGAGTTGAAAGAAATGAGTAGAAGACCAGAATGAGCTCCGCTCTAACTGGCTCTGTCGTTTGCCTCCTCTTTACATGCCGAAACCACCTCAATTTCCTATCACTTATCTTATATGATATACTTGTTACTCTCAGTCTTTCCTTAGAAAACCTCATTTCTTGTTTAGTCTAACCTTGTGTGTCCAAATCCACCTCAACATCCTTATCTCTACTACCTCCATCTTGCATGATTGTGCTTTTTTAATGGCCCAACAATCAGTCTCATATAACATAGCAGATATAATTGCAACCTTATAAAATTTTCCCTTTAATTTAATAGGAAACTTTATGTCACACAATACCCGAGTGGATGCTCTGCACCTACATCATCCGGCTTGGATGCGGTGGACTACATTACTATCTATCTCCTCGTCCCTTTATACAGACGATCCTAAATACTTGGACTTAGTCATCTGCGGAACCACTTGACCATCAATGGTGATCTGAGTGTCCTCAAATAAAACTAAAAACTAGTAAATAAGTAGATTATTCTATTACCCAAGAGTAAAGAACAATAAAACCAAAATGTTTATAGTATGGTTCAGATAAATGGATATGTGTGTTTCACGTAATTAGTTACATCACCTAAAATCATACACGTCCTATACCTGTAAAAATTTTAAAACTAGCATCATACTTGATCCTTTACCCGAATGCCTGTCCCTAAATTTCCAGGCTTTGCATTTACCCATCGGGTTTAGGTTCATTTATCATACCAAAGTTTTCAGTTGAGGGGTCAACTTAGGGATGCCATTTTCTGCTGACTATGAGTACCGTATCACTACAGTATCAAATCGATTCTGACTTAACACTATCGATGCCAATATTCGTTTTTCATATTTCCAATTACAGTACCCTTCAATTGTCAGTTTCAATACTTTCAATGATAACGATATTAAACAGACAAAATCGATATGATATTCGGTTTATACTTTCACTCGTCTTCAGTTTTGGTTGTTTTTCGATACCGAACCGGTACCAATCAATCTATGTGTTTATCATGAATATACCTAGAAGTGTACAAATCAGTTGTTTTCATCAAAAACAAAAACCGGTTTTTTTATAACTGGTTTCGGTTACTAACCGGTTTTTACTCAAAACAATAATCGGTCCAACCGGTTAGGGTCAATTTTTAACCGGTTTATTAAAAAAACGGTTTTTACCCGTTTTTTTATAACCGGTTTCGGTTTTAAAACCGGTTTCAAAGATAAATATCCCAAACCGGTATACAACCGACAATTCAATTCGGTTCTAAAACCGGTTAAAAAAAAACCGGTTTCGGTTTTTATATACCCCCATAAAAACATCAGGGAACAAACAAAAATTGAAAGAAAGGAAGAACGCTCCTCAAAATTTCCCAAATTCCACAAGAATTAGGGTTTCAATCATCGAACGATTTTCTCACAGAGTAAGATTCCTTCTCAAATTCTTCATCATTCACTTTCAATGGCCATCGAATGCTCAGTTTGTAACATTATTCAACCCGAATTTTGTAATAATAATGTTGTAATCGCCATCGTTGTTTAGGATTATGATTATTTCTTGTCGCACAAGCTAGTTAATTTAGTCATCGTATCATTATACTTGTTTGTTCTATGAATTTGTTCATCATTGGTATGTGTTTGTATGTCCAATTTCTTTTTGTCTTCTTTTGTTTGTATGTAAATTGTTTTAAATTTCAATTTCAGTTTGATCATATTCTATATTCAATATTGTTACTTTAGAGTGTTTCGGTGTAAAAAAAACTGAATATGATTGTGATTTTCTGGAATTTTAAGGTAAAAGAAATCAGATTTTGAAAACCTACTTATCGATAGTAATTTACCAAATCACACTAATCGGTTTAGTTAGGTAGTATGGAACCGGTAAACATGATGTTGGGAATCAAAATAGAAGCTCGCTAAGTGCGGTACCAACCTCCTTGTGGTTTGATGGTTATCAAGTACAACTTCATATCATGTTTAAGCCTTGTTAGTAAGTGCGTGTCGTGTTTGAATCTTGTTTTCACCGGTTTCCTGCCTTAGCACCTTATTACCATAAAGACCGCCTTGTTACCTTATCCAAATGGTTGTTTTATATTTAAGCAAAAAACGTTTGATTCATAGAGTACCAAACAGATTTTAACTTTTATAAGTGGAAAGTTTTACTTCTAATATTTTTCTTTTTCAGCTGTAATAATGTGTAGATTGGTTGCTGGTGAAGATGATTCAGGTGGTGAACTGGATCATCATCAAAGCATGGTAAATGAAACCGACCGCATGGATCCACAAATCCGAGCCCAAATTGCACGTTTGGAAGCAAGGATAAGCAGGGTTGAAGCCCGGATGGAAAAGCTAGAGGTCAGCGTTCAATATCTGCAAAGGCGAATGTATGTCTATGGTTTTGTCTGTTTGATGTCTGTTTTATATGCCATATTCAAATAGATTTTAAGGTGATTAAACGATTACCACAACGTATGTTTCTAGTATATTGTACAAAGCTAGCGGTACTACTTTAATGTTAGACAAAAAAACGATCAAGATGGCAGATTATCAGTTATATCTCAGAAAAACTTGCCTTTTATTTGTCTGTGCTATATTCTGCTGCTCTTTTGATTTGGCAAGGAAATATTCATTGACAGTAGAAGTTACAAATTTGCATGTTTATACACTAGGTATGGCATACGAACCCGGACCCGGAAGGAAAAGCTAAAATATCTGGGACGGGCATTCGGGTATTGGATTGGTTTCAAAACTAGGGTTGTAAACGAACCGAACGAACACGAACAACGTCTTGTTCGTGTTCGTTCGTTAAGGAAATTAACATGTTCGCGAACTGTTCACGAACGCATACCGAACATAAGTTTATGTTCGTTTTCGTTCGTTAAGGAAACTTAGTTGTTCACGAACAGTTCGTGAACACTGGTCTCGAACACAAACGAACGCAAGCAAATAAAAACGAACGCAAACGAATATTTAAGTTGAAAATAAAAAATAAAAAATAAAAATATTGTTATCCTTAAACATTGGATATAAGTAGTTAAATACAATCATCATATGATAAATCAAAACACAAGAAGTCTACTACACTATCAAACGATGAATCAAGGTTAACTAACTTAGACATCATTATCCCTAAAAATGTCTTATAATGTCCAAATTTTAGCTAACTTAGAAAAAAAAGGTTTCAAGTTTTCAATATGTTTAGATAAAAATGTTCATTATTTATTATTTTTTTTAATATAATCAGACGAACATGAACGAACGTAACCGAACATATTACCGAACGTTCACGAACGTAGTCGAACGAACTAGACATGTGTTCGTGTTCATTTGCTAAGCTAACCGAACGGAATTTTTTGTTCGTGTTCATTCGTTAAGCTAATCGAACGAACATAAACAAACTTCCCGCCAAACGGTTCACAAACTTTTCGCTGAACGTTCGGTTCGTTTACAACCCTATTCAAAACTTTCGCAGGTTTGGGACGGGTATGGCATTAGGTATTACCCGAAACCATTTACCCACATAGAAACTGAATGTTATAATATATATTATATAATCTTGAAAGAAATTGCAATAAACACTACACTGAAATTGTTACAAACTTGAAATTTATAAGTGTACTAGAATATTACAAGTTTTCAAGTTGGTTTTTAACGTGAGTTTAAGATTGAATGCGGGTAATGGGAGCCTAAACATGTAATTTTAATCACATAACACTATAAATGGGTATGACTGACATCCACGAGTATACCCGTAACCAGTAGACCCGTAGGCTGAGCAAAACCTGGTCTAGGCTGTAACGAACCGCCTTAGTGAGGAGGAAGTGGTAAAAAATTATGACTGGAAAAACTATTTACCAAATAGTTGGTGTTTAAAAATATTTACCAACTAGTATTAAGCACCCCCACGTTGCGACGGGGGCGTTCACTAATACGACACTAATGTCAGCGACCACCGACACTGAAGTTGCGGTGTGAATGCGAAGAAATTAAACCGAAACGTAAAACATACAATAAAATAACTAAGTTGATCTAGGACTCGAGCGTTACGATGAACCCGTGTCAATTCTCGTTTGACAGGTTTATCGTAATCTATATATAATATATATCATTACCACTATAAAAACGATAATGCATACATTATAACAACTATTGCATCAATATGTTGCAAATTATATTTATACAAGATTTTGGCTAAATTAATTAAATTATTATAAATAATAATAATTTACAAATAAAACAACACAACTTTGAATGGATCAAACCTATTGAATATGGTAAGATAATGAAACCATTAATTGATTAGAGTACAACCCCTTAAGCACAATTTACAACCATACATGCATACAAAACAGATTGAATTTGGTAAGGTAATGAAACCATTATTATTTGATTAAGGTACAACCACTTAAGCACAACTTACAACCTATATTTGATTAAGGTACAACCAATAAAGCACAAGTTACAACCAAATATGCACACAAATGTTTCAATTTAATAGTATATAAATGTGGTGGAGATAAAAGTAAAAATGTATAACAAATAGGTATGGTTTTAAACAATTTAACTCTTTATGTTTTTCTATTTCTTACAATCATCTCGTATTATTTCCTTTTATTTTTTAAAACCAATCCATACTTTTTTTTGTCATTTATCCAACAACTCACAATAACTTTTTTTCTTACCTATTGTAATTTAGGATTTATTTAATGTAATTTTTATTTTAATGAAATTGTTATAGTTAATTTATAATTAAAAAAATCATCACTAGTGATGGGCACCCCTACTAAAATCCATCACTAGTGATGAGATCAAGCTCAATGACGTGGCGGACAACGATTGAGCGTGGTTAGTGATAGAAAGTGGGCACCCCTACCCTTTACATTTCTAATGGGGTAGGGGCGCCCATCACTCACAACATCCAATTAATTTTCGTCATGTCATCGAGCATTATTCCATCACTAGTGATGGATTTTAGTGGAAATACCCAAACTCACCACATACTCATCTCCATCATCAAAATCATTCACAAAAATCAAGTTTCTCCAAGCGTCATGGCCATCACGCTTATGTTTGACCACGCGTGAAATTTGCCACCGTCGGCGGTGTATCACAGGGATGCACGCGAGATATTTGGGCCATAACGGGGTGCCCCGTCCCCCTCAAACATGCACTTTATAGAAAACATGGCAAATCTATATACTATAATAAAAGAAACCAAGTTTTGGACACGTGTCATTCATAGAAGGTATCCTCAAATCTATACTTATCTTATATTAATTAAATAAATAATAAATTAATATTAAATCTTACAATACTTTAATAAAATATTATCCTCAAATCTAATTTGTTAATTTAATATATTTTTAAAACAAATACCTCTTTTTCCTACTTATCTTATGTTAAATATATAAATAATAAATTAATATTAAATGTTATCCTAATTTATTAAAAATATTACTTTTTTTATTAATTTGTATAGAAAATTATATTTATTCAACTCGTGTAAAACGCGGGGTTTTTAAAAATATAACTTTTTTTATTATTTACTATACAAAGTTTTTTTGGGTAAAGGGTTACCCCGGTAATTCTATATATTCACAAACAAAAAAACCAAGTAGTGTAGAGAGTCTACACTAGTTCAATCATGAGACATGCCCCATGAAAGTAGAAACAAAGTACAACCATAAAAACCAAAAAAACTAGGAGACAACTAGACTAAACTCTAGATAAGTGTGACATGAAACAAACTAATCAGCCGCCATCGACATCAACGTCTCCCCCGCGAATCTCCCATTCTCCAAGAAGCCTCCGCACACTTGCAGTATTCTTTAGCTTGGCTCCCATCAGCTTGTATCTTACCGTGTTTAAAATAATTTCACTAAGTTTCTCCGGTGGTCTCAGCTGATTTTTGAATAATCGAGCATTTCTTTCTTGCCAAATGAAATACAAAGTAGCCGCAACAAGAATTTTAGCAACATAAATCACAGCCGATTTAGAACGAGCTCGAACTAGCAACCAATCAACAATATCAGTCCATTTCGGGCTAACCGCATCCATACCCGCCTTGATCCGCACTATATGCCATACTTGAGACGAATAATTGCATTCAAAAAATAGATGCGGATGTGAGTCAAAATTCTGATAACATAATAGGCAACACATCATATTCATGTTCTTCCTCCGTGACAGATCCCATTTTAGAATTTTGTCTTGAGTCAAAAGTTTACCTTTGATGACCAACCACATCATAAATGCATGCCGAGGGATACACTGCGAAAACCAAACAATATTGCACCAATTCACTTCCGGGGCTATATACCGAACCGAATGCCAAACACCCGAAGAGGAAAAGTCAATAATATCACTACCATCTCTCCATAATAGTCTATCATGCTTTGTCGGATTTAAATGCACTTGGTCCAATTGAATGAGAACCGGAAAAAGATCTCTCCATGACATAGGCCAAGACCAAGTACCATGAGAGTAGATGTTAGCCACAGAATCGTCCAGATTAAAATCTGCATCGGTAATGGTTCTCGGCGAAATAAAGTCACCGAGCGGTCCTATATCACACCAGTAGTCGAACCAGGCTGATGTTTTGGAGCCATTGCCTAACTCCGACCATATATGATTCCTGATAAGCGGCCGCAATTGAACCAACTTTCTCCAAGACCAACAACAATTAGAGGGGCTTTTACACACCCAGAAACTCTTGCCTTTTAACCGGTAACTATGCACCCAATCAACCCACAAAGAATCACGCTTAGAAACGATACTCCAGATGTGATAAGACATAAGAGCCTTATTCATATCCCCAATTCGTCTAATGCCCAAACCTCCTTCATACTTCGGAGTGCAAACGGTCTTCCAAGAAACTTTTGATTTGCCTTTAGAAAACGCACTCTCTTGGGACCATAAGAAATTTCACATACATGCTTCTAGCTCATGAATAACACAAACCGGTAACATAAAGACAGATGACCAATAGATGTGCATGGATGAGAGAACCGAAGTAATAAGCTGTAACCTACCTGCAAAAGATAGCAACTTGTTCCTCTAGTGTGATATACGCTTCTCCAATCTTTCCACGAGAACTCGACAATCATTATAACCGAGTCTGGAAGAGATTAGAGGCACTCCCAGATATCTGACAGGCAAATTTCCTTCCACAAAAGGCATAAGCTCCAGAATAGCATCTTTGACATGGCCATTAACATTACAAAAGAATATCGTACTTTTCTGATTACTAGGCACTAACCCCGACATCTTTGTGAAACTAGAAAGAGACGACATAATACACCTTGCCGAATTGACTTCTCCTCAAGCAAAAAGGAATAAATCATTCGCAAAACAAAGATTGATAATCTGCTATTTTCACATTTATTATGAAATTTAAACGAAGAGTCAATACGAACCGCATGCTGAAGAATGGTCGTCAGAACCTCCATAACCAAGGTAAAGAGATATGGGGAGATTGGATCCCCTTGCCTTAAACCTTGGTTGCCCTTAAAGAAACCATGAACCGAACCATTAACACATATAGGAAAAGAAGCAGTCGAGACACACACCATGATCCAATCAACCATCTTGCCATTAAAACCAAATCCAAGCAAAGCACTTTTTAGAAATCTCCAGTCAACCGTGTCATAAGCTTTCTGGATATCGACTTTAAAAGCACATCTTTGAGGACCCGCATGTCTATGGTAATTATGCATTAATTCTTGAGTCAGCATAATATTATCAGAGATTCTCCTTCCTGGAACAAAGGCCGATTGATTAATACTAACGATGTCATTCAGCGCACCTTTAATTCTATCTGCAACGATTTTACTGATACACTTGTATAAGACTTTACAACAAGCAATTGGCCGATAGTCAATGACGGCCGAAGGGGTAGGAATTTTCGGAATAAGCACTATAGTCGTGTGATTCAATTCCCGAAGAAGGTTTCCCGTCTCAAAAAAATCAATGATAGCACAAGTAACTTCATTACCGATAATGGGCCATGCACTTTTAAAAAACGCTGCTGTATATCCATCAGGACCAGGAGCTTTATCGATACCAATAGAAAACATCGCCTTTTTCACCTCCTCCGCCGTTACCTAGCGGACCATATGCGAAGCAACCTGTGGAGATAGGACTTTAGAGAATAAATCCGGAGCCGGAGTAAGAGAAATATCACCTTGAGTACCGAAAAACTTCTCATAATGCTGGACAAACGGTTGATAAACCGTATCACCTTCATAAAGCTTCCCTTCCGAATCTTTAATCACCTCGATCCGGCTACAATGATTTTTTATTTTCAGAGATGAGTGAAAAAAAGCAGAATTCATATCCCCCGCACTCAACCAATCTACCTTAGACTTTTGTTTCAGAAAGCATTCCTCGTCTAACGATGCCTCTTGGAGGTCACGATTGATCAAAGATTCGGCTGCCCGTAAATTAGCATTAGATGGATCACGATCAATATTTTGCTGAATAATATCCAGATCCGAGCGCAGCTTTTCAACTTTTTTATGAAGATTTCCTTGCTTGAATAACAACGAGCGCAAAGGGTGTTTAAGCAATCGAAGTTTTTTAATCACTCTAAACTGATGAACACCATTCACGCTAGTATCCTAGTTGTTTTTAACAATCTCCAAAAACTCTGGTTTGAACACTAGGAAATTAGCAAACTTGAAAGACCGCGGCTTCAACCTACCAGCTTCCGGGAACGAAAGAATACAAGGACAGTGATCCGAGAGCCTATACGGCTTGAACATGGCCACTGAATTCGGAAATTCAGCTATAAAAGCTGTATTACCCATCACTCGGTCAATTTTCTTCAGTAATCCTACCCCATTTTTTGGATTTTGACTCCATGTAAAATGGATCCCTATTCAGTTAATATCAACGACCTCAATATCATCCACACAATCTTGAAAGTCTCTCATGCCCATAGAAATCGATGACGTTCCCATAGAATTATCTTCAATGTTAAGAGTCGTGTTAAAATCACCCATAATGCACCAAGGTTTACTGTTTACAAGGGCTTTGTGCATGGAGAGATTATGCCATAACTCTTTACGGGAGACATAATAATTAGCAGCATAAACGAAAGAACAAAAAATCATCCTTTTATCCAATTTGAAAACAAGTTGAAGATGCATAACCTGAGGAGATTGTGCCAAAATCATCACATCAAATATAGCTGGGTTCCATCCAATAATGATTCTCGTGCCTTTGTCACAACAACCTCCATTTGAAGTCCAATCCCAAGATCGAAAGACTGACTTGCACACTTTACCCAATTTACCAACATCCACATGAGACTCTAAAATAGCACACAAAATCAAATTAAATTCTTTGACTGCCTGCCGAACCTCCTTCTGTTTAAGAGGGCGGTTCAACCCCCTTATATTCCAAGAAGCAATACTAACCATCGTTAACTATCGGAGAAGGAGTGCTTGCCCCTTTACTTTTTACATTTAGCGTACCCTCCATCATAAACCCATCTATTTCATTTTCCACCTCTATAACCTCGTCTTCATCTAAATCTTCATTATTCACACCCGACGTCTTGTTACTAGTACCCGAATCGTCTTCCACTTCATTAAGAACATCAAAGGGATTAGTCGACCTAATATTAATAGAACTCGAAGCTTTATTGGTGTCGCCCATAGGCTTTGGACCCACAGGACGATATTCGAACTTAGACTTTTGCTTATTCACAGGAATCCTAACTTTCTTAGCAGCTTTCTTGCCATAAACTCCTATGTATCCATCCTGATCCACAATAGGCATCTTCCTTACTGGCCGATTCTTTTGAACATTCCGATTGTGATTCTCATGCATAGCCTTATTTGGTTTCATCGGTTGCTTCGGGCAAACATCGGTCGAGTGACCGAACACACAACAGGTAGCACAACGATGCGGATTCCATTCATACTCCACATACATAGTCTCTTTAATGAAACCCTCCCCTTCAGGTTCTGGAATTGCCATTGTAATTTCTTCTCGGAACTCTTTATCAGCCGAGATCTCAATCAACGCTCTAGCATAGCTACTACGACCCCGTGAGTCCATGCACATAGACGTGGTAAACGAATCCAGCATTTTTGGTTCCCCTATAGTCGTTGCAATCAAACTAAGACCATCCTCCGTATAAGCCGCTAGAGGAACTTCATGAATCTTGACCCATACTTGAACCTTCTTCACCTCTTTCTTTTCGAGCTTAGTTGTTGGAGTCCAGCTATCAAGAAATAAAGGTTGGGATCTAATTATCCAAGGGCCATCCTTCAGAACATTCGACATACCCACTTCATCATTAAATTTGAAAAAGAAAAAACCATTCGCGTTCATCATAGTTTTTAGCAAGCCATATTTCTTCCAATTCGTTCGAACAAAGTAATCAACTACCGGGAAGGCAATCCGATCTCCTAAAAAATACCCATAGAGAGTATTAGCCAGCTTATCTTGCACAGACCGTACCGATTCCCTCGGGAAAACAACATCACAACCATCGTGCATCACGTAGCTAGCAAGTGCGCGAAAATTAACTTTCTTCAAATTATTAGCAACTACCGTATCAGCATATGACATAGATTTGGAAGTAGAGCCCTTACTCGGCTGAGTTTCAAGATTATCACCACCAGCCAAATTAAAACCCGCATCCTCATATTCCGATGAAGGAACCAGAACAGTGATCTTGGATAATTCATCTATTATATTAAATTTCTTTGCATCATGCTGCGGCAATTGCACAGTACCTCGTCTAGGTAATATCGGATTACCATCAATATTGACCACACGACTCGCTAAACCCTTGTACTATAACGGCGGCTTACCTCGATCTCTTAGAACAGAATCATCAGGTTTGGTACGATCATCCATAGTGAAATAAACACCTCTCTCTATTGAACAACAAAAACAACAACCATGCACCCAAAAAAACACGTTAACCAGATCCTTAAACAAGCAGAAACCCGGAAATCAGAGAAACCCTAATTCTAGCAAACCCTACTCCATGCACCTTTTCGCAATATATAGTAAACCTGGTGAATCTAGATACAAGATCGATCAACCAAGAGGACTATACACCACGTCAGAATAACATAGAACTAAGGAGACGATTGAACGGAAAAGAAGACAAAAATCCTAGATGTAAATCGATCAACCCTGCTAACGAGTTCGTTATAGAGATTAAAGACTAATCCCTAATCACAGACTGTTATACAGAGAATAACGAAAAAGATCTGAGGATT
Organism: Helianthus tuberosus; assembly: GCA_030545235.1. NCBI lineage: Eukaryota > Viridiplantae > Streptophyta > Magnoliopsida > Asterales > Asteraceae > Helianthus > Helianthus tuberosus. The sequence continues at coordinate 83,257,878 of CM060360.1, forward strand.
CATGAAGAACAAAATCGCCAAGCTAGAGAGAAAGCATTAGTAACTTCTCGAATCATGAAATCAGCTTTTACGACATTTACTATGTAACACGTGTAATACAAAGTTACATTTATATAACACGTGTAATACATGAAGTTTTTAAAGATATAACTTTTTATCATTTCCTATGTAAAATTAGATTTATTCAACACGTGTAATACACAGTGCTTTTAAGAATACAAATTTTTTATTATTTGATAGATTTTTCAAACCGACTATACACGGGTTTTTAAAAGATACGACGTTTTTAGTATTTAATATACAAAATTACATTTATTTAATATGTGTAATACACATAGTTTTTAAAGATATAACTCTTTTTTAGATCTATTGAACACGTGTAACATACGGGGTTTTTAAGGATGTAATATTTTTATTATTTGGTAGATTTATTCAACCCGATTATACACGAGTTTTTTTAAAGATACGACGTTTTTAGTATTTAGTATACAAAATTACATTTATTTAATCTATGTAATAAACATGGTTTTTAAAGATATAACTGTTTTTCACTATTTGATATATAAAATTACATTTATTTTACCTGTATAATATACGGGGTTCATAAAGATATAACTTTTTATTATTTAATATATAAAACTAGGCTAGAACTTCGTGTATTACACGGGTTGAATAAATATAATTTTATATACTAAGTAATAAAATAGTTACATCTTTTAAAAACTCGTGTGTTGCACGATTTGAATAAACACATGTCTTACACAAATAATGTAATCCGTTAAAACATTTAGTCATCAAGATGTGTTTTCTAACAAAAGAAACTTTGAGGTACTATTTACTTAGGATCATGCTATTCACACACCCAAACCTTATTTCCACACCCTTTCGAAGCGCTTCGCTTTGGCTAAAGCGGGGTGTTTTGGCCTGTTTTCCAGACAAACGGTGCTGTGATGGTGTACGATGTCAGTTGAACCGCCCCGCTTTGGCCAAAGCGGGGCGTTTAGGGTTTTTTTTCCGACAATGGGTGATGAGACTTGATGAGATGTTATATTCTGTACGGTGGAATGTTTGAACCCTAAACGCACCGCTTTGGCCAAAGCGGGGCGTTTCGACCCTGATTTTTGGAAGTTGGTGTCTTCTGTCGAATGCGAACCCGAGAAACGGAATGGAGTTCAAGCAGTTGGTCGATGACATGATAGATAAATATCTTAACACGATCATATCCATGCCTTGGAAAAGGTGAAGATAAGGAAGACATAAATAAAGTGGGTAGACATGACCATAAAGACAAAAGATGCAGGTCTTAAATGTCTAATTCCCAAGGCAACTTTGAAAGAAGACATGAGACACTTCAAGGCAAGACATAAAGACACCTAGCTAAGAGAAATGGAAAAAGGAACACGTATCTTGCAACCAGAAGACTCATCATAAAGGCCTATAAAAAAGGGAAGAGAAGGGAAGGAAGGGCATCGGTCTTGACTAAAGTCTTAAAATGTTTTCTTTCATGTAATAAAAGTCTTTTGTATTTTCAAGAGTGTTAAGAGTGTTTTTATTTTTCCTTTTGTAAGATATTTCCCCTTTGTAAGATTTCCATCATGGAATAAAAGTCTTTGATTTCCTTATAAATTTTAAGAGTGTTCATCCTTATTTAGAGATATTTTTCTCTTAATAAGAAAAATCCTCCAACCTCAAACTGTCTCTTTTTTCCTTACACCGGAGGTAGGAAACGAAACCAGGTTGTGCTGAATATTGTTGAAGGAGCCAAAGAGGAGTTACCTAAGATAACTTAGGTTTGGTCTGAAAGAGCCTAGTAAAAAGACTCTTGGTATAACCCGGCGATATCTTGGTCAAAACGGGAAAGAGGTACGGAAGCATGTTGGACCCTTTTTCTTTTTAATTTTGAAATGTCACTAAATAACTGTTACTCTTAGTTTTTGTAAGGAAATATTTTACAAACAAAAGTAAATCTTAATTAAATTTTATGATCTTCTTTGATGATAATATAAATTTTGATCTCAAATTAAGGTGTACTATGTCTTTTGGTTTTTCTAAGATATAAATCAAATATAGAAAATGTGGATAATAAAAATAACAACTATAGGTTCTTTTGATATGTTTATAAACTATTTTGATAATTGTTTACATGAAGTAACGATTTGAACCGACAAAATATTTCGGCTACTACCACCCTAAATGGTATCAGAGCCACCGATATTTTTGATCACTTAATTGCTTTGGTAATTTTTGACCAAAACAATTTGGCGCCCACCGTGGGGCGAGTGGTGCTATTTCTACTAAAAGCTTTTGCAAAATCATTACTTGGTTTTCTATTTTCAAAACTTTTCGCTACACTATTTTCAATGGCCTCGAGATCAAACTTGGTTCGATGCTTCCACCACCTCCTCCGAGAATGCAAGCCTCTTCACAGGGAACTGAAAGTCATGTGGCTTAGGATGTTATCCCCGCTCGCAATACCCAGGGATCTGGTCCTGTTTTGGCTTCTAACAAAGAAATTCTAAATTTGTTTGGTAGTGTATAGGAACAGATGAGGCAGCAGCAGGAAACCAATCAAATGCTGATGAGAGAGATACAACTCTTGAAATCCGGCTCAAGTAGGCATGCTGAAGATACTGTCACTCCCTTGCAACCCAGGGCTTTGAACTTCAGTTCTGCAGTTTATACTGAGGATAACCGGGGGAATATTGTGCCGTGCCATTCCCAGAATCATACTCCTGAGATACCCTCTTCAGTAAGAGTATCAACTGTGAGAAGTAAAGGATATGCTTCAGGATATGGCCAGAATCCCCAAACTGGTAATGTATCTAATAATAATAATAATAATAATAATAATAATAATAATAATAATAATAATAATAATAATAATAATAATAATAATAATAATAATAATAATAATACTCTTACTACTAATGGTGTTGGATCTTTGCAGGATGCAGGTATGACATCAGCATTTTCCAGGGAGCTTCAAAAACTGAAAGACATGATATCCAGTGTGCCTGGGGTGGTCCAGCCAATTCCAGAAGTGTCCCAGGATAGCCACAGGATATCACGGTTTGCATATCCTATTTGTGATGCTGAAATCCCAAAAAGATTTCAAACCCCCAACATGAAACTCTATGACAGAACTACGGATCCTGAGGAGCATATTGCCTAGTATAGGGAAAGGATGGAAATCAACCCTACCCCTCCAGATCTCAAAGAAGCATGCCTGTGCAAGGGTTTTGGTTCTACCTTAACAGGATCAGCCTTAAAATGGCTCTTGAACGTTCCTCCTCACTCAATTACTTCATTTGCTCATTTAGTTAATTTATTTAATAGTCAATTTTCTTGTAGCCGGAGTTTTGAGAAACTAACCAGCGATCTTTATAGGATAACTCAAGGACCTCAGGAATCCTTGAGGGATTATGTGAACAAGTTTAGTCGGGAATCCTTGGATATCCCACATCTTGATGTTGCAATAGCTGTGCAGGCTTTTAAGATGGGATTACAAAAAGATTCTCAATTTTACCAGGATCTTGTAATGAATCCCTGCAGGAACCTGGACGAAGCTCGTAACAGGGCTCTATGATACATTCGGCTGGAGGATGACAAAAAAATGCAAGAGAGGATGAATTCGTCCACAACCTATGAGTCAACCAACAGGAAATCAAAATCCTCGTATAAACCATATCGCTCAAAGCCATATGGCAGAAATGACAGCGAGAAAGTGAATGCCGTTGAAGATGAGGATCCTGAGGAGTATCCTGAGTTGTCTGAATATTTTTTTTCCGTTAATATACCTGAACTAATGTATGCTATGCAGGGTTTAGGAGACAAAGCAAGATGGCCCCAAAAAAATCAACAAAAGGTTGATTGGAAGGACAAGTCCAAATGGTGTGCTTTCCATGAGGATTTCGGACGTGTTACTGAGGATTGCATCGCTTTAAGGAAAGAAATAAGCTATCTCTTAAGAAAGGGATATCTGAAAGACCTCTTGGGAAGAAACAAAAATAAGGGCCAGGATCCTGAACGGGCAGCATCACCTCCTGCGGATGCAAAAATAATTAACTTTATTTCATGAGGATCCGACATATGAAAGACCTCTTGGGAAGGGATATCTGAAAGACCTCTTGGGAAGAAACAAAAATAAGGGTCAGGATCCTGAACGGGCAGCATCACCTCCTGCGGATGCAAAAATAATTAACTTTATTTCATGAGGATCCGACATCTGTGGCACATCATATTCTGCGGCAAAAAGACACGCGAAGGAAGCCAAAGCAGAGAGGGGGAGATAAGCCAACTAGGATGTCAACCCTCACGACTGACAAAGTCATCACGTTCGATAATGATGACAGGGATACTGTCAAGGATCCCCATCTTGATGCTTTAGTAATAAAGTTATATGTTGCTAACCATTTTGTACGCATGATATTAGTGGATAATGGCAGCTCCGTCAACATAATTCAGCTGGAAACGTTGAAAATGATGAATGTATCCCCAATGGATATTACTTCGAAGTCCACTGTGCTCGTTGGTTTCAGTGGGGAAGCTAGTAATACCGTAGGGGAGATAAAGTTGCCCGTGTATGTTGAAGGGGTCAACTCAATGCAGCGCTTTTGTGTCATGGACTCCTTATCCTGCTATAATATTATATTAGGTAGGCCTTGGATCCATGATATGAAAGCTGTGCTGTCAACTTATCATCAGTATATCAAGATCCCTACCCCTTGTGGAGTAGTCAAGGTGGAAAGCGATCAACAGGAAGCGAAGGAGTGTTATTCTTATTCGATGAGATCCTCAACAAAGCCTAGTGCAGCATAGCAATTAAAGATGCGATGCTAGGATATCATGGAGGCTTCAGAGTAGGATGTAAAGAAAATTATCCTGGATCAGGATAATCCGAATATCTCGGTGCTCGTGGGAACCAATATCCCTCAGGGTATTGAAGATCAATTGACTAACTTTTTGAAATGCAGGATGTCAACGTTCGCGTGGAAGCACGAGGATATGACAGGCATTTCCAAGGATATTATAACTCATAAGCTCAGTATCGACAAGTCGTTCAAGCCTGTCTAACAAAAGGGAAGGAAATTTTCTCCGGAGCGAAATGTGATCATCCAAGAGGAAGTTGAAAGACTACTAAAGAGCAAGATGATTAGGGAAGTGAAGTTTCCTAAATGGCTGGCAAATGTAGTTGGGGTGCAAAAGAAAAATGGGAAATGGAGAGTTTGTGTAAATTACACAGACTTGAACAAAGCTTGTCCCAAAGACCCATTTCCTCTTCCTCATATTGACTCAATGGTGGATGCTACTGCCGGCCATGAGATGTTAACCTTCATGGATGCATCCTCAGGATTCCAGTAGATCCAAATGGAACCTTCTGACCAGGAGGATACTGCTTTCATGACACCAACATGTATTTATTGTTACACTGCTATGCCCTTTGGTTTGAAAAATGCAGGTGCAACATATCAAAGATTGGTGAACATGATGTTCAAAGACAAGCTGGGGGACACCATGGAGGTGTACATCGATGATATGGTAGTAAAATCCAAGAAGCCTGAGGATCATCTCCAGGATATTAAGGGAGCATTTGATATCCTGGACCAGTACAACATGAAATTAAATCCTGCTAAATGCCATTTTGGAGTGGGGGGAGGAAAGTTTCTAGGATACATGGTGACGAAAAGAGGGATAGAGGCAAGCCCGGAGCAGATTAAAGCTTTCCTGGATATTAAGTCACCTTCAAATATGAAAGATGTTCAACGGTTAACAGGGTGAGTAGTAGCATTAAACAGATTTATTTCAAGATCCTCGGAAAAATGCAAGGAATTTTATGATATCCTGAAGAAGAATAAGAAGTTCGAATGGGGAGTGAAGCATGAAGCAGCCTTGCAGGATTTGAAGCAGTATCTTTCAACTGCACCCCTATTGATGAAGTCTGAAAATGGTGAACCATTATCCGTATACCTCGCAGTATCGGGGAATGTTGTAAGTGTTGTCCTTGTAAAGGATCATGAAGGTCATCAATATCCTGTCTATTATGTTAGCAAAAGTTTATTAGATGCTGAAACTAGATATTCACACTTAGAGAAATTGATATTAGCCCTAGTAATGGCGTCAACAAAACTTAGACATTATTTTGAAACACATAGGATTCATGTTAAAACTAACTATCCTGTTAAAAATATGCTTAGGAAACCCGAGATGTCAGGTAGGATGGCTAAGTGGTCAGTGAAGTTAAGTGCCTATGATCTAGTATATGAGCCTAGAAATGCCATAAAGTCTCAGGCTTTAGCTAACTTTGTGGCTGATTTCAGTAGTGATATTCAAAATGAAGTAGACCTAGAAGTACAACAGCTAGGAGAAAACTTAGAATCCTGGACATTATATACTGATGGAGCATCTAATGTTAGAGGTGTAGGTATGGGTATACTACTAAAATCGCCACAGGGGGACATATTACCCTAGGCTATCAGATGTGGGTTTCCTGCCACTAATAATTAAGCAGAATATGAAGCATTAATTGCAGGATTAGAATTGGCTAAGAGTATGAATATCAAGAGTTTGCAAGTATATGTTGATTCTTTGTTAATTACTAATCATTTTAATGGATCCTATGCAGTTAAATGTGAGAAGTTAATCGAGTATCTCGAAATTCTCAAAAAATTAGCATGATATTTCGATATTTTTACACTTGAACAGGTACCAAGAGAGGATAATGCTGAAGCTGATGCCTTGGCAAATCTGGGATCATCAGTCAGGATACCGGAAGGGACCCGAATACCAATATTACATATCCTGTATCCTGCAACGGATCCTCAGGATAAGGAAGTAGTAAGTGTTCAGGATCCTGATGATGAGTATCCTGAAGAGGATCCTAAGTCCTGGACGGCTCCAATCATGAGATATCTCAAGGAAAGACACATCCCAAAGGATGAGAATCCTAAGGCCTTTAGAATGAAGGTATCACGATTCACTATTATAAATAATGTTTTGGCATTGCCACCGCAACTATCGCACGTGCATAATGTCTTTCATATATCCCTCCTTAGAGGATATAATTACCACCCTTTACACGTTGTGAATTATCCTTATCATCTTATTCATGAGGACTTATCTTTCGAGGAGGAACCCGAAGCTATTATCGACCGCCAAGAACGAATTATGCGTAGAAAGACTATTCCTTTTGTTAAAGTTCTTTGGAAGAACCATTCTGAACGTGAAGCTACTTGGGAATTAGAAGACACGGTCCGTTCTCATTATCCAAATTTGTTTTCATCTTAGTATCCCGAACTTCCATATGTTTTGAGCATGTACGACTTTAGATTTATTTCAGTCCCCGTTTACTTGCCCTTTTTGTATCGCAGTGTTTTTGCTAATGTGTAATGTTTCGCTTATGCTTATATATGATCTAAATTGTGTCCGTATCAGTTATCAGCATCTACCAATTTTGAGGACGAAATTTTTTTAGAGGGGAAGAATTGTAACGCTTGAAAATTTCCTAAATCGTTATAAAAGTTAAAATTTTGCATTGAGACTTAGTATATAATTTAAACTTGACATTTAAAATAAGATAAGGTGAGTTGCCCTGATATATATATTTATATATTAAAAAAATTAAGTTAATGTGTGTGCATATATATATATAGTCTGGCTAGATGTATATATAGTGTATTCTAAAATTTGATAAGTTATATGTGCTTTGTATGGGACTACTTCATCTAACAATATATAATATTGTCTAACTAGTATATATACGTGTATGATTAATAGAGCGAGTAGTCTCGGGATTATCAAGGGTGTCTCTCTCCCGAACGGTGGCCCAACAGTTACGCACCTTTTTTATGCGGATGATGCAATTATAATGGGCGAATGGTCAAAAGACAATATTCGGAATGTTGTTAGAATCCTGAAATGCTTCCATCTTTGCTCGGGCCTCAGGATTAACTTGGGTAAATCGAATTTAATAGGGGTAGGGGTGCAGCCTGGAGAAGTAGACGAGATGGCGGGTTTCGTTGGATGCCGCCCGGGTTCTTTCCCTTTCAACTTCCTCGGCCTTAGTGTGGGTTCCAATATGAATAGAACGTCGAGTTGGCAGCCGGTTATTGATGTGTTTGAGAAAAGACTCTCGATGTGGAAGGCCTCGATCCTCTCTATGGGGGGAAGAGTCACTCTTATCCGTTCCGTGCTTGAGAGTCTCCCTTGTTATTATTTTTCCTTATATCGGGCTCCCGTGAAGATAATTCAGGTCTTGGAATCGCTGATAAAAAAAAATTTGTGGGGAGGAAATTCGGAAATAAAAAAGGTTCATTGGGTTGCGTGGGATATGGTTGCATCGCCGGTCGACATGGGAGGTCTTGGTCTCCAACGCCTTAAAGATGTCAATACTGCCTTATTAGCTAAATGGGGGTGGAGGTTCAAAAACGAGCAGGATAGTTTGTGGGTCAACGTTGTCAACGCTATCCATGGGGGTTCTTCGGTATGGGATTTCTTCCCTCTTAAAAAAGCGGTTGGCGGAGTGTGGAGTAGCATAGTCTCGGTTCTTAAGAGACCGTTGTTTGATAACGTCCAGTTTCGAAGTCTTATTAGAGGAGTAGCTGGGAGGGGGGATAAAATAATGTTTTGGCTAGATCCGTGGCTTTTCGACATCCCTCTTAAGGATAAGTTTCCGGCCCTTTTCGCTTTGGAGATTGTGAAGCCGTGCTCGGTCAGAGATCGTCTGCAAGGGGATGGCCTTTGGCTTTGGAAACATGATCCGGACTCCCACGTGGAGACGGCTGAGTGGCTCTCGTTGATGGCTGCGGTGGCCTCGGTTAGCCTCTCGAGTGGTCCGGATAAATGGGAATGGTTGGGGAACGGTGCTAGGGGGTTCTCAGTCGCAGAGGTTAAAAGTCTCATAGTTTCGAGTCGCGATTTCAGCAACAGATTTGTCTTCGATTGGTGTAAATGGGTCCCAAAAAAATGCAACATCTTCGCTTGGCGTGCGGAATTGAATCGTCTTCCTACGGTTGAGGCGCTAGAAAAAAGAGGTATGGTGGTGATTAATGATGAATGCAATTTCTGTAATGAAGGTTTGGATTCTGTAACGCATATTTTCACTGCTTGCCCGTTAGCAATGGGAGTTTGGGAAAGGGTCAGTTTTTGGTGTAACATTCCCAAATTCTTTGTCTTTTCATTCAGAGATCTTATCGAGATTCATAAAGTGGGGAATAGAAGCTCGGCGGAGAGAAAGGCTCTTCACGGTATTGTTATTTCTACATGTTGGATTTTATGGAAGGCTAGGAATGATCTGAGATTTAATGGTGTTAGAAGGAGCGTTGAAGATGTGTTTAGCGAAATTTTGATAGTTAGTTTCTTTTGGTTCAAGAATAGAGCCAAGAAAGGCAATTTTGATTGGGGGGATTGGTGCAAATTTGTGAATATGTAATTTGTTTTTGCTTGGCCGTCCCGGTCTTCGGGTTCGGTGTTGTTTAATGAAGTTAACCTTTCAAAAAAAAAGTATATATACGTGTGTGTTGGAAATTGAAATATTTACCTAGTTAAAAAGAAACCAGCTAAGTTAACAAGTATAATAATTATGCTTGAAATTTTGGTGTGACTCCCATACTTTTCTTCTCCTTTACGCAAGAAATTATGGCATGGGAATTTAATAATGCTACTTAGTATGGTGATGGACCATCATTGGAGGATGGTCCGCCACGTAGGCGCCACGTCATAATCCTCCTAAGGATGGTTCATCCTCCAAAACTAGAAGGCATGGTAAGATGGTCCTAGTCATAGTCCTCCACCACTTTTTATGTTTTTTTTTTTATTTTTTTAGTCTTCTATTTTATTTTAACATTTAACAAATATACTAACAAAATATTTTCATTAATATTAAAATCACATTACATAAACATAAAAAAAACATAAAGTTAATAAAAAAAAACATAAACTTAATAAAAAAAACCAAAGACTTAAAAAAAACATAGACTTAAATAATATTATGCTTCTTCATGATGTCGTTTTGAAGTTTTTTCAACATCGAATGTTTCGGCTCGGGTTCGTCCTCGACATTCATCATCATTATTTCCCATTCCTTGAGCCGAATTTTTTCATCGGAAATTCGGATTTTCTCATTCGACAACCGCACCTTCTCGCGTAACTTTTCTTCCTCTACACGAGCTTTTTCTTCCGCGACCCGGTCCTTCACCTTCGTCTTTTGGGCCGTGACGTCATTGTACACTTTTAAGTGTTCCATAAACTCAACCATGTTCGGGTCCACATTTTCCTTTTGTTTCCCCTTGGCCCGCTCCTTCTTTGATTTGTCTCGGCCCGGTGGACGCTCCGGTTCATGTACGGCGTACTCCTCTTCGTCAAAGGCGGCGTCATCATTTAAGTTTAAGTTACACCTCGCGTCCGATCCACCGGCGCTAAAACTACTCGTTTCCGATGTTTTTTGGCGTTTCGCCATCGCCACCTCGTTGGGAATCGGCGCCCACTTTGGATCGTCTTTTACAACCATCCACGCGCGAACATGAGCAAAGTTGGTATTACCATTGTTCGACTTATACTTGTCCAACGCCATCCGGAACACATCGTCGTCGCTCATGCCGCTACGACGGTCACTTGTATATAATTTATTATATTCCTCGCAAAACCTATTGATGAGCGTGTTCATTTTCCACCACTTTGATGAGACCGAATCGACATCTCGATACGCGCCTTAGCCCATATAGTCGAGAAACTTCGCCAAAACCTTTGCCCAAAACCCTTCACCCGGTTGGTTATTACCTATAAAAAACAAACAAAATATATCGAGTGTTAACAAAATAATAAATAAAAAAACAAACTTTTAAACAATTAAAAAAACCCACTGTTAAGTAAATAAAAAACAAAAAAAACAAACTTTTAAAACAATTAAAAAAAACGAACTGTTAAGTAAATAAAAAACAAACAAAACAAATTAAACTTATAAAAAAACAAACTGTTAAACCTTAAAAAAAATTAAAAAAAACAAAAAAAAAACAAATTAAAGCTTAAAAAAATACGAACCTTTAATCGGGTTGTCAGACATGCCAATGTAAGCCTTGGCTAAGGCTTCTTCTTCGATTGGCGTCCATTTAGTCCCCTTTGGTTTGGACGGTTGATCACCCACCACTTTCTTGCCTTTGTTTCGTTTTCCTTTTCCTTTAGGCGGTTGGGTTTCGGGAACAACATCCACATCGTCGTCGGGTTCGGATTGTTGAAAGGATTGCGTCGGGATCGGTTGGGGTTGAACGGGTGGTGTTGGGTTCGGTGGGAAATTATAAGCACCCCGCATCATCATTTGTTGAAGGGCTTGATTTTGAGAGAATTGAGCGAATTGGTTTGGCGAGTGTTGGAATGATGCAAACGCATTTGATGAATATTGCGAGAATTGGTTCGGTTCTAGCGTCGGATAATATCCCGGACCCGAGAAAACAATAGGTTGGGTCGGGTTGATGGGAGTCGTCGGGTTATACGGATTGTTCGGGTTGTTCGGGTCGCTCGGGTTGTTGAAAGGATCCATGCTAAAGTTTAAGGTTTATAAAAGTGGAAGAAGATTTATAAAAATTATGTGAGAGAGAGATGAAATTTTGGGGTTAAATTGGTGAATGAGAGTGAAAATGGAATGAAAATTTATATAAATTATAAATATTACCGTTTGTTTGTATGTTTGAATTGGAATTTTTTTTTTCAAACGGTAACTTTATGGAGGGCCCACACCTTTTGGACCGTCACCAACGGCTTCAACTCGACGATTAGGACGCAACCGGGGGGGAGGGGCGGCATGGTGTTCCGCCCGTCGCCGACCCACAATGAACCGGGGCCGAACCCCATACCGTGTAGCCTAATACACCATACATGCTTAGCATGTTTTTCCCTGCAACTTACCCATAACACTTTCCTTGTTTGACTTTATCCAAAAACATCATGACTATGCATGAGTTTATCTTATGGCTAATTCTATACACACCCCCTCCTTTACTGATTACACCCCCCTTGTGAGAGGAAAACTGTCGGTCCCACGCAGGCCCTACCTGATCGTATGTGAGGGGAGGGGGGTGAGAAAAGTAATTAGGGGGGTGAGAATAGTAGCACCCCTTATCTTATTTTATAAACAGAGATACATATCACATATACATACATACACATCAGCCTTCCTCCTCTATCTCGCATAAAACCGAACCACCACCGTGAACCTACCTGGACCACACATTGCCAACCATGTTTCGAGTCCTCCGCAAACCGACTTGATTGCGCCACCCTATACCACTTAGGGCTCGATGGGGTTTGAACGCTGCCGTGTCTTCAACCGTCCCACACACACCAATACCGCCACTTTGAACCGCCATACGGACCACCGTAGCGACTTACGTCTTCCGGCATCACAGCGCTCGTTGTTTCGATCTATGAGGTAAACGAACATACTACCTTTGTTATTAATATGTTTTAGTTAGAGATTTCCGATTTGAGTTAAGGGTGGTTTGTCTCCGGCGATCGAGGGTTGGCGTTTGTTTATGTTTGATTAAATATCCGGTGACGCACGAAATCGAAAATGTGTATTGTGTGTGTGATAATTAGTCGGAGAGGGTGTCATCAACCGTGTATTTGTATGTACGAGCGAGTGCTAGTTGTGTAGGTAGGTGTCTGTTATGTGTCGAGTGTGTAAGTGTGTGCGTTTGTGTGTGTGTGAGTCTGAAAGTTTGGTTTGTGTTGCATGTGTGTGTGTTTGATTTATGTATGTGTGTGCATATCAATGTAGTGTGTGTTTGAAAAGAGTTAGTGATGTATGTGATGTTGTGTGCATGCATGTGTGTGTCAGTAATATGTGTGGATCCATATGTGTATGATGTGGTGTATTAAAACTTTGGTATTATTAATTTATAAATCATTTAAATGTCAATAATCTAAATGTTAACATGTATTAAAAACTTGGTTATATAATGATCTGAGTCGTCAGTAATATGTGTGGATCCATATGTGTATGATGTGGTGTATTAAAACTTTGGTATTATTAATTTATAAATCATTTAAATGTCAATAATCTAAATGTTAACATGTATTAAAAATTTGGTTATATAATGATCTGAGTCGTCAGTAATATGTGTGGATCCATATGTGTATGATGTGGTGTATTAAAACTTTGGTATTATTAATTTATAAATCATTTAAATGTCAATAATCTAAATGTTAACATGTATTAAAATTTTGGTTATATAATGATCTGAGTCAAACATACTCATGTAGTGTTAAACATTTTTGCAAGTGAACATCTAATGCTTAAAAATTAGAATTGTAAAATCCGTTTATATATAACACATCACTTAGACAAATAATCTATTTGTAAAAGAAAATTAATAATTATGTTGAATTTGTTTAGTTATCATATGTAGAGAAAGTATAATGTACTTCAGGGCTTAACCTACATTAACATACATGACAAAAAATATAACGTGCGTTATTATCATAGAACGTGCGTGATTATAGTCCCATGCGTGATTATGTGGTCCCATGTGGTCCCATGCGTGATTATGTGGTACCATGCGTGATTATACCCCTGATCCAACGGTTACCATTGTCTCCTACGTGATGTATGATAAGTCTTTTTGTATGTTAACCTTTCTCATCATATGTATATCTCAAAAGTTTATAAAGATTATATTTTTACTAAATAAGATACAAAATTTGTATGACAAGTATTCTAAACACATATACTATTTGTAAATTTGCAAGAACGTTAAGAAAGGTAGAAAATTATATTCTGTACAATTTCCTTTTTTTTTTTAAAAGACCTACGTAAATTATAGTGCAAGTTTAAATGAGTAGATAAATTATAAATTATTTTTTATAGGTTAAGTTGATTAAACAAGTTGTGGTGAGTATGAACCGAAAGCGTGTGTTACTAAATTATGCCGGGAAAGTTTGTTCGCGATCGGGAAATCCAATGAAAGATCTCTTAATTTAAATTTAAATAAATAAATTAAAACTAACTAATCTCGTAGAACGGGATTTAGGTTGGCATAATTATTGAGGACGACTCGATTTGGATTTGTGATTTGCTTGCTAAGACGAGGTACGGATCCTAGTCCTTGACATCGTAGTATTATTATTTGTATCCATACCTTGTGGTATGGATCCGTGATTTTTTTTATCGCAGCATAACTTTATTTATCTATTTTTCTTCGTTACTCTTTGGTACGGATTCATTGGTCCTACCATCTTAGTATAAATCTGTATCCGTTACTTTGCAGTTCGGATCATGTTCCTTTTTCATCATAGTATATATTTCGGTTCCTCCTACGGGTACGGATTCTTTGGTGTTCTCATCATTGTATTATTTTTATTAATCATATCCGTCACTTCGTAGTACGGATTTTTGTTTATTCATGTTATCCGTTTATATGATAATTAGTGTGTTGTAGCATGCCATACGACAGACTTGTACTCATGGTCGCATGTTCCTGTTAGTATTATTTTCAGTTGTCTGTAAGTTATTTACATGGCCTTAGCTTTTGTACTCTGTCACCCGAGCGTCTGGCTTGCCGTTGGGCGTAAACGGCATGGCACTTATCGTGACAGTGCGTATTAAAAGTTCACGGCGTCTCTAGCATGTGCTTGTGTAGCACTTGGCCAGTAAAGGCGTATAGATCGATCTCAGCTCTGAGTTTGAGTTTGTTTATGTGTGAGAGATGGAATAATGGGTGTACGGCACACTCACCATCTCATAGGTACATAGAGTAGCTACCTGTGTACCAGTCTGTTTGTGGCTCTGGGTGCTTCTATGTTACATGATTTATTTTGTTGATCTAAATCTATCGTGTAAGTTTGTATATGTTTCTGTATGTGAATATGTTCCGTTGTGATTACGTTCTCATAAGTTACATATGCATCTCATTATGCTCTGGCTATGGTTCCGATCGTGTATCGGATTATGTTTCTGACATGTTTAGTTTCCGATTATGTTCTGTATCTGATTATGGATCTATTCTTAATATGGGTCTATTTCTGTATAAGTTGACTCCGTTTTTCGCTTCGGGATTCGTATCAGTATTTGTTCTGGTGTCTGTCTCTGCACCTTGTATTTGCTTCTGTTTTGGCTTGCATATCCATTTTCATTTTCGTATCGGTTTACCACATCGTGTTACAACATTAAATATATAAGGATTTAGTTATTTTGTTTTTAAAACCCATGTTACCTAAACTATGTTGTTTCTTATATATAACTTTCAAAAGTTATGAATATACTTATTTTTATTTTTTTATTTTGAAACCCGATAACCTTTGTCGGTTTATAAAAATTTTCATAAGTATCTTAAGTGTTTTGTTTTGGAATACAGTTATGTAAATGCTTTTGTACTTAACTATAAATCTTTCAGATGTTATAGAAATAGTATTTTATCGATTCATGGTTTGTCACGAACCCTCATTATTCACTAACGTTCGATTCAAATTCACACGTTTACTAAAGAAAAATAATCTTGCCATCTATCTTGTTTGAAAATCATAGAGTTATTAAACGAGGCCTAAAACGGAACTGTTTATAAAAGAAAACTCATGATCAACGACGTACCTGTCTCTGAGGTACAGTACGAGCGAGTGCTAGTTGTGTAGGTAGGTGTCTGTTATGTGTCGAGTGTGTAAGTGTGTGCGTTTTTGTGTGTGTGAGTCTGAAAGTTTGGTTTGTGTTGCATGTGTGTGTTTGATTTATGTATGTGTGTGCATTAGGGATGAGCAAAATGGACCCGGTACCGGTACCGAATTTACCGAACCGGGTACCTTTTCGGTACCGATTCGGTACCCACTTTTGACATTTTCGGTACCGGTTCGGTACCGGTCCGGTACGGTACCGGTTCGGTACCGGTATTTTGCTTGTTTTTACCCTCAAATACCGGTACCGAACCGGTACCGGTACCGAACCGTACCGAACCGGGTATATTCGGTACCGGTACCGGTACCCACTTTTGAGGATTTTCGGTACCGGTTCTTTCGGTACCGGTACCGGTTCGGTACCGAACCGGACCGAGCTCATCCCTAGTGTGCATATCGATGTAGTGTGTGTTTGAAAAGAGTTAGTGATGTATGTGATGCTGTGTGCATGCATGTGTGTGTCAGTAATATGTGTGGATCCGTATGTGTATGATGTGGTGTATTAAAACTTTGGTATTATTAATTTATAAATCATTTAAATGTCAATAATCTAAATGTTAACATGTATTAAAATTTTGGTTAGATAATGATCTGAGTCAAACATACTCATGTAGTGTTAAACATTTTTGCAAGTGAACATCGAATACTTAAAAATTAGAATTGTAAAATCCGTTTATATATAACACATCACTTAGACAAATAATCTATTTATAAAAGAAAATTAATAATTATGTTGAATTTGTTTAGTTATCATATGTATATCTCAAAATGTTATAAAGATTATATTTTTACTAAATAAGATATAAATTTGTATGACAAGTATTCTAAACACATATACTATTTGTAAATTTCCAAGAACGTTAAGAAAGGTAGAAAATTATATTCTGTACAATTTCCTTTTTTTTTAAAAGACCTACGTAAATTATAGTGCAAGTTTAAATGAGTAGATAAATTATAAATTATTTTTTTATAGGTTAAGTTGATTAAACAAGTTGTGGTGAGTATGAACCGAAAGCGTGTGTTACTAAATTATGCCGGGAAAGTTTGTTCGCGATCGTCGGGAAATCCAATGAAAGATCTCTTAATTTAAATTTAAATAAATAAATTAAAACTAACTAATCTCGTAGAACGGGACTTAGGTTGGCATAATTATTGAGGACGACTCGATTTGGATTTGGGCTTTGCTTGCTAAGACAAGGTACGGATCATAGTCCTTGACATCGTAGTATTATTATTTGTATCCATTACCTTGTGGTATGGATCCGTGATTTTTTTTATCGCAGTATAACTTTATTTATCTATGTGTCTTCGTTACTCTTTGGTCCGGATTCATTGGTCCTACCATCTTAGTATAAATCTGTATCTGTTACTTTGCAGTTCGGATCATGTTCCTTTTTCATCATAGTATATATTTCAGTTCCTCCTACGGGTACGGATTCTTTGGTGTTCTCATAATTGTATTATTTTTATTTAATCATATCCGTCACTTCGTAGTACGGATTTTTGTTTATTCATGTTATCCGTTTGATATGTGATGCGTTATTAGAATCAGAATCAGTTTGGTATTGTTTATATGATAATTAGTGTGTTGTAGCATGCCATACCTCAGACTTGTACTCATGGTCGCATGTTCCTATTAGTATTATTTCAGTTGTCTATAAGTTATTTACAAGGCCTTAGCTTTTGTACTCTGTCACCCGAGCGTCTGGCTTGCCGTTGGGCGTAAACGGCATGACACTTATCGTGACAGTGCGTAATAAAAGTTCACGCCGTCTCTAGCATGTGCTTGTGTAGCACTTGGCCCCTAGAGGTGTATACATCGATCTTAGCTCTGAGTTTGAGTTTGTTTGTGTGTGAGAGATGGAATAATGGGTGTACGCCACACTCACCATCTCATAGGTGTTTTGGTCAAAAATTACCGAAGCAATTTAGTGATCAAATTAGTAATGTGAGGTAGTGTGCTAAAAAGTTTATAGAAAATATGCGTGTTGAGTTATTTAGAAAATCAGTATTCAGGATACGGCTCAGGATATTGAGATGTATCTGCGATCAAACAGTGAGCAAATAATAAGCAAAAAGTAAAGGAAATGACACGAGATGTACGAGGAAAGCCCTTGATCAATCTAGATCGCCGGCATAAAACCTCGGGAGCTGACAATCGCAGCTGCCTTGTTCTTCTTATTGCTTTTTACTTCAGGATACAGTGCAGGATATCAACCAGATCGCTAAGTGTTACAATGAATTCGTGTGAGAGTACAAATTGCGAGAGAACAAGTGTTGGTGTGTAGTGAGTGTGATCGCCGTGAAATTGTTGTGTCCTATTCGATCTGGTGTTCCTCCTATTTATAGTAACGAAATACAAACAAATATCCCTATAAACATGGGATGCTCCGAATATTCCATCACGAACGTTGTAGACCGAGTAATAAGGCTTCAACGTCTTTCTTCGAACGGTTTAGACCGAGTCTTCCGCGATCTAAGTCTTTGTGAACGTTGCTAGCTTCCAGCCCACGTACCTGCACATAATCCGTTAGTGATCCTGAGGATACCATTCAGGATGTTACCAATACCCTGAATCTGCACCCCGGATATGAACAGATATTATTTAATCAAGATATAAGCCAAGATATTTCTCAGGATATGAGCTCAGAAATTAGCCCACAACAATTGTCCCCAAAAATGTTACCGTTTAGTATCCTCATTACTAACGGTTACATTTTTTACGCAAACCGAGGCAATTAAGAGATAAGACCTGTGATGTGACCGTTTGCAACTACTCAACCTATATCTACTCATCATGCCCTATATCTTCTCATCCTCATCCCTTTTTTAATCATAATCGACAAGGAAAAGGTACATTTTCTCTCTATCTTT
Organism: Helianthus tuberosus; assembly: GCA_030545235.1. NCBI lineage: Eukaryota > Viridiplantae > Streptophyta > Magnoliopsida > Asterales > Asteraceae > Helianthus > Helianthus tuberosus. Next base: position 83,276,403 of record CM060360.1, read on the forward strand.
CATATTTATCTTCATCTTTTCTCTCCGGCAAAAAATTCAGACGATCCAATGCCGCGCCAAACAAGATCTAGTTCAGGTGACTCGGCCCCTATGTTCTACCAACAAAACCTTCTCCAAGAACCGGAGAAGGAAGCGTGTACCTTTGATAGTGCCCACCTGTCAGCCTAAAAATCCTCCGGTATCTTCCCGGAAGGAACCGTATTTAGACCGTTTGACCGTGAAATCCGGTCAGATATGGTCTCCAACGAGTGGATATGCTTTAGTGCTTTCCCTTTTACCCTAGGGCTACGATTCCCCTTCCCGGACTTCATCACCGAATTCTTCAATATCACAAAAATCTCTTTTAGCCAGACAATGCCAATGCTCTGGCGTGTTTTATCTGTTCTTGACCAGATCAAGAGAAACCACATTCCTGATCTTTCCATCCATGATCTCCCCCTGGCTTACAAGCTTAGATGCCACGGATCATGTAGATTTCTGTTTTATTCTACTTCCGGTGACCCATTGATACTTCGTGCCACCAGGAACGAGGATGGTTGGCAATCCAAGTTTTTCTTTGTAAAAAGGGACTCAATCCCTGGTGGGACGGAATATCCGGTACAATGGTTGAGAAAGGGTAGGATTTAGGGTTTAAGAATGATCCTGTCGCTTATCCTGTTCCATATCCTGAATTAATTTATCTTCTTTATTGTGCAGCTGATTTCAGGAAGATCGCTCCTCCTCTTGCTAATTCCCAAGAAAGAATAGACGCCATTAGACTTCTCCCAGAGGCAGAAAGAAGTTTCAATCCTTCTCCACCAACTCCAAGTCCTCTTTCAAGTGCCAACATGTCTGGTAAGGATCCTGCAAGATATCCTGCACACATATACTTCTTACCTGTTATTTATAGGAGGGATTTAGAATTTACTCCCTGTGTGCAGATTCCAGCAAAGTCCCAGTCTATCTAGACCTGGATGAACTTGACAGCTATCCAACTCCAGCTATAGTCAAGAAGGAGACTCCTGCTACCACCAACTCCAAGCCACTCCCGGCTCCCAAGGCCAATCCAAGAACCCGTGCTTCCGCAGCGAAAAAGAGAAAGGGCCTTGAGGTTAGTACTCCAGGCTCAGAAGGGTTCTCCTATGATGAGCTCAGCTTCTCCGACTCCTTAGAGCCAATGACATCCTTCCTCAACAAGGTAATATCCTGCTGCATATTCTTCGTGTATATCCTTCGTGTATATCCTGCACATATATCCTGCACGTATATCCTAACAGGATATCCTGGTAGGATGTCTTAGTCAGTATACATTCTAACCCCATACCTGTGATCAATGTACAGGGCCTCCAGCACTTGCTCCACTTGTACAACGACGCTTGTGGTACTGTGGCACTTCATGAAGCCAGGATCAAGCAGCTCGAGAGCACCGTTGCTGACCAAGGTGCTATTGCCGAAGCAAAGAGCCGGCACTATGAAAGCTTGCTAAAGAAGGTCACCCAAGATGTTGAGGTCAAACTTGCCAGCGTTCAAATGGACCATGATCAGGCCTTGATCAGCTTTCGAGAGGGAATAAAGGCTTCTGCTATCGTCTCCCTGCTACAAGCACGCATCAAGATGGCCTATGAGGCCAAGGAGACGGGCCTTGTTTGTCCATCTTGGCCAGTCGAATCCTGGGTGGCTAAATTGAAGGAGCTCGGAGGCAAAGCTGTGCCACTTCCTACTGAAGCCGGTGAGTCTTCTAAGTCAGCAGAGGTGGTGGTCCAAGCTGGAGAGAAGAAGGATGCTGGAGGTGATGCTGGGATGGACATTGGTCAGGATGCTGCGCAGGATGCTGGTCAAGATGCTGGAGCGGAGAAGTCTGAGAAGGTTGGAGGTGATGCCGCTGTGTGAGGGCATTTAGGTGGGCGATGACGGATATACGTGCCAAGGCCAGAGCCCACCTTTTTGAATTTGAATGTTGGTTTGCAGTTCCACAAACAATTTATCTTTTCTGCATTTTACTTTTCCGTACCTGAACAGTTTACATTTCCTGCATACCTTTTGAACAATACAACAGTTGAAGGTGGATGGGTCTCAGTTTGAGACGAAGCCCTCAACTGTTGGGTAAATATGGTTATGAACTACTAGTGCTCTTAGTGGATGGGCCTTGTTTTAAGGTGAAACTAAGAGCACATCTTTTGATATGTTAATAATATAACTACCCTTTTGACTTTATTATTATTGTCACACAAATTCTACTTGTGAAAACTGTTTGGTTTAAACATTTTTAGGAACACATATCATAAATGTATCCTGGGAGATATCCTGAAAGATATCTTAAAAGGGATATTGAAATATAACTTATAAATTATCCAAATAAAAAGGAGAGATCATACCAGAGATTCTTAGAGAACCAGTTCCAATCCTTTATCATAAATTTGTCCCCAGTGCATACTTATAAACTTGGATCCATCATTTGAATTAGAATAATGTGTGTCCCCTGCGTTTGACAAAGACACAAATGCATTTACCTTTTGACTCGAATGAATTCCGAATGCCCAAGGGCAGAATCCCTGATATCCTGAAAAGAATCCTTAGCATATTGGGGATAAACCCTGATATCTGGGGATAAACCCTGAATTTCATGCGCTACAGGCGAGAGTGTATAAACTCCTAGACTTAGAAAGGTGAAAACCTTTAAACCTTTGAGAGTATGAAAATACTCTTTCGTGAGAGAGGGTGATCAATCCTCATATACCTTTAGAATCCAGGATATAGCCAACAGTAACGAAATTGTCAGCCACTTTTACATGAACTGGTCCCGCTACCTTGAACTACACCTAGATAACTTGCGCTCCAGGCGAGGTGTTTAAACCCAATTCGAAAGAAAGGTGAATACCTTTAAACCTTTGAAGGGATCAGGATCCCTTAAACGTGAGAGAGGGGGCCAATCCTCTAATCTTTCGACTTATCCTGAGTATATATCCTGGAGCTATATCCTGAAACATATCCTGCAAAACAATTCTAAACTAAGGTGGGTGTTAGCTTGGCTAACACCCCTCCGATGCTTAAGTCAGTATTGGGTTCAAGATAATAAACAAATATATTTTAAAGAGATAGAACACATACCATTCCGAGATAAAAAATAAATTCTACTCTTACTTGAAATAGAGCTTCAAATGTATTGCATTCCAGGATCTTGGTAGCATATCTCCTTCCACATTCCTGAGTCGATATGCTCCTTTCCCTACTTCTGACTCGACTTCATAAGGTCTTTCCCATTTCGGAGCTAGCTTGCCATCGGCAGGATTAGTGGTATTTTGAAAAGCCTTTCTCAGCACCCAATCACCAACTCGAAATATTCTAGTCCTTATGTTCTTATTATATGCTCTGGATATTCTTTGTTGATATGCTGCTATCCTCAGCCTTGCTGCATCTCTTTTTTCATCTATAGTATCCAAATCCTGACATAAGACTTCAGGATTCTGTTCAGGATCCTGTAGCATAGATCTTGCAGTAGGTATCGTCATTTCTGTTGGAATCATTGCCTCTGCTCCAAATACCAAGGAAAATGGGGTTTGGCCAGTTGCATTCTTCACCGTTGTCCTATCAGCCCACAAAACAAAGGGTAACTCTTCTGCCCATCTTCCTTTTTTGGCTCCAAGTCTCTTCTTTAAGTTATTGACTATTATCTTGTTCGAGGATTCGGCTTGTCCATTCGCTTGAGGATGTACCGGAGTAGATGTGATCATTTTGATTCCCCAACTCTTGCAAAAGTCAGTAGTCCTTTTGCTTATAAACTGGGACCCATTATCACAAATGATCTCAGCTGGTACTCCAAACCTAGTCAGGATATTCCTCTTTATGAAGGATACTACTTCTTGGTCTCTTACTTGAACGAATGCTTCAGCCTCGACCCACTTAGAGAAATAATCCGTCATTGCTAACATAAATACTTTTCCTCCCGGAGCCTTTGGTAACTTCCCTACTATATCCATCCCCCACTTCATGAATGGCCAAGGGGAAACTACAGGATATAGTGGTTCAGCTGGTTGATGTAGTACGTTACTATGCCTTTGACATGCATCACATCTTCGAGCATATTCTGCAGCATCTTTTCTCATCGTGGGCCAAAAGTATCCTGTCCTCAATACTTTCGAGAATAATGACCTGCCCCCGGTGTGGTTACCACAGTCCCCTTCATGTATATCCTGAAGTACTTTGTTGGCTTCACGATCCTCCAAGCACCTTAAATATGGTCCTGCAAGAGATTTCTTGTATAGAATATTATTTATAATAGTGAATCGCGATACCTTCATCCTAAATGCCTTAGGATTTTCATTTTCGGGGATGTGTCCATCTTTAAGATATTTCAGAATTGGAGTTGTCCAGGATTTAGGATCCTGTTCAGGATATTCCACTCCAGGATCCCGAATATCCGCTACTTCTTTACCCTGAGGATTAGTTGCAGGATATAAGACATGTATTATTGGTATTTGGGTCCCTTCCGGTATCTTGATTGATGATCCCAGATTTGCTAAGGCATCCGCTTCAGTATTATCCTCTCTTGGTACCTGTTCAAGTGTAAACACATCGAAATATCCTGCTAATTTTTTGAGAATATCAAGATATTCAGTCAATTTCTCACCCTTAACTGCATATGATCCATTAAAATGGTTAGTAATTAACAAAGAATCAACATATGCTTGTAAATTTTTTATACTCATATTCCTAGCCATCTCTAATCCTGCAATTAAAGCTTCATATTCTGCCTCATTATTGGTAGCAGGAAATTCACACCTAATAGCCTGGGGTAATATGTCCCCCTGTGGCGATTTTAGTAGTATTCCCAATCCTACTCCTCTTATATTAGATGCACCATCAGTATATAATGTCCAGGATCCTGAGGATTCTCCTAATTGTTGAACTTCTAGGTCTACCTCATCCTGGATGTCACTACTAAAATTAGCCACAAAATCAGCTAAAGCCTGAGATTTTATGGCATTCCTAGGTTCATATACTAAATCATAAGCACTCAACTTTACTGACCACTTAGCCATCCTGCCTGACATCTCTGGTTTCCTAAGCACATTCTTGACAGGATAATTTGTTTTAACATGAATCCTATGAGTCTCAAAATAATGTCTAAGTTTTGTTGATGCCATGACTAATGCTAGTATTAATTTTTCTAAGTGAGAATACCTAGTTTCAGCATCTAACAAACTTTTGCTAACATAATAAACAGGATATTGCTGACCTTCATGGTCCTTTACAAGGACGACACTTACAGCGTTCCCTGATACCGCGAGGTATAGGGATAATGGTTCACCATTCTCGGGCTTCATTAATAGAGGTGCGGTTGAAAGATATTGCTTTAACTCCTGTAGGGCCGCTTCATGCTTCTCACCCCACTCGAATTTTCTGTTCTTCTTCAGGATATCATAAAAATCTTTGCATTTCTCTGAGGATCTTGAGATAAATCTGTTTAATGCTGCCACTCGCCCCGTTAATCGTTGGACATCTTTCATATTTGAGGGTGATTTAATATCCAAGATGGCTTTAATCTGCTCCGGGCTTGCTTCTATTCCTCTTTTGGTCACCATATATCCTAGAAATTTTCCTGCCCCCACTCCAAAATGGCACTTAGCAGGATTCAGCTTCATATTGTACTGATCCAGGATATCAAACGCTCCTTTAATATCCTGGAGGTGATCCTGAGCTTTCTTTGACTTTACTACCATATCGTCAATGTACACTTCCATGGTGTCCCCCAGTTTGTCTTTGAACATCATGTTTACCAATCTTTGGTATGTTGCACCTGCATTTTTCAAACCAAAAGGCATAGTTGTATAACAATAAATACCTGTTGGTGTCATGAAGGCAGTATCCTCCTGGTCAGAAGGCTCCATTTGGATCTGTTGAAATCCTGAGGATGCATCCATGAAAGTCAGCATTTCATGCCCAGCAGTAGCATCTACCATTGCATCAATGTGGGGGAGAGGAAATGGGTCTTTAGGACAAGCTTTGTTCAAGTCTGTGTAATCTACACAGACTCTCCATTTCCCGTTTTTCTTCTGTACCACGACCACGTTTGCTAGCCACCTTGGGAACTTGACTTCTCGAATCATTTTGGACTTCAACAATCTTTCAACTTCCTCTTGTATAATTGTATTCCGTTCAGGAGCAAATTTCCTTCTTTTTTGTTGCACCGGCTTGAATGATTTATCAATTCCAAGCCTGTGAGTGATAATATCTTTGGATATGCCTGTCATATCCTCATGCTTCCATGCAAACGTTGACATCCTGCATCTTAAAAAGTTAATTAATTGCTCTTCAATATCCTGAGGGATGTTGGTTCCCACGAGCACCGAAATATCAGGATTATCCTGGTCCAGGACAATTTTCTTCACATCCTGCTCCGGATCCTCCACGATATCCTGGGCCCGCGTCTTTAATTGCTATGCTGCACTAGGTTTGGTTGAGGATTTCATCGAGGATGAGTAGCATTCTTTCGCCTCCTGCTGATCGCTATCAACTTTAACAACTCCCCAAGGGGTAGGTATCTTGATGCATTGGTGATATGTTGATGGCACGGCCTTCATATCGTGAATCCACGGTCTTCCCAGTATAATGTTATAGCAGGATAGAGAGTCCATCACACAGAAACGCTGTATCGAGTTGACTCCTTCAACGTACACCGGCAACTTTATCTCTCCCACTGTGTTTCTGGCCTCTCCACTGAACCCAACAAGCACGGTGGACTTCGAAGTGATATCCATTGGAGATACATTCATTCTTTTAAGTGTCTCTAGTTGGATTATGTTGACGGAGCTGCCATTATCAACCAATATCCTGCGTACAAAATGGTTAGCCACATATAACGTTATTACCAGAGCATCATGGTGAGGATCCTGGACAGTATCCCTGTCATCAGCATCAAATGTGATCACTTTGTCAGTTGTGAGTGTAGTCATCCTGACGGGTTTGTCTCCCCTTTCGGCCTTAGCTTCTTTTGCATGTCTCTTTGCTGCCGAATACGAAGTCCCACAAATGTCGGATCCTCCTGAAATGAAGTTGATTATCTTGGCATCCGCGGGAGGTGAGGCTGCTCGCTCAGGATCCTTCTCAGTATCCTGACCCTTATTCTTTTTTCTTCCTAAGAGATCTTTCAAATATCCCTTGCTTAGAAGATAGCTTATCTCTTTCCTCAAAGCAATGCAATCCTCGGTCATATGTCCGAAATCTTCGTGGAAAGCACACCATTTTGATTTGTCTTTCCAATCCGCTTTTTGTTGATTCTTTCGAGGCCATCTTGCCTTGTCCCCTAGACCCTGCATGGCATACATCAATTCAGGAATGTTAACAGAAAAGCAATATTCAGATAATTCAGGATATTCTTCAGGATCCTCATCTTCAACAGCATTCACTCTCTTGTTCTCATTCTTGCCATATGGCTTGGACCGATACGACTTGAATGAGGATTCCGACTTCCTGTTAGTTGACTCATAAGTGTTGGATGAGTTCATCCTTTCTTGCATCTTTCTGTCATCTTCCAACCGAATGTATCTTAGGGCCCTGTTCCGAGCTTCATCCAGGTTCCTGCATGGGTTCATTACAAGATCTTGGTAGAATTGAGAATCCTTTTGCAACCCCATCTTGAAAGCTTGCACAGCTGTTGCAACATCAAGATGAGGAATGTCTAGTGATTCTCGGCTAAACTTGTTCACATAATCCCTAAGGGATTCCTGAGGCCCCTGTGTTATCCTGTAGAGATCACTCGTTAATTTTTCAAAGCTCCTACTACAAGAAAACTGACTATTAAATAAATTTACTAAATGAGCAAAAGATGTAATTGAATGTGGAGGAACATTCAAGAGCCACTTCAAAGCTGATCCTGTCAAGGTTGAGCCAAAACCCTTGCACAAGCTTCCTTGAGATCCGGAGGGATAGGGTTGATCTCCATCCTCTCCCTATACTGAGCAATATGCTCCTCAGGATCCGTCGTTCCGTCGTAAAGCTTCATGTTGGGGGTTTGGAACCTCTTTGGAATCTCAGCATCACAGATAGGATATGCAAAGCGAGATATCTTATGGCTGTCTTGAGACACTTCCGGGATTGGTTGTACCACCCCGGGTACACTTGATATCATGTCCTTCAACTTCTGAAGTTCCCTAGTAAGTGCTGACGTCACGCCTGTATTCTGCAAGGATCCACTATTGTTAGTAGTATGAGTATTATTATTATTTAATATGTTACCCGTTGGAGGATTCTGCCCATATCCTGAAGCATATCCTGAGCTCCTTGTGGTCGATATCCTGACCGAGGAGGGTATTTCAGGGGTATGATTCTGAGGAAGGCTGGGCACGATATTCCCCCTATTATCCTCTGTATACACGGCTGAACTGAAGTTTAAAGCTCTGGGTTGTAATGGAGTGACAATATCCTCAGCGGATCTGCTCGAGCCAGACTTCAGGAGTTGTATTTTCCTTAAGAGCATTTGGTTCGTTTCCTGCTGCTGCCTCATTTGTTCCTGCACACTTCCAAACAAGGTTAAAATTTCGTCGTTAGATGCTAAAATAGGGGCAGATTCCTGAACACTGCGGGTAGGGATAATATCCTGAGGTCGTGTAGAGGCTGGCATTCTTGGAGGAGGTGGTGGAAGCACCGAACCTGTAGTAGCAGAAGTCGTAGCAGACATAGTAGAGGAACTCATGTTTGATCGTGAGGCCATTGTGGACAATGTAGCAAAGAGTTTTAAAAATAAAAAACCGATTAGCGATTTAACAAAAATTTTTAGTAAAGAGAGCACCACTTGCTCCACGGTGGGCGCCAAATTGTTTTGGTCAAAAATTACCGAAGCAATTTAGTGATCAAATTAGTAATGTGAGGTAGTGTGCTAAAAAGTTTATAGAAAATATGCGTGTTGAGTTATTTAGAAAATCAGTATTCAGGATACAGCTCAGGATATTGAGCTGTATCTGCGATCAAACAGTGAGCAAATAATAAGCAAAAAGTAAAGGAAATGACACGAGATGTACGAGGAAAGCCCTTGATCAATCTAGATCGTCGGCATAAAACCTCGGGAGCTGACAATCGCAGCTGCCTTGTTCTTCTTATTGCTTTTTTACTTCAGGATACAGTGCAGGATATCAACCAGATCGCTAAGTGTTACAATGAATTCGTGTGAGAGTACAAATTGCGAGAGAACAAGTGTTGGTGTGTAGTGAGTGTGATCGCCGTGAAATTGTTGTGTCCTATTCGATCTGGTGTTCCTCCTATTTATAGTAACGAAATACAAACAAATATCCCTATAAATATGGGATGCTCCGAATATTCCATCACGAACGTTGTAGACCGAGTAATAAGGCTTCAACGTCTTTCTTCGAACGGTTTAGACCGAGTCTTCCGCGATCTAAGTCTTTGTGAACGTTGCTAGCTTCCAGCCCACGTACCTGCACATAATCCGTTAGTGATCCTGAGGATACCATTCAGGATGTTACCAATACCCTGAATCTACACCCCGGATATGAACAGATATTATTTAATCAAGATATAAGCCAAGATATTTCTCAGGATATGAGCTCAGAAATTAGCCCACAACAATAGGTACATAGAGTAGCTACCTGTGTACCAGTCTGTTTGTGGCTCTAGGTGCTTCTATGTTACATGATTTATTTTGTTGATCTAAATCTATCGTGTAAGTTTGTATATGTTTCTGTATGTGAATATGTTCCGTTCTGATTACGTTCTCATAAGTTATATATGCATCTGATTATGCTCTGGCTATGGTTCCGATCGTGTATCGGATTATGTTTCTGACATGTTTAGTTTCCGATTATGTTCTGTAACTGATTATGGGTCTATTCTTAATATGGGTCTATTTCTGTATGAGTTGACTTCGTTTTTCGCTTCGGGATTCGTATCAGTATTTGTTCCGGTGTCTGTCTCTGCACCTTGTATTTGCTTCTGTTTTGGCTTGCATATCCATTTTTGTTTCCGTACCGGTTTACCACATCGTGTTACAACATTAAATATATAAGGATTTAGTTATTTTGTTTTTAAAACTCATGTTACCTAAACTATGTTGTTTCTTATATATAACTTTCAAAAGTTATGAATATACTTATTATTATTATTATTATTATTATTATTATTATTTTATTTTGAAACCCGATAAACTTTGTCGGTTTATAAAAATCTTCATAAGTATCTTAAGTGTTTTGTTTTGGAATCCAGTTATGTAAATGCTTTTGTACTTAACTATAAATCTTTCAGATGTTATAGAAATAATAATTTATCGATTAATGGTTTGTCACGAACTCTCATTAATCACTAACGTTCGATTCAAATTCACACGTTTACTAAAGAAAAATAATTTTGCCATCTATCTTGTTTGAAAATCATAGAGTTATTAAACGAGGCCTAAAACGGACCTGTTTATAAAAGAAAACTCATGATCAACGACGTACCTGTCTCTGTGGTCTTTGTATTGGGTTCGAAAAAGACTTATGTTTATGTATTAGTCTCTGTATTAGTTCCTTATTATATTTGAACAAGTTTTCGTATTAGTTTCCGCATCAGTCTTGTACCCGAAATTGTATTTTGTATCCGTACCAGTATTTTTTTGTCATTTCCAGTATACTTTTTTTTGTTAGTTCGGTATCGTGTCAGTTTAGCATCTTTTATGTGTCCGTATATGTTCTCAGTATCTGTTTCAATATCCGTTTCGGTTCATTCTCAGCTCCGTTATGTTTTGCATTCCGCTGAGTATTTTTTTATACTATTGCTTTCTCCGTTACTGAGCAATTTTTGGCTCAGCCGTAGTTTTCTTTTTGTGTTTTTTCGTATTTGATAACAGGTAATTTAGGCGACCGGGGAAATCAGTGAGGGGTGTTAAACACAGGTTGAAGGTCAAGCAAGATTATTTAATTTTTGTCATGTTATAAAATGTAATTAGGATCCTTTCGATTTAATGTTATGAACTAGTTTTTGGATTTGATATATGTTAGAGTGACACGTCAGCCCATCCGGGTTGGGGTGTTACAAAAGGTATATGAGGATTGATCACTATCTCTCACGAAAGGGTATTTTCATACCCTCTAAGGTTTAAAGGTTATCACCTTTCTAAGTCTTGGAGTTTATACACTCCCGCCTGTAGCGCATTAAAATTTGGGGTTTTCCCCAGGATGCGTATGGGTTTATCCCCAGGATACTAAGGAATTATCTCCAGTATATTTTAGGGTTTAACCCCTGTAACACAAGAACTGTTCAGATGATTGGAACCAATGTTCAAAAATTTCTAAGTGTTCAAAGACTTTATGCACAGGGGACATTCCTTCTAAGGCGATTCTGTAAGGCTCAAAGAATCAAATTCGGACCTAGTGTACTAAGTATTTTGGACTGGGGACATCTAAGTACGAAAAGTTGCAAAAGGATTGGAGTTCGACAATAGGGTTACACTCTATTCCTGGTATGATCTTTCCTTTGTGAACCTTACATAAGTCGTTTGAACTTTTGAAACTATGTTTTAAGAAGGCTTAAATATCCTGATTAGGATATGTCCTTAGGATATATTCTCAAAATGTGTTTTCGGGATATGTTTCAGGATATTTGATTGGAATATTTGGGATATAATACATGGGTTTAAAATCGAAATTGTGTTCATGACAAACATCTATTATCAAAACAAGGTTTATAAATTCTAAGTAAACTATCTTTTTCCTTTGAAAACTTTATGTGAATTATTTTGAGTTATAAAAACCCTGTTTGCGTCTGGAAATAATTGCACTGATTTTGGAAAACTGAAATTTAAATTAAGCAATGCATAACAAAAAATTGAAAGACAACAGCAGATAAGTTAAAAGGAGGTGGTAATATCCAAAATAAGCAATACAAGTTGATAACCAAAGGCTTCATCCTAAAACCTAGAACCCATCCACCTTTGGTTATCAAATTGTTTTAATGCAGGAAAAGAAATTGTTTTAATACAAGAAATAAAATTGTTTAAACAAACATGACCATCAAATTTAAAGGAAATGAGTTTTAGGGGGCAACGCCTTCTTCGTTCATCGCATCTTCATCGGCGTCCGCTTCAGTATTAGCTTGAACCTCCTTCTCAGCCTCGTTGTCAGCACCCGTTAGCTTTCCCATCGCTTTTGAAGACCCTGCAGCCGCAGATTTAACGGGATGCTCCACATGATTACCTCCAAGACTTCTTAGCTTGGTCTCCCAGGCGTCGACGTTCCAAGAAGGGCATTCGAAGCCCAGTGCTTTGGCTTCGTAAGCCATTTTTAGACGAGCCTGCAGAAGGGAGATGACAACGGAGCTTTTGAGGCCTTCCCGGTAAGTGGCCATATCCTGCTCATGTTGGGCGTGGGCAGCGTCCAGATGGGCTTGGGCTTCGTAAGTGGCTTTTTTGAGAGCAGCCTGATGCTCCTGAGTCATGGTCTTGAACTTGTCTTCGTAGTGTCGAGTTTTGGCAGCAGCGATCATACCTTGGTTGGAAATGGTAACCTCAGCTTTCTTCAACTTGGACTCGAGCATCTTGTTGAGCCCACATTTTTCTTTATAAATTCGAGAAACTTGAAACACTTACTTTGTGGATTGTTGGGGGTTATTTATCATGGTTTCAAAGTTTCACTTCAAAGGGTTTATTGGGGTTGTTGAAATATCTGGTTCTGATGACTGCATGTTTCCGATCAAATTAGGACAATTTTGTGGGTATTGTAGGGGAAAAGGCCAATTGTTTGTGTGCATTATCATTGTGGAGAATACTATATAACTTTTGAACGATTGCGAATAGGACCTTGATCAAATTTCTTCATTTCACATGATTATGAAACCTCGTTTCGTGAGGTGCTCAGAGATGCGTGTCTGCAGAATGTGCAAGAGAATAGCGAGTGTCAGCTAACCTTCACGAGCGTCTTCTCACTCTCGGTGACTACTCAGAGATGCATGTCTAAAGAAGGTGCAAGAGAATGGCGAGTATCAGCTAAACTTCACGAGCGTCTTTTCACTCTCTGTGACTGCTTAGAGATGCATGTCTGTAGAAGGTGCAAGATAATGGCGAGTTCACGAGTGTCTTTTAACTCTCGGTAACTGCTCAGAGATGCATGTCTGCAGAAGGTGCAAGAGAATGGCGAGTGTCATCTAACCTTCACGAGCGTCTTCTCACTCTCGGTGACTGACGGGTAGTCCGTAGGACAACCCTTAAGTGGTATAAATGATAATAAAATCCTACATTTAATCGGGTAGTTGTCTAGAATTAGATAACTACGGTTGTTCGTGTTTCAGGTACAAACGGGAGCTTAAAATGGAAGGAACACGGAGAATAAATGAAAAAATAAATTTTTAGAATTGAATAATTAAGAGAATAGCATGATAGAGGATGAAATTACGAGAACATAGGCGAAAACGGTGAAGAAAACGGAGTTGAAACGAAAAAGTTATGCTGAAAACAAGTTTTCATGTTGAAGCCTGCCGTAAGCTACGGCAAGGGCCGTAGCTTACGGCGCTGACTGACACTTTTTTGTCACCGTATGACAGTTTAAAGCCACCGTAAGCCATTCCAATCCACCGTAAGCTACGGTGGCCACCGTAGCTTACGGCGCTGACATGCGTAAATGTGTAACTTCCACCTTTTAATGCGGATTTATGGTGTCTTTTCACCTCTAATCATTCCCATTCGGTTACACACAGTTCTAGGGGTGATTTCTAGTGTTCTTGGTGCTTGGAAACAATTTCTAAATATCTTGTTAGTGTTTTTAATTCTTATGAACATTGATATGTATGTGATGATGATTATCCAAGTCATAAGTGGCTAAACTTATGGTGACTATCTTTGGTTGAAGGTTTGCGTAAGACTTTATGTTTGGATTTCATATTTCTAGAATAATGAACTTGTCATTATGATTTGTTTGTTATGGTGTGTGATTGCTTGTTTGTAAATTGTTAATTCATATGTTAATCTAATTTGAAACCATACGTTCTTGATGCTATTGGCAATCGAGATATCAGGGATAGAATTAGGATTGGGTATTATTTAACTGGTCATCGGGTAACAACCTCGCGTTCTAGGAATCCGAGTACTTAGTTCCCTTTCATCACAACAAGTAATCGCACATGAACTATGTCTATGTAGTTCTTTCTAGTGGAATGTTAACATAAATTTCGAAGCAAGCCGGAAACTAAATATGGTCATTTGTCTCTAAATTGTTTACAACCCAAATTCTCATTTTGCAATTAGACTAGTAATCTTAGTTTTAAAAATCAACCAATCAAACCAACTCTTGAATTTATTTTTATTGCAATTAGTTTAATCTTAGTTAACTTAGATACACTTCTAAATAACACATATTCCACAAACTCCCTGTGTTCGATACCCACTTACCGCTAGCTATTAGTAGTAATTGGATTAAATTTTATTGTGGCCACGACATCACGTCAAATTTTGGCCGTTGCCGGGGAGTAGTGCGCAACGTGTGTTATTTTTGTTCTTTTTAAGTTTGTTATTTTTCTGGTTTACGCTGGGTGTGTTAGTGTGCAGGTATTTACAGGTGCATGCGTACTAGAAGCTCTCACAAGCTATCACCATTGGCATATGATCTGGAAATTGAACGAACTTTAAGAGGAAACAAAATTTTGTTAAGGGAAAACAGAATCAGCGGATCACCAACAACACCAACTACCCCAATTATACCACTTAGATACATGGATCCACCGCCACCACCACCCACTACGGGTGAACTTATACCACCTTTCATACCATCCTCCACTCAACCTTCACCAAATACTACCATGCCTAACACCACTATCGACCCTACTCCACCTCATGATGTTACACCAACCAACACTACACAACCCATTACCACCCAAGGGGAACCGACACTCACTTTTAACCCTTCTACTACAATTCCACCATTCACCCATTTCTTCCCGGGTGCGGGTCAATCATCTTCTACCTATTCAATAGCACCAAACTCAACCATTGTCCATGCTACTTCTACATTTAGACCATCGAACCAGTCGGGTTTTCAATATTCAACTCTTCCATTTGGAAAATCTTCGGGTATAGGGGGAGATAGATATGAAGAAGGATATGAAGATTTTGAGGGTTATGAGGAAGAAGGATATGCATATGGGGGTGATGGAGAACAAGGAGAACTTACTTACGTGCACGGGCAAACTCAAAGAATGCCAAGTGTTGGTGGGATTCCACAACAACAAATTATACCCCAACATATTCGGCCAAGGCCACAAGGACCACAATTGCAACGTCCTATACCATTGCAACAAGTTCGTCTGCAAAACGTACAACATCAATTCCAAAGGCCGATTCAACACCCACCGATGCCACAACAACAATTTCAACCACATGTACCACAAGGGCCTATGCAAAGGCCAATGGGTCCTATTCGACCAAGGGTTCGGTTGGATGTGCCAAGAAGGCATCTTAGAGAACATGCGAGAGGTATTGAAGCGCATTTTAGGCCGGTAATCACTCACAATCCTTCACCGGTAGTTATTCCTCACAATGATCAAGGGAGGACCTTTGAAGTGAGAACCAATTCATTGCAAAGCTTGCCAAAGTATAAGGGTCTAGTAACGGAGGAGCCTTATTTTCACTTGGAAGCTTATGACTCGATTTGCAACACTCTTGGCAGTCAAGGATTTTCAGCCGATGATGTCAAATTGGTACTATTCCAATTCTATTTGGAGGACAAGGCGAAAAAGTGGTTCTACAGATTACCTTCGGCATCTATCTATACATGGGCGGAGATGCAACAAATTTTCTTAGATGAATTTTACACAGCTCAAAAGACAAATAATGTTAGGAAAGGGTTAAGAAGTTTTCAACAACAACAAGGTGAAATGTTCCATGAGGCCTTTGAACGTTTTAATATGATGATAAAGAATTGTCCTCATCATGGGATAGAACTTTGGGAATTGATGAATGCTTTCCATGAGGGGTTAAGTGCCGAAGATGCTCGTGATTTAATGTCTATTACCAATGGCACTTTTGGTACAAATTACGAGCATGACGATTGGGAGTTTTTGGAGTAAATGGCAATCACATCAAAAAGAAAAGCTCAAGCATCAAGGAGAGCACGACCGGCCATTACCCGAACTCAAGTGCACGCTGTAGACGATGGTAATGTTCAAACTTATAATCAAATTTATAATGTTTGTGCAATTTGTAATGAGATAGGGCCTGCGGCTGAAAATTGCCAAGGAGTGGAAGGGCTATATGAGGAGGTGAATGCTTTGCAAGGGCAAGGAGGGGGTGGTAGAAATTACAACATGAATTCCAATACTTACCACCCCGGTTTACGAAATCACCCGAACTTTAGATACGGGAATCCGTCAAATCAAGGCAACCTGAACTTCCAAGGAAACCAAGGATTTCAAAGGCAATATCAAACGGGTCAAGTGCATGGTGGGTTTTTGGGTCAAGGCTCTTCGGGTGGAAATGAGGTCATGGAGATGTTGAAAGCGATGCAAATTGAGATGCAACGAAGGGATCAGCTTGATGATGCTCGCATTCAAAAAGACGAAATCTGTGATAAAGCAATTCAGTCATTGACTACTCAAATGGGTCAACTTGCGAGTGATGTGGCGATATTGCAGAAAGCAAAAGGCCAACTACAAAGTGACACGGTGTTAAATCCCAAGAACATAAAAAGCGTTAATATCAATGTGGTAAGCACCGTTCCTAATAATGAAACATTTCTTACTTCTTCTTGTCAAGTGAGTGCAGGTATAGGAAGGGATGCCGAGGTTGAAACGGACAAGGAGCATGGAGCACCACTTGTGCCGATCCGAGTGGGAAAATTAAAAACTCCCCATGCATTATTGGATTATGGGGCGAGTATGAGTGTGCTACCAGGTGACTTATATGATATGTATGATTTTTGTCCGCTTCAAGATGCAGACACCATGGTGTGTTTGGCGGATGAAAGTTGGAGGTGTCCACGGGGAATAGTTAAGAATGTTACGATTCGGTTGGGAGAATTCGAATATCCGGTGGATTTTCTGGTCCTAGATTATGCCCCTACCAAATTGGCATCACAACAAAGGGTAATTTTAGGTCGACCGTTTCTTTATACGGCGAGTGCTCAAATCAACTGTAGAGACGAGATCATTACTATGACCGAAGAGAACCGTAAGTTGTACTTTGATGTTCATACTAGGGAGATTAGTTATGAATCTATTGAAGAGAAGAGTAGAGAGTCTAGTGACCATCTGAAAAGTGTGCATCAAAGAATAAAAACAAACAAACCACCGGGGTGTGAAAAGAAGTATGAGGGTTCGAGCAGGTATGCAGTTGACTATCCACCAAATGGACATTTGATGGATGCATTTCAACCAATGACAAGCTACAGTGGGGGAGGTGATAGGAACCGATTCTTTAAGCCACCATAAATGGGGGTGGCATGGTCTGGCTGAAGACTCAAAACTTAGCGCTGCTCGGGAGGAAACCCGGGGTTTTATATTGATCTTGCTGTTTTTATTCTTCTATGTTTCAGGGCGATGGCGACATTCAAGTGTGGGGAAGATGTGCGGATATTTGTGTGAAGGTGGTGATTGGAAGTCGGATTGTCTACAACATCGGTTGTGTCAAACTTCACCAGGTCAATGTACTCTTTCCTTAGTCTTGTTATGTTCTTTAGCTTTGAAATTTTGGTAGTTAGTTTGTTTACTTTAGTTTAAAAAAAAAGTTTGAATGGGTTTAAGCAATCTTCCCTTCAAAACCATACATTGGGACAATGTATCCCAAGTGTGGGGATGAGGGGAAATTTTTTAGAAAATTAAAAAAAAATTGTGAAACCGAGCGAAAATTGTCGAAATTTGAACACTTGATGTTGTTCCACTTGACACACCGACACCCCTTTCTAGTCATTTCTTGGTGAGTGTTTGAGCCACATATGATTATTAGAGAATATTTCTTTGTTTTGAGTGGTGGTGTGTATTGTGTTAATAGAACTTGTGTACGAATTCTTGTTAAATCCTAGAGTTAGCAATGCTTTTGAAAATGATAGGGGACTTTTAGGTAGCCTCGTCTAGACGTGTGAGAGTGTGGGATTGGTGGGTTGGACCTCATACTTTACATATACGAGCTTGGTATTGTGAGGGGTGGGGGTTTGGTCTTTAGAAAGCCATGTTTGAGCCTTATACCATTCGGTTATGACCCAAACCTACTTCCTTCAAAACTTTACCAATTGATACGACCCGGTTTAGGAGATTTAGTATGTAGTGTTGATGTTCTTGTATATATTGTTGAGTTTTATGTCTAATATGAAAAAAAAAAGAGAAAAGTACAAAAAGAAGAATTTAGTTGTGTTAGTAGTTGAAAAGTTGATGATGTTTTGTATATAGTTGATGTTGCTTTGTTTAGTAGTAGAAATAAAAACCGGGTCAAATCAATGAGCTACTTTCACATTCCCATTATTCCCTACCTTTACACATAGCCTCGTTACAACCCATAAGTCTTTTTGATTCATAAGCATGCTAAATGGTTGATAGGAGGAAACTTGATTTTTATACAAGCTTATTGTTGCACAATCACACATGCATTGAGTGTTTTAGCATTATGTGCTAATTTTTCTTGTCCCCGAGAGTTATTGTGAGGGGTGTGTCTTGTGGTGTGATAAACAGTTAGTAAAAGGACGATACATTTTAGTTTGGTTTGCATGATTGATCGCTTATGGTTTGGAAATAGTTTTTGAACGGGTTGCTTGGGGCAAGCAACAGTTAAGTGTGAGGATGTGACGGGTAGTCTGTAGGACAACCCTTAAGTGGTATAAATGATAATAAAATCCTACATTTAATCGGGTAGTTGTCTAGAATTAGATAACTACGGTTGTTTGTGTTTCAGGTACAAACGAGAGCTTAAAATGGAAGGAACACGGAGAATAAATGAAAAACTCAATTTTTGGAATTGAAGAATTAAGAGGAGTTGACACAAAAAAGTTATGCTGAAAACAAGTTTTCATGTTGAAGCCTGCCGTAAGCTACGGCAAGGCGCTGACTGGCACTTTTTATCACCGTATGATAGTTTAAAGCCACCAGAAGCCATTCCAAGCCACCGTAAGCTACGGTGGCCACCGCAGCTTACGGCCCTGACCTGCGTAAATGTGTAACTTCCACCTTTTAATGCGGATTTATGGTGTCTTTTCACCTCTAATCATTCCCATTCGGTTACACACAGTTCTAGGGGCGATTTCTAGTGTTCTTGGTGCTTGGAAACAATTTCTAAACATCTTGTTAGTGTTTTTAATTCTTATGAACATTGATATGTATGTGATGATGATTATCCAAGTCATGAGTGGCTAAACTTATGATGACCATCTTTGGTTGAAGGTTTGCGTAAGACTTTATGTTTGGATTTCATATTTCTAGAATAATGAACTTGTCTTTATGATTTGTTTGTTATGGTGTGTGATTGCTTGTTTGTAAATTGTTAATTCATATGTTAATCTAATTTGAAACCATACGTTCTTGGTGCTATTGGCAATCGAGATATCATGGGTAGAATTAGGACTGGGTATTGATTAACTGGTCATCGGGTAACAACCTCGCGTTCTAGGAATCCGAGTACTTAGTTCCCTTTCATCACAACAAGTAATCGCACATGAACTATGTCTATGTAGTTTTTTCTAGTGGAATGTCAACATAAATGTCGAAGCAAGCCGGAAACTAAAGATGGTCATTTGTCTCTAAATTGTTTACAACCCAAATTCTCATTTTGCAATTAGACTAGTAATCTTAGTTTTAAAAATCAACCAATCAAACAAACTCTTGAATTTATTTTTATTGCAATTAGTTTAATCTAAGTTAACTTAGATACACTTCTAAATAACACATATTCCACAAACTCCCTGTGTTCGATACCCACTTACCGCTAGCTATTAGTAGTAATTGGATTAAATTTGATTTGATTGTGACCACGACATCACGTCAGTGACTGCTCAGAGATGCATGTCTGCAGAAGGTGCAAGAGAATGGCGAGTGTCAGTTAACCTTCACGAGCATCTTCTCACTCTCGGTGACTGCTCAGAGATGCATGTCTGCAGAAGGTGCAAGAGAATGGCGAGTGTCAGCTAACCTTCACCAGCATCTATCTATCTATCTATCTATCTATCTATCTATCTATCTATCTATCTATCTATCTCTATCTGTCTGTCTGTCTGTCTGTCTGTCTGTCTGTGTGTCTGTCTATGTGTCTGTGTGTCTGTCTGTCTGTCTGTGTGTCTGTCTGTGTGTCTATCTGTCTGTGTGTCTGTGTGTCTATCTATCTATCTGTGTGTCTGTGTGTCTGTGTGTCTATCTATCTATCTATCTATCTATCTATCTATCTATCTATCTATCTATCTATCTATCTATCTATCTATCTATCTATCTATCTATCTATCTATCTATCTATCTATCTATCTATCTATCTATCTATCTATCTATCTATCTATCTATCTATCTATCTATCTATCTATCTATCTATCTATCTATCTATCTATCTATCTATCTATCTATCTATCTATCTATCTATCTATCTATCTATCTATCTATCTATCTATCTATCTATCTATCTATCTATCTATCTATCTATCTATCTATCTATCTATCTATCTATCTATCTATCTATCTATCTATCTATCTATCTATCTATCTATCTATCTATCTATCTATCTATCTATCTATCTATCTATCTATCTATCTATCTGTGTGTGTGTCACATCCATCCTGTTATAGCAATCGACATTTATCGGTGTTTTCATTGTTGCGAATTTGGTTTCTTCGGTACAGGCTGATCAACCGTTTGGAGAAGAGTATGTTGATATAGGAGAGTTGATGCAATTTTCCAACTCATCTTTAGTGGTGTTTGTTTGAGAACCTGATTCAGATACACAACGGTTCTCCCATTCCAGATAAGTAAGCACATACACAACAGAAATGGTGATTTCCCACAGCCACCGCTTTCGCCAAAGCCTCCTCTCCACCCAGGTCTCGGATGAAGCATTCGCCGGTGAAGGATTAAGAGAGCGGTTTCTTGAGTTGTATGATCAGAGGAAGAAAAATGAGGAGAATGTGAAGGTAGAAGGGGGGTGTAAGCGTAGGGTTTGTTTGCAAATCTAGTGTAACATAAAGTACAATTTTTGTAATTTACTCAGGTTGAAGTACACGTTCTCCGATACCTGATCGTGTTTGGTTTTGTTTGCGATTGAATTAAACTGATTTTTAAAAAAATTAAAAAAAAACCCAAAGCGGCCCGATTTGGTCAAAGCTCGGCGTTTTGTTTTTTTTAAATGATTTAAAAAATAAAAAAAACATAAAGCGGCCCGCTATGATCAAAGCTTGGCGTTTTGGGTTTTTTTAAAATTCATTTTAATTCAAAAACGCGCCTACGACCGTCGTAGCATGTCGTATTTTGCCACTATAATTCATAATACGAAGTACAATGACAAAACAAATCGAATACTGATCCGGTAGGACATGTATACACACAACACGGCACGTTGATATACAAGTGAAATCAAAACACAATAGCCGGAAATCATGTAATACGACCACATGTATAACCGAACTTACCCGGAACGTGTCGTATATACCATAAACTAAGCATTATGAATTATGGTGGCAAAATACGACACGGTACGACAGACGTAGGCACGTTTTTGAATTAAAATAATTTTTAAAAAATTTGAAAAAAAAAACTCAAAACGCCAAGCTTTGACCAAAGCGGGCCGCTTTGTTTTTTTTTTTTTTTTTTAAATCAATTTAAAAAAAAATAAAAAATCCCAAAGCGGCCAGCTATGGTAAAAGCTTAGCGTTTTGTGTTTTTTTTATTTTTTTTAAAAATCATTTTAATTCAAAAGCGCGCCTACGACCGTCGTAGCGTGTCGTATTTTGCCAATATAATTCATAATACGAAGTACAATGACAAAACAAATCGAATACTGATCCGGTAGGACGTGTATACACACAACACGGCACGTTGATATATAAGTGAAATCAAAACACAATAGCCCGAAATCATGTAATATGACCACATGTATGATCGAAGTTACCCGAAACGTGTCGTATATACCATAAACTAAGCATTATGAATTATGGTGGCAAAATACAACACGCTACGACGGTCGTAAGCGCGTTTTTGAATTGAAATGGTTTTTTTAAAAAATTAAAAAAAAACACAAAACGCCAAGCTTTGATCAAAGCGGGCCGCTTTGGGATTTTTTTTAATTTTTTAAATCAATTTAAAAAAATAAAAAAAAATCCCAAAACGGCAAGCTATGGTCAAAGCTCGGCGTTTTGTGTTTTTTTTATTTTTTAAAAATCATTTTAATTCAAAAACGAGCCTACGACCGTCGTCGCGTGTCGTATTTTGCCACTATAATTCATAATACGAAGGTCGTAGACGCGTTTTTGAATTAAAATGATTTTTTATTTTTTTTAAAAATGATTTTTAAAGATTGGCGCTTTGGTGTTTGAAAATTTACATTTTTGTCCCTCTGGGCCAAATATGTAAAATTGGAAACCTAAACGCCCCCTTTCTCCACAGCCCTCCTCTCTACCCAGGTCTCGGATGAAGCATTCGCCGGTGAAGGATTAAGAGAGCGGTTTCTTGATTTCTATGATCAGAGGAAGAAAAATGAGGAGCATGTGAAGGTTTGGTCAAAGCTTGGCGCTTTGGTGTTTGAAAATTTACATTTTGGGTCCCTCTGGGCCAAATATGTAAAATTGGAAACCAAAACTCCCCGCTTTTTCCACAGCCTCCTCTCCACCCAGGTCTCGGATGAAGCATTCGCCAGTGAAGGATTAAGAGAGCGGTTTCTTTAGTTGTATGATCAGAGGAAGAAAAATGAGGAGCATGTGAAGGTTTGGTCAAAGCTTGGTGCTTTGGTGTTTGAAAATTTACATTTTTGGTCCCTCCGGGCCAAATATGTAAAATTGGAAACCAAAACGCCCCGCTTTCGCCACAGCCTCCTCTCCACCCAGGTCTCGGATGAAGCATTCACCGGTGAAGGATTAAGAGAGCGGTTTCATGAGTTGTATGATCAGAGGAAGAAAAATGAGGAGCATGTGAAGGTTTGGTGAAAGCTTGGCACTTTGGTGTTTGAAAATTTACATTTTTGGTCCCTCCGGGCCAAATATGTAAAATTGGAAACCAAAACGCCCCGCTTTCGCCACAGCCTCCTCTCCACCCAGGTCTCGGATGAAGCATTCGTCGGCGAAGGATTAAGAGAGCTGTTTCTTAAGTTGTATGACCAGAGGAAGAAAAATGAGGAGCATGTGAAGGTTTGGACAAAGCTTGGCACTTTGGTGTTTGAAAATTTACATTTTTGGTCACTCCGGGCCAAATATGTAAAATTGGAAACCAAAACGCCCCGCTTTCGCCACAGCCTCCTCTCCACCCAGGTCTCGGATGAAGCATTCGCCGGTGAAGGATTAAGAGAGCGATTTCTTGAGTTGTATGATCAGAGGAAGTAAAATGAGGAGCATGTGAAGGTTTAGTCAAAGCTTGGCGCTTTGGTGTTTGAAAATTTACATTTTTGGTCCCTCCGGGCCAAATATATAAAATTGGAAACCAAAACGTCCCGCTTTCGCCGCAGCCTCCTCTCCACCCAGGTCTCGGATGAAGCATTCGCCGGTGAAGGATTAAGAGAGCGGTTTCTTGAGTTGTATGACCAAAGGAAGAAAAATGAGGAGCATGTGAAGGTTTGGTCAAAGCTTGGCGCTTTAGTGTTTGAAAATTTATATTTTTGGTCCCTCTGGGCCAAATATGTAAAATTGGAAACCAAAACGCCCTGCTTTCGCCACAGCCTCCTCTCCACCCAGGTCTCGGATGAAGCATTCGCTGGTGAAGGATTAAGAGAGCGGTTTCTTGAGTTGTATGACCAGAGGAAGAAAAATGAGGAGCGTGTGAATGTGGAAGAGGGGTGTAAGTGTAGGGTTTTTTTGAAGTACACGTTCTGATCGTGTTTGGTTTTGTTTGCGATTCAATTAAACTGATTTTTATAAAACGAGTATGACCGAAATCATGTAATACGGCCACAGGTATGACCGAAGTTACCCGGAACGTGTCGTATAGACCATAAACTACGCATTATGAATTATGGTGGCAAAATACGACACGCTACGAAGGTCGTACACGCGTTTTTGAATTAAAATGATTTTTAAAAAAATAAAAAAACCCCAAAATGGCCCGCTATGCTCAAAGCTTGGCGTTTTGGGTTTTTTTTTATTTTTTAAAAATCGTTTTAGTTCAAAAACGTGCCTACGACCGTCGTAGCGTGTCATATTTTGCCACTATAATTCATAATACGAAGTACACTGACAAAAAGCATCGAATACTGATCCGGTAGAACGTGTATACATAGAATACGGCAAATTGATCTACAATTGAAATCAAAACACAATAGCCCGAAATCATGTAATACGGCCACAGGTATGACCGAAGTTACCCGGAACGTGTCGTATAGACCATAAACTTCGTATTACGAATTATGGTGGCAAAACACGACACGTCACGACGGTCTCAGGTGCCGTTTTGAATTAAAGTGATGTTAAAAAATTTAAAAAAACCCAAAGCGGCCCGCTTTGGTCAAAGCTTGGCGCTTTGGAGTTTGAAAATTTACAATTTTGGTCCCTCTGGGCCAAATATGTAAAATATTAATGCAAAACGCCCCGCTTTGACCATAGCGGGGCGCTTCGAATTGAACTTAAAAGACACAAAGCGTGCAACTTTGCCCAAACTCAACCAAACACAAAAAACACACACAAAGGTGCGAAAACACACAGTGGACGTCGTTAGAGCTCGTTTCAAGACCATTTTCATCGATTCGACTTCTAAAAGGTTAGATTACTAGTCCCCAGTCATTTAGACTTCAATAATTTCTGAAAATTTCGAGTCTTGATTGTTGATTTGGGTCGGGATTAGCTGGGTTTGTGTTTGGGTTGAACAGACGGGGCGAAGCGCCCGGCTAAGCCCAAAGCGCGACGTTTTGCCCCCGGTTTGGGTTGCGGATCACTTGATTTGAGTTGATTAGCTGGTTCGTTGGTTAGTAACCCGCGTACGTCCATTAGGGCTGTAAATGAGTCAAGCCGAGTCGAGCCAGGTTAGGGTTGAGCTCAAGCTCGAAATTCTTCAGGCGGTTAAACTTGGCTCGACCTTTATCTCGGAGTTAAACGAGCCTAAGAACGAGCCAACGAGCCGAGCCATGGGCCGAGCCGAGCTTAGCTCTAGCTGGGCTTGGTTACAAAATGAGTTCTTTGGTTCACGTCATCTCAAATTTAGTTTTTTTACCTAGTTTTTCTCGAGCTTCTTTCAAGTGAGCGACGAGTCGTGAGCGTTATGAACAGCCCTAACGTCCATAACGCATGTACGTCGAATCTGTAACCCGCGTACGAACTTAGTTTCGATAACGGACATGGGACCTACGCGCCTAACGGTTTCGGTTCGACTATTATATTTTAAATTTTAAAATAGAAAAGAGTTTTTTTTCTTTCTAAAATCAGTTTAATTCAAAACCACACCTACAAACGTTGTTCAGTACTTTCGTGATAAATACAATGTTCTTCTTCGTTATCCTTTGCTTTCTGCAATTCAACCAAGCACGGATGCCAAACGTACTGTTATGACATCCGAGACGATTCAAGTGAGTCCTATGATGTCACACCCTAACTTTTGCGGAAGCGTATGATGTGTGACTGGTTTAATATCATTGCATTCAATCATAATAAACAACTATATGATCATAACGATGTTCATCCATTCATAAAAATTTGAGTATTACAAACACCGGTTATTTGAGTTTTAAAACACAACCTTCGACTAGGTTATAAACCAACAAAAGTGGATGACATCTAAACTTGAAGTCTACTTCTAGAAACAACACCCGCGCCCAAGATCCAACATGTCACCTGAAATACATGTAGTTTTGGAAAACATCAACAAAAGTCGAGCGAGTTCATGCGTTTTGGGTGAGTATTGTAATCATGTAAACTTTTGAGAGACTCCTTTGAAAACAGGTATGAAAAGCGTGTATGAACATATTAGCAAGGACATTAAGGCATGTAAGGACATAGGGAGCACTCGAAATGAGTAGGCTTATACCATTGTCGATTTTCCCTCGACTATGTTGATTTCCCTCGACTATGTCGAATTTCCCTTCGACTATGTCGATTTACCTTGACTATGTCAATTTCCCTTGACTATGTCGATTTCCCTCGACTAGGACACCGAAGCACTCAAGTGGTCACAAGTACCATGAGTTGGGCTCGGCCGTACCCGTTAGATCTAACCTTCGTCCCTAATTAAGAATTAATGGCATTTCAATATCAACTCTATGCTCACATGATCTAATAGTGTATTTCATAGGCATTTCATACTGTTTAAGCATTCGTAGCATGTATTCCACCCCCGAGAGAGTTATAAAAACCAAAAACAGTTTAAGAGAAAAAGGGGAGCATGAACTCACTGTTTTGCGTCTTCGGTACTCGTAACTCAAATCTCGTCAGCAAACACGACTACCTACAATGTGCTATGGTCTATTAGACGAGCGGGCCGTGCCTTGCCTTAGTATTCATGTTTTGAGTTACGTTTCTTTTATGTCTTTAACATTATCCAAAGTTATAATTACTTGTTAAAATAATAATTATTTTAACTTTAAATTATATTTAATTTTGGAATAATAGTTAAACAATATTTTTGTAACAATACTTCTCAAGTATTTATTTTCGTAATTCCTTCTCAAGGATGGGGTATCTCATGTATGTGTATTCGTATTCTCGTATTTGTAGTTTCCAAAATAATATATTTTCAAGTCTTACTTCAGAAAATATATTTAAACTTGTTTTGTCCCAAAAATAATGTATTTCAAGAAAATATACATTTTTCTCAAAAATCATATATCTTCTAAATATTCTAAGAAAATATATTTTTACTTCCAAAAATAATATATTTTTTCTTTGTCGAAAATATGATATACTTTGTAATAATAACGAAAATCATATTTTCATTTCTTGTGTCCAAAATAATATTTACCAAAAACATATTTATAACGGTATTTTTCGGAATCTTTTGTAAGTTACATTCTTGCGTTTGATTTCACAATATTAAGTGTGTAACTTATATATTTATTCCTCGTGATTTTTGGTATTATTTTGGATTGTAAATTCTTGGTATTTTGTTAAGTTATATTACTTTAATTCCTAAAATAACATAACTATTACACCAAGTATACAAATAATCACACACAATGTGTTATAAATGTAAATATATATTCTAAATACATATTTATCCATTTTTATTTATAAAAACCAACCTCCGATACTTGTATTTTCGTAACAAAATCTATGGCAAAGTTTGTATTGAAAACCATAGTTAAAACTCCCTTGTAAATACTTGTTTAGAAAATATTTTTCTAAGTGTTTGTATTTTTAGAAAATTTTGTCATAGTTTCCCCTAAAAATGGAGGTGTCCATGCTATTAAAGCATATCATTTTCTTTTCAAAAATCATCGTAAACAATCAACAATCAATCTACACTTGCCAAGTGCCAAAACAAAGCTATCTACTTAATGATCATGAACTTGAGTTTTCATAAAAATTTGTAGTAACTTGATAGTATGTTTAGTAGACTTAGTTACCCTTTAAAGTGTGTTTATTTCTTTAAAAATCTCATTCTTGAAAGATTTGAGTGTTTACAACTTGTTAGATGATTTTTCCAAAATTCATTCTTTTGAATTTTTCTTGTAAACAAAGTGTTCTTATACTTGTTTCAACACTAGAAACATGATTGGTTTCCTTTAAAACAATGTTTATACAAATCTTGTTATTTAAATTGGTTCCTTTGGGAAAACTATTTTAGAAATCATCCACTCACAAGACTTTTATCTTGTTTAAATCATCATCTTATGAAAACAACTTTTATCATTCAAGTTCATGTAACATAAAGCATGATGATCTTGGTCTTTTACAAGATCACCACTTTAACTTACTAGATCATGTGTTTAATCACAATCTAGTAGCTTACTTATGATGTCTAGCATCAATAACACTAATAATCAATCAACAAGAAGCAAACAATCATAAATCAACAAGATTTCATATGTTTATAAGCTTATGTTAGAGATTTATGATTATGTCTTTTAGTGTTCATCAAGTTTATCAATGTTCATCATCTATTAACCAATAATATATGAAGTATCAAGAGTTCATAAGAGCCTTACTACTAGCACAAGGCTAGGGAAGAACACAAGATGATGGTGATGACAAAAGTGTTGGATAAAAGCAATCGAGAGAGGTCCTTCAAGATCTGTTGCTTGCAACCTTCCTAAATAGGCTCGAGACACCTTAGAACCACCTTAGAATGTATTGGAATGAAGTGAAAATGGAGGTGTAGGGTGGTGGGGTTGGGGCCGTGAGCTAAGGGGAGAAGAAGAGGGAGAGAGATGGTGGTGATGAAGTGTGGGTGATAATGAGAGCTCCATGTATTTTTATAACCATCTAATGGTATTAACCATTGTGTTTTATGTTCTCATAGTACACTACACAATCTAAGTAGATCTTTACAAATCTAAGCAAGATCATGGAAGATTTATGGAGATCCAGGTAATCTTTGCAAGATTTTGGAGGTGGGGGCCACCCTTTCAACCGTCCATATGGATGGGGGGTAAGTGTAAGTTTTTAGATAATACAGTTGGAAGTTAAGGGTATTAGTTAGTGTTTAAGTGTATGATGCTTTATATAGTGTGTTAAGGTGTTCGGGGATCGTAATTAGTTCAGAAACATTAAAACAATGCTTCTAGTATAATTCTGGTGTTTCGGGTAGTGTCCGGTTGTTCGGTTAGGTACCGGTTCGTTAAAGTGTCAAACTATACCATTTAGTGTTCTTTATGTTACCATTTGTGACACTTTTAATTCCCGACACTTAGGAAAGCATTCAGGACCATTTAGTCATATTTTTGCATGTAATAAACTTGTTAAAATGCGGAATTTTACTAATTTATGCAAAATTCTGCACTTTATGTGGGTTTTAGGCACTTTCCGGCACTTTATCTATCACCTAGAAAAGCAGTTTTGTGGTCCTTACTTCCCTACACACTATACTAGTGTAATACGTAGTCTCTGGCTCATACTAGGCCTCAAAACACTGTCTGTCTATGTACTGAACTTCGTCAGTATTTTAGTTTGTCTGATAATGGTGCCAATTCTGTTCTGTGCATTATTAGAATTATATCGTGTTGCATGTAGTGATGATAAAAGTCTTGCAACATGAAATGCCATTGTATGTATATAACACTAATCAGAAATTCATTTGTCTTGTAAACTAGATCATGCACAGTTATTAAAGCACAGATTACTGTTCAATTAGTGTACGGAATGTACGGAAAAGTGACAATTGTCACATATGAAGCAAGTATCGGTCTATTCAATTGAGAGGGATCATTGCATTACATCCCCGTTGAAAAAAATAACCGATAAGAAGGATGAGATATCGGCAGTTAGCTCGAAGAAGTTTCTCTCGATTACTGATGAAGTGATGTTACAGAAATTGATTCGCACAAACTGTGGAGAACTTGTTTGCGTTATATGACACATGATAAAACCGCTTCTCTAGACAATGTGTTATGGTGAGATTTTTCAAGTTTGCACAGTGGGAGAAAAGACCAGCACCCCTGTCAGTATTGTCATAATGCAATGAGACATAACTGAGATTTAAGCGGCATGTTCCTATCAACGTTTATCGACATTGTTATAGGTGATGAAGAAACCCTAAAATGGAACATAGTCCCATGTTGTCTAAAACCCTAAAATGGTGATCTGGTGACTCCACTTCAGCAGGGATCTCAACCATGTTAGCATCCACACATCTATCAAACGAACCAAATGAATTTTCAGTCGATGCATACCAAAAAGGGCAGTAAACATTTGGAGTTATTTAAATGTGTAACGTGCATATAAATACCTATGGTTAATGAAGCGTGCAACGTTTCCAAACAATGTGGCGTCCAAACAAAGGGCCTCTTCATCCCTTAAAAAACCTTCTGAACTCCAATCTGCATCCAATAAGACAGGGTATGTATGCCCCTAATTTTTGTTCTTTTCATTTCATGCAAATAACTCACTATTGTTACAATTTCTCCAAAGCAAATCACCAAATCAATTCGGGCAGCTGTTTTCATCGGATACACACGCAAGCATGAACAATCAAAATACAGAGCTTCATCCTTATTTCTGTAAATCACACAAACAAGCATGCCTTGAACGAGTCTAGAACACTCGCAATCCTCAACCGGCTTTGAAACCCGACGGAATCTATGAAGAAACTGTTCAACTTCACGGTGAATGGAGAAATTAGCAACGGAGAAAACTTCGTCGTTAATTTAAAGGCTCGCAAATTTCAATATCATTTTGTCATCGACCAACTGCTCGAAATCCCTTTCATTTTATTATAGTCGTCATGATCAACTACTGCAGAGTCATCTTCGTGACTTGAATTTGTATCCAAATCTTCGATACCTTCCAAATCTTCGATACTTTCCAAGATCAAATTTCATTAAACCAAGAACAAAGCCTATTTCAAAACACATGTAGACATCATGTAACAAAAAAAGTAATACATCAAAGGGCACAAGGCATCATCTTTTACCATATTTGTTTGCTTAACAACGATCGATTTGGATCGCGACTGCCTCATAGCCCATGGAGCGTTAGCTAACCTTCACGAGCGTCTTTTCACTCTCGGTGACTGCTCAGAGATGCATGTCTGCAGAAGGTGCAAGAGAATGGCGAGTGTCAACTAACCTTCACCAGCCTTCCTTTAACATGATCCCTGCTGGTGCTAAACCTTTCAAGCTTCTTTTCAACGGGGATATAATACAATGATTCCTCTCAATTGAAGAACCCCTAAAACGGAACATAGTCCCAGATTGTCTAAAGAAGCGCTTTTATCATGTGTCATGTTGTAACAACTACCAAGGGGATATTCAGATCTCTATTCGGTCATCTTTCCGAGATTTTACACACGAATACGTGGTTCCCAATTTATGGTAGTTGCATCATACTCGATTGATTCATTTAATTAATTTTGTCATCGACCAACTACTCGAAATCCCTTTCGTTTTATTACAGTCGTCATGATCAACTACTGCAGAGTCATCTTCGTGACCTGAAGTTGTATCCAAATCTTCGATACCTTCCAATATCAAATTTCTTCGTTTCCCATGATTATGAAACCTCGTTTCGTGAGGTGGTCTTCTTTCATGTTTCCACGCGACATCAAAATACAGAGCTTCATCCTTATTTCTGTAAATCGCACAAACAAGCATACCTTGAACGAGTCTAGAACACTCGTAATCCTCAACTTGCTTTGAAACCGGACATAATCTATGAAGAAACTGTTCGATTTCACGGTGAATGGGGAAATTAGCGACGGACATTATTAAAATCTGACATTGTGGTAGTTGTATCATAAGATGTTTGAATTGTTTCAAATATAATTTAATTAGAACTTAAATGCCAATGAACATTATTAAAATATGACATTATGGTAGTTGTATCATACTCGATTGATTCATTTAATTCAATTTATCATTGACCAACTACTCGAAATCCCTTTCGTTTTATTACAGTCATCATGATCAACTACTGTAGAGTCATCTTCGTGACTTGAAGTTGTATCCAAATCTTCGATACCTTCCATTATCAAATTTCTTCGTTTCCCATGATAATGAAAGCTCTTTTCGTGAGGTGGTCTTCTTTCATCCTTATTTTTGTAAATTGCACAAACAAGCATGCCTTGAACTAGTCTAGAACACTCGTAATCCTCAACCGGCTTTGAAACCGGACGGAATCTATGAAGAAACTGTTCGATTTCACGGTGAATGGGGAAATTAGAGACGGAGAAATCCCTTTTTTTTATTACAAACCGTAACAGTTTTTTACTACGGAAACGGTGGCTATGGGAAATACAAACCGCAACCGTTTGTGACTAGCAAAAGAACCCGACACGTCTTCTATGATGATTCAAAACATTCCGAATAACTAGTAGAAGAACCCGACACGTCTTCTATGATGATTCGAAACATTCCGAATAACTTGCAGAAGAACCCGACACGTCTTCTGCTAGTTATTCGGAATGACAATCAGATGACACATGATAAAAACGCTTCTTTAGACAATCGCATGACACATGAGAATTGCGAACCCGAGAAACGGAAGGGATTTCGAGCAGTTGGTCGATGACATGATAGATAAAGATCTTGACACGATCATATCCATTTTCAAGTATTAGACTAGATAGAGATGAAATATATTAAAACCATTCAAGCCCACCAGTCTACAATGTGTTATGGGAGATTTTTCAAGTTTGCACAGTGGGAGAAAAGACCAGCACCCCTGTCAGTAGTGTCATAATGCAATGAGACATAACTGAGATTTAAGCGGCGTGTTCCAATCAATGTTTATCGACATTGTTATTCGTGAGTTGGAAACCCTAAAACGGAAATAGTCCCAGATTGTCTAAAGAAGCGCTTTTATCATGTGTCATGTTGTAACAACTACCAAGGGGATATTCAGATCTCTATTCGGTCATATTTCCAAGCTTTTACACACGAATATGTGGTTCCCAATTTGTGGTATTTGCATCATACTCGATTGATTCATTTAATTCATTTTGTCATCAACCAACTGCTCGAAATCGCTTTCGTTTTATTATAGTCGTCATGCTCAACTACCGCAGAGTCATCTTCGTGACCTGAAGTTGTATCCAAATCTTCGATACCTTCCAATATCAAATTTCTTCGTTTCCCATGATTATTTCTGTAAATCGCACAAACAATCATACCTTGAATGAGTCTAGAACACTCGTAATCCTCAACCGGCTTTGGCTTAACAACGATCGATTTGGATCGCGACTGCCTCATAGCCCATGGAGCGTCAGCTAACCTTCACGAGCGTCTTTTCACTCTCTGTGACTGCTCGGAGATGCATGTCTGCAAAAGGTGCAAGAGAATGGCAAGTAGCTAATCTTCACCATCCTTCCTTTAACATGATCCCTGCTGGTGCTAAAACTTTTCAAGCTTATTTTCAACGGGGATATAATGCAATGATTCCTCTCAATTGAATAGGCATACACTTGCATCATATGACTCACTTGAATCATCTCCGATGTAATAACAGTATGGTTAGTGGATGCAAATTGCAGAGCTCTTTTCTATGCATTATA
This sequence comes from Helianthus tuberosus, assembly GCA_030545235.1. Classification (NCBI taxonomy): domain Eukaryota; kingdom Viridiplantae; phylum Streptophyta; class Magnoliopsida; order Asterales; family Asteraceae; genus Helianthus; species Helianthus tuberosus. The sequence goes on from CM060360.1 coordinate 83,309,587, forward strand.
TGCATATTTATGTATCAGCCTGCGATTTCTTCTGGAGGGTTCACCTATGGTAGTGTTTTGGTTGTTTATGAGTTGATTTGATTGTGAAATAGATAAGAAGGATGAGATATCGGCAGTTAGCTCGAAGAATTTTCTCTCGATTATTGATGAAGTGATGTTACAGAAATTGATTTGCACAAACTGTGGAGAACTTGTTTGCGTTATATGACACATGATAAAACCGCTTCTCTAGACAACGCGTTATGGTGAGATTTTTCAAGTTTGCACAGTGGGAGAAAAGACCAGCACCTCTCATTTGTACATGGTATTACAAGATTTGTACCTAGGCAAAATTACGAAAAGGGTAGAAAATACAGTTCTCTTAATATAGTATTATAGATTATAGATTAGGGCTTGTAACTTCACTTCAACACGACTACTTCCCTAGAGGATGCTCATAGCCACAATTTATGTATAATCCAATGTCTAATACATGCAAATTCATATGTTCATTTTTACTATTTCAATCTCCCAAAGAATTTCAATTATGTTTATTCACATTTAGGAATCCTCTAATTCCAAGGGAGTATGTAAAAATGATTATGTAGGCTGAAATGATTTGTGGCTGCAACTTAAAACTATTCAAATTGTTTACGATATCTTTGATTAGTTTTCCCGAACAGCTTGTTTTAACTAAGAAGTAAATGGGTCATGAGGGGGTCACACAAGTTGAGTCATCCAAAATGTATGCAAATTCATAAACTTTTTGAAATTGCTTCATTAAAGAAGATCTAGGCTAGGTTAGTCCCTTGCTATGGGACTTGGTGGAACTAATAAAAGATATAAGAACAAAAGAAGATTCAAAATGATCTATTTTGACATGCTTCTAATTTGCCCTGCTCACCCATTAAGAACAGAGACAAAAACAGATTTCACTTGGTTCAGTTACAACCAATCTTTTTAAACTAGGTAAACAATTTGTATGTGTTCTACAATGATTGACGGAGTACTGCCATGCTTGATATGATAATACTACATCGATAATACCCGCTGCATTGTGCGGGCCAACCCACTAGTACTATATTAAGAGAACTGGGTTTTCTACCCTTTTCGTAATTTTTCCTAGGTACAAATCTTGTAGCACCATGTACAAATGAAGCAAGCCATTTTAGAGGGGGAGAAACTGGGACATTGTCCAAAGTTTTAAGACACTTTAAGGGCAATCTAGACAATTCATCCATGGAATCCATGCGCACTTATGTGTTCCATTAATTGAATTAAATTAAGGAATTAAATAAAAGTTTTATAATAATTTAAGGAATTAATTGATTAAATTAAAGGTTAGACATGCAACCTTTGGGATTTTCATGATTTAATAGTATGTATAAATATAAATAATCTATACTTCTATACTACCTTATTAAGAGAACTAGGATTTTTATCATTTTGGTAATTTTACATTCTGTAGACATTTTGAAGCAACATGTACAAGAGAGCCAAGCTATTTTAGAGGGGGTAAACTTGCACATTTTCCAAAAATGTAAGACATTTTAGGGGCATTTTAGTGATTTCGGCACCTTTGTAACCTATAATTAAGATAAATGTATAAAATTTTTCATTAGTACTACTCATCAATATTTTATAATTATCAGATAAATGTATAAAATTAATAATATTATTACCTTATTAAGAGAACTAGGATTTTTACCCTTTTGGTAATTTTACATTGTGTACACATTTTGATGCAACATGTACAAGAGAGCCAAACTATTTTAGAGGGGGTAAACTTGTGCATTTCCCAAGAATTTAAGACACTTTAGGGGCATTTTAGTGATTTCGGCACCTTTGTAACCTATAATTAGGATAAATGCATAAAATTTTTCATCAGTTGTAGGATCGTTGAACGACCTGACTGAGTCGTTCAGAAGAGTTGTTTATCCGAATCAAAGGCGGAATCAATGACACGGACGCTCGATTCAATTTAAATGTCTCTTGTATTGATTATGAGAGTATTACAGCACTTGGAGACAATTCGGCAGCACTTCGTTACCGAATACAAGATCTAATTCCGCTACAAATGAAACGGACAAGTGCCCTATTTATAGTTGACCTGATTTCGCTTGAAATGGACAAGACATGTTCAAGCGAAATAACGATGTTGATTTCGCTTGAACTTGCCATTTGCTGTTTCAAGCGAAATTAGCATAAAATCCACTAAACTCAGTTTCTAACACCTCAAGCACTGATTATCCTATCCTATTACATTACATGACTCGATACAAGACGAAGTCAATAGACATAATGCACTAACAGACTCCCCCTTGGATATTGATGAAGTCTTCAGTGTCGAGTTTTTATCATGACACGTCTTCAGTCTTGATCAGTCTTCATGCTCTTTCCAAATTGTCTAACACTGTAAGCATCCATCAATTTTTTTTTTAAATCTTCAGGATCCCCCTTTCGTCAAGCTTCCGTGCTTTAGGGATCGACACCTTGCTTTCCGGTTTACAAGCTCCCCCTTGTTTTAAGCTTGTCTTCAGACTCCCCCTTAGACTCAGCTACCGTGATCGTGGTCTGGAATCTCATCTGCAATCACTCAAACAATTATAAGTAACAACATTTCAAATTTCAGCTATCCAGGAATTGTAACCTGGCTCTCTCGATCTTTCTAAACTAACACATCTTATGAATATTGGCAGTTTCAGGATAGAAAACATGGCCTTCTTAACAATTAAAGAATCCAAATCCCTCACAGTTCATCTTCCAAGTCCAAACTAATGACCTTGGAGATATCACAAACTGTTTTTGATTTTTGATTTTAAAACTACAAGTTTCAAATTAATGAACTTGTTTTATTTTCAGAAACACAATCAGCTTACTTAGATTTTGACACTCAACATCTCAGACATCAGTTGTAAAAAATAAAGCAGAATCAAAAATCTTTTTGTATTTACTGAAAATATAAAGCAGTAAAGAAATATGTACAAACATATTTATACACAATATTTTTGATTGAGTTTGCGTTAGAGGATCATATCAGTTTTTGACAAATTACAAGTATCGTTGAGCTTAAAATCACATCAAGAATTAAACAATTCACTTAGATTGTCGATATACTAATCCACTTAAATTTTCACACAAATTTCAACTGATTCAGGATACGAATTAGATGTCTTAAGAACTTAAACTCATTCATGTGTCCCACCTCTTAATTATACTCCCTTATCCAGATCCCAATATTCAGTCTTACAGGTGAGTATACCTAGATGATATCTGTAAGGGGTTAAATTGCGAAGAACCGTGAGAGCCCAGGTCAGAACTTCCGTTCAGCAGAGAGATGACGGCTTCGACTTTTGGTGTGTCCCCTTTAGAGGATCTTTTCTTCAACAGCACATGATTAGCATATTTTTTCAATGTTTCATCATTTTTATGTTGAGGGCGATGCTATATTTCAAGCAAGCAGAAAGTATTATACGGGGACTAGGCCATTGCTTCCGCAAAATCAGAAGTCCTGGGATAATACCCCAGATATCACTGAGTATAAAGACCTAGTATCTCAGAAAGAGGGACATTTCAAACAAGATTTCAGGGGTTACCTATATATCCAAGTAGTGTTCCCCATGAAATAAGCAAGTTTGAATTTAGGTTTATATCCCGAAAAAGTTTACTAAATGTATAAAAACCTATCGGCATATCATCAGTGATGTACTATCTAATCATTACATTTCTTTAGCATACTGTAACTGTCTACTGATGTACTATCATTTCCTCTTTTTACACAAAAACTCAATTTTGAATTTTATCATGTTTTTGGCTTTTTCAAAATTTCAAATGTTTTTGTATTTTCTAACAATAATACTCCCCCTAAAATATAAAATCATTTAAAGAAAATTTGACAACCAACACTGATAGCTTTGTCTCGCCATCCATTTTCTGCTTTAAGTGTACTGATTTGCAGAAAATCTAACATAGCCCCATGATTTACAACACATTGATATTTTACAGTTTGAAAACCGTTTTTCAATCTTGTGAAATTAATCATGTTTGTTCAGCCGTGAGGGTTTTGGCGTATTCAATCAACAAATTTTTGTAATTTTCAAATTTTTGAAAAAACAAAAACATATTTTTGGTTTTTCAAATTTTTCAATTTTTAGGATTTTTGAAATATTGTTTATTTATTTACAGAAAACAAACAAACTTCCTGTTTTAACCAACACAAGACATAGCAGCCTCCTCTCCTCGTTGTGCCAGGCTGCTCCGAATATCATTTTCACAATCTTCAGATTTCTTGAGCACCTACACATTTAGCCCAGGTCTGTTGAACCTTAGGCATTTCAACACAATATGTATCATTCAGTTTAGGAAAATCTTTTTCATCAAAAACTTTTTCAACTTTGACTTCAACTTTTTCATCTTTTACTGAAGTCACTTGTTTCTTAACACTCAATGTCTGACCTTTCGGAGTACCTCTTTTGTAAAAATGTGAATCTTTTTGAACATTTTGATTTTGAACAACAACTTTTGGTTTCCAAAACTCATTTGGTTTCGTTGCATCGACAATTGTTTTCCAACTTTGTGTTGTTCTCAATCTGGGTGTGTGAGAATTCCAGATCTGTCTAGTCTCAAACCTATTCGGGTTTGATTTCCAAGTTTGGTTCGAAACAAACTTGTTTGTGTTGTATCTCCAAGTTTGTTTTGAATCAAATCTGGTTGACCTGTGTTTCACATCCTCATATTTCTGTTTCTCAACATTTTCAGACTTCTTTTTGTCGACATCCACAAGTTTTAGATTTGGACACTTTCGTGCAAGATGTCCTATTTGATCACATTTAAACATGTTCTCTTGGACACATCTTTGACCTGTGGTTGTTGCTTCTTCTTTTGAGCACAAAACTCTTCATTAGACTGTTGTCTAAACTTGAGTTTTTCCTCTTCTTCAAAACTTTTTCCTTGAACAAAATTCATTTTTGCTCGAAAATTCGGAGTTTCATTTTTATATCGACCTTGTTTCTTCTTATAACCCAACCCATCCTTCATGTTCTTCTTCTTGTAACCAGGTTTGTTATAAAAAGTTTTGTGACCTTTTCCAGCAAACTTCGAAATCTCAGATTTTTCAATTTCAATCATTTTGAACACTTTATCAACCTTTTCTGACATCACATTCTGAATCGGGAATACAACATCTAAGAATAATTTGTCCGATCCAATCATGGTATAAACCAATCCTTTTGAATCTTCATTCAAATTTTTCTCGGATTTTGTGTTTTTCAGATATCCATCATGAAAATTACCTTCATTTTCATCCTGTGATTCAGAATTACCTGTTTCAACCGACTCTTCTTTCAACACACTTTCAACGACCTTACCTACCACCTCTGAATCACTAGAATCATCAGATTTGGAACAGGTTACGTCAATGTTATCTGGCAATTGATCTACCATGTTGAAAGCTTTTTCAACCTTTTCATCATCATAAAATGCAAACTTTTTCGGTGGTGGAACTTGATGAAACTCTGAGCCAATGCCTTTCTTGTTTTGCTCAGACTCACCATCTCCCGGTTTTATATTGAAAATACGTTCAAGCACATATGATGACACGTGATAACTCTTTAACTTGTTGTTATCCTGTTCTAAATCAGCAATCTGTCGTTTTAGCTTAGCAACATCCTCAATATAGGAATTAACAACACCTTGTTTTATTTCATACATTCGTTTAAGCTCTTTAGTTGTTTCAGATAAGTAATTCATTCTTGATTGAGCAAATTTCATTTCATCCTTCACTTTATCATATGATTCTTTTGTAATGTGATATGCCAACTTTATTGAATCATATTCTTTCTTTATTTCTTGACAAACAATTTCTTTTTGATCACATTCTTCTGTCTTTTTCAAAACATTTTCTTTCAAAATTTCATTTTCTTTTTCTAACTTTTTACATTTTTCCAAAAGTTTTTCATCATTATCTTTCAAAACTTTCTCATTTTCTAACATTACTTTATATTTATTTTTGAAAACTTCTTCAATTTTATTGAATTCAAGATTTCTAATTTTGAATTGTTTGTCTTTTTCAGTACAAGCACTGCACGTTTCCATGCATTTCTTGCACTGTTCAACAGTTTTCAAAATTTCAGAATCTGAATTTACCTCAGTAATTGACACTTCAGTGTTCTCTGCTGCATTTGTCTGATCAGCATTTTTCTGCTTATCTTCAACACCAACTTTATCATCAGCACCAGCATCATTCTTCACTTCACCAGTACCAGCATCACCAACACTATTAGCTGAACCTTCAACTTTCTTTTCAGCTTCTTCAACAACTTTTTCAACTTCTATATTCACTACAACTTCTTTCACTTCTTCAACAATCTTCACCTCTTCCTCAACAACTTTAACTTCCTTCACAACCTCAACTTCAACAACTTCAGCTTTCACCTCTTCAGCAGTTTTCTTCAGATTGTTTACCATTTCTTCAACATTCTTCTTCATTCTCTCTTCATCCCTCTTCCTTAAACACGATGTCAGGGCATATTTTATTTCCTTTTCATGCCTTTTTGCATATGTGTCATCTTTCAATACATTTCTATAGTATTCGGCAGATGAAGGAATTATGAGAAGAACATCTTCAAAAATTATATCTTTCTTCGGAACTACAGGTTCACCTTGTTTGTTGAAATAACACTCTCTCTTCTTATCCCATCTCTTACTGCTGACAGCCCTCTCATACTCTTCTTGCATTTCATTCATTCCGTTCAATGCAATGTTTCTTTCTCGATATATTTTCTCACTCAGAATCTCTTCTCTGGTTTTCTCTTTGACCTCAGCAACAACATTTTCTTCTTTGTTTTCATCTTTTATTTCAGCAACAAAAACATAATGTTTGTTGTTTGATGGTTTTCTACCATGAGCTGTTTTTTGAATATCAACACGATCGTCTTCCGGACAAATCTAGCTCCAATCATATCCTTCATCATCGTGGATTACAGCCAGTGCTCTTGACTTCTCTCTGGGTTTATCTTCGATCATCTTTGGCTCTTCTCTGCTACGGTGATAGATCGCCTTTCGATAATAATCATCATTGAAAGGTTTCTCCGTTTCAGCAACTTCAGAATTTCTACATTCTCTTTTAAAATGACCTTTTTGTTTACATCTGAAACAAGTCACTTTGGATTTATTAAATCCAAGCTTTGTTGAAGGACCACCAAGAGATTGTTTCCCAGTAATCTCCATATATCTTTGAGCTCTGCGGATGCAACTAGCTAAACACCATTGAATGTCAATGAGTTCCATCTATTCCGGATCAATCTGGTCGTAGTCTTCTTTTGTCAACTCTGAATTACCAATTTTGTCTGCAACCAGACCTTCATACGATTCCAAAACAGATGCAAGGAAGCTCATTTGCTGTTTAGCCGCATTGATGCTCATAGCAGGAGAATTCTTCAGTTTAAGAGCAATGTTGCAAAGAATTTCTTCAGAATCTTCAGGACTTGCTTTTGAAAATGAATGATATCCAGAATTGTAGCTTGATGAGGTTGTTTGTGGTTCTTTCATCTTCTCACCACTAAATACTGTCTTTGGTGAACTATCAGCTTTCACCGAAGGTAAATTACCTTTGTAATAAAGACCCACATTCTGATGATGTGAAGAACTGCTCATCTTGCTTTGCTTCTGCAATTCAAGCTCATGAGTTTCAATCTTTTCAAATAATGTATCAAGAGAAATTGTTTCATACAAAGCATCATTTTTCAGAATGAAAACAAACGTTTGCCACTGATCAGCTCGTGGTAACGCTTCTATGACTTTATCAATAATTTCCTCTCTTGTTTTCACAATCTCAAACCTTCCGAGTTCAATTTTTAGGTGACAAAATCTTTCTATCATTTGCCTCACAGACTCTCCTTTAATACTATCAAACAGATCAAATTCTTTCTTTAATAAAGCAATTTTGTTCTTTTTAATATGTTTACCCCCCTCAGCTTTAACTCGTAAAGCTTCCCAAACAGATTTCGATGACCCATCATGATTAAGTAATGCAAAAATGTAGTTTCTAATTGCCGACTGGATCAAAGCGATCATTCTCTGTTCAGACGAGAATTCCTTTTTGTCCTCATGATCTAGCTTCTTCAAAGGAATTTCCTCTCCTTTGTCATTCTTTGGCCTTTCATGTCCGAACTCTAGACAGAACCAACTCTCATGTGCATATGCTTTTGCCCAGTTGAGAAACCGTTCTTTCCACCAAGTATAATCTTCAATATTATCCAGCTTGGGTGGTTTGGAATGAGTTCCATAAAAGTTGTCGTGATTGATGTTTTCATTGACCACTTTTGTAATTGACTTTGGTGTGACTGTTGATGTTTCGGAAGATTCGGATGTGAACGCATTGAAAAACGTGTTGTAGAATTCTTCAGCCATGATGTGAATATGTTGAATTACCTGGAGACAAAAACAATCAAACAAACACAATCAGTTTAAACAATATCAAACAACTTGAAATAAACTAACACTTGGTTGACGTGAAATAATCTTGACGCGAAAAATCCACTTTTGGAGCGAAATAATGATCTCAAGCGAAATCACTTTTGGAGCGAAATCACTTGTTCAAGCGGAATAGCAATTTTGAAGCGAAATCTCTGGATGACACTTCAAGCGAAATTAGAACTTCAAGCGAAATAAGAACTTCAAGCGAAATCATATGAATTTTCAAGCGAAATAGTAGATTCGAGCGAAATCTCATGAAAATCTTAAGCTAAATAACAACTTGAAGCGAAATCAGCTAGACTTTTCAAGCGAAATCAGAATGTTCGTTCAAGCGGAATCTCGTTTTTGGTCCAATTTTGTCATTTTTACTTCGAACTTTGATCTGAAACTCTCAAGGGTTTGTTAAAACACTGTTTCGCATGTACTGTGAAAAATTCAATCCATTTTGACCGTGAAATCTTGTCCAATTTAAAAAAGAAGGTGTAGAAGTCAGAAAACAGATGCAATCAAGCTGAACTCTTCTTCCTGAGCTCTGATACCACTTGTAGGATCGTTGTACGACCTGACTGAGTCGTTCAGAAGAGTTGTTTATCTGAATCAAAGGCGGAATCAATGACACGGATGCTCGATTCAATTTAAATGTCTCTTGTATTGATTATGAGAGTATTACAGCACCTGGAGACAATTCGGCAGCACTTCGTTACCGAATACAAGATCTAATTCCGGTATAAATGAAACGGACAAGTGCCCTATTTATAGTTGACCTGATTTCGCTTGAAATGGACAAGACATGTTCAAGCGAAATAACAATGTTGATTTCGCTTGAACTTGCCATTTGCTGTTTCAAGCGAAATTAGCATAAAATCCACTAAACTCAGTTTCTAGCACCTCAAGCACTGATTATCCTATCCTATTACATTACATGACTCGATACAAGACGAAGTCAATAGACATAATGCACTAACATCAGTACTACTCATCAATATTTATGATTATCAGATAAATGTATAAAATTAATAATATTTCAAAAATCTATTTATATAACAAGTGATCAAAACCAAACTCCTCGTGAAGCTGAAAACTCAAATAAATCAATAAATAAACATTTAATTGGAATTAACTCTTTTTGTTGAATGCAGTGTAACTTAAATAATCTGTTTCATTTTATCAAGTGTCATAACCGATCTTGCTTAAATGGCTATCATTGAGAATCAAATAAATCGTTATAACCACTTTGATGAAAGTTTTTTTATATATAAAAAAGAAACACACCGTCAAGTGAATCAATTCAGTTTGAAATGGTTCTAAAATCATCATCGAACCAAACCTGCAAATGTTGCATCTTCTGGCAAAAGTAACATCCATCACCGGATAGCATCACCATCTTGTTAACTCAATGGCGTCTAATCACGTCATCTTTGAATTGGAGCACCGCCGCAATTGTGTGTAGTCATCTGAACTATCACATCAGATTTAACCACAACCCTTCATCTTTGCTTGCCAGTTTAACACAACCGCTAGCACTATCGTTCCCATTTTTGGGATTCAACGACCACCATCTTCCATTTAGTAGTTCAATTGCAGTGGTCCAAGACCAATCAAAAGTTCTCTCATCTCAGTTAAGCCGGAAAAGACAACACGACAACCAAACGCAACCGCCACCTCAAGCCTTTGTCTATCTCGTCTTCTGAATGCCCATCCTTTTTACGATCACATAAAAGATATTACACAGACCTTTTAGAATCATCAATGGGTTAGACAGATTTTGTTTTCTGTAGCCGATAACTTAGTTCCATTTCAGAGAAGTCAGGTACATCAACAGCGCCCACTATACTTCAAAACAAATAGGTACACAAATAATTTGTATTGCATGCGTTAACATTCATAATACGCAGGTACCACTGAAACAACAACCCCACAAGTCAAGGATGATAACAAAAGGAAAAGTAAGGCTTCCACTGAACCATCCTTAAGTGATTATCATCAACCAAAGGATTCACTAACAAATCAAAAGAAAAACAACCCACCTGGTACACCCACAACAACTTTCACAATTCATATAGTTTATGGCGTATACACAGTCCTCGTTATTTGTATTAACAAAAAAATGGTTTCTTAGCAACGTCCACGCACACATACAACATAATCAAAGAAATAGAGAAGACCCATGGATGTATTGGTACGACGTCCACACCACTAAACACCCCAGCTCACCAGCAAACTAACGAACAAGACGATTGGGAGGATGATGAATGGTGGACAACCAGTATGGACGAAATCAATGAGACATTCAAAACTTATTTAAATTGATCAAACTATCTCATTCGACGTGGTTACTATGGTCCCCGGATTAAAAATAATTTGTCAATGACTTTTAGACGACCTTATCTTTTTTACCTTTAAGCATTTTAGTACATTTTTGGGCCATTTGGCTAGAAATCAAATGATCACTTTTTTTATACAAACAAACTAGGAAGTCTGATGTGTGTAAAATGAAACATATAAATTACATCAAATAAGGCATAAAACTAACCCTTTTTTAGTACTAATATTGGAAAAAGTGTGTTTTTGTCTTCCTTTTGAATTTACAGGGTTAAATGAGCTTAAACGAACAAAAGGAACAAAAATACAGCCAAAACCAACATAAATACAAAGAAAAGGAAGAAACGTGGCATGCACGACCCCTCGACAACAACTCCCAAAGCAAAAACAAGAAGAAAGCTGAGCATGGGGCTGTGCCCAGCTGAGCATGGGGCTGTGCCCAGCTGAGCATGGGGCTGTGCCCAGCCCGACACGGGGCGTGCCCAGCTCAGCACGGGGCAGTGCTCAGGATAGACAGCTCTGGCACTAAAGACAAACCTGTAGAAGCTTCTATTGCCCACCACGGGGCCGTGCCCAGCGGACACGGGGGCGTGGCGAAAGTACAGCAGGTGCATTAATTGTAATTGCGAATTACAATTAATGAAGAGAGAGAGTGTCAGACGAACACGGGGGCGTGTGGAGCTAATAAAGACAAACTGTATTAATGAAGAAAGAGAAAAGGGTGGACACGGGGCCGTGTCCAGGCTTCTGTACAGGCTATAAATAGGAGTGCTTGGCTCAAGCTCAAACCATCCCTTGGCACACCACCTCTCTCACACTTCATCCACCACCCACCACCATCACAACACCATCATCCACCACCATCATCCATTGTCCATCGTAGAGTGTGTGAGTCGTCTCGGGATCCAAGATTGATCGTAAGAGTTCTTGACAATCAAGGCCATGTTTGCCTAAGTCTCTTACATCACTTGGTGAAGACAAAGTGTCTAGTATAATACGTTTTATTTCTAATCTTTTGCACTTTTTATTTGGTTTTGTATTAATGACTTTAATAACTAGTTACTTATGTTGAAGGTGATCTTTCCTTATTGTTTGTCCGTGGTGTCTTGGCATTATTTTACTGTCTATATAAAATAAAGGATTTTCACCATTCATATCTCCACGGTCTATATGGAGGTATGTTGGCTACCTGGTAGGGGGTTAAGGGAACAGTTTGGTAAAGGTCTTGCCATTGTTCAGCGTTTAGAGGTCCTGCAATGGACCTGGGTCAAATTTAGTAGGACCTCCTTCAATACTTCACGGTATTGGATGGCGGGGGTCCAAACTCTTTGATCCCCTCATAAGTTAACTACTATTAATACTATAACCCGGCTATTTAGGACTGTATCCCTGCTGACTCAGACTACTTAGCCGAGGGTAACGTCACCGCCAAAAGCGGGGCCTACCACAATACTGCATTAATAACTTAATTCATTATCTTCCAATAATCCACCCTTTTAGGATTGTATCCCTGCTGACTCAAACTACTGGAGTGAGGGTAACGTCACCTTCAAAAGAGGGGCCTACTACAATAACTAAGATAATCTCTTAATTATGTGCAAAAGTGCGGAAATAATCAACGGTGATACTAGATACGAGTCGGAACCAAGTGATTCATCTTGTCTATCTGTTTTTCTTTTATTTTTATTTTCAGCATTTTAGTTAGCTTTTAATTTTCTTAGTTTAAAACATTTTTCTAAACTTTTATTTTGGTTAGACGTTGAGGATAAACCGGTACTAAAAGCTCTTGTGTCCTTGGACGACCTCGGTATCTTACCAACGCTATACTACACTCAACGATGGGTGCACTTGCCCATATGTGTGTTTAGTGTTAGTGAAATATCGTGTTTTATAAATTTAAAACTTGGCTAAAATAAGTGTTAAGAAGGGCTTAAAATATACACCTAAAATAAGTAACACTTTACCGCACATCAAGTTTTTGGCGCCGTTGTCGGGGACACAAGGATTTTAGGAAAGCTTAAAATCGACGGCCTAATCAGTTTTTCAAAACCTTTTCAAAACGGGTCCACATTTTTCTGCATTTTAGTTTAGTTTTGCATTACAGTAGGTTGAACACGGGCCGTGCTCACTGAACACGCCCCGTGCTCAACGAAATCAGTAAATTTAATTAAAACGCCCAGATACAGATCCTGAACACGGGGCCGTGTCCAGCCTCTGTTTCCGCTTTTATTTTTGTTTTCTGATCTCGAGACTTAGTTGTGGTCTGCTGAGTGATTCTTATGGATCAATACTCAGGAGGTTACAACTACACCTATGATGAGGATGATTATAGGGGTAATTATTGCACTAGTTATCGTAACTCACGCTCGGTTCAATACAATCACTCATATCAACCATCCAATTCATACACCTACTATGAGGAGCCCAGGTACGAGCCATCAACTTCATACACATCCTATGAAGACCAAAGGTATGAACCTCCTCCCTCATACTCATATTTTGATGAACCAAGGTATGAGCCTTCTTACTCATACTTTGAGGAACCAAGATATGAGCCACCACCTTCGTATACTTATTATGAGGAACCATGGCGTGAACAACCCATCTCATATGAGTATTATAAAGAACAAAATTACGAACCTTATCCATCATATGCTTACAATGAAGAACAATGGTGCGAACCATCGACTTCATATGGGTATTATGAGGAACAAAGGGTCGAACAACCGGATTCAAGCTTAGAAAATACCGACTCTTTTTCTATAACCGAAGTGACCGATAGGATATTAGAACACATAAGAGTTATCGATCGATGTATAAAAGAAGCTCGCGCAAGGGAAGAGGAGTCCCGCGCAAGAGAAGAATTAAAAAAGGAAGAGATAACTGAAAATGTAAAAATGGAAGAACAAATAAATGAAAAACCGACACATGAGTTAAACAACGAAATAGGTGAGTCCGACAACGTTAAAATTCAAGAAGAGTCTAATTTTGAAGAAATTAATCTCTTGACACCTTCTTTCGAAAATCATTGTTTAGTACCCACTCATGCTAAGTTTTTAAAAGAGTTAAACACTAACACTAAAATTGACGAAACGGTAAGTGTTAAGTTAACTAATGATCAAACGTCACTAATAAAAGAAGACCCATTTGAAATTAACATTACACCGGTTCCATGTTTCTTTCAAAATTCGTTTATTAGTAATGTCACAATCGATAAAGATCTTTGTGTTAACATAATGCCTAACTACATTTTCGAAAAATTAAGTATTAGTGATTTTTCTCCACTTCAAATACCAATTTTTCTATCCAATCGGAAAGTAGTAAAATCAATCGGTATAGTTGAAGATGTCTTGGTTCAAACAAATCAAATGGTAATCCCGACCGATTTTGTCATCCTCGATGACGCTCCTCTAGTGTTGGGACGACCATTTGTAAAAACTCACGAAGCTTTGAAAAACCGGAAGTTCAACAATCTACCTCTTCAATTAGGGGCATTTAAAAGAAGTGTCGATCTTGAGCGATCAATGAAATATCCATTCGGCAATGACGACCCCCTAATTGAAGATGAGCCAGAACCACCTGATAAGGTGGGTCTAGCCAAGGACCCTTATAAACGTGGCGCACCACGGAGGCATTCCGCGGAACTATCCGTAGTTTAGTTTAGATTAACCTTTATGTTTTCTACTTTAGTTTTTAATTTTCAGGAATAAAACACACTCGGGATGGTGAAGGATGATAAGGGAAGCTTGAACCAACACCCCATACACAAAAACAGAGCCTCCCAATGATTTTTCTTCATTACAGCAAGTTCAGCACGGGGCCGTGCTCACCCCAACACGCCCCGTGCCCAAGGTTCTATAGAAAATGCCCAGTTCAGGTACCTGGACACGGGGCCGTGCTCACTGGACACGCCCCCGTGCCCAGCCTTCTGTTTACTTTTGGTACTGGCAGTCTGGACACTGGGCCGTGCTCAGCCAACACCACCCCGTGTTCAGCTACCCAGTACCATAAAATCTTGTTTTTAACCCACTTTTACACATTCAATCAACCTAAAAACTTATTTTTGGGACACATTGAGGACAATGTGTAATTTAAGTGTGGGGGGGATGCTAAAACCTTGAATCTTGCAAGTCCTAATAACAAGCCTTACACAAAACTCTATTGGAACCGCTAATCACCCCAAATTTTTTCAAAAAAAATTTTCAATTTTTTTTTACTTGTTTAGGTTTAATTTGGGAATTTCAAAATTCTAAAAATGTTATATTTTTACAAATTTACAACCGATAGCGTCGTGACAAAAAGAACCAACATAAGAAAATTATGAAAAGGCATGACAAGCTTAGTTAAAATTTGATTATATATACTTGATCACATAAAAACCCATTCCCACAAAAGTGAGTTTTGAGCCTTTATTGAGCATACACTTACATATCATTTGACGAAATGCTCATTTTTCGTTTCTTGTGTGAATAGCCGCTTGGTTCTTACGACTCTAGAACTTGCCATGACGATACATTCCCGGTCCTTACCAACTTAAACCCGAGTAAGTAAATGATGGAGACATTAGGACTAACCCTTTTTATTTCTACACCACTATTTTTTTTACCACCTACCCAAAATCCCCCTAGTTAGCCCCTTTGAGCCTAAACCTTTTCATTTCTTAACCCAAACCAAACACCTTTTCACCCACCTAAACCCTTTTTATTTTTAACCTTTTATTTTAGTAACTAGCTCGGTTTCTCATATGACTTTCAAAAAAATAAAAAATAAATAAAAAAAAGTGTGTTGATGATGAAGCAAAAGAAAATAAACAAACAAGTTCATCAAAAATAACTTTGTTTGAATAATAGCTTCATCAAAATAAAAGTGACACAAAAAAAAAGAGAAAAGAAAGTCTTACGAAAACCGAAGCTTGTTACGCTTTTCGCCCTTTTTCTACTAACCACTAACCCAACCACCTACCTTTAACCCAAGCCTAACCCTTCACCCACAAAGTCCTCTTGATATTTACAAAGGTATATAAGTTAAAAAGGAGGAGGATTGATTGCTTGGCAAGCCTATGGTAGGAGTAAGTCCCATGCCGCTCTCGAGTGATCCACAAAAATACATTTTCGGCCGAGTGTTGAGTGATCCCCGTGAGGTATGTGAACTTGTATATAAATAGAATTTTACAAAGGCATGTTATGCCCTAATAATTAATTTATCTTATGAAAAGTTTTAATAAATCATGACGAATATGATTGTAAATACATAAAAATAAAGCCTAATAAAGAATCTTGGATTCCCGGCACTCTATGACAAGCCCAAAAACCTTCTCTTCTACCAATTCCATTTGGGAGTGTAAAGCCACATTATAAAGAGTTTTGCTTGAGGACAAGCAAAGATTCAAGTGTGGGGGTATTTGATGTGTGTAAAATGCAACATATAAATTACATCAAATAAGGCATAAAACTAACCCTTTTTTAGTACTAATATTGGAAAAAGTGTGTTTTTGTCTTCCTTTTGAATTTACAGGGTCAAATGAGCTTAAACGAACAAAAGGAACAAAAATACAACCAAAACCAACATAAATACAAAGAAAAGGAAGAAACGTGGCATGCCCGACCCCTCGACAACAACTCCCAAAGCAAAAACAAGAAGAAAGCTGAGCATGGGGTTGTGCCCAGCTCGACACGGGGCGTGCCCAGCCCGACACGGGGCGTGCCCAGCCCGACACGGGGCGTGCCCACCTCAGCACGGGGCAGTGCTCAGGATGGACAGCTCTGGCACTAAAGACAAACCTGTAGAAGCTTCTATTGCCCACCACGGGGCCGTGCCCAGCGGACACGGGGGCGTGGTGAAAGTACAGCAGGCGCATTAATTGTAATTGCGAATTACAATTAATGAAGAGAGAGAGTGTCAGACGGACACGGGGGAGTGCCCAGCGGACACGGGGGCGTGTGGAGCTAATAAAGACAAACTGTATTAATGAAGAAAGAGAAAAGGGTGGACACGGGGCCGTGTCCAGCGGACACGGGGCCGTGTCCAGGCTTCTGTACAGGCTATAAATAGGAGTGCTTGGCTCAAGCTCAAACCATCCCTTGGCACACCACCTCTCTCACACTTCATCCACCACCCACCACCATCACAACACCATCATCCACCACCATCATCCATTGTCCATCGTAGAGTGTGTGAGTCGTCTCGGGATCCAAGATTGATCGTAAGAGTTCTTGACAATCAAGGCCATGTTTGCCTAAGTCTCTTACATCACTTAGTGAAGACAAAGTGTCTAGTATAATACTTTTTATTTCTAATCTTTTGCACTTTTTATTTGGTTTTGTATTAATGACTTTAATAACTAGTTACTTATGTTGAAGGTGATCTTTCCTTATCGTTTGTCCGTGGTGTCTTGGCATTATTTTACTGTCTATATAAAATAAAGGATTTTCACCATTCATATCTCCACGGTCTATATGGAGGTATGTTGGCTACCTGGTAGGGGGTTAAGGGAACGGTTTGGTAAAGGTCTTGCCATTGTTCAGCGTTTAGAGGTCCTGCAATGGACCTGGGTCAAATTTAGTAGGACCTCCTTCAATACTTCACGGTATTGGATGGCGGGGGTCCAAACTCTTTGATCCCCTCATAAGTTAACTACTATTAATACTATAACCAGGCTATTTAGGACTGTATCCCTGCTGACTCAGACTACTTAGCCGAGGGTAACGTCACCGCCAAAAGCGGGGCCTACCACAATACTGCATTAATAACTTAATTCATTATCTTCCAATAATCCACCCTTTTAGGATTGTATCCCTGCTGACTCAAACTACTGGGGTGAGGGTAACGTCACCTTCAAAAGAGGGGCCTACTACAATAACTAAGATAATCTCTTAATTATGTGCAAAAGTGCGGAAATAATCAAAGGTTATACTAGATACGAGTCGGAACCAAGTGATTCATCTTGTCTATATGTTTTTCTTTTATTTTTATTTTCAGCATTTTAGTTAGCTTTTAATTTTCTTAGTTTAAAACATTTTTCTAAACTTTTATTTTGGTTAGACGTTGAGGATAAACCGGTACTAAAAGCTCTTGTGTCCTTGGACGACCTCGGTATCTTACCAACGCTATACTACACTCAACGATGGGTGCACTTGCCCATATGTGTGTTTAGTGTTAGTGAAATATCGTGTTTTATAAATTTAAAACTTGGCTAAAATAAGTGTTAAGAAGGGCTTAAAATATAAACCTAATATATACGACACTTCACACGCATCAAAGTCCATATTAAAAAATTAAATAAATAAACAAGCCTACTACTAAAGTAGTATAAAACAAACAAATAACTAAATGAAAAAAAGAAACATGAGGTCCAGTTTGGTAATGATTTCCACTTCTATTATCTCGTTTACCAACTATTGTATTCTTGGTTTTTATGTCAATTATACAATTCATAAATTGATGTATTAATGATACTACCACAATACGTTAAAAGATAAACCAGGTGAAACAAACCATGCAAACTGCAGGACAACAACGATTACACCTTAACTTTAGGTTTCATTTATGATACTGAGTTCTAGTTAATTTTATTCAGTCCTAGGTGATATGCTATATTTTTTCTTTCATCTAACCATTGTTACGCATTTCAAGTTAATTTATCATAACTAACATGTTTCGTTTTGTAAGATAAGAGTGACATATTGGGTTTTGTAACTAACAAACTTCATGCTTAAAAGTCAATATTTATAATACATATCATAAATGAATATGCTATCAGTCGGGATACCGCCGCAACACGCGGGCTTTCTCACTAGTACTATATTAAGAGAACTGAGTTTTCTATCCTTTTCGTAATTTTGCCATAGGTACAAATTTTGAAGCACCATGTACAAATGAAGTAAGCCACTTTAGAGGGGGGAAACTTGGACATTGTCCAATGTTTTAAGACACTTTGAGGGCAATCTAGACATTTCATCTATGGAATTCATTCCCACTTATGTCTTCCATTAATTGAATTAAATTAAGGAATTAAATAAAAATTTTATAATAATTAAAGGAATTAATTGATTAAATTAAAGGTTAGACATGCAACATGTACACATCTTCAAGTAATACATACAAGGGAGTCAAGCTATTTTAGAGGGGGTAAACTTGCACATTGTCCAAAAATTTAAGACATTTTAAAGGATTTTAGGGATTTCGACACCTTTGTAACCTATAATGTTAAGGTGACATGTGAAGAGTCTAAATTAATTGTTATTCTAAATAAATTTAGCCATTGTAATTGTTATTCTAATTTATGCATTCTAAATAAATTAATTGATGATTGATGATGATGATTAATGAGCTTAGAATGACTTAATGAAAGGATATTTAATAACCATTGTTTGAATAACCTTAATTTTATTTTTGAACCTATAGCTTTTGCTTATATTTATTTTCTTTCGTTATTTGATAACTTCGTTGGTGGTGGTGGTGGTTTGTTAGAACTTTATTATTTTACGTAAAGTAAACTTATATGGATACTAAACAATTTAGAAGTTTATGAAAATTAAAAAGGAAATTAATATTTACTTAGTTATTTAATTAATGCTCGAGTGTCGTTTTAACAATAAAATTTATCCTTCGTAGTGTATTTAATCAAAATTAATTATTGAGTTTGGAAATTCATGTGTAACTGTGTGTACTTAAATGTACTTCATTATAGAATTAGAGTTAAAAGAATTTGAAGTGGTTTTAACAAACGTATTTAGAGCATTAAAACCCAAACAATACAACTTTATGTCGGTTTCTTTTGCGTGTTGTTTGAAACTTCTAAAATGGTAGGCATATTAATGCTCCCTTTAATGGCCAATTATCCTTTTGAGCCTATAAAAAACGACGCTCTAGCATACCGGCTGAAGAATATCTTAGTTCTCTCCCTTCGGTCTCTGTAGTTCTTAGTTTACTGTTGTTTCCTTCGGCGACACAAAACCATGGAAAAGCAACACCGCCAATACTGAATTAAATAATCTACGTCATCGAGGTAACTTAACGAACCAGTATGAATCGCGTCGTACAACTCGACTTGACTTTTAGACCATTCATCATTTTTCGAACTATCATTTACCACATTTAAGGTAATCACGAGTATCAGATGCTTCTTAATTTAATCATTAAGGGCTGGATACTAAACCCAGGATTTTGTTTCTTAATTTACATATTCATGCATTTTACCAGGTTCATCTATATACTTATTTTGTTTTCTATTAGCATAATTTTGGCATTTATCTAATACTATTTTGATTTCTTATTAAAGGTGACTCGGTTAATCCATGACGCAAAAGGTACTTCATGCAATATACTCAGGTTCCTTTCGGTCAGAGAAAATGATATTCTTCGTAAATGGATCTAAAGGTTTAATGTAACTTAACAAGTTTTCTGGTTATATAAAAGAAATTAAACGAAAAAAAAAAAAAAGTATGGCCTTGTTTGGAGAAATTTGTTGAGGTGAATAAATCTACCAAATTAAAATTTCCAAATTCTTTCGGCTGACTCATATATTTGTGTGATTAAATTTCCATGTTGTTTCATTTTTTAAGAAGTGTTTTGTTTTGTTCACTACTAGGATGCAACAAGTGAGATTTCGACTGAGTTACATAGTCCTCCACATCTTTTATTTGTAAATTATAGTGATGAAACTCCGGTTGCCTCTTTATTAGTAGTTCTTACTTTACTAGAACGTGTTCTTGTATAACTTTTTTGTGTATTCCATCAAGTTTTGATTTTCCAATCATCATTTAATTTGAGTATTTTTTAGCTTTGTTCAGTGGTGAGAGACATAAGTATGAATGTCATGTTAGTTTATATTGTTTCATCAATTTTTAATTTTTTCAATCTTTAATCAATTTGTATATATCTGACAAGAGTATGAACGTCAAAATATACGCTTTTTGGCCCTTGGGAAAACAGAAATGATGTCCCAATATCTTCTAAACCCAACAATTATGTAACACCCATTTTTTAATTAAACCTAACAAATTGTAAGCTTAAAACATAATTATTATGGTTTTTAATATACCTTAATCGAAATCTTTGTTTTGGTTATGGACTTATGGTTATGGCTTAAAACCAAACCCAACCGAACAACTTGTGCACACCCTTAAAATACCAATCGAAGCGTTGTGGTCCCCGCCGCAACGCGCAGACACCCTTAAAATACTTTTGATTAACACATAAATATTGAAACAATTTCTACAAGGTATCACAATCGTATGTATATTAAGGGATATAGTTCATGGCAAATCCGTTTCAATGGCATTATTTGCTTAGTTGCTAAGATCATGACATCATGTGTTCCAATCCTAATTGGCCATGTGTGGGTGGAATAACAATTTTTTTGTAAATATGATATAAGGGCTAAAAAGTGGTTCATAATTATATAATGGCTCTCATTTGAACCTCCCTCGATATACCAAATATTTCTGTGTTTTGCATTTATACCTATAATAAAATGCATCATACATATTGTGTCTATGGCAGATCAGGTTATTAGCGGTACGACGGCTATAAACGTCCTTAATTTCTCTATAGTTTAGAGGCAACGTTTATTTTCCTTGATCTCTATTTTGTAAAATTTTAAAATTCGAGTCAACACACTTTATTTTGCACGCACCTTCACTAGCTCACAACGAAGCTCTACTAAAGGGACGACTCTCAAGTTCAAGAGGTAGCATTGTTCAATCGACAATCTAGTGGTCAGTGACTTTCTATAAAATATGCTTTTAATAAGCATTTGTATTGTTTTATGTAATAGTAACTAAAATTATGAAAAACATAATGACATTTTATGAAATTAAGCTTTTAATAAAACTTGTTACAATACAAGCTAATGTATTACATAGCAAAAAAACAATCTTCATCATAGAATACATGTTAATATGGTGTTTGGATTTGTGTTTTGATATATTTGGGGTTCTCTTTCTTTTCATCATAAACATTTTTTTTATTCTAGCCTTTTGTCTTAGCTAAACTCCAGCTATCTGCATCTGCAGGATAGCGGGATGTTGTTTGTTCATGGTGGTGGTGAGGGTATGGTTAATGTGATTTTTTTTGGGTCCGTGTCGACTTTAAATTTGATGACCAAACTTCATCTCACGTTAGGAACACATACATGTTCTTTAGTGCTAGAAGAATTTTTAAACACAGCTTCCAACATCAAAGCCAAAAACTTCGTGCGTAAAAAACTAAAAAACCCGCAGCAACGCGTACGCATTCCCACTATAATATAAAATAGAACCAATCAAAATCATTAAAGTCAAAATTAAAAATCAAAGTCAAAGCCTCAAATCTACCACAAACTTACTCCTGCCCTGCCTATTTCTATCTACAAACCCTACCCAACATCTTCCTGTCATTCTATACTACTTCATACCTGCATACTTAATCACAGTCCAACCCGCATACTTCCAACACGATCCCGTCTTTACTTACAAACGGGTTGACCCGCACCCACAAAAGTGTGAGGATCGAAGCTAAAAGGATCGACCAAACAACTATTATCGACGGAACATTCTTTTGTTTTCCCATCATACCCTTGAGGAAAGGATACAGATGAAGAATCACCCATATAGCAAAAAATAGTTTCCCGAAAAGTGGGCCCCACGACTCGTACCCGTTGCTAATTGCATCTGATATCCCAACAACCACACCCACAATGTTTAAGAATAGTAATGTCAATGGCGGGACCAAAAGCGTGGTCCATTTGAAAACATAGAGCTCCGAAAATTCCCCGTCATCACCTCCTTTAGAGGTAACCGTGAAATTTGTGTCCACTCCCGCCAACACTTTTAGTAGACCTTGAAATAGAGCGAAAAGATGAGACGAGACACCACCTATGACCCAAAATTGCTCGTTTCTCCAAAAGTCGTCGATCCCGACACCACCCCATTGTATTTCTAAAATACTTGTGACCGCGATTGATAGAAACATGAGCATGAATATAATGCTAGCATAATTGCTTATCTGCACCAAGAGATAAAAGACGTATAAGTTGTTTGGAGACGCAATTTTAGAATTGAATAATCAAATTAGACACAACCGGGCTCTAGTAAAACATATTTTAGAGTAATATGTGATATTGCTTAAACTAGGGTATATAAGTAATTTTACCTCAGGAACGATAAATTTCCCGGTAAGTAGACAAACGGCTGGAAGTGTGCAGTAAGCAACCAATGGAAGGGAGGTTAACGGATAAACCACAGAATTTATGTATGACAGTCTCTCCAAAGGCTTTAAACCGCACCCATAACCGTACCAAATTGGACAATGCCTGCTTAACAAGATTTCAACCGACCCCAAGGCCCACCTAAGAACTTGGTGAAGACGATCCGAAAGATTAATTGGAGCCGAACCCTTGAAGGCAGGCCTCTTCGGAATGCAATAAACCGACCGCCAACCATGACAATGCATCTTGAACCCCGTCAAGATATCCTCCGTAACCGAACCATAAATCCATCCAACCTGTATTTTACAAGAAACCATAATAAAGTTTTGACCCGTGTATCTAAATATGGGTTGATTTAGGTTAAACGTTCGCCCCCGTGGGTCAAATGGGAAGAACTTTTAAAACTCGAATAAAAATGAAACGGCTCAAAGGTAGCATGAAGTGTATTCTAATGTTTACACCCTTCAAAATCACTTTACTCAAAAGGCGTAGACGGATTCGTTCAAGCCTACCTGGCCCGTTTTGACCCAACCCTACCTGACCCGTCTTGACCCAACCCTACCTGACCCACTTAAGTTTTGACCCAACCTTACCTGACCCGTTTAGAGCCAACTATATTACTTTTCCATCGTTAACTCAAAAGGAAATGATAAGAAGAAATGAAAACAGCTACGTATGTATTTTCTTACAAACCTCTTTTCCCCATTCGGTTTTATCTTCATAACCGCAACTTATGACATGAATGGCTTCTTTCAAGAGTGATGCAGATGATGCTCCTGGCTAAACACCACCTTCTTCTAAAAATGTTGAAGCGACAAACACGGGAGATTGCCCGAGTTTCTTTTCAAATTCTATCTGAGTCATGATAGATGAATTTTCCGACTTTATTTGAGACACAAGTGACAATTTTTCACTATCAGATCCTGCAACAAATGCCCATTTTATAAAAATAAATATATAAAAAATTCCAAACTTCAAACTACCAATTAACTACCTTCAGTTCCCTTTTCAATATTCTCCAAGGCGTGTATTCGAGTTGAAGATTCCATCATTTTCTTCATCTTTTTCATTATTTTCTTTGAGTTCTCATTGCTTTTCTTTTTATTTCTTGATGAGAAACAACACAAACACCATTTTGGCAAACAGTTGCAGGTTTTTCCAGGTGGTTTCTTTTTAGTTGGTGCGTCGAATCCATACAATGCTTGTCTCCTGAAAACACATCCGGTTCCAACATATATCGGTCCTTGGATTCCATCCAGTCCCTTCATGTTAATCTGTGAAGACAACGAAAAAAGATTAAACAACATAAAAGAAAAAAAAAATCAAACTCAACATAGGTCCGCTACGATAATACCGAATGGAATAAGGTGGTGACATACATCAAAGAAGACAACGTTGCGATTTGAGTATCTATCATGACGATCGATCCCATCAAATCGTTGGGGAAATTGAACATAACAAATTTTCTTTCCACATATAGGGTCCATCATGAAGCACATAGCCTCCCTGAGAGCTTTACTATTGTTTATATAGTGATCGCAATCTACATTGAGCATGTATGGTGCGTTTGTAATAACCGCCGACACTCGGATCTTCAAAAGGAAAACCGTATAAGTTAAAAGCAATCAAGAAAATAAATTTGAAAGTATAATCGTTATGAAGATAAGTTCATACCAAAGCATTCATGGCACCGGCTTTCTTGTGGTGGTCAAATCCGGGCCTTTTCTCTCTAGAAACATAAACAAGACGCGGTAATTCGTTTCCTTCGACGTCTTGAACCCCATTATTTCCTAGAAAAACCTGTTGAACATGTACAAATTTCAATAATATTATGTACGCGTATAATTATTCCTTGAAGCATGTATAATCATGAAAACAGAAGGTTAAAAAGTTGAGAAATCATGCACTAACTTGGATCATTCCGGGATGATCCCTAACATTGTTTCCGGGCCATGGAGTACCATCTTGCATTGTCCATCCGTCCTCTGGAACCTTTTGGGCCATGGACACAAGCCCGTTAATCCGTATCTTAAACTCCTCATAATCCCTCTGTATTTCCAATAATTATATGAAGAACTTATGCCCAAAATTTAATACTTTTAAAGTAAACAACAAACAAAAATGAGAATTTCTTTTTCCAAACCTTCATAGCGCGGCGTTCGTGGACAAATGCCGGATGTACTTTATCTTTAAGATAATCAACCTTTTGAGCAAAATACCACTCGGGAGCACGTGGCTCTATATTAAACTTCTTGCAAAATGGGACCCACTTCCTTGCAAACTCGGATGTTTCTGAAAGTGCTTCGAATGTAAGCATGGCGGCACCATCATCAGAGACATAACAAGCAACTTTATCCACGGGATAATCTACGGCCAAGATGGATAGCACCGTGTTTGCAGTAATGAGTGGTGGTTCTTTTAAGGGATCCACTGTGCTCACAAACACATCTATAGGGGCTAGCTCACAAGCCTTCCCATCTTTCTCATATCTATATACGAAGTAAAACAACTTTAAACATTCAAAGAGATAAGGGACCGCATAGAGGTGGCAATTACTGACATAGTGAGGTGTGTATACCTTAATGATAAACGATCCAAGTATGTTTCACGCTCGATAGGGAACCATTTTGGGAATTGATCTAAGACCCACGAAACGGCAAACCATATCTCACAGATAACTGATGTGAGCCACAAACCAAATGCATCATTTACGGGATGAAGGATTCTATAATGAAAGAAGAGACCAAGTATCACCATACGCAACATTATCACCATTCTATACGGACTTATCTTGCTTGAGGGAATCGGTATCTTCCGTGACAGTGGTTGCCTCCCCTCATCCATCCTGTAATACCAAATTAACACAATATTATAACTTTTCCACATAAAAAAATATACATACCATTCATTCTTTATTGGTTATCTTCCACATTTTAGCACAACTTTTTGTACTTAGAACACTCATCATGCTATTTGATGTAGATACTAAATATTGATCTTGTTCTCAAAAATAATGAAACATACTTGTATAAAATATAAATTCAACAAATATTTTTTTGACTTCAAAGTCAAAGTGGCTATGCTATGGATCTTAGTATCTAAGGTAATTCATGATGCAATGAAATACACATACTTTAAGTAATGAACATAAATGACTATAAAGACAACTAAATAACTATTAGAAATGAAAGAAAACACCTACTTGGGTAAATCAGCATCATCTGGATCTCCACCACTCCCCTGGTGACTAATAATCTCAAGTTTATCGGCCTGTCTTCTCCTCCATTCCTCCATTCTATACTTCCATGCAACCGTTCCATACCCATAAACCGCTAAATCTTTCTTTGGGTCCATTGGCCTAGGGGGCACTGGTACAAACCACCAACAACCACAAAATGATTAACCAAAAAAGCCATGCAAAATTACTAACAAAAACCAACTCTCAACCTATGTAGTCAAAAGCGCTTGTTCAGGTGAGGGAAATAACGCCTGAACCGGCCAAAACTTCTTTTAAACGGTCTGAACTAGCCAAAAACCAGTCTAAACAAGCCAAAACGGCCTGGACCGGACTAAAGCAAGGCTGCAACAGCCCGGATAGACGTGTGTCTTGCTTGTCCCGGAGTACGCTTTTTTGGGCCTTGCGCCTTTAACTACCTAGATCTCAACAGTAAACTTGACACTTACAAGATATTGATGAACTGGTATCAAAACACTGCATAGGATGGACTCGTTTCAACGGATCCATGAATGGTGGGATGATTAAAGCATGGCTGTCATCATCCTACAAGTTTGCAAGTTGAAACTTTTAAAACGAAACAAATCACATCTTTTTACCTTCAAAACAAATAGAACTAAGGGAGTGTTTGGATTTGAACACTACAGCTGATTATCATATAACGCTTATTTAATATTACATAGTAAATTTAAAGCACACATCCAAACACTGCCCCTAATAAAGATTACACTCGTGTTACCATTACCTCTTCACCATAAGTAAGAAGGGGGACATCGTGGCTAGGACCGGCTGCATCCACCTCAGACGGAGTGGCAAAACCGGAAATACAGGATTTGTGAGTAGCAAAATTCAGGCGCGAAGAATGCTCATAAAAACTATGACGAGGGTCTCTCCTGAGATCAAATTCATTAACCAAATCATCAAACTCATCTTCTTCTTCATCACCATCAACTCTTGGACTCCCTAATATCAAAAGTTCCAATTCAGTCCATCTACTTTCACTGAATTACACATAACAAAATTCATTACTCAATACCTTTGATCCTTTTGTATCTGGTTTTGCACTGAGGGCAAGCTTGATTACCCTCCCTTCTTTCATACTCGTAGCAAGTTCTACAAACCGGCAATGCACATTCATTGCAAGCCACAAACGGCTCCCCATCCGTCGTTATTTCGATTTCGTCTCCGCAAATTTGACATATTTGGCCACTTAATTCTTTCACAGAAGTAACCTATGTGGAATCAAAACTTAAGTTTATAACATGAAATCAAATGGAAGTCACGTTAAAATTAGGCATATGGGATTTTAATAATTCAAACTATGACTCAGCGGCCGATAATAATTAAGGGGCTGTTTGGCAACATCTGAATGGTTAAGCGCTAAACCAATAAAAGTCCGAACCATTAAGAGAATGTATAATGCTTAACCGTTCAAAGGAAAATGTCTGATCAATTCAGATTAGAGGTCTTAACCATTCAGACTCTGTATAAATCGTAACCATTCAGAGGCAAATAGCTGAACCATTCAGACAACTGCTCGTGAAAGAAATAGTCTGAACCATTAAGTGCTGAAGGAAGATGTCTGAACCATTAAGAGCCTCATTATTAAAAGGTAAACAAACGGCCCTAAGTTTATAAAAACAAAATAATCAAGATCTGCAACATTTTAGAGCCTAAACTTACCCTTCCAACTTCATCTGCATTGATTAGAATAAACTCATTTCTGTTGTGTGAACCAGCAATCAGTCTTCCATGGGTATCCATTGAACACACACTAATTCACACACTCATACAAAACATGAACCCACTTGAAACCTTCTGCAAAAACCCTTGAAGAAACCCGACAACAACCCCTAACCCACATTGAGAAAAAAAAAACACAATAGAATAAAACCCCAAATTATTATTTATTAATATTATTATAACAAAGTGGTGAGATTATTATTATAATAATGAAACAAAGATTGGGGTACCAGTAAAGATTGAAGGCGTAAGATTTGTAATATACGGAAGTGGTGGCCAGCTGGATGTACGGCGGTGGTTTACAGTGGGGAGATGGGTAAAATGAAGATGGTATTTTTGGTTGAATCTTGAAGATGATGGTGGTGGGGTTTCAGGACTTTAAAGCTCGCATTCACTTTCTGCTGTATTACAGTTTTAAGGTTTGGTAGATAGTCACGTGCGGTCAAAGTGTTTGTTGTTGTTATAAAACCAAACATGTGGTTTAACATGTGTTGTTGTACTTGTACACCATGCATGTCTACTTGTACACTTTTTAGGGTTTTGGATATCACTCGTTTTCCATGTGGATCTTGACTTGACTCGAAGGTCGCTCAAAGCTTGTTAGCAAGAAGGTTAGGAAAAGCTTGTAACAAATTGGCTAGGTTAGTAAAAGAGTCGAGATTGAGCCAACATGACTCGTTTGGTTTACTTGTTTAAATTAATCCTAATTTTTAATATTTTATAGGTTTATCCTAATTTTTAATATTTTATAGGTTAAGTGTTAATCCCAATTTTTAATAAGTAATATACAATCAATCTTTTTAAGTCCAATTTCTATCATTATCTGGCCCAAATTATACACTAGGCCTTTTCTTTCTTTTAATTTCTAAAATTTCAGCATTGAAATTGAGTCCATATTTATTTTAACATCGGGTCGAACCAAGCTTGAGCTCAAGTTTTCAGTTCGGTTTGAAATTTGAGCCGAGCTCGAGCTTGCCCTGATGTGACACGTGAACAACTAAACTTAAAATAAACAAATAAACATTTTCGGTGGACCATAATTAATATTTCCTATAACTTTTATCGGATTAAACTTTTCAAATGAATGTATATAGAAAGTAAAGTTTTGTTTCACTGTTAATTTTTCAAAGATCCTTACTAATTGATAGTAAACGAACTAGCAAACTCCTAAGAATAAACTTAACGTCAAATTTTAACTTGAAATACAACTTTTCACTTGGCACACCCTATACCTGATATGGGTGATGTAGGTGCATTCGTGATATAACCACTTTAAACAGAGAATTCCATAAACATTTATACGTAATATTTAGCAGAGAGTAGGTAATGCGCTTATGTAATCATGTTAAATATTATTAAAGCAACAAATACCGATATCTATACGATTATCATAATTTCCTACTTGAAATGTGATTTTGTATTTAAAGGTAACTAGAATTTGAACCACGCGCGTTGACGCGGGATTCATTTGTAGGAGCAAAGGTAGTACAACATCTCATATTTGATTATCTAGGGCCATGGTTACATATACAAAAAGCTGATCGTACATAACATACATTCAAATTTTTAGTCGGAGGTTGTGCATTAAGCTATACAAAACATACATTATAAGTTTAGTGAAAAGGATCTGCATTCTAATGTTGTTCATATTAAAATGTACCCAAAAGCTTGTCTTGATATTAAAGTAGTTTAATTGAAATGTTCAAGATCAAACTACCAAGGTTGCCCAAAAGGTGATCAACTTGTCTCACATAATGTACATTCTAACCAGAAAATTTGCAGAATGAAGTTCATCTTAACACCTACATAAACATTGTAATGCGAACCAGAATGGTGCAAAAGCACCAATGACCGCCTCCAAAACCATGGTAAAGGAACTTAATTAAGTTTCTTGGGGAGGTGCTTACTCATTATGGGTTGCACATATCCCAGATTAGCCCTGTTGGCATGCCCCAAATCACCCATTTTGAGTTCATCTGTCGAGCTCAACATTTGATCCCTTCGGTTGACATGTTTAATGTATTCTACTATGTTTCTTGCACTGGTGGTTTCTATTCTTTCAACTCTTGTACCGCCAATGCCCTACCTTGCAGTAGGGACCCCCCCAGAGTCTATAGGATTGGAAACACAAGTTCTTTTACATCCGTCGTGGTGTAATACCTATTGACCTGCATTACCGTTCTGCTGACGAGGGTGTTCCCAAACTACCTGTGGGTCCGTACGTGGAGGAGCAATGGTACAAGACTCTCACCAGGAACCCTACTACGATGCTTCAACTAGATGAGAAGGCTTTGATGGCGGCTGGTATGAGCATGTTGTGGGGACCGACAAACCCAAGGGCAGTGCCTGTCTATGCGTATAAGAACATAGGTAACCCTTGCTGGTTGTTGCTCTCTTTTGCATTTGTCTTGTTGTACATCGGATTATTTATCAGAATTTCTTTTGCAGCTTACGGATTGATGAATGATTTGGATCCGAAGATTGGTGCTGATATGCTCACACACTTGAAGATTGCTTAAAATCTTATCAAAACAGAAAGTTTAGGAGGTTCTTGGACCTCTAAAATCATGAGAATCGACACTATTCAAGCACCATAACCATAGGTTTGGTTAGGAGCAAGATAGGTGCAAGATTCTTACAAGAAAGTTAAGTTTGTGAAAAAGTTGTAATATATAACTTCAAAACCGAAAGTTTGGACCTCAAAAAACAATCCTAGAGGTGTTCCAAACAAGTTTGAAGCAAGAATTCATGAAGAAAAGAAAGAAAGGTGAGTTTGACCTCACTTTAGAACTTGAATGTAATCTGCCCAGAATTTACAATTTCAGTACATTGAGAGTGTTTTGGGAGTGTTTAGAGAGTTGGAAAAGTGCAAATGAGGTGATGGAGGCTTGGTTTTATAATGGTGAAGTAGGGTTTATAGTTAAATGAGGTTGTATGGTGATTGGGGAAGAAGAAAGATGGGTGACAATGGCCAATCCTTGGAGCTGAAACCACTTTCTTCGAATTATGGGGCTTGGCGTCGTGCCACAATGATAGGGGGAAGGCTTCGCGTGACGCTGGGCTTCATTTAGCCAAATGTTAGTTTTATTGCAATTTAGTCCTTGAACTTTGTTTTGTTTATCATTTTATGCTAAAACGTCACAATTCAACATGTTTTCGAGTGTGAAATGTGTTTGTAAGTGTGCGACGAGTATTGTGTACGTATAAATGACAATTGAAGTCTATATTAAGTCTCATATTGCATGTAAATGTGCATTCAACGTTTGTTTGTGTAAAACACAAGTATAATAAGTATAAGTATAAAAGTAAATTTCCATTATGATCGTAGTCTCGGATTACATGATTGGAATGACATACGTGTAAGGCCCATCTTAAATAACACGATTTATAACATTTAATATGCATATGATACAAAATGGGAGCTTTTTAAACAAAAGTTGTTAGGTTTACGATCATACATGATCAAAGTATTCGAGTCATCATCCTACTAATTTAAAACCTTCAAAATGTAGTTATAAGAGTTTACATATTAACTAAAACAAAATAGATCAATGCGGAAGCTTTGTTCGGTGCGTTCGGTTCTTGAAAGTCGCTTGATCTTCATCCGGAGTCTTATATGCATTTACCTAATGACAAAACCACGTTAAATGTTAGTTTTGACAATGTTAGAATACGTATAAACAAGTTCTGGTATCAAACAACGAAAACGAAACAAAAATCCTGAAGTTTAGGTCTGTCGCGCCCCGTGACAGACTAGTCCCTATCATTCGCGGCCCGCGACGGTGTTCAAGGCTTGGCGTCGCGTAGCGTGACCCCCTTCCCCCTTTTAACAGACTGTTGCTTTCTTTTATGCTACAGATGCCCAGCTACGAAAAATACCAAAATATCAACTTAGAACTTGCATAACTTCTGCTATACAAGTCCGTTTTACGTAATTCTTTTTCCTACGCAACCGTAATTAAATTACGGACCCATTTAACAACATTATTCACATTAAAATCCTGTTTATGAACAGTTGGTCTATAATTCCGCTATTTGATTATACAACCCGTTTGTTTACAAGTCTACAACTTGTTTTGTTGTCATCTCTTGTTTTCAACTATTTTACCCATTCCCAGGTTTACCAACAATAGCGTTTTGCTCCCCTACCGAGAGTTACTTACGCCTTAACGTCATGATTTGTTTTCAAGGATTCAAACATGCTCCTTTTAACAATTTGACAAGCATAAATTTCTGAACTTTAAACCCAATACCAAGGGTTCATGTGCAACAAGTTTAGCGTGTCCGCTTCACGGTTTACGCATTAAATATAGTCAATCATTGAGTGATGATCCATTCACTTCAACATTTACAACTTGACATTGTTTTGACCCGCTTGGATGTCTAATGGAGACCACCATTACAAGGACATACCAAACTCTACTCTAACCAATGTTTTGACCCGTTTTGGTTATCTAGTGAGCTTCGTCACTTCAGCGACATAACGAGTTTGCCTCTTACGCTAAATTTCAATTCAACAAGCTAGAATTAATAAATAAACATAATGTAACGAGTCCACAGTTACATACCTTTAGAGCAATCCTTTCAAATGCGTATCGCCACTAGCTTGTCCACTTGGCGTCCCGGTTTCCTTGCCTATAGAGTTCAACCATAGATGTTTAGAACTCTTTTATAGCATATAACGCATAATTTTCCACACTAGTCAAATATGCATTTTTAGTCAGGTTTTTAACATTTATCTTCTCTTAGGCATTATATCAAATACCTAATGAGCAGGATTTCATACAAATAAAAATCAAGTTTTTAACTAACTATTTAGCCAAGATTTAAGCATCCTTTCACAAGTTCATGTCAATTTTCATATCAACAAGTCAGAATTCACTCCATAGAGCTCAAATACATTAGGTTAACAATGATAATCTTGGTGTTTAACATAATTCTACAAAACCCACTTGACACATGAGTGTATGATCATGAATTCACAATTATGAACATCAGTTCATCAAGCAAATGACTAGGGTTTACTCCTAGACATAATTTCATTCCCAATTTCATCCAAACAATGATCATGCAAGCTCGGATTCGAATCTCATGAGTTCATCTAAAATTTAAGATGGAACCAAATGGTGAAATTTCACATACCTTATGATCCCTTCGCCGAGGTGATCACTAATCTATATTCGGATTTTGATTTGGACTCGATTTGAGCTTTCAATTTGTGAAATTTGTATGAGTTAGGGTTTGATGGGGAATTCCCTGGTCGCCCTGTGCTCTGATCGAACCAGACACACACTTAGGTGTGTTATTTTGTTATTAATAATTCAAGTTTCAAGTTTGACAAGTTTGGTCCCTCAACTATCATTGGGTTCTTATCTTTAGGTATTTCTAACATGCTAACTTATTACCGTAAAGCTTCTATCTAACTAGGTTATTTCTTTATTCCTAGTTAGTTCCTTTTATTTATTATCGACGTCGAATTTATAATAAAAGGTTTTCTCTCTTTTTTATTTTATTTTTAGGGGTGTTACACGTCCACCCCCTTAAAGGGGTTTCATCCTCGAAACCTGATTACCTACCGAATAATGTAGGGTAGAGTCGTTGCATCTCCTCTTCGGATTCCCATGTGGTATCCGAACCCTTTCTGTGCTCCCATTTGACCTTTACTTGGTTAATCTCTTTTTCCCTCAAGCTTTTCACTTTACGATATAGAATCGTAATCGGCTTCACCACATAGTTAAGACTATTATCCACCTCAATGTCATCGTAGTGGATATAAGTTGTTTCGTCGGCTAGACATTTCCGAAGATGTGATACGTGGAATGTGCTATGAATTCCACTAAGTTCTGCTGGTAGTTCGAGACGATATGCGACCATACCAACCCGTTCAATGATTTTAAATGGCCCAATAAATCTCGGGCTCAACTTTCCTCTTTTCCTAAATCGGATAACCCCTTTCCATGGAGATACCTTTAGCATAACCTTGTCGCCGACCTGGAACTCGATCGGTCTTCTTCTTTTGTCTGCATACGACTTCTGTCTATCCTGAGCTGCTTTTAAATGTGCCCGAACCATATCAATTTTCTCGTTTGTGGCTTGAACTACGTCTTTATGTACTAGTTCACGACGACCTACCTCATCCCAACACACAAAAGTCCGGCATTTCCTACCGTAAAGCATCTCGTACGGAGCTCTACCGATGCTAGCGTGGTAGCTGTTATTATAAGAAAATTCGGCCAATGGTAGATAAACATCCCAACTTCCTCCAAAGTCGATAATACACGCCCATAGCATGTCTTCCGATGTTTGTATTGTTCTTTTACTTTGTCCATCCGTCTGAGGATGGTATGCGGTGCTAATGAACAACTTAGTTCCCATTTGCTCTTGGAAATCGCGCCAAAAGTTTGAAGTGAACCGGGTATCCCTATCGGACACGATTGATACCGGTACTCCGTGGCGTGCCACTATCTCATTAGTGTATACCTCCGACATCTTTTCTGACGTATAAGTCTCACGTATCGGTATAAAGTGAGCATTTTTCGTCAGTCTGTCTACAACCGCCCATATAGCATCAAATCCGCGATTCGTCTTTGGTAATTTGGTCAATAGGTCCATTGTGATATGTTCCCATTTTCAAACCGGAATTTCCAACGGTTGAAGTTTACCGTATGGTTTCTTGTGCTCAGCTTTGACTTGCAAACATGTCAAACATTTCTCCACGTATTTTACCACATCTCTTTTCATTCCGGGCCACCAATAATTCTGTTTCAAGTCATTGTACATCTTGGTCGCCCCGGATGAATAGAATAACGGGATTTGTGAGCTTCGTCGGGTAAAAGCTTTTTAACTCCATACGAGTTAGGAACCCATGTTCTACCGAAACGCGTTTTTAACCCGTTGTTACCATCTACTAAATCCTTCAATTGGCCGACTATTCTTTCCTTCTTCAAATTTTCCACTTTCACTGCTTCAACTTGTGCTTCTCGGATTCGTTCAAGTAAACCCGAGGTCACAATGAGCTGCATCGATCGTACCCATATCGGGGCATAGTCTGCCTTTCGGCTTAACGCATCTGCCACTACATTGGCTTTCCCGGGGTGGTAATGTATCTCACAATCAAAATCTTTGACTGTTTCCAACCATCGCCTCTGCCTCATGTTTAATTCCTTCTGATCAAAGAAATATTTCAAACTTTTATGGTCGGTAAATATAGTGCATTTTCCCCCATACAAATAATGCCTCCATATTTTTAAGGCAAATAACTCGAGGTCGTGAGTCGGGTACTTCTTTCCATGAATCTTCAGTTGCCTCGAGGCATAAGCTATAACCTTGCCTCGTTATATCAAGACACATCCGAGCCCCGAATGTGATGCATCTAAGTTGTGACAACTGTCAAAGTTTCAGGTATCTGTACAACTATTAAATCATAGTTAGTGATTAATGACTGTGCTGCATTTCAATTAATGACTTGAACTTCTTTCTGATTACTGCTTCATACTTACATGTGCATCACATATTGCAAATGACATATCATTATTGCAAGAGATCTTAATTGACCCAAATGATGCACGAAACACAGTTAGCACAGTTATCAAGACAATGTGTTGAGACACAGAATGGGCCAGAAACCAAGTATTACACTAGTATAGTGTTTAGGAAAGTAAGGATCACAAAACTGCCTTCCTAGAGATAGTTTAAGTGCCGGAAAGCGCCTAAAACTCACTTAAACTGCAGAATTCTGCAGAAATCAGCAATTTTTAGCATTTAAACACACTAATATCATGCAGAAATATGGCTAGATGGTCCTGAATGCTTTCCTAAGTGTCGGGAATCAAAAGTGTCATGAAAGGGTACATAAAGCACACTAAACTGCAAAGTTTAGCACCTTAACGAACCAGTAACCAACCGAACAACCAGACACTACCCGAAACACCAAATTTTCACTAGAAGCACTGTTTTAACATTACCAAGATAGTTATGGTCCCCGAACACCATAACACATTATATAAATATCTAGTAACTAAAACATCTAACTAATACTTGGACTTTAACCTAAATACTAACCATATAGTTAGAACCTAGTCTTCTACCCCCCACCTATGGGACGGCCAACATGGCCCCCACACTTGTGATTTTCTTTCAATTAAAAATTAGATTGTGTGTCTTCATTTTGGACATAGGAACCATGAGATAAAGAATGAAAGTGGATTATAAGAATACCTAAGTGTCCTAACTTCTCATAAACTTCACACACTAAACACACACTCCTCTCTCTTCCTCCTTGCCTTGTTCTCGGCCAAGACCACAACCATCATCACCACCATCTTTCAATCAAGTCTCATACATTCCAAGCATACTCAAAGGTGTTAGAGGTTGTATAAGGAAGCTAGGAGCTTTCGGAAGTTCAAGGACTTTCTCTATTTTCTTTTATCCACTCTATTTCTTCTCTTGATCATCCTTAGCCTTGAGATAATGGTAAGAACATTATACACTCTATTTTACATCTATTTCAAGTGGTTAAAAGATGATACGTGTTGATTATCATGAAGAACACTAAGAATCACAAGAATGAAACTTGAACATAAACTTAAATCATGAAGAAACTATGTTGTTATGCTTGATGATTGTTGTTTATTCATGTATTTGATGTTGATCATCATATGATCTTGCTAGATCATGATTAAAAACATAATCTAGCAAGATGAAAGGATGAAAATGTTGTAGGATCATAGATCATCCTCATGAGAAACATGAACTTGAAAGAATATGTTTTGTTCTTGTAAAATGATGACTAAAGTAAGTTGTAAATCTTGTAAATCTAAGATTTCAAGAATGATTTTTCAAGAAACCAAGTTAAAAATACAAGTTTTACTAAACCTTGGTTCTTACATAAATAAACCTTATTTTTGGTGGTTAATAAAGTGTAGAAACACTTATGTAACAAGAAAGATTCATGAAGAAACATATTTAGTAAATATGATTACAAGTTGTAAAGATCAATTTTCTTTAAAAATGATGTTTTTAAAGAATCAACCACACTTTAAAGGGTAACAAGACTTACTAAACACCCTAGTAAGTTACTACAAATTTTTACAAATATTCAAGTTCATGAAGTGATAGTTTATGCTTGTTTTTGGCAAAATTGGTAAGTAAAGATTGTTTGTTGTTGATTGTTGATTGTTGATTGATTGTGACGATTTACAAAAGAAAATGATATACCTTCAAGGTATGGAAACCTCTATTTTTAGGGGAAACTATGGCGAAATTTTTCTAAAAATTAAACACTTAGAAAAATATTTCTAAACAAACATTTACAAGTGTATATTTAACCATGGATTTTCACATAAAGTTTACCATAGATTTTTGTTCAAAAATTATAAATATTAGAGGTTGGTTTATATAAATAAAAGTGACTAAATATGTATTTAGGAAATATATATTTAGAAGGCACCATGTGTGTGATTATTTGTATATTACATGTATTAGTTATATTATTTTAAGGCTTGAAATAATATAACTCATCAAAAATACCAAGGAATTACAATCCAAAATATTACCAAAATTCTAAGAATGTGAATATA
Source organism: Helianthus tuberosus (assembly GCA_030545235.1). NCBI lineage: Eukaryota > Viridiplantae > Streptophyta > Magnoliopsida > Asterales > Asteraceae > Helianthus > Helianthus tuberosus. The sequence goes on from CM060360.1 coordinate 83,347,106, forward strand.
CAAGTTATACTGATGTGCGTTAGGTGTGATATATATTTAAGTATATTTTAAGCCTTTTTTAACAATTTAGTCAAGTTTTAAATTTATAAAACACGATATTTACTAACACTAAACACACATATGGGCAAGTGCACCCATCGCGAGCGTAGTATAGTGTTGGTAAGATACCGAGGTCGTCCAAGGACACAAGAGCTTTTAGTACCGGTTTATCCTCAACGTCTAATCAAATCAATATTTAGAAAAAGATTTTTAAACAAGAAAATAAAACTAACTAAAAATGTTGAAAATAAAAATAAAAATAAAACAGATAGACAAGATGAATCACTTGGATCCGACTAGCCTTTAGTGTAACCTTTGATTATTTCCGCACTTTTGCACTTTTTAAGAGATTATCTTAGTTATAGTAGTGGGCCCCTCTTTTGAAGGTGACATTACCCTCAACCCAGTAGTTTGAGTCAGCAAGGATACAATCCTAAAGCGTTGGATTATTGGAAGATAATTAATTAAGTTATTAATGCGTACTGTGGTAGGCCCCTCTTTTGAAGGTGACGTTACCCTCGGTTAAGTAGTTTGAGTCAGCAGGGATACAATCCTAAGTAGCCGGGTTAATGTATTAATAGTAGTTTACATATGAGGGGATCATGGAGTTTGGACCCCCCGCCATCCAATACCACTGGGTATTGAAGGAGGTCCTACTAAACTTGACCTAGGTCCTTGCAGGATCTATACACTGAACAAGGCAAGACGCTTACCAAACCATTCCCTTAACCCCCGACCAGGTAGCCAACATATCTGCATATAGATCGTGGGGATAGGAATGGTGTAAAACTTTTATTTTATATAGACAGTAAAATAACGCCAAGACACCACGGAAAAATGATAAGGAAGTTTCACCTTCAACATAAGAAACTAGTTATTAAAGTCATTAATACAAAACCAAATAAAAAGTGCGAAAAGATTAAAAATAAAAAGTATTACACTAAATGCTTGTCTTCACCAAGTGATGTAAGAGACTTAGGCAAACATGGCATTTGATTGTCAAGAACTCTTACTATCAATCTTGGATCCCGAGACTACTACACACACTCTATGATGGATGATGGATGATGGTGGTGGATGTGGGTGTTGTGATGGTGGTGGAGTGTGGGTGAAGTGGGAGAGAGGTGGTTTGTCAAGGGATGATTTGCAAGTGAGCCAAGCACCCCTATTTATTGCTTGCACAGAAGCCCGGACACGGCCCCGTGCCCGCTGGGCACAGCCCCATGTCCACCCATCTTCTCTTTCTTCATTAGTTGTAGTTTGTCTGCATTAGTTGACCACGCCCCTGTGTCCGCTGGGTACGGCCACGTGTGCAGAAGCGTATCTGTACTATCAAGATTTGCCTGGATTCTGCGAATCTTAGCGTTGACCATGGCCCCGTGTCCGCTGGCCACGCCCCCGTGTTGGGAAATAGAAGCTTCCACAGCTTTGTCTTTTCCGCAGACACTTGGACACGCCCCCGTGTTCATTGAGCACGGGGCGTGTTCAGCCTTCTGATGTCTTGTTTTTGCTTGGGGAGATGCTGTCGAGGGGTCGGGTATGCCACATTTATTCCTTTTCTTGTATTATTGTTAGATTTGGCTGCATTTTTGCTTCTTTTGTTCATTTAAGCTCATTTAACCCTGAAAATACAAAAGGAAGACAAAAGCACACTTTTTCCAACATTAGTACTAAAAAAGGGTTAGTTTTATGCCTCATTTGATGTAATTTATATGTTGCATTTTACACACATCAAATACCCCCACACTTGAATCTTTGCTTGTCCTCAAGCAAAACTCTTTATTTTGTGGCTTACACACCCAAATGGAATGGGTAGAAGAGAAGGTTTTGGGCTTGTCTTGAGTGTCGGGATTCCAAGATCTTTATTAGGTTTATTTTTATGTTATTTACAATACTATTCGTTATGATTTATTTAGAACATTTCATAAGAGAAATTACTTATTTGGGCATAACATGCCTCTTTAAAATTCCATTTATATACAAGTTCACATACCTCACGGGGGATCACTCAACACTCGGCCGAAGATGTATTTTTGTGAAACACTCGAGACCGGCATGGAACTTTACTTCTACCATATGCTTGCCAAGCAATCAATCCTCCTCTTTTTTAACTATACACCTTTGTAAATATCAAGAGGAATTTAGGGAAGGGTTAGGCTTGGGTTAAAGGTAGGTGGTTTTGGGTTAGTGGTTAGTAGAAAAGGGCGAAAAGGCGTAGAAAGCGCCGGTTTTTGTAAAACATTTTGTTTTTGTGACTTTTTATTCTAATGAAGCATTTTTCAAACAAAGTTTCTTTTTATGAACTTGTTTGTTTATAGCTAAACTTCATCATATATATATATATATATTTAATAAGGATGTCACAAGAAAACCGAGCTTTGTACTAAAACAAAGGGTTTAAAATGAAAAAAGGGTTTGGTGGGTAAAGGGTGTTTGTTTTCGGTTTAGAAATGAAAAGGTTTAGGCTCAAAGGGGTTAACTAGGGGGATTTTGGGTAGGTGGTAAAGAAAAAAAATAATGGTGTTGAAATAAAAAGGGTTAGTCCTAATGCCTCCGTCATTTACTTACTTGGGTTTAAGTTGGTAAGGACCAGGAATGTATCATCATGGCAAGTTCTAGAGTCATAAGAAACCAAGCGGCTATTCACACAAGAAACGAAAAATGAGCATTTAGTTTAAAGATGTGTATTTGTATGCTCAATAAAGGCTCAAAACTCACTCTTTTGTGGGAATGGGTTTTTAATGTGATCAAGTATATATAATCAAATTTTAACTAGATTTGTCATGTCGTTTCATAATTTCTTTATGTTGGTTCTTTTTATCATGACGCTATCGGTTGTAGATTTATAAAAATATAACCTCTTTGGAACTTGTTTTTCCCAATTTAAACCAAGACAAATAAAAAAAATGAAAAGTGTTTGAAAAAAATTGGGGTGTTTAGCGGTTCCAATAGAGTTTTGCGTAAGGCTTGTAATTAGGACTTGCAAAATTTCAAGGTTTTAGCATCCCCCCCCCCCACACTTAAATTACACCTTGTCCTCAATGTATCCCAAAAATAAGTTTTTTGGTTGATTGAATGTGCAAAAAGGTGTTTAAACAAAAATTTTATGATACTAGGCATTTGGACACGGCCCCGTGTTGAATGAACACGTCCCCGTGTACAGATATCCAGTAACGAGAACTTACAGAAGGTGGACACAGGGACGTGTCGGGTGAACACGACCCCGTGTCAAGCAAAAGTCTACATAATTTTGACAAACAGCAGGTCTGGGTGATGGGCACGGGGGCGTGTCGGGTGAGCACGACCCCGTGTAGACAAACTGTAAACATGTAAAACAGGTTTCTGCCTTCGGCTTTGCGGTCCCGGCTTTAGTGGAACTAATGTTTTTTGCTCTGATATTTACCAAATTACACATACTTTAGTCCCCCATTTTATCCCCATTTTACGCGTTTTTGGCCGTAAAACCGAGAATCAGATACTTAATCGGGTTTACTTTTATTTACAGGCCTAAAATAGCATACCAAACAAGAAGATGATGAAAATGAGGATTTTTCGGGCAAAACGACAAAGCTGCGAAGATTCTGTGAAGAATTCTGACCTGGATGAGTTGCACGGTCGTGCGACCCATCGCACCACCGTGCGGATCCGACATCAAAGCTCATCCCGGCATTGCACAGCCAATGCGATCAGGAGTGCAACGGAATCTCGACGACGCACGACCGTGCATCCGATGGCACCCCGTGCGGATACGATGACCAACCCCAACCCGGCATTGCACCGACAGTTCTGATGCTCGTGCCAGCCACTTCTCGGAGATGCACGCTTGTGCATCCATTGGAATGACCGTGCGGTTACGAAGACCGGCCCATTACTTGCTGATGTCACACGGTATGGTGAACAGGATATTAAAGTGAACGGTCGTGCACTTTAGTCGCACGATCGTACGATCTGAAAAAGTTATAAAAAACAGAAGGCAACATTCATTTTGACATTCTAGACTTTTGGGAGCTTCACAGGCGATTTCACAGGCTCTAGAGGCATTAGCTTTCACCCGGATTCAAGCCCCATTGTGCAGTTTAGCTCCGTTACTATCTGGATACTCAATCTTGTGCTTGTTTATGGTTTGATTCTCTAATCTTTCCATGATTTTGTTCATGTTTCAAGCATTTAGATTGAAGATTATGTATTATTGTAAGCCTAAGGGCAAAAACACTAGTATCCCTTGCTTAATTACAACCATTAGTATGTTAATTATGTTTGTAATGACACTTTGAAGCATTTTCTATGTTAATCTTTGATGATTAGTTTGCAACCTTGTTTATTGATGTTGAATTCTTGATTATAGTTAATTATCTTGGATGATTGGTATGTGGTTAGTTAAGATATTTGCAAGAAGAATCTTGATTAATCATGTATTAGTAGACTTTGAACTTGTTTAACTTGTTTAATATGTTTGCACCATGATACTAGAAATGGTTAGTGGGTTGATAAGGGATAATTATTGTTAATCAAGAAGGCTTTCCCTCACGGAAGGACCTTAACGGGTTAAATGGTGTTGTTATGAATTCTTGAATTGAATTGTTAGCTTAGTTAGTAGTTTAGGCCAAAATTGCTATCTTGGTGAATTTATGTTCAAGATTTGTAAAATGAACTCGGTTGTGATTTAATCTAGTTTATGCTTGTCTCGGTGGTTGCATTGTGTTTATCGGTGTCACTTTCCTGGATTAAGTGAGGTTAGAAAACTCCTAACGGATGACTAACTTATCTTTACGAGATTATCATAGACATTTATCAATTGCACGTTAAAGAACAATTTTAGGTGGTTAAAGTGTGTTTATCGTTTTAGCTTTCCAGAGGATTGTCATGTAAGGATTCCCGAAAGTGATACTAATTGTCTTGAAAATGGAGAAATTGACCAAATGTTTTAAGTGACAAAACCGACTTAACTCATATGCTTTGGTTGTGCATAAAGCAAACCTATATATTTATTTTCTTATTTGGAGTCTAGTATGTTTTTATAAATATTTGTTTATGCTTATTTTAGTTTTTAGAAAATCACACTCTTATCTTCTTACCGGTAATTTAATGACAAAGGTATAGTATTATTCCTCCGCCCACGTCCTTGGATCACACTTGGTTCTTACCGATACTTTACTACATATATGACGGGGTACACTTGCCCTCTCGTGTATGTTTTAATGTTGAAGTATAAATCACTTTTATAAATTTAAAACCGAATCGTGTGTAAAATTCATTGTAAAAACATGTATATACGCGCACACGTCAAGTTTTTGGCGCCGCCGCCGGGGAGGATGAGGTTGAGGTTATGGAGGAGCAGCATGAGCCGCCACACACACCACCACACTCACCACAGCAGCATCACTCCCCGCATTACGAGCATTGGCCTCCCGGCATCCCTTCGTATCTCGAGTTTTATGTCCAGTTCCAGCAGATGCAGATCAGCCACGAGCAGCAGCGGGCCAGTCTAGAGCAGCTACGTGTTAACCAAGAGCAGCTGAGGGCTAACAAGGAGGCGATACGGGCGAACCAGGAGTTCATGCGCCAAGAGGTGCAGGCTGGATTCTCATACATATTTGGGGGGCTTCAGAACGCCTACCCTAACTACTTTGGTGAGCCCCCACAGTTCCCATTTGGGAACCCTGGTGATTATGGCGGGGCTGGGCCATCCGGCACAGGAGGAGGTGCCGATGACGAGCAGTAGTGGGAGTTCTGAGCTGGTGGCTGTGGTGTTATTTTAGTAGTATGTTTTTGGGTGTTCATTTTGGTTTTCATTTCAAACACCCATGGTTATGTATTTTAATTTTCAGACATTATAGTTTATTTGTTTTGTCTATGTTTGGACATTTAGTACTCCTTTTATTTATGTAAATTATGGTTTGTTTGCGTTTAGATTGTCTCTGCCTTCTGTTTTGTTTTGATGTGCCTTGTGACATTCTTACAGATCTCGGAAGCATATCTTGTACCGAAGCACACCACAGAATCAACTTTGAAGACTCGTTTCATCTAAATCATCTTCAGGGGAGTGTTATTCTCCTTTTTCTCTAAATTTCGGGTTTCGCATTGGGGACAATGCGAAGTTCAAGTGTGGAGAGGGGGTTTAACATTTTGACTTTGTTTGTCCTATATAAAAAAATCAGTAAATTGTATATATTTTTAGTAAATAAACCGGTTAGTTGTTGTTTTAGAAAGCTTCAGATATGATAAAAACCCGACAAGCCAAATAAATTTTGAAAAAGATAACTAGAAAGCGTGACAAACAAAGAAAGACTTGCATGATAATTTTCACACTTTTACCCATTCCTTCCGTTATGTGAGCATATTTGAGCCTTAAAATTGTTATATGTTTGTTCATTTCAGAGTAGGAGTGAGCCGGATGTCACGTGTAGTTTAGAACTTGTCGCTAGCATGCTTGTTAAGACCATAATCGTGCGAAATTGTGTAGAAGTGATAGAGGCACTTAGAAAACCCCCTTTGTTGTTAGCCTTTTCCTTTGTGTTATATTTCCTTAAACCCTATATTACCCATTAGGATTAACCATGTCGAGCCTTTCCCGTGATTTCTTCCGTTTACCCAACAAATTAGCCCACTTAGCCAAATTTAGCCTTTTTATTTTTAAACCTTTAGTGTTAAAACTCGGTTAAAATAATCGTTTAACTAGCGTTTCTTGTAGTTAGTTGTTCATTGTACAAAGCCATTAGTTTAATTATTTATAAAAAAAATCCCAGAAAATCAGAAAATAAAACACCCTAAAATAGGGTGAAGTCAACAAAATTCGAGCAATTTTAAATGCTAAAATGATGAAATCTCGTTGATGAGCTCGATAATACAAAAGTCGCCTTTTTAAGGCATTAGTATGTATAGTTTTAGTGTTTTGCGCTTGTTACACATAACTACCGAGTTTTAACCATTTTGTCACTTTAAAATTCCCATTCCATACCCTTCACCCAAGCCTATCGTTACAACCCGTAAAGACCTCTTGATTTACACTTTTTCGCATGTTAGTTGGTGGAGATGAGATCTAGTGACAAGCTTATGATATTACACGTTTCATTGACGAGGCATTAAGTGTTTACACATACACATTTTATGTATGTTTCAGATATATAACCGAGTATGTGTGAACATTGTGAGGTGTGTGAAGATTAGCGTGCTAAGTCAATCGAAAGTAAAATCACGGCTTTTTGGTTATCTATACATATATTAGCATGTGCTTGTTTGGTTTGAATCACTTGATGTTGCGTTTCGAAAAACCGGCTAACCGTTTGTAGTTGTATTAGTAGATTGTTTGTAAATTCTTGTTTTTGTTAGAATCTAGCTTTTATTACATTTTAGTTTTAGCTTGCTTGAGGACAAGCAAGGTTCAAGTGTGGGGAGGTTTGATATTCACCAAATTACACATACTTTAGTCCCCCATTTTATCCCCATTTTACGCGTTTTTGGCCGTAAAACCGAGAATCGGATACTTAATCGGGTTTACTTTTGTTTATAGGCCTAATACAGCATACCAAACAAGAAGATGATGAAAACGAGGATTTTCCGGGCGAAACGACAAAGCTACGAAGATTCTGTGAAGAATTCTGACCTGGGCGAGTTGCACGGTCGTGCGACCTATCGCACCACCGTGCAGATCCGACATCAAAGTTCATCCCGGCATTGCACAACCAGTGCGATCAGGAGTGCAACGGAATCTCGGCGACGCACGACCGTGCATCCGGTGGCACCCCGTGCGGAAACGATGACCAGCCCCAACCCGACATTGCACCGAAAGTTCTGATGCTCGTGCCAGCCACTTCTCGGAGACGCACACTCGTGCATCCATTGGAACGACCTTGCGGTTACGAAGACCGGCCCATTACTTGCTGATGTCACACGCTATGGTGAACAGGATATTAAAGTGAACGGTCGTGCACTTTAGTCGCACGATCGTGCGATCTGAAAAAAGTTATAAAAAACAGAAGGCAACATTCATTTCGACATTCTGGACTTTTGGGAGCTTCACAGGTAATTTCACAGGCTCTGGAGGCATTAGCTTTCACCTGGATTCAAGCCCCATTGTGCAGTTTAGCTCCGTTACTATCCGGATACTCAATATTGTGCTTGTTTATGGTTTGATTCTCTAATCTTTCCGTGATTTTGTTCATGTTTCAAGCATTTAGATTGAAGATTATATATTATTGTAAGCCTAAGGGCAAAAACACTAGTATCCCTTGCTTAATTACAACCATTAGTATGTTAATTATGTTTGTAATGACACTTTGAAGCATTTTCTATGTTAATCTTTGATGATTAGTTTGCAACCTTGTTTATTGATGTTGAATTCTTGATTATAGTTAATTATCTTGGATGATTGGTATGTGGTTAGTTAAGATATTTGCAAGAAGAAGCTTGATTAATCATGTATTAGTAGACTTTGAACTTTTTTAAGTTGTTTAATATGTTTGCACCATGATACTAGAAATGGTTAGTGGGTTAATAAGGGATAATTATTGTTAATCAAGAAGGCTTTCCCTCACGGAAGGACTTTAACGGGTTAAATGGCGTTGTTATGAATTCTTGAATTGAATTGTTAGCTTAGTTAGTAGTTTAGGCCAAAATTGCTATCTTGGTGAATTTATGTTCAAGATTTGTAAAATGAACTCGGTTGTGATTTAATCTAGGTTATGCTTGTCTCGGTGGTTGCATTATGTTTATCGGTGTCACTTTCCTGGATTAAGTGAGGTTAGAAAAATTCTAACGGATGACTAACTTATCTTTAGGAGATTATCATAGACATTTATCAATTGCACGTTAAAGAACAATTTTAGGTGGTTAAAGTGTGTTTATCGTTTTAGCTTTCCAGAGGATTGTCATGTTAGGATTCCCGAAAGGGATACTAATTGTCTTGAAAATGGAGAAATTGACCAAATGTTTTAAGTGACAAAACCGCCTTAATTCTTATGCTTTGGTTGTGCATAAAGCAAGGCTATATATTTATTTTCTTATTTGGAGTCTACTATGTTTTTATAAATATTTGTTTATGCTTATTTTAGTTTTTAGAAAATCACACTCTTATCTTCTTACCGGTAATTTAATGACAAAGGTCTAGTATTATTCCTCCGCCCACGTCCTTGGATCGACACTTGGTTCTTACTGATACTTTACTACATATATGACGGGGTACACTTGCCCTTTCGTGTGTGTTTTAATGTTGAAGTGTAAATCACTTTATAAATTTAAAACTGAATCGTGTGTAAAATTCATTGTAAAAACATGTACATACGCGCACACGTCATGCTCTAAGCCTCGTATGTACCTGTTTAACTAGTGAATACCACACCAAACAATATCCAACATCCTAAGTTACCAAAGTTCATCATCCATGTCACAAGTTAAAAAGAAAAAAAGAAATGCATAAAATAAAAAGTGTTAAGGAAAGTAAATTGTTCAATAAATGGCACGCAGGCCATGAAATTGTTCATGGGATAAGGGGTTTAACGTGTGAGATCTCCAACCGTGTACCGCTACCTCCAACTCCTCCCGCTCAATCCATGTCCTCGTCTTCATCATCATCACCTCCTCCGTGGCCCGCCATATGCTCCCGGATGTTCCCAATGTCATCCTGCATGTCGGAGATATTTCTCTCTATCTCTCCAACCCGAGCGTATGTGTTGCTAGCTATGTTGTAGGTGTTCCTGGTGCACATAAGGTTTTCCTGCAATAAATCATGTAAGCTTTGAAAGTTAGGAAAACTGCCTCCTTGAGAGGAGGATTGACCCAGATCACCCTGGTGCTGGTAGTGGTAATGAGGATGAGGCCGGATGTGTGGAGCATGTAAGACGAGTGCTTCCTATGGGTTCCATGCATGCCATTGAACTCTTTGAAAACTGACCGTCCCATCTTCCGCTTCGTAGATCAAGTTCATGGAGCGACATATGACCATGTCCACTTTCCCCAACCATGGTCCCTTGCGGAAGGACCTCGGCATATGCACGAAGTGTTTGAAGAGGCGGTATATCCGCCTTCCAAAGAAGATAGGAGTCAGGGGAGTAGCAAGCTGGTTCCAGTTCATGTTTCGGAGTAGGAGGTATGGAACATCAAGGTTGACTCGTTTGTGGATGCAATGGAGGACTAGTAGATCCTGTAAACCTACAACACCGCTGCTGTCGTGCCTCTAACTAAGGGAGTTGGTGAGGACCCTGTGGATGTACCGGTAAAGAGGGTCTCTCAACTGGGTACTCTTAGTTCGGCTTGGGTTATAGTTGCCCTCTCTGATTTGAGCCAAGCAGCTTGGCGGTCATTTTCTTTGATCTCGCGGAGACCGCCGGTGTTTTCTTCAACCCCAACATCTTCTTCAGAGTACAACCCCACCAAAGCCCCAAATTGAGCGATTGAGATCCGGTATGTGGTCCCTCCACAACGGAACTCTACCCCTTCATTTTCAAACGGATCAGCTCTTGTCTTGAAGACGAACGTGCTGTAAAATTCCATACTGTATTCGTGCACGGAGTGAAGCCGAGTGCAAAGGGCAGCTCGTAGTGGGCCGGTGACAATGGTGTTGAATCGGTCTATTTGGTTCACTATCTCAAGAGTGTCCATGCACACTTGTCTGGGGTCCTCTTCGAGCCTAGTCTTTAATACATCATAGCGTGCTTGAGCCGCCAACTCGTCTGCGTTGAACCAGGTGAATTTCTTGGCCATCTGAAATAAAACACACCAAACAATTAGTACGAAACAGTGAAAATTTCGGAGAAAATTGAAAACAGTCGGCTGAACACGCCCTCGTGTTCAGCGGACACGCCCCATGTCGGAGGATAGTTAGCCGGACACGACCCCGTGCTCGCTGAGCATGGCCCTGTGTCCAGGCTTCTGTTTCTCCAAATTCTCAATTTTCGACCCGGTCCCGAAAACCTGAAAATTGTTGATCCAGTAGGGGCGGTTTTCCTCGAAAATGAAACCCCAAATGCCGTTTTTCTCAAAACAAACTGTTTACCCCTTCAATTTTATCTTTTTCGGTTCAAAAACAAGGGTTTGGTGTTTTTGTGAGAAATCGGGCAAATCTACAAACAATACAAGTTGGTTTACTTCCTAAAACCTGTATCTAAACTAATGCTAACAGATTTATGCAAAAAATTGAGGTTCGATCTGGTTCAAGTTGAAGAACCCTAGATTTTTCCCCAAATCTTAATGTTAAACTACATGCATGAACTTAATCTAACTAATTATAAGGATAGAATCATTCCTTGACGTTGTTAGAAGGAAGGGAAACGTCGAAATCTTGCAGAAAAATCGCCGGAACCAGAGAGTTTTTGGGGAAACGGGGCGTGTGGAATGAAGAAACTGATTGAAAATGGGGGTTTTATCCCGACAGTTGTGCGGACACGGCCCCGTGGGCGGGCAACTTAATGTAGGATCGTTTGCACGACCAAACGAGTCGTTCAGAAGAGATCTCGTCCAATACGAAAGGCGGAAACAGACGTATCAGAGTTATTTCAGTTGATTTGCACTTAGATTCACTTTAACTGTCTCTTGTATTGATATCAGATTGTTTTACAATGCTAGAGACACTTCGGCAGAGCTTCGCTACCAGAATCGAAAACATTACGTATGATTTGAACAAGGCACCTATTTATAGACAAGCCATTCCGCACGAAAAGGCTCACACGAAACGGACTTCTCATTTCGTACGAAATGGCCAGTGCCATTTCGTGCGAAATGGTCACAACATCCATTTCGTGTGAAATGGATACTTCCTATATTTATCTCACTTTTCTCGTACAACGTGCCCTGATCTATCTAACCTATTACAAGACTCGATACAAGACGAAGTCAACAGACATATGCACCAATAGACTCCCCCTTGGATGTTGACGAAGTCTTCGGTGTCGAGTCTTCGGTATGTCAACTCTTCAGTCTTTATCAGTCCTCTCGCTCTCTTCAAAGTATCTGACAATGTAAGCATCCTTAATCAATCTCGTTCTCTCTCCTCCGGAATCTCAAACTGTCTCTATCTTCTCTTGATCAGATCTCTTGATTCCTTAAGTTCATCAACATTCGCAACTGGCGTGAACGACAAGATTCGAACCTGGCTCTAAAGCTATTCCAGAATCTGTATCTGTCTTTTACCTCTTCAGACTCCCCCTTTCGACAAGCTGGGATCACAGTCTAGAATTCTCTCTCTGCAAGCTTTGGATCGGAAACTTGGCTATCCAACTTTCACAGGTTCTAAGATCGTAACCTGGCTCAAATTCTATTCACAGGTTCAGGAATGATTCCTGGCTCTTCGCGGCAATCAAGATTAGGAACCTGGCTAACTTGCACATCCTCTACCTCACAATAAATTTCACAAATTTAAAAATTTGACAAATTTATAGACCACTTGAAGATATCGTTCAAAAATAATTTAACATTAATAATCTCTGATGTCCACATGTAAAAATAACATTTTTCTTTTTCAAAACAAACTCTCCCAAACCTGTTCATCATGTTTAGCACTTAGAATTTTGAAAATCAGCTTTTCAACATCAGTTATCGAAAATAAGACAAAATGAAATCTTTTTGGATTTTCAAACTATTAAGCTAAAACACAATCTTTTTGGATTTTTCATTAAAGAAAAGCAGTAAAGAAATATATACAAACAATATTTTTGTGAGTTTGCGTAAGAGGATCATATCAGTTTTTGAGACCAATCACTAGCACCGTTAAGCTTTAAACATTTTAAGTTTTAAACTATTCACATAGATTGACGATATTGTTGTCCTCTTAAACTCAATCTAAAAACTTTCGAAATGCTTATCGATACGTTAAGGTATATTATTTTTGCACTAAATTCTTATGGACCCCACGATCTCAGCATATCTCCTCATCATGCAATACACTGACTCAAATAATGCCTTTAAACTTTCATCAATTGTGATATGTGCGAAAACAACACAGAATGTTTAAACATTAACAATCAGGTCGATCTTTCGATATGCAGAGAAAGTCCAATGTTTAAACAAAATAAGAAATAAAAAAACAAGTTGAATATGTTTAGATCTTAACCACCAGTTTGATATTCACATATACGCAGAGGTGATCCAAGATTTAAACGAAACACCAAGAAAAATAAAGCAGAATGTTTAGGCACTAACATCCAGGTCGATACTCACGTATACGCAGAGGATATCCAATGCTTAAACAAAATAAAGAAATCAAACAAGTTTAAATCTTTGCAAAATGAAATGCACAATCACAGTGACTTTTTCAGCAAGTTGTGAAAGTTCACAAACTAACCGGTTTTTATGCTCTTTTAGCATTCAGCGACTACTGAGTAGGTACACAGTCATGAAGGATAAAACTAAGTACTATGCTTTCAACCGTGTTTCCCACTAGAACTAGGCTTTTTCATTTAAGTTGGTATCGTTATCGTAAATCTACTAGTCTAGCTGAGCCAATCGTCACATCTTTAGTGAGACCGTTTATCACATTTTAACTTTCCAATTCTTTAGCGTACTGTGACAGTCTAACTGATGTACTATCATTTCCTCTTTTTCACAACAAAACTCTTTTTCATTTTTTCATGTTTTTGGCTTTTTCAAATTTTCTAATGTTTTTGGATTTTCAGAAAAAAATTCTTACTCCCCCTAAAATTCAAAACCATTTAAAGAAAAATTTGACAAACCGGTGTGAATTGCTTCAAATCGCCATCCACTAGGCATAAACAATCAGAACTCCCCCTGACAACAAACTATTTTCCCATTGATTTCAAAACACTTAAGTTTCTTTTAATCAAATGGTTTTCCGGAAAATAAGTTTTGTTGAATTCACAAACCACTTGTAGGTTAGGGGATAAAATTCATCACTTTGTTCTTTCAAAACACTTGTATGAGAGTTAAATCAAGTTCAACTTAATGATCTTGATTAACCACTTGTAGGTTATCATCAACCATACCACTGTAAGAATATAACCATTTTCAAGAATAAGAATACCACTTATAAATCGAAATATATGTGTATTTCTCAAGAAAAAAATGCTGATCCCTGCTCCACGATTACCAACTTGGGAGCTCCGGCAAGTCCGGATTTTAGTCATGATAGGTTCTATCCCAGTTGCTAATCTGGGATGACCCATCTTCATCAGGTTTCTTCGTTTTCTTCTCATAAAATTCCTTTACCCCTTTTACCTTCCCGTCAACCATTTTTCCAAAAATATTTTGAACCGTGGGGTTAAAGGCTTTTTCAACATCAAATTCTTTCTTTTCAGAAAAAAATTGATTTGAAATCTCAACTTTGCCAACTTTTTGTTTAAAATTTTCAGCTCGCAATGGTGGAAAGTTTGCATCATCCATTGGCGGAACTGATTTTTCACTGTTTATCACAACTTGTGGCTCCTCTGGTTTTTGAAGAATCAGATTCATCGCCAGAAAATAGCTCCTCTGATTTTGACGAATCAGAATCATTGCTAGAACTATCATCTAATTTCTTAACAACCCACTTTTGGTTGTCAAGATTCACCTTTCTTTTGTAAAAACTTTATGAACTTTCACCAACCTCAAACTTTGAATTTTTGAAAACTTTAAATTGTTTGATTGGTGATTCAGTTTTCTGAACAACTTTTTCTTTAAGTTTATTAGAGACTCCCTGTTTTGTATTAATTACCTTTGAACAGTTTCGGGCAATGTGACCAACTACTTTGCATTGAAAACAGGTTGTTGACTCTTTCTTCTGTTGAGCAACATCTTTCTTCATTTCCTCTTGCTTCTTAGCAAGGAATTCTTTGTTTGTCTGCTTCCAGAATAAGCTCCTTTCTTCTTCTTCTTCTTCCGAACTTGATCCTGAAACAAATACAGTTTTTGGTTTATAATTTTTCTCATTTTTATAATTTTCTGATGGAATAAAACCCAATCCCTTCTTTTTGAAATTACCGTTATGGTTTGGCTTCGTTCGATAACCTGAACCAGAACTGTAACCTTTTTTCTTGTTTAACCTTTGTTGAACTCTTGAGGTGTAATTTTTAGGTTTTTCATCAAGATTTACATCTTTTATTTCAGAAATATTAATTTCTGTTAGTTTGAAAACCTTGTTAATCAATTCAGTTTTAACACCTCTTATTAGAAATTCTTCATCAGAATATAATTTGTCAGAATCATTCAAAGTATATGCTACTTTGAATGTTTCATCATCCAAATTAATTTTTGATAACAAAAAATCTTTATTGTAAACTCGTTTGTCCTTTTTAACTGATGGACATGAAGTGTTAGACTTTGACTTTGACTCTGACTCCCCCGTTTCATCTTTAGCCAACACCTGATCGACCACTTTCTTAACTAACTCTGACTCGTGATCAGTGTCGTATGATGTGAAAGTGACATCAATTTTATCTGGCAAGTTATCTGAAGGCTCAGATTCCCACTGTAAGTTGGTTGCCTTTTTGACTCTTTCTGAATTTGGATTTCGTGGAGAATATCCATTTTCAAGCGGGGGTGGACACTTGTTATAGCCAAAACTTTGTTTCTTACCAGAATTCTTCACTTAAGTTGTGTCTTTTTCAAATGCCTTCATGCCTTCAACTGTGGGGTAAATCCTGTCAATCACATAAGAAGAACATGAGTAACTTTTCAACAACTTGTTTACTCTTTCAGTTTCTATCCTCTAAGTTTCCAATTTCAGTTCAAGCTCAGCATACATATCAATGTAATAATTGACAATATCCTGTTTTATCATGTATGCTCCATTGAGTGTCTTCATGGTTGTAGCTTGTTCACTGCTTGACTCGTTATATTGATTCATTGCTTTGTTTAAGACATCATACGACTCTTTCAACCTGTTCATGTTGTGAATCAGCTCATTGTTGTGCTTCTTCAAAGTCTCACAGTTTTCACAATTCTCAGACACCTTTTCTGCAACAGCTTCCTTTTTAATCTCGAAAGCTGGAATTTCTTTCTGCTTTATCACTCGAACTTCTTATTCATCATTCTTACCTTTCATTCTTTCTGCATCTCTCTCGGCTTGAAATTTTAAATGCTCTTTCATTCTATTTGCCCAATAATCATCATCACTATCATCTTGTTTTTCAACCTTCTTCTTTGCCATTTGAGCCCTTTCAGCATCTCTCTCGGCTAGATATTTTAAGTGCTCTTTCATACTGTCTGCCCAATACGAATTATCATCATCTTCAACGACTTGAGCAATAAAAGCTTTATGATCTGCAGTTCTGTTAGGATCATAATCATCCCAACTGAAATCTTTTGGAAGCCTTTCATCATCTTGATCTGTCAAACATGCTTTACTCCCTGCTGAAATATATTTGTCCCAACTAAAACCTTTTGACGATCTTTCATTATCTTGATTAACTAGATATGCTTTCTTTGATTCTTCAATCTCCTTCCTAGCATGAGCAGTTTGTGTTTGTTGTTTATACGGCTGTTGAGCAACTTGATGATAAATCGCTTTCCGATAATAATCATTGTTGTTGAAAGGATTTTGAGCTCCACTTGCTTCGCGGTTTGTGCATTCTCGCTTGAAATGCCCTTTTTCCTTGCAACGAAAACAAGTAACTTTATATTTATCAAATCCTAAAGTAGAAACATTTGCATCATGGAAATCATCTCTTCCCGTAATTTGTTTAAACTTCTCAGCTCTTCTCAACACACTAGCCAAACACCACTTTATATCCATTAACTCCATCTCCTCAGCATCAACCAGATCGTAATCCTCTTATGTTAACATCGGATTTCTGATCCTTCCTGCAACTAAACTCCCATAAGACTCTAACACAGTCACCAACAAAGACATATGACTTTTAGCTACTTCTTCAGAGTAATTTTGATCATTCTCAAGATTTAGTGCAATGTTGCATTGTAGAACTTTGCCACTCTTTGTTGCTGAAAAATTTGGATCAAAAGATGGATATGAAGAGAATTCAATTTTGCTACTTGATCCCTGAGATAAACTTCCAGACGAGCTTTTTACATTCAAAGCAGTTTCAATCTTTGGTGCAATGTTGGTCTTATCACTAACACCACCTTTGTAATACAAACCAATGTCTGGTTCACCATCATAGTTCTTCATTCTTACTATCTTTCGTTGTTCCATCTCTTGAGCTTCGAGTTGTTCAATAAAATCGCTCAGCATTAGATTGTCAAATTCAGGTTTATTTTTCAACATCATAAGATACGTGCCCCAAACATCATGTGGCAACGCATCGGCCAACTTTTCAATCAATTCTTTTTTATCTTTATTGATGTTCAATCTTTTCATATTCTTCACCAAATTGCAATATCTTTCTATAATCTGCTTGGTGTTTTCAGTTTTTAGTCCACGAATTAAATCGAATTCTTTCTTCAAAAGTGACATTTTGTTCTTGATCATTTCCTTACTTCCAACAAACTTTGATTTTAATTATTTCCATATCGAATAAGCACTTCCGTTGTGTTGAAGTAAAATTAAGATTTCTTGCTTAATAGCTTGTTGCAAGAGACTAACCATCAACTTTTCATTTTTGTATTTCTTTTTCTCATCAACATCTAGCTCTCTTATGTCAACTTTCTGTCCGTTGTCCTTAACTGGTCTAATATATCGAAATTCAGTATATTCCCATGCATCTAGGTAATATGCTTGAACCCAATTTTCAAAACGTTCTGCCTATCCACTATACTCCTCAATACTCATAATCTTTGGCGGTTTTTGCGTTGTGCCTGTTTCACTTTCTAGCATCGTATTCTGAGTGATAGTCATCGGAGTAGCAAAGGCGTTGTAGAATTCGTTGTCCATGATTCGGTATCCAAAATATCACAAACACAGACTTTTCAAACGAAATGGAGATCTTCAAACGAAATGAACTTTCAAACGAAATGAACCTTTCAAGCGAAATGAATCCTTTCAAGCGAAATGAACCTTTCAAGCGAAACGGACTGGTGCGAAATGATGCAATTCGTGCGAAATGAGGTCTGCTGTGTCCAATTCGTACGGAATGAAAACTGTTTCAAATGAAATGACACTTGGTGCGAAATGGAAGCTATTTCATGCGAAATGAAATGTTGATTTCGTGTGAAATGGATGTAAGTTCAAACGATCTGATGACCAATTCGTGCGAAATGGTGCTGACGCCACACTTTAGGATAGTTTTTGATAAAATTGATCAAGTTTTAAGCCGAATTAAGGTCTAATTCTTTCAAGGATTTGTTAAAACAGTGTTTCACACGTTATATGTGAAAATCAAGCCATTTTATCCATAAAATTTTGTTTAATTCTGAAAAATGTAAAGAAAGTGAGTAGAAATCAGAAATATTAAGCTAAAATGGTCAGAACTCTTCCTCCTGAGCTTTGATACCACTTGTAGGATCGTTTGCACGACCAAACGAGTCGTTCAGAAGAGAACTCGTCCAATACGAAAGGCGGAAATAGACGTATCGGAGTTATTTCAGCTGATTTGCACTTAGATTCATTTTAACCGTCTCTTGTATTGATATCAGATCGTTTTACAATGCCGGAGACACTTCGGCAGAGCTTCGCTACCGGAATCGAAAACGTTACGTATGATTTAAACAAGGCACCTATTTATAGGCAAGCCATTCCGCACGAAAAGGCTCACACGAAATGGACTCCTCATTTCGTACGAAAATGGCCAGTGCCATTTCATGCGAAATGGTCACAACATCCATTTCGTGTGAAATGGATACTTCCTATATTTATCTCACTTTTCTCGTACAACGTGCCCTGATCTATCTAACCTATTACAAGACTCGATACAAGACGAAGTCAACAGACATATGCACCAACACTTAAAATACATTTTTTTTAGTGCTTGTGTGAGTGCCCTGTTTCCCAAAACTTGGTTTTAGAGATCTTACCGATTCAGATGTTTTCCCGATTGTTCGTAACTTACCAGGTATGATGTTGATGCTTTCATTCTTCGATCGTTTGAAGCGAGATTTCTTCCTCCTCATCCTTAATAAATCCTTGATAAAGCTTTAACCGTTGGCCATTGACTTTAAATGGAATTCCATTCCGAGATTTAATTTCAACTGCACCGTGTGGCAAAATATTGGTGATGGAATAAGGTCCTGACCACCTAGACTTTAATTTACCAGGAAATAATTGAAGTCGTGAATTAAACAATAGAACTTGATCTCCTACTCGAAATTCATTGGGTTTAATGTGTTTATTGTGCAAAATTTTCATTCTTTCCTTATAAATTTCGAAGTTAGAATATGCATAATTCCTTAATTCGTCTAATTCATTTAATTGGCAAAATCGATTTTTTACTGGCAACTTCGAAGTCTAAGTTTACATTTTTAATTGCCCAGTGGCCTTGTGAGCTATTTCTACTGGCAAATGATAACTTTTTCCATAGACGAGCTTATATGGGTGTAGGATCATTTTCAGACCCGAACGAGTCGTTCAGAAGAGTTTTTCTCAATACGAAAGGCAGAAACAGACGTATCGAGTTCAATTCAGTAAGATGTACACTTTAAACTGTCTTTAGATTGATTTGACAAAGATTTACAGCAAGTAGACACTTCGGTAGCACTTCGGCTCTCAATCTGGAATCTCAGAACTGCTTCAAACGAAATCAGCAGACACATATATATAGGCAAGGTGATTCCGCTTGAACATGCTCACACGAAATCACTTTCAAGCGAAATCACTATTTCAAGCGAAATCACCTGATTAATTTCGTGTGAAATGGCTGTTGACCATTTCAAGCGAAATCAGCCTTTTAACAAGTTTTCTAGTTTTGCGTGCCCCAATCTATCTACTACAATACAAGACTCGATACAAGACGAAGTCGACAGACGGATGCACCAACAGACTCCCCCTCGGATGTTGACAAAGTCTTCGGTGTCGAGTCTTCACATCTTCAGTCTTTATCAGTCTTCTCGACCTCTCTTCCGAAGTATCTAACAATGTAAGTATTCTCCATCTCTCTCTTCTCTTTATCAACTTATCTCCCCCTCAGATGTTGATCTAATCTTCAATTCCAGAATCATAATCTGGCTCTTGAGTCTTCTAATTCTCTTGATCAGATCTGTTGATTCCTTAAGTTCATCAGCATCAGCAGTTCCAGGATCGTAACCTTGCCTACCTGCACAAACTCTACCTCACAATAAATTTCACAAGTTTAACATTTGACAAATGTAGAAATTACCATTTGCAGATATTAATCTCAAAAATGATTTAACATTTAAAACGTTTCTGATGACCACTTGTGGATAAGATATTCAAAAAATGATTTTACATTGTTAATCTCTGATGAACCAATTGAAGAAATATCATTTTTCTTTTCAAACACACTCTCCCAACCCAGATGTCATCATGTTTAGCACTTGGAATTTTGAAAATCAGCTCTTCAACATCAGTTGTCGAAAATCTTTTTGTATTTTTCAAAATTTATGCTAAAACACTCTGAAAATCTTTTTTTATTTTTGAATTTAATGAAATGCAGTAAAGCACTATATACAAACAATATTTTTGTGAGTTTGTGTAAGAGGATCATATCAGTTTTTGAGACAAAACACCAACACCATTAAGCTTTAAACATTTTAAGTTTTAAACGATTCACTTAGATTGTCAGTATACTGATCCACTTAAATTCTCACACAAAGTTCAACTGTTTCGAGATATGAGATTAATGTTTTAGAGAATTAAACTTATTCGCGTGTCCCACCTCAGAATATACTCCCGTATCCAGATCCCAATATTCAGTCTTACAGGTGAGTATACCTAGATAATATCTGTAAAGGGTTAAATGCGAGGGCCGTGAGAGCTCAGGCTATTGCTTCCGCAAAATCAGAGAGACGACGGCTTTGACTTAAGGTGTGTTCCTTTTAGAGAATCTTTTCTTCAACAGCACATGATTAGCATTTTATAATGTTTCATCATTTTTTGTACTGAGGGTGGTGCTATATTTCAAGCAAGCATAAAGTATTATACGGGGACTAGGCCATTGCTTCCGCAAAATCAGAAGTCCCGGGATAATACCCCAAATATCACTGAGCATAAAGAACTAGTATCTCAGAAAGAGGGACCTTTCAAACAAGATTTCGGGGGTTACCCATATATCCGAGAGATGTTCCCCACGATATAAGCAAGTTTGAAATTTAGGTTTATATCTCGTCACAATCTACTAAATGTGTAAAAACCTACTGGCACATCATCGGTGAGACCGTTTATCACATTTTGACTTTCCAATTCTTTAGCATGCTGTGATCGTCCACTGATGTACTATCATTTCCTGTTTTTCACAACAAAACTCTTTTTTATTTTATCATGTTTTTGGATTTTTCAAATTTTCTAATGTTTTTGGATTTTCTGAAAAATTCTTACTCCCCTAAAATTCAAAATCATTTAAAAGAAATTTGAAAACAAACTGTACAAGTAAAGTGACAACTTTTGTGAATTGCTTCAATTCGCCATCCACTTGGTAGAAACAATCAAAACTCCCCCTCACAACAAACTATTTTCCCATTATGATTTCAAAACACTTAAGTTTGTTTTAATCAAATGGTTTTTCCAGAAAATAAGTTTTGTTGATTTCATAAAACCACTTGTATGTTTGGGGATCAATTCATCACCTTGATCTTTCAACCACTTGTAAAAATTATGACAATTTTAGATTCAAACACCAAATACCACTTGTAGAAAATCAAGTACAACTTAATGTCCCTGATTTACCACTTGTAAGTCGAAATATCACTTTCGTGAATTTCTCAAGAAAGATGCCGATACCTGCTTCACACTTACCAACCTGGAAGCTCCGGCAAGTCATACTTTTCACTCATCATAATATGTACCATCCCAGTCATAAACCTGGGATGACACAATTTTACCTGGTTTTTTCAATTCTTTCTCATAAAATTCTTTAACCCCTTTGACCTTCCCGTCAACCATTTTTCCAAAAATATGTTGCACTTTGGGGTTAAAAGCTTTTTAATATCAAATTCTTTCTTATCAGAGAAAAATTGATTTGAAATCTCCACTTTACCAACTTTTTGTTTAAAATTCTCAGCCCGCAATGGTGGAAAATTGACATCATCCATTGGAGGTACTGATGTTTCCAATTTTAATTCAACAGGTGGCTCCTCTGACTTTGTGGAATCAGATTCATTGCCTGAAAATAGATCCTCTGATTTTCACGAATCAGAATCATTGCTAGAACTATCATCAGAATTCTTAACAACCCACTTGTGATTGTCAAGATTTGCTTTTCTCTTGTAAAATCGTTCTGAACATTCACCAACTTCAAACTTCGAATTATTGAAAACTTTGAATCGTTTAGTTGGTGGTTCATTCTCAACCCCCTTTTCTTTCAGTTTATCAGAGACTTCCTGTTTTGTTTGGATTGCCTTTGGACAATTCCTGGCAATGTGACCAACAATTTTGCATTGAAAACAGGTTCTAGTTTCCTTTTTCTGTTGAGCTGCATTTTTCTCCAATTCTTCTTGCTTTTTAGCAAGAAATTCTTTGTTTGATTGATTCCTGAACAACTGTTCTTTTTCTTCTTCAGTTGATATTCCTGAAACAAACACAGTTTTTGGTTTATAAGTTTTCTCATTTTTATGATTTTTCGGTGGAATAAAACCGAGACCTTTCCTTTTGAAATTACCGTTATGATCTGGTTTCTTTTGAAAACCAGAACCAGAACTGTAACTTTTTTTCTTTTTTAATCTTTGTTGAACTCTTGAGGTGTAAGGTTTAGGTTTTTCAGAAAGATTTACATCTTTTATTTCAGAAATATTAATTTCTGTTAGTTTGAAAACCTTTTTTATCATTTCAATTTTAACACCTCTTATTGGAAACTCTTCATCAGAATATAATTTGTCAGAATCATTCAAAGTATAAGCTACTTTGACTGTTTCATCATTCAAATTAGATTTTGATAAAAAAAACTCTGTATTGTAAACTCGTTTGTCCTTTTTGACTGTTGACTCTGATTTGTCAGACTTTGACTCTGAGTTTGACTTCGACTCCTCAGTTTCACTGTTATCCAACACCTGATCGACCACTTTCTTTATTAATTCGGACTCATGATCAGTGTCAGACGATGTGAAAGTAACATCAATGTTGTCTGGCAAATTTTCTGAAGACTCAGACTGCCACTGTAAATTGGTTGCCTTTTTGACTCTTTCTGAATTTGGATTTCGTGGAGAATATCCATTTTCAAGCGGGGGTGGACACTTGTTGTAACTGGCACTTTGTTTCTTACCATAAATTTTCACTTCAGTATCCTTCTTCTTTTCAGAACTTTTGTCTTCAGATACTTCATCTTCATCAAATGCCTTCAACAGTTGGATAAACCCTGTCAATAACATAAGAAGTACATGAGTAACTTTTTAACAATCTATTAACTCTTTCTGTTTCAATTCTTTGTGTTTCCAGTTTTTGTTCCAGCACAGCACACTTCTCAATGTAACTGTTAACACTTTTCGGCTTTGTCATGAAAGCTCCTTGTAGTGTTTTCAGGGCTGTTGCTTGTTCACTGCTTGATTGGTTGTACTGATTCATTGCTTTGTTAAGAACATCATAGGATTCTTTCAATCTGTTCTTGTTATGAATCAAAGTACTATTTTGCTTTTTCACTGCTTCACAGTTTTCACATTTCACCGGAATCTTTTGTGCATCAGCTTCTGCAGCCAATTTGAAAACTGGAATGTCTTTGAGCTTTTTCCTTATCACTGGAACTTCTTCATAATCACCGCTGATAGGTTTTTTAACTTTCTTCTTTTTCTTTTTCTTTTTAGCTTTTTCATCATCACTGTCAAACTCTTCCATCATTTTCAAATGCTTTTCCATTCTCTTTGCTTAATAATCATCATCATTATCACTATCTTCAGCAACTCAAGCAGCAAAAGCTTTGTGATTTGGAGTTTTGTTAGGATCATAATCATCCCAACTGAAATTTGCCCAGCTAAACCCTTCTGGTAATTTTTCATCATCTTGATTTATCAGACATGCTTTACTATCAGCTGAAACATATTTGTCCCAACTGAAATCTTTCGATGATTTATTATCATTTTGATTCACCATACAAGCTCTCTTTGATGACTCTTCGATTGTCTTCCTGGCATGTGCAGTTTGTGGCTCTTGTTGGTGTTGAGCAACTTGATGATAAATTGCTTTCCGATAATAGTCATTGTTGTTGAACGGATTTTGAGCTCCACTTGCTTCGCGATTTGTGCACTCTCTCTTGAAGTGTCCTTTTTCCCTGCAACGAAAACAAGTAACTTTATATTTATTAAATCCTAAAGTAGAAACATTTGCATCATGAAAATCATCTCTTCCCGTAATTTGTTTAAACTTTTCAGCTCTCCTCAACACACTCGCCAAACACCACTTTATATCCGTCAATTCCATCTCCTCAGCATCAATCTGATCGTAATCCTCTTTTGTCAACATTGGATTCCCGACCTTTCCTGCTACTAGACTTCCATATGATTCCAGCACAGTTCCCAACAAAGACATATGACTTTTTGCCACCTCTTTCGAGAAATTCTCATCATTCTCAAGATTTAAAACAATGTTGCATTGTAACCTCTTGCAATTCTTTGTTGTTGATAGATTTGGATCAAATGATGGATATGAAGAAAAACTTGTTTTGCTGTTTGATCCTTTAGAAGATCCTCCAGATGAACTCTTAACATTGAAAGCAGTCTCGACCTTTTGTGACATGTTGGTCTTATCACTGATACCTCCTTTGTAATACAGACCGATATCTTGTTCACCATCAAAATCTTTCATTCTTGAAATCTTCCTCTGTTCCATCTCTTGAGCTTCAAGCTTTTCAATGAACTTGTTCAGTGTCAAATTCCCAAAATCTTTCTTATTTCTCAACATCATCAAATATGTGCCCCAAGTTTCATGTGGCAATACATCAGCCAACTTTTCTACCAACTCTTCATTATCTCTATTGATGCTCACTCTCTTCATTTGGACTAACAGATTGCAATATCTTTCGATGATCTGCTTTGTGCTTTCAGTTCTCAAACCACGAAATAAATCAAACTCTTTCTTCAAAAGTGATTTTTTATTCTTGATCATTTCTTTACTTCCAACAAACTTTGATTTTAAAGCTCTCCAAATTGAATATGCACTTCCAGTGTGTTGCAGTAAAACCAGGATCTCTTCCTTAACTGCTTGATGCAATAGACTAATCATCATCTTTTCATTTTTGTATTTCTTTCTATCATCAACACTTAGATCTTTAATAGCAATCTCCTCTTCCTCATCATTCAACGGTCTAACATATTTTGTCTCAACACATTCCCAAGCATCCAAAAATTGCTTGCACCCAATTTTCGAATCGTTCCTCCCATCCTTTATACTCTTCAATGTTCATAAGCTTTGGCGGTTTTTGCATAGTCCCCGTTTCATTTTCCATAGTCAAGTTCTGAGTAACACTAGCCGGAGTAGTCGGGGTAGTAGTAAATGCGTTATAAAATTCCTCTTCCATGATTCGGTTTTACAATATCACAAAAATCAAAATACTCAAACGGAATTTAGTTTCACGCGGAATAACCTTTTGGTACGAAATAAGCCTTTTCAAACGGAATCAACACTTTCAAACGAAATCCCAATCTCACACGGAATTACCTGTTCAAACGAAATACCAGCTTCACACGAAATTATTTGATTTCGTGTGAAACAACGCCCTTTCAAACGGAATTACAATTTGGTGTGAAATTAGTGATTTCACACGAAATCACCCAAATGGAATAACAATTTGGAGCGGAATAATGATTTCGAACGGAATCACTCAAGACAAATACCGGTTTCAAGCAAAATTAAGGTCTTATTCCGGGCGAAATTCCGCTGACGTCATCATACACGAACTGTTTTTCAAGCGAAATTACAAATTTTACCAATTTTAGATCGAATTAAGGTCCAATACTTTCAAGGATTTGTTAAAACACTGTTTCGCACAATATATGAGAAAATTGGCCGATTTTAACCGTGAAAAGTTGTTTAATTTTGAAAAGAATGTGTAGAAATCAGAATTTGCAGCTGAATTGATAAGAACTCTTCTTCCAAAAGCTCTGATACCACTTGTAGGATCGTTTTCAGACCCGAACGAGTCGTTCAGAAGAGTTTTTCTCAATACAAAAGGCGGAAACAGACGTATCGAGTTCAATTCAGTAAGATGTACACTTTAAACTGTCTTTAGATTGATTTGACAAAGATTTACAGCAAGTAGACACTTCGGCAACACTTTGGCTCTCAAACCGGAATCTCAGAACTGCTTCAAACGAAATCAGCAGACACATATATATAGGCAAGGTGATTCCGCTTGAACATGCTCACACGAAATCACTTTCAAGCGAAATCACTATTTCAAGCGAAATCACCTGATTAATTTCGTGTGAAATGGCTGTTGACCATTTCAAGCGAAATCAGCCTTTTAACAAGTTTTCTAGTTTTGCGTGCCCTAATCTATCTATTACAATACAAGACTCGATAAAGACGAAGTCGACAGACGGATGCACCAACAATGGGGTTGTACCTATTGTTGTTTTGTACGCTGTGCGAAAAGCCCATAAAGCATCGTCTAATTTGTCGGCCCATTCTTTTTTATTTAACCCTACAGTTTTTTCAAGTATTCTTTTTAAACCTCTATTAGTCACTTCGGCTTGTCCGTTTGTTTGAGGGTGATATGCTGTTGAAACCCGGTGATAGACCCCATACCTTGTTATGATTTTTTCTAGTGATGGTTACAAAAATGGGTACCTCTATCACCTATTAAAGCCTTTGGTGTTCCAAAATGAGAGAATAATCTTTTCAGAAATCTTACCACGACTCTTCCATCGTTGGTTGGTAGTGCCTCGGCCCATTTAGACAAGTAATCTGCCGCCACAAGTATATATTTGTTTCCTGTTCTTTGGCAAGCGTCACATGTCCAGAAAAGACTTTGGGCGTCTTTGTAAATGGTTGGCCAATAAAATCCTGAATCAAATACCTTTCGTGCGGTACTAGCGGCACCATGATGTCCTCCGTATGTACCTTCATGACTATGGCGGAGAATTCTTCTTGCTTCATTACCATGTATGCATCGCCGGATGAGTTGGTCGGCACACATTTTGAAAAGATAAGGATCTTCCCGAAAGTAATGCTTTACATCAGTAAAGAATTTCTTCCTTTGATGATGTGGCCAACCTTTTGCGACTATACCGCTAGCTAGGTAGTTAGCATAGTCGGCGTGCCATGGGTCTTCTCGGTATTCCACCATTTCCAGGGACTCCGTTGGAAATTTTTCGTTGATTTGCTCTTCCCTGGTTGCCTCCAAAGCTGGGTCTTCTAAGCGCGAAAGATGATCTGCTGTGGTGTTTTCTGCTCCTCTTTTGTCTTTTATTTCAATGTCAAATTCTTGGAGGAGTAGAATCCACCGAATCAAACGTGGTTTAGCATCCTGTTTCTTGAAGAGATATCGAATGGCTGCATGATCTGTATAGACTATTGTTTTAGAAAGAACAAGATAAGAACAAAATTTTTCAAAAGCAAATACCACAGCTAGTAATTCCTTTTCTGTTGTTGTGTAATTTTCTTTTGCATCATTAAGTGTTTTACTAGCGTAATAAATTGGGTGAAAATGCTTATCTTTTCTTTGTCCCAAGACGGCTCCAACTGCAAAGTCACTTGCATCACACATGATTTCGAAAGGTAATTTCCAATCAGGCGCTATCATGATAGGTGCATTGACTAGCATTTCTTTTAGGGTTAGAAATGCTTGATTGCAATCCTTGTCAAAGATGAAAGGGGCATTTTTTTCAAGTAATTTTGTTAGAGGCCTTGAGATTTTGGAAAAGTCTTTGATAAATCGTCTATAAAATCCTGAATGCCCTAGGAAACTTCTGATAGCTCTAACGGAGGATGGGGGTGGTAATCGAGAAATGGTGTCTATTTTGGCTCGATCTACTTCCATTCCTTCGCTTGAGATTTTGTGACCGAGTACTATTCCCTCCGTTACCATGAAATGGCATTTTTCCCAGTTAAGGGCGATGTTAGTTTCCTCACATCGGGATAGCATTCGTTCAAGGTTATCGAGGCATTGGTCGTATGGATCTCCAAAGATAGAAAAGTCATCCATGAAGACTTCCATTGTCTTTTCTATCATGTCATGGAAGTGGCCATCATGCAACGTTGAAAGGTTGTGGGGGCATTAGATAGACCAAAAGGCATGCGTCGATAAGCAAAAGTTCCATAGGGACATGTGAATGTTGTCTTCTCTTGGTCTTCGGGTGCTATCGGAATTTGAAAGTATCCTTAAAAACCATCCAAGAAACAATAAAATTTATGACCGGATAATATTTCTAGCATTTGATCAATAAAAGGTAAAGGAAAGTGATATTTCCTTGTTGCCTCATTTAATCGACGATAATCTATACATACCCTCCATCCTGTGACGGTTCTCGTTGGTATTAATTCATTCTTTTCATTAGTTATTACCGTCATACCTCCTTTCTTTGGAACTACTTGGACGGGACTTACCCAAGGACTATCGGAGATAGGGTAAATAAGTTCGGCATCAAGTAATTTGATGACTTCATTTTTAACCACTTCTTGGACATTTGGATTTACTCTACGTTGTGGTTGTATTACCGATTTATAGTCATCGTTCATTAAAATTTTGTGCATGCACATGGAAGGACTTACTCCTTTGATATCTACAAGCTTCCATGCGATCACATTTTTATGTTTTTTCAAAAGTGAAATTAATTTTTCTTTTTCTATACTAGATAATTTTGATGAAATAATTACAGGCGATTTACCATCTTTGTCTAGAAAAGCATATTCCAAACCTTTTGCAAGTTCTTTGAGCTCAAGAGGTGGGTCTTTAGGAGACTCCTTATTTGGTTGCTCATTTTTGTCAAGAATCACAAAATTTTGTTCTATGGCGACCTGTTCTTCAACAAAGTGGTCAATTTCTTCTCTTGTATCGGGTGGTTCATCCTCATCTTCAATCAGGGGACTATTATTGCCGAAAGGATATTTCATTGATCGCTCAAGATCGACACTTTTCTTAAATGCCCCTAATTGAATAGATAGATTGTTGTACTTCCAGTTTTTCAAGGCTTCGTGGGTTTTTATAAAAGGTCGTCCCAACACTAGAGGAGCGTCATCAAGAATGACAAAGTCGGTTGGGATTACCATTTGATTTTCTTGGACAAAGACATCCTCAACTATCCCTATTGATTTTATTACTTTCCGATTAGATAGAAAAATGGGTATTTGAAGTGGAGAAAAATCAACAATACTTAATTTTTCGAAAATGTAGTTTGGCATTATATTAACACAAAGATCTTTATCGATTGTGATATTACTAATAAAGGAATTTTGAAAAAAACCTGGAACCGGTGTAATGTTAATTTCAAATGGATCTTCTTTTATTAGCGAAGTTTGATCATTTGTTAACTTAATGCTTACCGTTTCATCAATTTTAGTGTTAGTGTTTAACTCTTTTAAAAACTTAGCATGAGTGGGAACTAAACAATGATTTTCGAAATAAGGTGACAAGAGATTAATTTCTTCAAAATTAGACTCTTCTTGAATTTTTACATTGTCGGACTCACCTTTTTCGTTGTTTAACTCATGTGTCGGTTTTTCACTTATTTGTTCTTCCATTTTTACATTTTCAACTATCTCTTCTTTATTACAAGTTAATTCTTCCCTTGCACGGGACTCCTATTCCCTTGCGCAAGATTCTTTTATGCAACGTTCAATAGTTTTAATGTGTTCTATTATCTTATGGGCTATGTGGGTGATAGAGTAAGGATCGGGATCCTCAAAGCTTGAATCCGGATGTCCGATCCTTGGTTCCTCATAATACTCATTTGAAGTAGATGGTTCACACCATTGTTCCTCATTGTAAGTATATGATGGATAAGGGTCGTAATTTTGTTCTTCATAATAGTCATATGAGGTGGGTTGTTCACGCCATGGTTCCTCATATTAAGCATATGAAGGTGGGGACTCATATCTTGGTTCCTCAAAGTAGGAGTATGGAGGTTCATACATTGGTTCATCAAAATATGAGTATGAGGGAGAAGGTTCATACCTTGGGTCTTCATAGGATGTGTATGAAGTTGATGGCTCGTACCTGGGCTCCTCATAGTAGGTGTATGAAGTGGATGGTTGAAATAAGTCACAATATTGTACCGAGTGAGGGTTACCACAAATGGTGCAATAGTCTTCCCTATAATCATCCTCCTCATAGGTGTAGTTGTAATCTCCTGAGTATTGATCCATAAGAATCACTCAGCAGACCACAACAGAGTCTCGAGACCAGAAAACAAAAATAAAAATGGAAATAGAGGCTGGACACAGCCCCGTGTTCAGTGAGCACGACCCGTGTTCAGAATCTGTATCTGGGCGTTTTAATAAAAGTTACTGGTTTTGTGCAGCACGGCCCCGTGTTCAGGCTACTATAAATGCAAATACTAACTAAAATGTAGAAAAATGTGCCCGTTTTGAAAAGGTTTTGAAAAACTGATTAGGCCGTCGATTTTAAGCTTTCCTAAAATCCTTGTGTCCCCGGAAACGGCGCCAAAAAGTTGATGTGCGTTAGGTGTGATATATATTTAAGTATATTTTAAGCCCTTTTTAACACTTTAGTCAAGTTTTAAATTTATAAAACATGATATTTACTAACACTAAACACACATATGGGCAAGTGCACCAATCGCGAGCGTAGTATAGTGTTGGTAAGATACCGAGGTCGTCCAAGGACACAAGAGCTTTTAGTAGCGGTTTATCCTCAACGTCTAATCAAATCAATATTTAGAAAAAGATTTTTAAACAAGAAAATAAAACTAACTAAAAATGCTGAAAATAAAAATAAAAATAATACAAATAGACAAGATGAATCACTTGGATCCGACTCGCCTTTATTGTAACCTTTGATTATTTCCGCACTTTTGCACTTTTTATGAGATTATCTTAGTTATAGTAGTAGGCCCCTCTTTTGAAGGTGACGTTACCCTCAACCCAGTGGTTTGAGTCAGCAGGGATACAATCCTAAAGGGTTGGATTATTGGAAGATAATTAATTAAGTTATTAATGCGTAATGTGGTAGGCCCCTCTTTTGAAGGTGACGTTACCCTCGTCTAAGTAGTTTGAGTCAGCAGGGATACAATCCTAAGTAGCCGGGTTAATGTATTAATAGTAGTTTACATATGAGGGGATCAAGGAGTTTGGACCCCCGCCATCCAATACCAGTGGGTATTGAAGGAGGTCCTACTAAACTTGACCCAGGTCCTTGCAGGATCTATACACTGAACAAGGCAAAACGCTTACCAAACCATTCCCTTAACCCCCGACCAGGTAGCCAACATATCTCCATATAGACCGTGGAGATATGAATGGTGTAAATCTTTTATATCTTATAGACAGTATAATAACGCCAAGACACCACGGACAAATGATAAGGAAGTTTCACCTTCAACATAAGAAACTAGTTATTAAAGTCATTAATACAAAACCAAATAAAAAGTGCGAAAAGATTAAAAATAAAAAGTATTACACTAAATGCTTGTCTTCATCAAGTGATGTAAGAGACTTAGGCAAACATGGCCTTTGATTGTCAAGAAATCTTACTATCAATCTTGGATCTCGAGACTACTACACACACTCTATGATGGATGATGGTGGTAGATGTGGGTGTTGTGATGGTGGTGGAGTGTGGGTGAAGTGGGAGAGAGGTGGTTTGTCAAGGGATGATTTGCAAGTGAGCCAAGCACCCCTATTTATAGCCTTCACAGAAGCCCGGACACGGCCCCGTGCCCGCTGGGCACGGCCCCATGTCCACCCATTTTCTCTTTCTTCATTAATTGCAGTTTGTCTCCATTAGTTGACCACGCCCCTGTGTCCGCTGGGCAAGGCCCCGTGTGCAGAAGCGTATCTGTACTATCAAGATTTGCCTGGATTCTGCGAATCTTAGCATTGACCACGGCCCCGTGTTCGCTGGCCACGCCCCCGTGTTGGGGAATAGAAGCTTCCACAACTTTTTCTTTTCTGCAGACACTTGGGCACGCCCCCCGTGTTCATTGAGCACGGGGCGTGTTCAACCTTCTGATGTCTTGTTTTTGCTTGGGGAGATGCTGTCGAGGGATCGGGCATGCCACGTTTATCCCTTTTCTTGTATTATTGTTAGATTTGGCTACATTTTTGCTTCTTTTGTTCATTTAAGCTCATTTAACCCTGAAAATACAAAAAGAGGACAAAAGCACACTTTTTCCAACATTATTACTAAAAAAAGGTTAGTTTTATGCCTTATTTGATGTAATTTATATGTTGCATTTTACACACGTAATATACCCAAAATACCGGTAAAACCAAACAAACGAATATAACTTACAAAATATTCCGGAAATATTATTCATGTTTATATTTTGGCAATAATATTTTGGACACAAAGTGAATGAAAATACGATTTTCACAATTATTACAAAGTTATATTAAATATTTGACAAGAAGAAAATATATTATTTTTGGGTGAATAAAAATATGTATTTTCTTGGAAATAATAGAAGATATATTATTTTTGGGAAGAAAAAAATGTTTTCTCAAATGTACATGAAATATATTATTGTTGGGAGAAAAATAAGTTTGTATATAATTTCCAAGTTAGACTTGAAAATATATTATTTTGGAACTTATATGAAAATACAAATATTTTTGCCAAATGAAATATTATAAATAATTTTTCTAAGTAGTATTTCTTAAAATATATATATTTTGGAAATATATATGGATTTTTAATAAGGATATTATTCCGGAAAAGTTAATACAAAATTAAGTATAAAGAATACTTAATAATTACAAGAAATACGTATTTTCGTACGTATAAATACACTCCGAAATACGACACCGATACATGGCAAAAATATACAAGTTTAAGGATACGGATACAAATACACCTATCCTTGGGAAGGAAATACACGTATGAACACTTGAGAGGTATCAAGTGAAATTATATTATTTTAACAATTATTCCAAAAATTTAATAAATATAATTTAAGTTAAAATATTTATTATTTTAACAAATAATTATACAACTTGGAATAATATTAAGGACTCAAAGAAACGTAACTCAAAGACACTAATCCATACTAAGTCAAGGCACGACCCGCTCGTCTAATAGACCTTAGTACGTTGTAGGTAGTCGTGTACGCCAGGCGAAGCTTTGAGTTACGGTGCTTACGAAGAACGCAAGACTGTGAGTTCATGTCCCCCTTTTCTTTTAACTATTTTCGGTTTTATAACTACGGGGGTGAAGTACATGTTACAAACTATTTACAAACATTAATATTTGGTATGGTTAGCTAAGGAAGGGTACTGCTAGATCATGTGAGTGGTGGGTACGACGCTTAAGACCATCAATCCTCTTTGTAGGACAGAGGGACATAAGTGATAGATCTATTTGGGTGTAGAGAGCCCCGCCCATGTTGGACCAGGGTTTGGCCCATGGGATGACTATGTCTTACAGCCGGAAGCCCGTTGCAAAGTCTGCTAGGTTTGAGTCTTCCTACATCACGTCACACATATTAATGGCCTTGTAAACCATTAATGATCTGTTTTCCGTGTTGGTTTCATACCGGGATTTACAAACATATATACATACTTTCAATGATTACAAAGGTTTATTCATACACACAACAAACACATGAACTCGCTCAACTTTTGTTGATGTTTTCAAACTACATGTATTTCAGGGAATTAAGTGTGGATCTGGCGGGCGGTTGAATGTTTCAAGTTGTGATGAGAATAAAAGATTTCATCCGGTGTCTTAGGGTTTGGGTAGTGTATCCTATCCTGGACAGGACGCATCTTCCTGTAATGTCTTTTGTCGAGTCCTTGTGAACTCTTAATCAAGTTGCATGGTTTGTACTCGAATTTGAAGTCTATGCTTCAAGACAATGTTTTTATGTTTTTTTTAACTTATTTAATGGATGACCGTCTTTAGTTTTTTCATATAGTTGTTATGATTGAATGCAATGATATTAAGCAAGTCACACATAATCACGCTTCCGCAAAAGTCAGGGTGTGACAGTTTGGTATTAGAGCTTCGATTGTAGCGAACTAGGATTCTTTCTCGAGTCTAGACTACAATCATTAGGGCTCTAACAAAAATATTTCTACAACATGTTTTCATTGCATACACAAAAACGCCCAAATCCAGGGAACAAACATTTTTACAAACGGAAAGACAAGAAACACAATGCACAGTTAATGGTAGTGAATAATATATGTGTACATGTTGTGATTGTCCTATTACAGACACTATGTCATCATCCGAGAGTGGATTGTTCGATACTGATGACCCTATAGCTATTGTGTCTGACGATGAGATCGTCCCAGAGCCAGAGATCTTTACTTCCGATACAGAGAGTGACCCGAAGATGATGTCCGATGACGATGACGATTTTCGGCCCTTTGCGTTGCCCGATTTCTGAGACGACTTACCGCTTGCTGATGGTATCCCAGACGAGGATCCTTTTGTTATTCTCGTTCCAGGCCACGATCATCTTATCATCGGTCATCCCGATGGTGAGCACATCGTGGCACCGATCCTCGCTCCTGTTCCCTTAGTGGTCATCCCTCCTGAGGATTGGCCTTTTGATGATCTGTTTGTTGATGGTCCTCCCGATGATGCCCATGGTGATGGAGAGTTGGATGAGGACATTGTTGCTAGCCCTCTACCTAAGATCCCTGTTATCGAGATTTCCTCTGACTCTAGTTTGCACACTGTCTCAGATTCCTTTGAGTATGTGACGTCTTCCGCCTTGCAGGCAGTTGGGTTGCGACGTTATGCCACTGATTCCGATGATGATACAGCCATGTCAGCTGCACCGTCCCCTCCACACGACTTTGAGCTTGATCTTGATCTAGATTTCATTCTTGTTGATCAGCCTGAAGTTGCACCTGCTGATCCAGATCCTATACCAGATCATGACCCTATCCCATTTGGCTTACCTGACATTGCACCCCTCATACCCGACCCCGTTCCTGCACCCATTGACCCTCCTGTTATTGAGCCATTCATTCCTCCACTTGCACCTGCACCCGCTGATGTTGCTCCTTTTCGCCCTGTGGAGTCTGATGTCCACCGTGTTGATCTACCTATTGTTTTCTTGCAGGATATATATGCACCCCGTCTAGGGGAAGGCACTTCAGGCCAGCAGTCTAGTCATGACCCTCTTGTTTCAGCAGCTTTTCCACACATTCCTCAATCTGCTCCTTTTACTTCTACACCACTCGATGAGCCACTCAGATGGTTCCCACCGTATACCATGCCAATATCAGATCCCTACCATCCCTCTCACTTTACTGGTTATACACGGGATGAGCTACTTCTATTACTGCAGCTCCAGTATGAGACCATGAGTCGCAAGATTTTGGAGCTTGAGATGATACCGCATCCTTTGCCATGTCCGTGTCAGCCTGCTTTTGTTCCCCCTCGTTCATCACCGTCCCCATTTTCACATCCTCCTGCACCGCTTACTCCATTCCCAGTGTTTGATACTCGATTTCTTACCGTCAACCAGCAGATTAGTTATCTGTTGTGTCATGTTTACGAGCTTGAGGAGGAGCTTGCGCATGTGCGCAGCTTGCTTTTCTTTCTTCCACCTTCTCCTCCACCACCATCAACATAGCCGGTTTTTGGTTTTATATAGGCAGCTTTGCTTTTGATGAGAGCGCCACTATTGAGCTGAGCTAGTGAAGCCTTTTGGAGATCACCTTTTGATTGTATGACTTTTGTAGACTGATAGACTGGTTGGACAAGGGTAGTGTGACTCTGTGTTCCTTTTGATATAATACATTTTGTAAAACATGTAACAATATTTGTGGTCGATGATTAAGGAAAGCTCAATCGTCATGTTCTCATTAAATACGTTGTTAAATCTACATGTTTGTAATTTGATTGTGATGCTAAATGACATGCTTGCTATATGCTATTATATACGTACTATATAGTCATTATACGAATAAGACCTGACCTGTCCAAGCTTCTTTATAGAAGATGCCTCCTCGAAGGAACACTCAGTTGCCCACAACAGAGGCAGAACTGCAAGAACGAATTTCACAGGCAATCGCACAACATGAGGCCCTACGCTCTGAACATAGCGGAGGTACCCATGAAGTAACCCATCTCACGGTAATGTTTAAGTCACTTACGACACATTACAATATGTTTGGACTTTCCATGTGCGTTTGCTAATGCTTTCTGTGAATGATGTTGCTTGTACAGGCAGTACTTAGAAGTAGTTCCTTGACTGTAAGCCTCTAAACTTTGACGGCACTGGAGGTGCTATAGCTTTCGTAAGATGGGCTGAGAAAACAGACTATGTACTGCGAATGAGCAAGTGTGCGCCAGAGCACCAGGTCACTTACATATCTGGACTATTTCTAGACGGAGCTCTGTCGTGGTGGAACCTTGAGGTTCAGACTCCAGGTGAGGCTGCAGCGTACGGTATGACATGGGCTGAGATGAAAGAGTTGATGCGCAAGAAGTACTATTCAAGGGCTGAAATTCAGAAGTTGGAAACCGAATTTTGGAATCTTAAGATGGATGGTCCTAAGATAGCTGAGTACGTGCAAAAATTCCATGATTTGTCTCGAGTTGTCCCCTACATGGTAGAACCGGAGTTCAAGCGAGTTGAACGTTTCATTTGGGGATTGGCACCCCAAATTCTTGTAACACCCCGAAAATATAAAGTTTATATTAGAATTGAAAAGCATTAAATAAACGATAACAAACTAACTAGAATTAAATAACCCAGTTAGTTACAAGTCTCGTAGTGACTCGTAAGTGGGTTAAAATACTCAAAATATGAACTAAGGAAAATTAGAGGGACTAAAAGTGTAAAACTTGAAACTTGATTTAATAAAAACAAATTAAAACACACCAAACACACACAAGAGTGTATGTCTGGTCGATCAAACACAGGGGGTGACACAAGGGTTCCCACAAACCCTAGTTCTTCCAAAAATTCACCAAATTGGGAGCTCAAATCTATTCTAAATCAAGTTTCAAACACAAATTTGTGATCTCCATTGAAAGAGGAGTCATAAGGTATGTGAATTGTATGAGGAATCTTTAGTTGAATTTCTGAGTAAACTTAGAGAATTCAAAATTGATGGTTGCATGTTTGTTATATGGATGAAATAGGAACAATATAGTGTCTAGGAGTAAACCCTAGACAAGTATATATTGAAATCATGCTTAATTCTAGTAAATTCCATGAACACCATTGAAGGTGATTAGTGGGTTTTTGTGGAACTTGATAAACACTAGGGTTATGGTTGTGGTTCTAGTGTAATTTGATATTTATGAAGTGATTTCAGATTTATTGATGTTAACTTTTATATGAGATAGTCCGATAGATGTTAATTTTAGCAAAAATAACAAGCCATGAATGTGATTCTAGTTAGATAAAAATCAGACCCGCTAGGTGTTCGTTAAAATGCCTAAGTGAGGATTTATATGTTAAAAATCGGATGAAAACGCATATTTGATTGTTATAGCGAATTATGCAGTAATAATTACAAAAAGGGTTCTAAATTGGTTGTGAATTGAACTCTTTATGCAAGGAATCCGGATCGTCGAGCGGACAAGCCGGAGGAGATACGCGTTTGAAGGGTGTGCAATAAAGGTACGTGATTTTGGGTCCCGTCACATTACGAATAAACATTTGGTTTTAGCTTGTTTATGGTGTCATATATTAGTATAAGCTTTTGAAGTGTCATCGAAGTGCCGAAGTCCATTCGATACTCAAACGGGTCAAAATATTGGTTAGAAATAGTTTGGATTGCAAAAAGTGAGGATTTTCACTTGTCAACCAAACGGGTCAAATCTATGTCCTTATATGGATCTTGTGTATGAAAACTCGAAAGCGTATTATTGTGCTAGTGCTAGATAACAATTTAGTAAAGAATGGTTATGCTAAGCTAGGTCTATGAATCCGTGTCATCGGATCGAATGGTAGAAACTAAATGCATGAATTGCGTAAAGTGGTAATGCTTACATTCGTAGAAATTAAGCATGAAATTCGAATATGAGCGTAAAGCCATGTAATGGTATGGATACGCCTGAATTTCCAAGCCCGGGGAAATGGGTAAATAAGATTAGTATGCCAAGGAATGGAATGGCAAGCAATTTACACATATAGGTAATGGGTTGAATAATCGAAATGAGGAATCGGTGGACCATACGTTCATAATCCAGGTTTCGTAAGGTGAAGTTCACATGGTTAGATCCGTAATTTTAATACGGACATATAGGAAAAAGAATCCGCAAAAACGGACAAACAGATAAGAAGTAATGCTTGTTTAAAGTTTGAATTTTGACAAAATCCGGAGCTGGGCAAATATGCAGGTCCAGAAACTGGACCTGCTGGAAAATGTACTTCCCCGCGCCACGCGACTGGGGCACATGGTACTGGTGCAACACGCGGGGCCACCCGCGGCACGCGAAAGAATTGATCGAGTCTGGCGCATGGCGCGACAGACATAAAATCAGAATTTTTATATTTTTATCATGTATTTTTCATTGGGGCTTGTCTAGGCTCATTTTAACATTGTCAAAACTAATTATTTATGTGGTTTTGACCTCAGGTGAAACTCGTTTCATTTCGGATGCCGATCAAGCGTGAAATCAAGAACCGAACACCATTTTTAAAGCTTTCGCACTAATCTAAACATGTCTAGACAATGTTGTTTTGTAAACTCTATTAGTTGTGAATGTTTTAAACTAGATGGTTGCTTATGTTAACTCGCTAAAACAATGTACATCTTAACTTATTAACTAAGTTTTTGCTAATTATGCATTTTGATTTAAAAAGCCCGTATTTTATGATTAAACAATGGAATAAATAAGATGAGTGTTACAAGTTGGTAATCAGAGCTGAAGGTTATTAACAAGGTGTGTTCAGTTCAAGCTTGATCAAATATTCGGTAAGAGTTAATCGTTTTAGTAGATTTATAAAATATAGAAGGGAGGTATGAATTGACGTGCACGGGAAGAGTGTGTTAACACACTCAAACCCGGAAAGTGCATTAAGTTAGAACGGTTAAAGCAAGTTATGAACTTGGCTAAACCAAAGTAAATAAAACATATGTTATAGATGAAATGTTTAACAGTTGGTATAAACATTTCAGTTTTTAAAGATGACGGACGAAGGTAATGTTAATGCGGTGCCGATAGTCACCGAGCAAATGAAGGAAGTGATTGCCGAGGAAGTAGGAAAGACAATTGAAAACAACTTATCCGGTTTTATTGATAAAATCCAGAACACGGTACTATCGGTAGTTGATGAGAGAATCAAGAAGTTGGAGGATAGTACCAACATAGCTAAAGAAAAGTCGGGGGAACGCAAGGGCTGCTCGTACAAGGAATTTATGGCATGTAAACCACCACTTTATAATGGAGAGGTGGATCCGATAATATGCCAACGTTGGTTAAGCGATATTGAGGGGGTATTTGAGAGAACCCAATGCGACACGAATGACTTCGTAGCTTATGGTACGGGTCAACTTAGAGGTCAGGCAAAAGATTGGTGGGATAACAAGAAAAAGGAAATCGGAAGCGAAGAGGCTAGGGGAATGACCTGGGATGAGTTTAAGGTACCATTCCTTAAACACCATAGTCCCAAGGCAGTTATCAATCAAATCAAGGAAGAATTC
This sequence comes from Helianthus tuberosus, assembly GCA_030545235.1. Lineage (NCBI taxonomy): Eukaryota > Viridiplantae > Streptophyta > Magnoliopsida > Asterales > Asteraceae > Helianthus > Helianthus tuberosus. The sequence goes on from CM060360.1 coordinate 83,386,797, forward strand.
ATTCAGCTTAGGCAAAAAGGTGAATCTATCGATAAGATCACGGGGATAGTTCTCGACAAACTGAGATTTTGTGATGAGTTGGTGACGTCTGAAGAACAGAAAGTGTATTATTATTATAATATGCTAAGTTCGGAGTATCAGGAGTTTATGACACCCTCAAAATACGAAACTCCCACTGAAATCATTAATACCGCTCGTGAAAGGGAGATAGAGCTGAAGAAGCAAATAGAGAGAGGTGAAAGAAGGGCACAAATTGTTAATCCATGCCCTACAAAAAAGGCGCGTACGACTGAGTCGTCAAAGAAACAGGAAGGAAAAAGCGGGTCGCCAAGCTGCAAAGTATGCAGGAAAGGGCACAAGGGTGAGTGCCGGTTTAAAGATAAGTTGTGTCCTATATGTGGAAAGACAGGGCACACGGCTGCATTATGCCCGGGAAAAGTTTCGGTATGTTATAAATGCTACCAGCCGGGTCACAAGAAATCTGAGTGCCCAGAGCTAGTCGGGAAAAAGGATGGCAAGGATTCACATACAGAGACTCCGAAAGCAAAAGCCAGATCCTTCTAGTTAACTGCAGCCGAGGCGAAGGTGGAACCCTATGTGGTCTCAGGTATATTCACCATAAATTCAATTCCCACACATGTGTTATTTGATATGGGTGCGAATAAATCCTTCATTTCACATGGATTTATTCGCATCCTTCATTCGAACTGACAAAATTACCTATGCCTTTGGAAGTAGAAATAGGTGACAACAAAAGTTTTATCGTATGTGACGTGTGTCAAAATTGTAAGATGAGTATCGAAGGAGAAGAATACTCAATAGATTTGATTCCAATGTCAATGGGAGAATTCCATGTAGTGGTCGGGATCGATTGGTTATCCCGACATCATGCGAAGGTCGTGTGTTTCCACAAGGAGATAAAATTAACATCTCTAAGTGGAAGACACGTTACCATATATGGCAAGAAAGGGGGTAATCCCATTATGTTCTCAATGTTAAAAGCTCACAAACTTATGAGGCGTGGATGTAGAGCGTTCATGATATACGCAAACGACCCAGACAAAGGATCGCCAAGGATTGAAGATGTACCGGTGGTACATGAATATGCTGATGTATTTTCGGAAGATTTACCGGGAATACCACCTAAACGGGAGATAGAGTTCGGAATCGAGTTGATTCCGGGCGCGAAACCTATGGCCAAGGCGCCGTATCGGCTCACGCCATCGGACTTACAAGAATTGATGTCTCAAATCCAAGAGCTACTCGACAAAGGGTTTATTAGGCCAAGTGTGTCTCCGTGGGGCGCACCGGTGCTATTTGTGAAGAAGAAGGATGGGAGCATGTGCATCTGTATCGACTACCGGGAGTTAAACAAACTCACGGTGAAAAATCGATATCCGCTCCCAAGAATTGATGACCTATTTGACGAATTGCAAGGTGCAAGTTGGTTCTCCAAGATCGACCTTAGATCGGGGTATCATTAATTGAAAGTAAAGGAGGAGGATGTACCAAAGACGGCCTTCCATACACGGTATGGACATTACAAGTTCCTCGTGATGTCCTTCGGGTTAACCAATGAACCCGCGGTTTTCATGGACCTCATGAACCGGGTTTGCAAACCAATGTGGGACAAGTCGATGATAGTGTTCATCAACGACATCTTAGTGTATTCGAGGAATGAAGCAGAGCATGCAAGCCATTTACGTGAGGTGCTAGAGACACTTAGGAGAGAGAAATTATTTGTGAAATTCTTGAAATGTGCTTTCTGGTTACGTGAAGTGCAATTTCTCAGGCACATTATTAGTGCGAATGGGGTGTTGGTAGACACGTCAAAAATTGAAGCTGTGGCGAAATGGAATCCACCGAAGAATCCTTCGAAAATCAGAAGCTTTTTGGGGCTCACGGGATATTACAGGAGATTTATACAAGATTTCTCAAAGATTGCTACGCCGTTAACCAAACTAACCCGCAAAGACGAAAGGTTTACTTGGGTTGAAGATCAAGAAAAGGCATTCCAAACGCTTAAAGAAAAATTGACACACGCTCCGGTATTGACACTGCCGGATGGAGTTGAAGATATGGTAGTTTACTCGGATGCATCGCATTCGGGTCTTGGGTGCATACTGATGCAACGAGGCAAGGTTATAGCCTATGCCTCAATACAACTAAAGACTCATGAAAAGAATTACCCGACACACGACCTCAAGTTGGCGGCGGTGGTATTTGCCTTAAAAATATGGAGGCATTATTTATATGGGGTAAAATGTACAATCTTTACCGACCATAAAAGTTTGAAATATTTTTTTTCGATCAGAAGGAATTAAATATGAGGCAAAGGCGGTGGTTAGAAACAGTCAAGGATTTTGATTGTGAAATACATTACCATCCCGGGAAGGCTAATGTGGTGGCCGATGCGTTAAGCCGAAAGGTAGATTATACGCCCATTCGAGTGCGATCTATGCAACTGATTGTAACATCGGGTGTACTTGAACAAATCCGGAAATCTCAAATCGAAGTATTAAAGGAAAAAAATGAGAAGAAGGAAAGAATAGTTGGCCAATTGAAAGAATTGGCGGATGGTAACCAAGGGTTAAAGACTTGTTTCGGGAGGATATGGGTCCCAAATTCGTGTGGAGTCAAGGCGCTCCTACTCGCGAAGCCCATAAATCCCGTTATTCAATTCATCCAGGGACAACCAAGATGTATAACGATTTAAAGCAGAACTATGGTGGCCCGGAATGAAAAGAGATGTTGTAAAATATGTGGAGAAGTGCATGACGTGTTTGCAAGTCAAAGCAGAACACCAAAAGCCGTATGGTAAACTGCAACCGTTGGATATCCCAGTTTGGAAATGGGAACAAATCACAATGGACTTCTTGACCAAACTACCCAAAACCAACCGCAGATATGATGCTATATGGGTAGTTGTGGATAGATTGACAAAAGGGGTCACTTTATTCCAATCCGTGAGACATATACATTCGAAAAGATGTCTGAGGTATATACCAATGAAATAGTGGCACCCCACGGGGTACCGATATCCATTGTGTCCGACAGAGATACCCGGTTTACTTTGAACTTTTGGCGCGAATTCCAAAAACAAATGGGAACTAAATTGTTCATCAGCACCGCGTACCATCCACAAACGGATGGACAAAGTGAAAGAACAATACAGACGTTGGAGGATATGTTACGGGCATGCATTATCGACTTCGGGGTTAGTTGGGATGTCTATCTATATTGGTCGAATTTTCCTATAATAATAGTTATCACGCAAGCATCGGTATGGCTCCGGACGAGATGCTTTACGGTAGAAAATGCCGAACCCCGGAGTGTTGGGGCGAGGTTGGTCCACGCGAGCTTGCACATAAGGATGTAGCCCGGATCACGAATGAGAAGATTGATTTGGTCCGAGCCCATTTGAAAGCGACTCAATATCGACAAAATCATATGCAGACAAAAGAAGGAGACCAATTGAGTTTCAAGTCGGTGACAAAGTTATGTTAAAGGTATCCCCATGGAAGGGAATTATTCGGTTCAGAAAAAGGGGAAAGTTAAGCCCGAGATTTATTGGACCATTCAGTATTATCGAATGGGTCGGCAAGGTAGCGTACATTCTCGAACTGCCCGAGGAATTGAGTGGGATACATAGCACATTCCACGTATCACATCTCCAGAAATGTTTAGCCGACGAAGCAGCTTACATTCACTATGATAACATTGAAGTGGATAACAGTCTTAACTATGCGGTGAAGCCGATCGCGATTCTGGATCGTAAAGTGAAAAACTTGAGAAACAAAGTGATCAATCAAGTAAAGGTCAAATGGGAACACAGAAAGGGCTCGGATACGACATGTGAGTCCGAAGAAGAGATTTAACAGCTCTACCCTACATTATTTGGTACGCTATGGTTTCGGGGACGAAACCCTTTTTAAGGGGGGTGGACTTGTAACACCTCGAAAATATAAAGTTTATATTAGAATTGCGAAGCATTAAATAAACGAGAACAGACTAACTGGAATTAAATAACCCAGTTAGTTACAAGTCTCGTAGTGACTCATAAGTGGGTTAAAATACTCAAAATATGAACTAAGGAAAATTAGAGGGACTAAAAGTGTTCAACTTGAAACTCGATTTAATAAAAACAAATTAAAACACACCAAACACACACAAGATTGTGTGTCTAGTCGATCAAACACAGGGGGCGACACAAGGGTTCCCACAAACCCTAGTTCTTCAAAAAATTCACCAAATTGGGAGATCAAATCTGTTCTAAATCAAGTTTCAAACACAAACTCGTGATCTCCATTGAAAGAGGAGTCATAAGGTATGTGAATTATATGAAGAATCTCTAGTTGAATTTCTGAGTAAACTTAGAGAATTCGAAATTGATGGTTGCATGTTTGTTATATGGATGAAATAGGAACAATATAGTGTCTAGGAGTAAACCCTAGACAAGTATATGTTGAAATCATGCTTAATTCTAGTAAATTCTATGAACACCATTGAAGGTGATTAGTGGGTTTTTGTGGAACTTGATAAACACTAGGATTTTGGTTGTGGTTCTAGTGTAATATGATATTTATGAAGTGATTTCAGATTTATTGATGTTAACTTTTATATGAGATAGTCCGATTGATGTTAATTTTAGCAAAAATAACAAGCCATGAATGTGATTCTAGTTAGATAAAAATCAGACCCGCTCGGTGTTCGTCAAAATGCCTAAGTGAGGATTTATATGTTAAAAATCGGATGAAAACGCATATTTGATTGTTATAGCGAATTATGCGTTAATAATTACAAAAAAGGGTTCTAAATTGGTTGTGAATTGAACTCTTTAGGCAAGGAATCCGGATCGTCGAGCGGACAAGTCATAGGAGATACGCGTTTGAAGGGTGTGCTATAAAGGTACGTGATTTTGGGTCCCGTCACATTACGAATAAACATTTGGTTTTAGCTTGTTTATGATGTCATATATTAGTATAAGCATTTGAAGTGTCATCGAAGTGGCGAAGTCCATTCGACACTCAAACGGGTCAAAATATTGGTTAGAAATAGTTTGGATTGACATAAAGTGAGGATTTTCACTTGTCAACCAAACGGGTCAAATCTATGTCCTTATATCGATCTTGTGTATGAAAACTCAAAAGCGTATTATTGTGCTAGTGCTAGATAACAATTTAGTAAAGAATGGTTATGCTAAGCTAGGTCTATGAATCCGTGTCATTGGATCGAATGGTAGAAACTAAATGCATGAATTGCGTAAAGTGGTAATGCTTACATTCGTAGAAATTAAGCATGAAATTCGAACATGAGCGTAAATCCATGTAATGGTATGGATACGCCTGAATTTCCGAACCCGGGGAAATGGGTAAATAAGATTAGTATGCCAAGGAATGGAATGGCAAGCAATTTGCACATATAGCTAATGGGTTGAATAATCGAAATGAGGAATCGGTGGACCATACGTTCATAATCCGGGTTTCGTAAGGTGAAGTTCACATGGTTAGATCCGTAATTTTAATACGGACATATAGGAAAAAGAATCCGCAAAAACGGACAAACAGATAAGAAGTAATGCTTGTTTAAAGTTTGAATTTTGACAAAATCCGGAGCTGGGCAAATATGCAGGTCCAGAAACTGGACCTGCTGGAAAATCTACTCCCCCGTGCCACTCGACGGGGGCACATGGTACTGGCGCGACACGCGGGGCCGCCCGCGGCACGCGAAAGATTTGATCAAGTCTGGCGCGTGGCGCGACAGACATAAAATCAGAATTTTTATATTTTGTCATGTATTTGTCATTGGGGCTTGTCTAGGCTCGTTTTAAAATTGTCAAAACTAATTATTTATGTGGTTTTGACCTCGGGTGATACTCATTTCATTTCGGATGCCGATCAAGCGTGAAATCAAGAACCGAGCACCATTTTTTGAAGCTTCCGCACTAATCTAAACATGTCTAGACAATGTTGTTTTGTAAACTCTATTAGTTGTGTATGTTTTAAACTAGATGGTTGCTTATGTTAACTCGCTAAAACAATGTACATCTTAACTTATTAACTAAGTTTTTTTCTAATTATGCATTTTGATTTAAAAAGCCCGTATTTTATGATTAAACAATGGTATAAATAAGATGAGTGTTACAATTCTGAGCATGGTGACTACTTCTAAGCCTCCGACAATTACTGAAGCCATCGACTTGAGTGTGGCATTGACCGAAGAAGCGGTTCATTTGGCCAAGTTTTCAATCTCTGAGCAAAAGAAGAAGGAGACTCATCTCGAGTCGTCAGGAGAGAAGAAAAGGAAGTTCTCGAATTTCAAGAAGGGTACCCAAGGAAATAACAATAGTGCTAGTAAGCGGAGAGATGCGAACCCACCAGCTGAGGTCAGGACTGGTGCTGCAAGTCCTGAAAGCAAGGGGAAAGGATACATGGGCACCCTGCCCAAGTGTGATGTATGCCAGTTTCATCATGTCGGCCAGTGTAGGTTTAGGAAGTGTGAATCCTGTGGAAAGAATGGTCATTCGAAGGAAACGTGCTGGGCAGGTACTGGTCGTGGGAATGGTGGTCAGAGAGGTAATGGAAATGGTAACCGTGGTGGAAATAGTTATGGGAATAGGAACCAAGGTGGAAACAATAACCAGGGAGGTAATGGAAATTGTGGTGGTTCTGGAAATCAAGCTGGTAACGGAAACCGTGGTGCAAACAACAATCAGGGCGGAAATGGTAACGGAAATGGTCACGGCCAAGGTTGTTTTAGCTGTGGTGATGTAGGGCACTTCAAGCGAGATTGCCCGAAGAACAATCAAGCACAAGGGAGAGTTTTCAACAATGGAGCAAGGGAAGCTCGTTAGAATCCGAACGTAGTCATTGGTACGTTCCCTATCAACCAACATTTTGCATCTGTGCTATTTGATACTGGTGCCGACTATAGCTTTGTATCTCTAGAGTTTAAGAATATACTTAGGCTAGTTGCCAGTAAGTTAGATATCCCGTATTCAATAGAACTTGCTCATGGGAAGCTATTAGAAGCTAAACTAGTGATTAGAGGCTGTGTGATAGAGCTTGGAGAGCGTGAGTTTATGCTTGATCTGCTGCCAGTTGAGTTGGGAAGCTTTGACATGGTAGTTGGAATGGAGTGGTTGTCAAGCAACCGAGCAAAGATCGTATGTCATGAGAAGATCATTCGCATCCCGATGGTCAATGAGGAGACGATTGTTGTGCATGGAGAAAAGCATGATACGCCTTTAAGGATTATCAGTTGCTTGAAGGCACGGAGGTTTATGCGGAAAGGATGTGTTGCCTTCTTGGCTCACGTTGTTGATAAGGAAGTCGAAGAGCCAAAGCTGGAAGATATCCATGTGGTGAGGGAATATCCTGAAGTCTTCCCCGAAGACTTGCCAGGATTACCGCCGCAATGACAAGTCGAATTCCGTATTGACTTGGTCCCAGGCGCCGCTCACGTCACCAAGGCACCATATCGACTTGCGCCTTCAGAGATGCAAGTGTTGTCGACGCAGCTTCAGGAGCTTTTGGACAAGGGATTCATTAGACCAAGCTTCTCTCCTTGGGGAGCTCCAGTTCTGTTTGTCAAGAAGAATGACGGTAGTTTCCGTATGTGCATTGACTACCGAGAGTTGAACAAATTAACCATCAAGAATCGGCATCCTTTGCCGAGAATTGATGATTTATTCGATCAACTTCAGGGTTCAAGCTACTACTCCAAGATCGATCTTCGATCAGGTTATCACCAGCTGCGGATTCAAGAAGAGAGTATACCGAAGACTGCCTTTAGAACTCGTTATGGACATTACGAGTTTCTAGTGATGCCGTTTGGTTTGACAAACGCGCCGGCAATATTTATGGATTTGATGAACCGAATTTGCAAGCCATATCTCGATAAATTCGTGATTGTATTTATCGATGATATTTTGATCTATTTACGGAAGAAAGAAGAGCATGAGCAACACCTTAGAGCCATCTTAGAGCTGCTCAAGAAGGAGAAACTGTACGCTAAGTTCTCGAAGTGCGAGTTCTGGTGGCGTTAGGTACAATTCCTTGGTCACGTGGTAAACGAAGATGGAATTCATGTGGATCCCACCAAGATCGAGGCGATGAAGAATTGGGAAACTCTGAAGACGCCAACCGAGATTCAACAGTTTTAGGGTTTAGCAGGGTATTTTCGCAGATTCATTGAGGATTTTTCTAAAATCGCTCAACCCTTGACCTCCCTTACTTAAAAGGATAAGAAGTATGAATGGGGAGACAAACAAGAGGAAGATTTTCAGCTGCTAAAGAACACGCTTTGCGATGCACCTATTTTATCCCTACCCAAAGGCACTGACGACTTCGTGGTGTACTGCGACGCCTCGCTTCATGGATTGGGCTGTGTGCTAATGCAGCGACAAAAGGTTATCGCTTACGCTTCGCACCAATTGAAGGTTCATGAGAAGAATTACACCACACCTGATTTGGAATTAGGCGCAGTGGTGTTTGCTTTGAAGATTTGGCGGCACTACCTTTATGGTACCCGATGCACGATCTTTACGGATCACAAGAGCCTACAGCACATATTCGATCAGAAGGAGCTCAATATGAGACAGTGACGTTGGGTTGAGTTGTTAAATGATTATGATTGCGAAAGCAAATATCATCCAGGAAAGGCGAATGTGGTGGCAGATGCCTTAAGTCGAAAAGAAAGGATTAAGCCCATAAGGGTTAGGGCTTTGGAGATGATTATACAGACATACCTCTCGTTGCGCATTCGTGCTACACAAAGAGAAGCTCTTAAGAAAGAAAATCTAAAGGTTGAATATCTCTGTGGGATGGAGAAAAAGTTGGTACCCAACAAGGAAGGAACCTTGTGTTTTATGGGACGAATTTGGGTTCCGCTTTTTGGTGGTCTTAGAGATGTGATTTTTGATTAAGCTCATAAATCGAGGTACTCGATCCATCCAGGATCGAACAAGATGTACCAAGATTTGAAGAACTCTTTTTGGTGGCCAAGACTTAAGGGCGATGTGGCTACTTATGTTGGGAAGTGTTTGACCTGTGCCAAAGTGAAGGCCGAGTATCAGAAGCCTTCAGGTCTTCTGCAGCAACCTGAGATACCCATGTGTAAATAGGAACAGATCTCAATGGATTTCGTAACGAAGTTGCCCAAGACTCCTAGAGGTCATGATACGATTTGGGTAATCGTGGAGCGATTGACAAAGTCTACGCACTTTTTACCGATCAGAGAAAAGGATAATAAAGGTAAGCTAGCTGAGCTGTACCTAAGGGAGATTGTTGCACGTCATGGAGTGCCTATCTCGATTATATCGGATAGAGATGGAAGATTTGTGTCAAGGATTTGGCAATCTTTCCAAGAAGCGTTTGGATCTCAGTTGAATCTGAGTACAACTTTTCATCCACAGACGGACGGTCAAAGTGAGAGAAGGATTCATACGCTTAAAAATATGCTACGTACTTGTGTTATGGACTTGGGTGGCAGTTGGTACACTCACCTACCTTTGATTGAGTTTTCCTATAACAACAGCTACCATACAAGCATTCGAGCTGCACCGTTCGAGGCTCTCTATGGACGCAAGTGTCGATCACCGTTATGCTGGGCAGATGCAGGTGATAGACAGTTGGTTGGTCCCGAACTGGTTCAAGAGACGACTGATAAGATCATGCAGATCCGAGAATGCATCAAGGCGGCTCGTGATCGACAGAAGAGCTATGCGGACCAAAGAAGGAAACCTTTGGAGTTTGAAGTGGGTGATATGGTTCTGTTAAAAGTCTCACCTTGGAAAGGTGTGGCACGCTTTGGGAAGCGTGGTAAGTTGAACCCACGATTTATCGGACCATTCAGAATCCTGGAAAGAGTTGGTCCTGTAGCTTACAAGTTTGAGCTACCCGCAGAACTCAATGGTGTTCATGATACATTTCATGTATCTAATTTGAAGAAAAGCCCAACTCAAGAAACCGTGGTTAAACTGCGGATGAAGTTCACATTGACGACACATTCCATTTTACCGAAGAACCCATTGAGGTTACCGACTGGAAGGTTAACAAGACTCGGAGGAGTAGTGTTAAACTCGTCAAGGTTCATTGGAACGCGCGTCACGGCCCAGAGTTCACTTGGGAACGTAAAGACCGCATGAAAGCTAAATACCCGCATTTGTTCCCTAACTCCCTTACAACCAGTAGTAAAGCTTAAAATTTCGGGATGAAATTTTCTTAACAGAGGGAGAATGTGACAACTATCGAAATTTCAGGTATCCGTACAACTATTGAATCATAGTTAGTGCTTAATGACTGTGCTGCATTTCAATTAATGACTTGAACTGCTTTCTGATTACTGCTTCATACTTACATGTGCATCACATATTACAAATGACATATCATTATTGCATGAGAGCTTAATTGACCCAAATGATGCACGAAACACAGTTAGCACAGTTATCAGACAAATCAGAATAATGCTGACGGAGTTCAGTACATAGACAGACAATATGTTGAGACACAGAATGGGCCAGAAACCAAGTATTACACTAGTATAGTGTGTAGGAAAGTAAGGATCACAAAACTACCTTCCTAGAGATAGTTTAAGTGCCGGAAAGTGCCTAAAACTCACTTAAACTGCAGAATTCTGCAGAAATCAGCAATTTTCAGCATTTAAACACACTAATATCATGCAGAAATATGGTTAAATGGTCCTGAATGCTTTCCTAAGTGTCGGGAATCAAAAGTGTCACAAAAGGGTACATAAAGCACACTAAACTGCAAAGTTTAGCACCTTAACGAACCAGTAACCAACCGAACAATCGGACACTACCCGAAACACCAAATTTTCACTAGAAGCACTGTTTTAACATTACCAAGCTAGTTATGGACCCCGAACACCATAACACATTATATAAATATCTAGTAACTAAAACATCTAACTAATACTTGGATTTTAACCTAAATACTAACCATATAGTTAGAACCTAGTCTACTACCCCCCCCCCCCCCAACATGGCCCCCACACTTGTAATTTTCTTTCAATTAAAAATTAGATTGTGTTTCTTCATTTTGGACATATGAACCATGAGATAAAGAATGAAAGTGGATTATAAGAATACCTAAGTGTCCTAACTTCTCATAAACTTCACACACTAAACACACACTCCTCTCTCTTCATCCTTACATTGTTCTCGGCCAACACCACAACCATCATGTCCACCATCTTTCAATCAAGTCTCATACATTCAAAGCATACTCAAAGGTGTTAGAGGTTGTATAAGGAAGCTAGGAGCTTTCGGAAGTTCAAGGACCTTCTCTATTTGCTTTTATCCACTCTATTTCTTCTATTGATCATCCCTAGCCTTGAGATAGTGGTAAGAACATTATACACTCTATTTTACTTCTATTTCAAGTGGTTAAAAGATGATACATGTTGATTATCACGAAGAACACTAAGAATCACAAGAATGAAACTTGAACATAAACTTAAATCATGAAGAAACTATGTTGTTTATGTGTTGTTGTGCTTGATGATTGTTGTTTATTCATGTATTTGATTTTGATCATCATATGATCTTGCTAGATCATGATTAAAAACATAATCTAGCAAGATGAAAGGATGAAAATGTTGTAGGATCATAGATCATCCTCATGAGAAACATGAACTTAAAAGAATATGTTTGTTTTCTTGTAAAATGATGACCAAAGTAAGTTGTAAATCTAAGATTTCAAGAATGATTTTTCAAGAAACCAAGTTAAAAATACAAGTTTTACTAAATACTGGTTCGTACATAAATAAACCTTATTTTTCGTGGTTAATAAAGTGTAGAAACACTTATGTAACAAGAAAGATCCATGAAGAAACATTTTTAGTAAATATAATTACAAGTTGTAAAGATCTATTTTCTTTAAAAATGATGTTTTTAAAGAATCAACCACACTTTAAAGGGTAACAAGACTTACTAAACACCCTAGTAAGTTACTACAAATTTTTACAAATATTCAAGTTCATGAAGTGATAGTTTATGCTTGTTTTTGGCAAAATTGGTAAGTAAAGATTGTTTGTTGTTGATTGTTGATTGATTGTGATGATTTACAAAAGAAAATGATATACCTTCAAGGTATGGAAACCTCCATTATTAGGGGAAACTATGGCGAAATTTTTATAAAAATTAAACACTTAGAAAAATATTTCTAAACAAACATTTACAAGTGTATATTAAACCATGGATTTTCACATAAAGTTTGCCATAAATTTTTGTTCAAAAATTATAAATATTGGAGGTTGGTTTTTATAAATAAAAGGGACTAAATATGTATTTTGGAAATATATATTTAAAAGGCACCATGTGTGTGATTATTTGTATATTACATGTATTAGTTATATTATTTTAAGGCTTGAAATAATATAACTCATCAAAAATACCAAGGAATTACAATCCAAAATATTACCAAAATTCTAAGAATGTGAATATACAAGTTAAACCCAAAATACCGGTAAAACCAAACAAAGGAATATAACTTACAAAATATTCCGAAAATATTGTTCATGTTAATATTTTGGCAAATAATATTTTGGACACCAAGTGAATGAAAATATAATTTTCACAATTATTAGAAAGCTATATCATATTTTTGCCAAGAAGAAAATATATTATTTTTGGGTGAATAAAAATATGTATTTTCTTTGAAATAATAGAAGATATATTATTTTTTGGAAAAAAATATATTTTCTCAAATGTACATGAAATATATTATTTTTGGGAGAAAAATAAGTTTGTATATAATTTTCCAAGTTAGACTTTAAAATATATTATTTTGGAACTTATATGAAAATACAAATATTTTTGCCAAAGGAAAAATTATAAATAATTTTTCTAAGTAGTATTTCTTAAAATATATATATTTTGGAAATATATATGGATTTTTACTAAGGATATTATTCCGGAAAAGTTTATACAAAATTAAGTATAAAGAATACTTAATAATTACATGAAAATACGTATTTTCGCACGTATAAATACACTTCGGAATACGACACTGATACATGGAAAAATATACAAGTTTAAGGATACGGATACAAATACACCCATCCTTGGGAAGGAAATACACGTATGAACACTTGAGAGGTATCAAGTTAAATTATATTAAAATGTTTATTATTTTAACAAATAATTATACAACTTGGAATAATATTAAGGACTCAAAGAAACGTAACTCAAAGACACTAATCCATACTAAGTCAAGGCACGACCCGCTCGTCTAATAGACTTTAGTACGTTGTAGGTAGTCGTGTACGCCAGGCGAAGCTTTGAGTTACGGTGCTTACGAAGAACGCAAGACTGTGAGTTCATGTCCCCCTTTTCTTTTAACTGTTTTCGGTTTGATAACTACGGGGGTGAAGTACATGTTACAAACTGTTTACAAACATTAATATTTGGTATGGTTAGCTAAGGAAGGGTACTGCTAGATCATGTGAGTGGTGGGTATGACGCTTAAGACCATCAATCCTCTTTGTAGGACCGAGGGACATGAGTGATAGATCTATTTGGGTGTAGCGAGCCCCGCCCATGTTGGACCAGGGTTTGGCCCATGGGATGACTATGTCTTACAGCCGGAAGCCCGTTGCAAAGTCTGCTAGGTTTGAGTCTTCCTGCATCACGTCACACATATTAATGGCCTTGCAAACCATTAATGATTTGTTTTCCTTGTTGCTTTCATACCGGGACTTACAAACATACATACATACTTTCAATGATTTCAAAGGTTTATTCATACACACAAACAAACACATGAACTCGCTCAATTTTTGTTGATGTTTTCAAACTACTTGTATTTCAGGGAATTAAGTGTGGATCTGGCAGGAGTTTGAATGTTTCAAGTTATGATGAGAATAAAAGATGTCATCCTGTGTCTTAGGGTTTGGGTAGTGTGTCCTATCCTGGACAGGAAGCATCTTCCAAAGTCTGGTTTTATGTAATGTCTTTTGTCGAGTCCTTGTGAACTCTTAATCAAGTTGCATGGTGTGTACTCTAATTTGAAGTCTATGTTTCAAGACAATGTTGTTATGTTTTTTTTTAACTTATTTAATGGATGACCGTCTTTAGTTTTTTCATACAGTTGTTATGATTGAATGCAATGATATTAAGCAAGTCACACATAATCACGCTTCCGCAAAAGTCAGGGTGTGACAGTTTGGTATCAGAGCTTCGATTGTAGCGAACTAGGATTCTTTCTCGATTCTAGACTATAATCATTATGGCTCTGACGAAAATATTTTTACAATATGTTTTCATTGCATACACAAAAACGCCCAGATCCTGGGAACAAACATTTTTACAAACAGAAAGACAAGAAACACAATGCACAGTTATTTTGTTGGTTTAGTCTGGGGGACTAGTTGGTTCAGTCTGGGAGACTAGGTGGTTTAGTCTGGGAGACTAGGAAGGATACATGATTTCATGATACATTGACTTTGCTTGCATACTTAATGATAGTGAATAATATATGTGTATAAGTTGTGATTGTCCTGTTACAGACACTATGTCATCATCCGAGAGTGGATTGTCCGATATTGATGACCCTATGGCTATTGTGTCTGACGATGAGATCGTCCCAGAGCCAGAGATCTTTAGTTCCGATACAGAGAGTGACCCGGAGATGATGTCCGATGACGACGACGATTTTCAGCCATTTGCGCTGCCCGATTTCGGAGATGACTTACCGCTTGCTGATGGTATCCCAGACGAGGATCCTTTTGTTATTCCCATTTCAGTCCACGATCATCTTATCATCGGTCATCCCAATGGTGAGCACATTGTGGCACCGATCCTCGCTCTTGTTCCTTTCGTGGTCATCCCTCCTGAGGATTGGCCTTTTGATGATCTGTTCGATGATGATATTGATCTGTTTGTTGATGGTCCTCCCGGTGATGCCCATGGTGATAGAGAGTTGGATGAGGACATTGTTGCTAGCCCTCTACCTGAGATCCCTGTTATCGAGATTTCCTCTGACTATAGTTTGCACACTGTCTTAGATTCCTTTGAGCCTGTGACGTCTTCCGCCTTGCAGGCAGTTGGGTTGCGACGTTATGCCACTGATTCCAATGATGATACAGCCATGCCAGCTGCACCGTCCCCTCCACATGACTTTGAGCTTGATCTTGATCAATATTTCATTCCTGTTGATCAGGCTGAAGTTGCACCCGCTGATCCAGAGCCTATACCTGATCATGACCCTATCCCATTTGGCTTACCTGACATTGCACCCCTCATACCCGACCCAGTTCCTGCACCCATTGACCCTCCTGTTATTGAGCCATTCATTCCTCCACTTGCACCTACACCCGCTGATGTTGCTCCTTTTCGCCCTATGGAGTCTAATGTCCACCGTGTTGATCTACCTATTGTTTTCTTGCAGGATATACCCGCACCCCATCCAGGGGAAGGCACTTCAGGCCAGCGGTTTTCCACACATTCCTCAGTTTGCTCCTTTTACTTCTACGCCACTCGATTAGCCACTCAGATGGTTCCCACCGTATACCATGCCGATATCAGATCCCTACCATCCATCTCACTTTACTAGTTATACACGGGATGAGCTACTTCTATCACTGCAGCTCTAATTTGAGATCATGAGTCGCAGGATTTTGGAGCTTGAGATGATACCGCGTCCTTTGCCATGTCCGTGTCAGCCTACTTTTGTTCCCCCTTGTTCATCACCGTCCCCATTTTCACATCCTCCTGCACCGCTCACTCCATTCCCAGAGTTTGATACTCGATTTCTTACCGTCGAGCAGCAGATTAGTTATCTGTTGCGTCATGTTTACGAGCTTGAGGAGGAGCTTGCGCATGTGTGCAGCTTGCTTTTCTTTCCTCCACCTCCTCCTCCACCACCATCAGCATAGCCGGTTTTTGGTTTTATGTAGGTAGCTTTTCTTTTGATGAGAGCACCACTATTGAGCTGAGCTAGTGAAGCCTTTTGGAGATCACCTTTTGATTGCATGACTTTTGTAGACTGATAGACTGGTTAGACAAGGGTAGTGTGACCCTGTGTTCCTTTTGATATGATACATTTTGTAAAACATGTAACAATATTTGTGGTCGATGATTAAGGAAAGCTCAATCGTCATGTTCTTATTAAACACGTTGTTAAATCTACATGTTTGTAATTTGATTGTGATGCTAAATGACATGCTTGCTATATGCTATTATATACGTACCATATAGTCATTATACGAATAAGACCTGACCTGTCCAATCTTCTTTATAGAAGATGCCTCCTCGAAGGAACACTCAGTTGCCCACAACAGAGGCAGAACTGCAAGAACGAATTTCACAGGCAATCGCACAACATGAGGCCCTACGTTCTGAACATAGCGGAGGTACCTCAGGAACTAACGCACCTCACGGTAATGTTTAAGTCACCTACGACACATTACAATATGTTTGGACATTCCATGTGCGTTTGCTAATGCTTTCTGTGAATGATGTTGCTTGTACAGGCTGTACTTACAAGCAGTTCCTTGACTGTAAGCTTCTGAACTTTGACGGCACCGGAGGTGCTGTAGCTTTCATAAGATGGGCTAAGAAAACAGACTCTATGCTGCGAATGAGCAAGTGTGCGCCAGAGCACCAGGTCACTTACATATCTGGACTATTTCTAGACGGAACTCTGTCGTGGTGGAACCTTCAGGCTCAGACTCTAGGTGAGGCTGCAGCGGACGGTATGACATGGGCTGAGATGAAAGAGATGATGCGCAAGAAGTACTGTTTAAGGACTGAAATTCAGAAGTTGGAAACCAAATTTTGGAATCTTAAGATGGATGGTCCTAAGATAGCTGAGTACGTGCAAAGATTCCATGATTTATCTCGAGTTGTCCCCTAAATGGTAGAACCAGAGTTTAAGCGAGTTGAATGTTTCATCTAGGGATTGGCACCCCAAATTTTGAGCATGGTGACTATATCTAAGCCTCCGATAATTACTGAAGCCATCGACTTGAGTGTGGCACTGACCGAAGAAGCAGTTCGTTTGGGCAAGTTTTCAATCTCTGAGCAAAAGAAGAAGGAGACTCATGTCGAGTCGTCAGGAGAGAACAAAAGGAAGTTCTAGAATTTCAAGAAGGGTACCCAAGGAAACAACAATAGTGATAGTAAGAGGAGAGATGTGAACCCACCAGCCGAGGTCAGGACCGGTGCTGCAAGTCCTGAAAGCAAGGGGAAAGGATACATGGGCACCCTGCCCAATTGTGATGTATGCCAGTTTCATCATGTCGGCCAGTGTAGGTTTAGGAAATGTGAATCCTGTGGAAAGAATGGTCATTCGAAGGAAACGTGCTGGGCTGGTACTGGTTGTGGGAATGGTGGTCAGAGAGGTAATGGAAATGGAAATAGTAACCGTGGTGGAAACAGTTATGGGAATTGGAACCAAGGTGGAAACATAATCAGGGAGGTAATGGAAATCGTGGTGGTTCTGGAAATCAAGCTGGTAATGGAAACCGTGGAGCAAACAACAACCAGGGCGGAAATGGAAATGGAAATGGAAATGGTCGCGGCTAAGGTTGTTTTAGCTATGGTGATGTAGGGCACTTCAAGCGAGATTGCCTGAAGAACAATCAAGCCCAAGGGAGAGTTTTCAACATTGGAGCTAGGGAAGCTCGTTAGGATCCGAACGTAGTCACTGGTACGTTCCCTATCAACCAACATTTTGCATCTGTGCTATTTGATACTGGTGCCGACTATAGTTTCGTATCTCTAGAGTTTAAGAATATACTTGGGTTAGTTGCTAGTAAGTTAGATATCCCGTATTCAATAGAACTAGCTAATGGGAAGCTAGTAGAAGCCAAAGAAGTGATTAGAGGCTGTGTGATAGAGCTTGGAGAGCGTGAGTTTACGCTTGATCTGCTGCCAGTTGAGTTGGGAAGCTTTGACGTGGTAGTTGGAATGGATTGGTTGTCAAGCAACCGAGCTGAGATCGTATGTTATGAGAAGATCATTCGCATCCCGATGGCGAATGAGGGGACGATTGTAGTGCACGGAGAAAAGCATGATACGCCTCTAAGGATTATCAGTTACTTGAAGGAATGAAGGTTTATGCGGAAAGGATGTGTTGCCTTCTTGGCTCACGTTGTTGATAAGGAAGTCAAAGAGTAGAAGCTGGAAGATATCCCTGTGGTGAGGGAATATCCTGAAGTCTTCCCCGAAGACTTGCCAGGATTACCGCCGCAACGACAAGTCGAATTCCATATTGACTTGGTCCCAGGCGCCGCGCCTGTTGCCAAGGAACCCTATCGACTTGCGCCTTCAGAGATGCAAGAGTTATCGACGCAGCTTCAGGAGCTTTTGGACAAGGGATTAATTAGACCAAGCTTCTCGCCTTGGGGAGTTCCAGTTTTGTTTGTCAAGAAGAAGGACGGTAGTTTTCGTATGTGCATTTACTACCGAGAGCTGAACAAATTAACCATCAAGAATTGATATCCTTTGCAAAGAATTGATGATTTATTCGATCAACTTCAGGGTTCAAGCTACTACTTCAAGATCGATCTTCGATCAGGTTATCACCAGTTGTGGATACAATAAGAGAGTATACCGAAGACTGCCTTTAGAACTTGTTATGGACATTACGAGTTTCTAGTGATGTCGTTTGGTTTGACAAACACGCCGGCAGTATTTATGGATTTGATGAACCGAATTTGCAAGCCATATCTCGATAAATTAGTGATTGTATTTATCGATGATATTTTGATCTATTCACAGACGAAAGAAGAGAATGAGTAACACCTTAGAGCCATCTTAGAGCTGCTCAAGAAGGAGAAACTGTACGCTAAGTTCTCGAAGTGCGGGTTCTGGTTGCATGAGGTACAATTCCTTGGTCACGTGGTAAACGAAGATGGAATTCATGTGGATCCCACCAAGATCGAGGCGATTAAGAATTGAGAAACTCCGAAGACGCCAACAGAGATTCGACAGTTTTTGGGTTTAGCAGGATATTATCGCAGATTCATTGAGGATTTTTCTAAAATCGCTCAACCCTTGACCTCCCTTACTATAAAAAAGGATAAGAAGTATGAATGGGGAGACAAACAAGAGGAAGCTTTTCAGCTGCTAAAGAACAAGCTTTGCAATGCACCTATTTTATCCCTACCCGAAGGCACCGACGACTTCGTGGTATACTGCGACGCCTCGCGTCAGGGATTGGGCTGTGTGCTAATGCAACGACAAAAGGTTATCGCTTATGCTTCGCACCAATTGAAGGTTCATGAGAAGAATTACACCACACATGATTTGGAATTAGGCCCAGTGGTGTTTGTTTTGAAGATTTGGCGGCACTACCTTTATGGTACCCGATGCACGATCTTTACGGATCACAAGAGCCTACAACACATATTCGATCAGAAGGAGCTCAATATGAGACAGCGACGTTGGGTTGAGTTGTTAAATGATTATGATTGTGAAATCAAATATCATCCAGGAAAGGCGAATGTGGTGGCAGACGCCTTAATTCGAAAAGAAAGGATTAAGCCCATAAGGGTTAGGGCTTTGGAGATGATTATACAGACAGACCTCTCGTTGCGCATTCGTGCTGTACAAAGAGAAGCTCTTAGGAAAGAAAATCTAAAGGCTGAATATCTCCGTGGGATGGAGAAAAGTTGGTACCCAACAAGGAAGGAACCTTGTGTTTTATCGGACGAATTTGGGTTTCGCTTTTTGGTGGTCTTAGAGATGTGATTTTTAATGATGCTCATAAATCGAGGTACTCGATCCACCAGGATCGGACAAGATGTACCAAGATTTGAAGGACTTTTATTGGTGGCCAAGACTTAAGGGCGATGTGTCTACTTATGTTGGGAAGTGTTTGACCTGCGCCAAAGTGAAGGCCGAGTATCAGAAGCCTTCAGGTCTTCTGCAGCAACCTGAGATACCCCATGTGGAAATGGGAACAGATCTCAATGGATTTCGTAACGAATTTACCCAAGACTCCTAGAGGTCATGATACGATTTGGGTAATCATGGACCGATTGACAAAGTCTGCACACTTTTTGCCGATCAGAGAAAAGGTTAACACAGGTAAGCTAGCTAAGATGTACCTAAGGAAGATAGTTGCACGTAATGGAGTGCCTATCTCGATTATATCGGATAGAGATAGAAGATTTGTGTCAAGGATTTGGAAATCTTTCCAAGAAGCGTTTGGATCTTAATTGAATCTGAGTACAACTTTTCATCCACAGACGGACGGTCAAAGTGAGAGAACGATTCAGACGCTTGAAGATATGCTCCGTGCTTGTGTTATGGACTTAGGTGGTAGTTGGGACACTCACCTACCTTTGGTTGAGTTTTCCTATAACAACAGCTACCATACAAGCATTCGAGCTGCACCGTTCGAGGCTCTCTACGGACGCAAGTGTCGATCACCGTTATGCTGGGCAGATGCAGGTGATAGACAGCTGGTTGGTCCCGCACTGGTAAAAGAGATGACTGATAAGATCATGTAGATCCGAGAACGCATCAAGGCGGCTCGTTATTGACAGAAGAGCTATGCGGACCAAAGAAGGAAACCTTTGGAGTTTGAAGTGGGTGATATGGTTCTGTTAAAAGTCTCACCTTGGAAAGGTGTGGCACGCTTTGGGAAGCGTGGTAAGTTAAACCCTCGATTTATCGGACTATTCAGAATCCTTGAAAGAGTTGGTCCTGTAGCTTACAAGTTGGAGCTACCCGCAAAACTCAATGGTGTTCATGATACATTTCATGTATCTAATTTGAAGAAAAGCCCAACTAAGGAATCTGTGGTTATTCATGCGGATGAAGGTCACATTGACGACACACTCCATTTTACCGAAGAACCCGTTGAGGTTACCGACTGGAAGGTTAACAAGACTCAGAGGAGTAGTGTTAAACTCGTCAAGGTTCGTTGGAACGCGCGTCACATCCCAGAGTTCACTTGGGAATGTGAAGACCGCATGAAAGCTAAATACCCACATTTGTTCCCTAACTCCCCTGCAACCAGTAGTAAAGCTTAAAATTTCGGGACGAAATTTTCTTAACGGGGGGAGAATGTGACAACTGTCGAAATTTCAGGTATCCGTACAACTATTAAATCATAGTTAGTGCTTAATGACTGTGTTTCATTTCAATTAAGAATACCTAAGTGTCCTAACTTCTCATAAACTTCACACACTAAACACACACTCCTCTCTCTTCCTCCTTGCCTTGTTCTCGGCCGAAACCACAACCATCATCACTACCATCTTTCAATCAAGTCTCATACATTCCAAACATACTCAAAGGTGTTAGAGGTTGCATAAGGAAGCTAGGAGCTTTCGGGAGTTCAAGGACCTTCTCTATTTGCTTTTATCCACTCTATTTCTTCTCTTGAACATCCCTAGCCTTGAGCTAGTGGTAAGAACATTATACACTCTATTTTACATCTATTTCAAGTGGTTAAAAGAATGATACATGTTGATTATCATGAAGAACACTAAGAATCACAAGAATGAACTTGAACATAAACTTAAATCATGAAGAAACTATGTTGTTTATGTGTTGTTATGCTTGGTGATTGTTGTTTATTCATGTATTTAATGTTGATCATCATATGATCTTGATAGATCATGATTAAAAACATATTCTAGCAAGATGAAAGGATGAAAATGTTGTAGGATCATAGATCATCCTCATGAGAAACATGAACTTGAAAGAATATGTTGTGTTCTTGTAAAATGATGACTAAAGTAAGTTGTAAATCTTGTAAATCTAAGATTTCAAGAATGATTTTTCAAGAAACCAAGTTAAAAATACAAGTTTTACTAAATCTTGGTTCTTACATAGATAAACCTTATTTTTGGTGGTTAATAAAGTGTAGAAACACTTATGTAACAAGAAGATCCATGAAGAAACATTTTTAGTAAATATAATTACAAGTTGTAAAGATCTATTTTCTTTAAAAATGATGTTTTTAAAGAATCAACCACACTTTAAAGGGTAACAAGACTTACTAAACACCCTAGTAAGTTACTACAAATTTTTACAAATATTCAAGTTCATGAAGTGATAGTTTATGCTTGTTTTTGGCAAAATTGGTAAGTAAAGATTGTTTGTTGTTGATTGTTGATTGATTGTGATGATTTACAAAAGAAAATGATATACCTTCAAGGCATGGAAACCTCCATTATTAGGGGAAACTATGGCGAAATTTTTATAAAAATTAAACACTTAGAAAAATATTTCTAAACAAACATTTACAAGTGTATATTAAACCATGGATTTTCACATAAAGTTTGCCATAAATTTTTGTTCAAAAATTATAAATATTGGAGGTTGGTTTTTATAAATAAAAGTGACTAAATATGTATTTATGAAATATATAGTTAGAAGGCACCATGTGTGTGATTATTTGTATATTACATGTATTAGTTATATTATTTTAAGGCTTGAAATAATATAACTCATGAAAAATACCATGGAATTACAATCCAAAATATTACCAAAATTCAAAGAATGTGAATATACAAGTTATACCCAAAATACCGGTACAACCAAACAAAGGAATATAACTTACAAAATATTCCGGAAATATTATTCATGTTTATATTTTGGCAAATAATATTTTGGACACCAAGTGAATGAAAATATGATTTTCACAATTATTACAAAGTCATATCATATTTTTGACAAGAAGAAAATATATTATTTTTGGGTGAATAAAAATATTTATTTTCTTGGAAATAATAGAAGATATATTAATTTTGGGAAGAAAAAAATATATATTTTCTCAAATGTACATGAAATATATTATTTTTGGGAGAAAAATAAGTTTGTATATAATTTCCAAGTTAGACTTGAAAATATATTATTTTGGAACTTGTATGAAAATACAAATATTTTTGCCAAAGGAAAAATTATAAATAATTTTTCTAAGTAGTATTTCTTAAAATATATATATATTTTGGAAATATAGATTTTTACTAAGGATATTATTCCGGTAAAGTTAATACAAAATTAAGTATAAAGAATACTTAATAATTACAAGAAATACATATTTTCGTACGTATAAATACATTCCAGAATACGACACCGATACATGGCAAAAATATACAAGTTTAAGGTTACGGATACAAATACACCCATCCTTGGGAAGGAAATACACGTTTGAACACTTGAGAGGTATCAAGTTAAATTATATTATTTTAACAATTATTCCAAAAGTTTAATAAATATAATTTAAGTTAAAATATTTATTATTTTAACAAATAATTATACAACTTGGAATAATATTAAGGACTTAAAGAAACGTAACTCAAAGACACTAATCCATACTAAGTCAAGGCACGACCCGCTCGTCTAATAGACCTTAGTACGTTGTAGGTAGTCGTGTACACCAGGCGAAGCTTTGAGTTACGGTGCTTACGAAGAACGCAAGACTGTGAGTTCATGTACCCATTTTCTTTTAACTGTTTTCGGTTTTATAACTACGGGGGTGAAGTACATGTTACAAACTGTTTACAGACATTAATATTTGGTATGGTTAGCTAAGGAAGGGTACTGCTAGATCATGTGAGTGGTGGGTATGACGCTTAAGACCATCAATCATCTTTGTAGGACCGAGGGGAATGAGTGATAGATATATTTGGGTGTAGTGAGCCCCGCCCATGTTGGACCAGGGTTTGGCCCATGGGATGACTGTGTCTTACAGCCGGAAGCCCGGTGCAAAGTCTGCTAGGTTTGAGTCTTCCTGCATCACGTCACACATATTAATGTCCTTGCAAACCATTAATGATATGTTTTCCTTGTTGCTTTCATACCGGGATTTACAAACATACATACATACTTTCAAAGGTTTATTCATACACACAAACAAACACATGAACTCACTCAACTTTTGTTGATGTTTTTAAACTACATGTATTTCAGAGAATTAAGTGTGGATCTGGCGGGCGTTTGAATGTTTCAAGTTATGATGAGAATAAAATATGTCATTCGGTGTCTTAGGGTTTGGGTAGTGTGTCCTATCCTGGACAGGACGCATCTTCCAAAGTCTGGTTTTATGTAATGTCTTTTGTCGAGTCCTTGTGAACTCTTAATCAAGTTGCATGGTTTGTACTCGAATTTGAAGTCTATGTTTCAAGACAATGTTGTTATGTTTTTTTAAACTTATTTAATGGATGACCGTCTTTAGTTTTATCATATAGTTGTTGTTATGATTGAATGCAATGATATTAAGCAAGTCACACATAATCACGCTTCCACAAAAGTCAGGATGTAACACGAGTAAACCACCATGTCGTCCACTCCGTCCGGCAGCGATAATACCAGAGCGTGGGTTAACTTTTCCTTGAGCGTTTGGAATGCCTTCTCTTGTTCGACGCCCCATACAAATCTTTCCTCCTTGCGAGTCAATTTGGTTAACGGTGAGGCAATCTTGGAGAAATCTTGTATGAATCTCCTATAATATCCCGCAAGCCCTAAGAAGCTTCGGATTTCTAAAGGATTCTTCGGAGGGTTCCATTTTGACACGACTTCTATTTTTTACGGATCTACTAATACTCCGTCAGCGCTAATGATATGCCCGAGAAACTGCACCTCTCGTAACCAGAAAGCGCACTTTGAGAACTTTGCATACAACTTTTCCCGTCTGAGTGTCTCTAACACTTCTTGCAAGTGATGCGCGTGTTCAGCTTCATTTTTTCGAATATACTAGAATGTCGTCGATAAACACGATTACCGACTTATCCAACATAGGTTTGCAAACCCGGTTCATGAGGTCCATGAAAGCCGCGGGTGCGGTGCATTTGTTAATCCGAAAGACATCACAAGGAACTTGTAATGTCTGTACCGCGTGCGGAAGGCCGTCTTCGGTACATCTTCTTCCTTGACCTTTAACTGATGATACCCCGATCTAAGGTCAATTTTGGAAAACCAACTCGTGCCTTGTAGTTGGTTAAATAGATCATCAATTCTCGGAAACGGGTATCGGTTCTTTACCATGAGTTTGTTTAACTCCCAGTAATCGATACCCATTCGCATGCTCCTGTCTTTCTTTTTCACGAACAGCACTGGTGCACCCCAGGAGACACACTCGGCCTTATGAATCCTTTGTCGAGCAAGTCTTGAATTTGGGACATCAACTCTTGTAGCTCCGATGGCGCGAGTCGATACAGCGCCTTAGCTACGGGTTTTGCACCCAGGACCAATTCGATCCCGAACTCTACTTGCCGTTCTGGCAGTTTTCCCGGTAAATCTTTAGGAAACACATCTTCGTAATCACGTACCACAGGTACGTCTCCGATTTTCAGGTACTCTTTCTCCGATTCGCTTTTGTATATCATATATGCTTTGTATCAGTGTTTCATAAGTCTGTGAGCCTCCAGCATTGTATATACCACAGGGTTACCCCCCTTTTTTGTCGTATATGGTAACGTGCTTTCCGCTCGGAGACGTCAGTTTTATCTCCTTCCGGAAACATGCAACCTTCACGTGGTATCGGGATAACCAATCCATACCCACGATCACTTGGAATTCTCCCATCGACATCGGGATCAAGTCTATTGAGTACTCTTCGTCGTCAATACTCAATTTGCAATTTTGACATACATCACAAACAATAAAGCTCTTGTTATTACCTATCTCTACTTATAAAGGCATAGGCAACTTTGTCAGAACAAATGAAGGATGTCGAATAAATCCATATGAAATAAAGGATTTATTCGCACCCGTATCAAACAATACACGTGCAGGAATCGAGTTTACAGCAAATATACCTGAAACCACTTCGGGTTCTATTTTTGCTTCTGCTGCGGTTAGATGAAAAGATCTAGCCTTTGTTTTCGGGGCTTCATCTTTCGTGTCTTGCCCATCTTTCTTTCCCACTAGCTCCGGGCATTCCGACTTTTTGTGACCCGGTCGATAGCACTTGTAGCAAACTGTCACTTTATCCGGGCATGTTGGAACCGTATGCCCCGTTTTCCGACATATGGGGCAAGGTTTATCCTTGAAGCGACACTCGCCCTTATAACCCTTTCCGCAGATTTTGCAACTTGGCGACCCGCCTTTTGCATCTGATTTCTTCACCGTTTCATTCGTCCGTGCTTTCTTAGAAGGGCTTGGATTAACATCATGTGCCCTTCGTTCACCCCGTTCAACTTGCTTTTTGTTAGTGCAGTATGTATATCGCCTCCGTCATCTCAAGAAAGTAGCAGAAATAGATTAAGTTTTGTGCTTATAGTGTTATATTTTAGTAAAAGGCAAGGTGGCATTTGTGTAAATAAGGGGAACTCTCCTTATAAGCCTTGGCCTATAAATAGAACCATTAGGGTTCTCATTTGAGACTTTTGGCCATTTTGCAACTTTGGAGCTTTGAAGGTTAGAGAGAGAAACTAGAGAGAGAAAGTTGTAAAGGTGATTCGTGGTGCTTGTTCTTGTCGAATATTCAATAGAATCACGTTTAGATTACGGTCTCGTGTGTTTCGGTCTTGCTCGTACACGGATTCTGCACGTCGTACTAGTCGGTTCGCAATCGCTCGGAGTCGATCCGGTCCTAACAAGTGGTATCAGAGCAGGAGCTCGGTTGCAAGGATCAATCGCACGATTTCGTTCAAGATTTGATCAGATTCAGATCGAAATTTCACTCAGATTTGTCTAAGTTCTTCATCTGTCATCTCTGTCACGTTTTAAACAGAAAAACGCAAAATTAACAAAGATTTTACGGTTAAAATCGGCTGATTTTTTGATATGATGTGCGAAAACAACTAATCAATAAGCCTATAAATTTTGAAAATCAAATTCAAAGCCATTTAGGAGAAATCAAGAATTTTGTGGTTCGAAAGTTTGTAAAAAATGTTAAAAGTTGCTGCTGTTACGTTTGTTGTTCTCCGCGCGGATGGTAATCCATGCGGATGACCATCCGCGTTGACTGATTTGTTGACCTATCCGTGCGGATAAGTCGCACGCATGGATAACCAATCCGCTTTGACCTTCGTTGACCTATCCGCATGAATGCTTGTACGCACAGATAAGCCATACGCACGTACAAGCCATACGCACGGATAGCATCATTTTCCATACGCACGGATAGCATCATTTCCCATACGCACGAATAGCATTATACGCACGGATAGCATCATACGCACGGGCAACTTGTCCGCGCGGATAACATTCCCACCCGTGCGTATCACCACCCGTGCGGATAACTTCTCCGGATCCCCACCCGTACGTATCACCACCCGTGCGGATAACATCTCCGGATCCCCACCCGTACGTATCACCACCCGTGCGTATCACCACCCGTGCGGATAACAATACGTGTCTCAACATCACCCGATCAAGCAACTTAGTCAACATGTGCATGTGAACATTAAAGTACTTGTCAGCATCGTTACATGTGATCATAGTCTGCATGTTTTGATAAAAGGGGATGACATATCTTGGTCCAATGAGAATCTATATGTGACTGTCATTAACATGTGATTTTGCCTTGAAGTCAAAGAGCCAACCGATCAACTCAAAGATTTGTCGTTTAGTATATTGGTTTGTGTCAAAGAAGTCAACTTCATACGCACGGATCCCCACCCGTACGCATCACCACCCGTACGTATCACCATCCGGATCTCCTTCCGAACGGATCTTCATCCGGATATTATCTCACCCAAACGAATTCAGTCTCATCCGGGCGGACAACATTGTCACTCGATTATTTTCACTGTTGACTTGTGTCGACTCACTCGTTCGAGTACCCGTCCGATTCATTTGTTTGATAGTGTTTAAACTCATTGTGTTTGTTTGTTCGTGTTTCAGGTGATTAAAAGGTGCTGTTAAACGAGAAGATTACATCATGGCAAAGAATTTATCAATACTTTCTACAATGCGTTTACCTCGGATACAGTGGAAAGTTCAAACGATACACCCAAAGCGATAACGAAAACCATCAAAGACAACATTAACAATGACAACTTTTATGGAACATATTCAAAACCTCCGAAGCTGAATAACATTGAGGATTATGTTTGGTGGAAGGAGAGGTTTGTCAATTGGACGAAGGCATATGCACATGAAAGTTGGTT
Source organism: Helianthus tuberosus (assembly GCA_030545235.1). Taxonomy (NCBI): domain Eukaryota; kingdom Viridiplantae; phylum Streptophyta; class Magnoliopsida; order Asterales; family Asteraceae; genus Helianthus; species Helianthus tuberosus. Next base: position 83,414,838 of record CM060360.1, read on the forward strand.
TTGTTTAAAGTTTGGCTATGAGAATCCAACAAATGACAAAGGAGAAGAAATTTTGATCAAAGATTATTCAGAGGATGATCGAAAGAAATTTTCTTATGAACAGAAGATGATTGCTTTGATTCAGTAATCAGTTCGTGATGACATCTTTTCATTATTAGTTCATAATGGGTCATCTAAATCTGTATGGAAAGCTTTAAAGGTTAAAGCTAAGGGGGGTAAACAAATCCAGAAAAACAAAATAGCTTTATTGAAAAAAGAATTTGATTTGTTTGACAGTTTAAAGGGAGAAACTGTGAGGCAAATGATTGAGAGGTTTTGCCATTTAAAGATTGAACTTGAAAGGTTTAAAATTGTGAAAACTAGAGAAGAAATTGTTGATAAAGTAATCGAAGCGTTACCACGAGCTTATCAGTGGCAAACGTTTGTTTTTATCTTGAAAAATGATGAAAAATTTGATACAATTTCTCTTGATGCATTGTTAGAAAAGATTGAGAGTCATGATCTGGAGCTACAAAAGCAAAACAAGATGAGTGGTTCATCTCATCATCAGAATGTTGGTCTATACTACAAAGGCAATGTACCTTTGGAGAAAGTTGGCAGTTCTCCAAAGACAGCATTCAGTGGTGAAAAGATGAAAGAACCACAAACAACTTCATCAAGTTATCATTCTGGATATCATTCATCTTCAAAATCAAGTTTTGATGAAACTGAGGAGATTTTGTGCAACATTGCTCTTAAATTGAAGAATTCTCCTGCAATGAGCATCAATGCAGCTAAACAACAAATGAGCTTCCTTGCATTTGTTCTGGAATCGTATGAAGGTCTAGTTGCAGGCAAGATTGGTAACTCTGAGTTAACCAAAGAAGACTATGACCAGATTGATCCGGAAGAGATGGAACTCATTGACATCCGTTGGTGTTTGGCAAGCTGCATCCGCAGAGCTCAAAGATATATGGAAATTACTAGGAAGCAATCTCTCGGTGGTGCATCTACAAAGCTTGGATTTGATAAGTCCAAAGTGACCTGCTTCAAATGTAAGCAAAAAGGTCATTTCAAGAGAGAGTGCACTAACTCTGCAGTTGGTGGAAATGAACATCCGTTCAATGACGATTATTACCAAAAGGCAATTTACCACCGTAGCAGAGAAGAGCCAAAGATGATCGAAGATAAACCCAGAGAGAAGTCCAGAGCTTATGCTGTAATCCACGATGATGAAGGATATGATTGGAGTCAGATTCTACCAGATGAAGATCTTCCTATAACAGCTCATGGGAGAAAAACATCAAAGGCCCAGCATCATGTTCTTGTTGCTGAAATTCATGAAGAAAACAAAGAAGAAAATGTTGCTGCTGAGGTCAAAGAGAAAACTCGAGAAGAGATTTTGAAAGAAAAAACTCCAAGAGAAAGATTCATTGTAGGGTGCAGAATGGAGAAAATGCAGGAAGAATATGAGAATGCTGTTGCAAACAAACGATGGGATAAAAAGCAAGAATGTTATGTCAACAAAGAAGGTGAACCGGTTGTTCCCAGAAGTGACATAGTTCACGATGATGTTCTTCTAGTTATTCCTCGATCCGGCGAATATTACTCAAATGTTGGACAAGACATATGTGAAAAGGCTGGATAAAATCATCAGGGATGCTATGGCGATAAAACTGAGGAAGAGGAATGAGGAAAGAATGAAGAAGAATATTGAGAAGATGGTTGATGATTTGAAGAAAGTTGCTGAGGAAGAAAAGGTTATGGTGAAGATTTTTGAAGAAGTGAAAGAAGAAGTGGTGGTGAATGTGGAAGTTGAAGAAGCAGCTGTTACTGAAGAACAACAGGTTAGAGAAGATGTTGGTTTTGTTGATGAGAAGCAGCAGAAAGAAGTTGATCAGAAAGAAACTGAAGCAGACACCGAAGTGCCAATCACTGAGGTAAATTATGATTCTGAAACTGTGATCAAAGTTGATGAACAGTGCAAGAAATGCATGGAACCATGCAGTGCTTGTACTGAAAAAGATGATAAATTCAGAACAAGAAATCTTGAATTCACTAAAATCGAAAATGTTTTCAAAGAAAAATGCAAAGAAATGTTAAGAAATGAAAAGGTTTTAAAAGAAAATGATGAAAAACTTTCTCAAAAATGTAAAAAGTTAGAAAAAGAAAATGAAATTTTGAAAGAAAATGTTTTGAAAAAGACAGAAGAATGCGATCAAAAAGAGAATGCTTTTCAGGAAATGAAAAAGGAATATGATTCGATAAAATTGGCTTATCACATTACAAAAGAATCATATGAAAAAGTAAAAAGTGAAATGAACTTGTTCAATCAAGATTGAAATACTGTTCTGAAACAACTAATGAGTATAAACGAATGTATGAAATAAAGCAACAAGTTGTTAATTCTTACATTGAGGATGTTGCTAAGCTAAAGCGTCAGATTGCTGATTTAGAACAGGATAATAACAAGTTAAAAAGTTATCACGCGTCGTCATATGTGCTTGAACGTATTTTCAACATAAAACTGGAGGATGGTGAGTCTGGGCAAAACAAGAAAGGCATTGGCTCAAAGTTTCATAAAGTTCCACCACCGGAAAAGTTTGTGTTTTATGATGATAAAAAGGTCGAAAAAGCTTTCAACATGGTAGATCAATTGCCAGATAACATTGATATAACCTATTCCAAATCTGATGATTCTCATGATTCAGAGGTGGTAGGTAAAGTCGTTGAAAGTGTGTTGAAAGAAGAGTCGGTTGATACAGGTAAATCTGAATCACAGGATGAAAATGAAGGAAATTTTCATGATGGATATCTGAAAAACTCAAAATCCGAAAAAAATTTGAATGAAGATTCAAAAGGATTGGTTTATACCATGATTGGATCGGACAAATTATTCTTAGATGTTGTTTTCCCGATTCAGAATGTGATATCAGAAAAGGTTGATAAAGTTTTCAAAATGGTTGAGATTGAGAAGTCTGAGATTCCAAAGTTTGCTGGAAAAGGTCACAAAACTTTTTATAACAAACCTGGTTACAAAAAGAAAAACATGAAGGCTGGGTTGGGTTATAAGAAGAAACAAAGTTGGAAAAGAAATGAAACGCCAAATTTTCATGCAAAAATGAGTTTTGTTCAAGGAGACAGTTTAGCAAAAGAAAAAGAGCTCAAGATGAGACAGTCTAATGATGAATTCTTTGCTAAAAAGAAAAAGCAACAACCACAGGTCAAAGATGTGTCCATGAGAACATGTTTCAAAATTTGATCAAAAAGGACATCTTGCACGCAAGTGTCCTAATCTAAAACCTGTGGATGTTGACAAAAAGAAGATTGATGCTAAGAAACAAAAATCTGAGAATGTGAGACAGAGGTCAACCAGATTTGACTCAAAACAAACTTGGAGGTATAACACAAACAAGTTTGCTTCGAAACAAAATTGGAAATCAAATCCGAACAAGTTCGATTCTAGACAGACCTGGAATTCTCACACACCCAGATTTAGAACAACACAAAGTTGGCAAAAATCAGTTGATATGACAAAACCCCAAGAATTTTGGAAACCAAAAGTTGTTCAAAAACAAAATGTTCAAAAAGAGTCTCATTTTTACAAAAGAAGTACTCCGAAAGGCCAGACATGGAGTATTAAGAAACCGATGACTTTTGTAAAAAATGAAAAAGTTGAAGTCAAAGTTGATAAGGTCTTTGTGAAAAACGACAAAGATTTTCCGGCATTGAATGAAGTTTATTGTGTTGAAATGCCTAAGGTCAAGCAGGCCTGGGCTAAATTGTTTAAGTGATTGAGTAAGTGTAAATGTGCAGGTGCTCAAGAAAACTGAAGACTGTGAGAATGGAAATCGGAGCAGCCTGGCACAAGAAGAAGAGGCTGCTGAACCCTGTGTTGGTTAAAACAGGGAGTTTGTTTGTTTTCTGTACATAAATAAACAATATTTCAAAAACCCTAAAAATTGAAAAATTTTGAAAAACCAAAAATATGTTTTGTTTTTGTCAAAAATATTCAAAAAAACAAAAATATGTTGATTGAATACGCCGAAACCCTCACGGCTGAACAAACATGATTACTTTCACAAGATTGAAAAACGGTTTTCAAACTGTCGAAAATCAATGGGTTGTAAATCATGGGGGTATGTTATATTTTCTGCAAATCAGTGCATGAAAAGCAGAAAATGGATGGCGAGACAAAGCTATCAGTATTGGTTGTCAAATTTTTTTTTAAATGGTTTTGAATTTTAGGGGGAGTAAGAAATTGTCAGAAAATCCAAAAACATTAGAAAAATTTGAAAAAGTCAAAAACATGATAAAATTCAAAATTGAGTTTTGTGTAAAAAGAGGAAATGATAGTAAATCAGTAGACAATTACAGTATGCTAAAGAAATGTAATGATTAAATAGCGTTAAACAGTCTCACTGATGATATGCCGATAGATTTTTATACATTTAGTAAACTTTTTCGGGATATAAACTTAAAATTCAAACTTGCTTATTTCGTGGGGAACACTACTTGGATATATAGGTAACCCCTGAAATCTCGTTTGAAAGGTCCCTCTTTCTGAGATACTAGGTCTTTATACTCAATGATATCTGGGGTATTATCCCGGGACTTCTGATTTTGCGGAAACAATGGCCTAGTCCCCGGAGAATACTTTCTGCATTGCTTGAAACATAGCGCAGCCCTCAGCTAAAAAATGATGAAACATTGAAAAATGCTATTCATGGCTATTGTAACAAAAGATCCTCTAAAGGGGACACACCAAAAGTCGAGCCGTCATCTCTCTGCTAAACGGAAGTTCTGACCTGAGCTCTCACGGTTTCGTACTATAATTTATTCCCCTTAAAGATATCATCTAGGTATACTCACCTGTAAGACTGAATATTGGGATCTGGATACGGGAGTATATTCAAGAGGTGGGACACATGAATAGGTTTAAGTTCTTAAATCACCTAATTCGTATCCTCAATCAGTTGAACTTTGTATGAAAATTTAAGTGGATCAGTATATCGACAATCTAAGTGAATTGTTTAATTCTTAACGTGTAACTAAGCTCAACGGTACTTGTGACTTGTCAAAAACTGATTTGATCCTCTGACAAAAATATTGTCTGTAAATATGTTTGTACATATTTCTTTACTGCTTTATTTTTCAGAAAAATACAAAAAGATTTTGATTTCTGTTTTATTTTCGACAACCGATGTTTGAGAACTGAGTTTCAAAATCTAAGTATGCTGATTGTGTTTCTGAAAAATAAAACAAGTTCATTAATTTGAAACTTGAAGTTTTTTTTTAATCAAAAATCAAAAACAGTTTGTGATATCTCCAAGGTCATTAGTTTGGACTTGGATGATTAACTGTGAGGGATTTGGATGCTCATATTTTTAAAATCTGTAAAAGAGCTAGTTTCCGATCCGGTTCGTTGAAACTGCCAAATCTTTAAAGATTGTTGATAGGGGGAGAGTATCAAGTATTCCTGGATATATTTCATATTATTATATCTTAGTCCCAGGATCTTGATTTAGAAAGTTTAATAGAGCCAGGTTACGATACCTGGACAATCGAAAATGCTTTCATTGTAAAATATTTTAGCAAAAGTTGAGAGATCCAGGTTTTCAATCCTGGAAGTTCAAAACGTTGTTACTTATAAACGTTTGAGATTTGCAGATGTTGTACCAGACTACGATCCCGATAGCCGAGTCTAAGGGGGGAGTCTGAAGACGAGCTCAACGCAAGGGGAAGCGTGCATAGGAGCCAGGATCCTTTCCCAAAAGAGATTGTAACCAGAAAGCCAGGTGTCAATCCCAAAGCACGGAAGCTTAACGAAAGGGGGAGCCTGAAGAGTCTACCGAAAGGAAGGAGTTGAAGCTGAAGACAGATCCACGGGGATTCTGTTCAAGCTAGAGAGAGAGAAAGACCAGAAGCTACGAGTCTGACTAAATGTTTGAGATTGACTGTGGCAATATCCAAGGGGGAGTCTGTTAATGCAGTATGTCTATCACCTCCGTCATCTCAAGACCGTAGCAGAAATAGATTAAGTTTTGTGCTTATAGTGTTATATTTTAGTAAAAGGCAAGGTGGCATTTGTGTAAATAAGGGGAACTCTCCTTATAAGCCTTGGCCTATAAATAGAACCATTAGGGTTCTCATTTGAGACTTTTGGCCATTTTGCAACTTTGGAGCTTTGAAGGTTAGAGAGAGAAACTAGAGAGAGAAAGTTGTAAAGGTGATTCGTGGTGCTTGTTCTTGTCGAATATTCAATAGAATCACGTTTAGATTACGGTCTCGTGTGTTTCGGTCTTGCTCGTACACGGATTCCGCACGTCGTACGAGTCGGTTCGCAATCGTTCGGAGTCGATCAGGTCCGAACACTTTTTCAATTCAATCTCTCGTTCCCGAGCAACGTTTATGATCTCGGTAAGGGTCTCATACTTTGAAGGAGTTATGAACTCCCTATACTCCCTATATCTTCTGTTCTTCATTTGTCACAAGTTCATCACAAAACTTCATCTTATCCATGAAGATTCCCGTGATTTTGTCGATGGTCTCACCCTTGTGTCTAAGCTGCATGAATTCTTCTTTGATTCGGTTAATGACCGCCTTGGGACTGTGATGTTTAAGGAACGGCGCCTTAAATTCGTCCCATGTCATAGCCTTAGCCGCTTCACTTCCAATCTCCTTCTTCTTGTTATCCCACCAGTCTTTCGCTTGACCTCTTAATTGACCCGTACCATAGGCTACGTAGTCATTTGTATCACAATAGGTCCTTTCAAACACTCCCTCGATGTCGCTTAGCCATCGTTGGCATATTATCGGATCAACCTCCCTATTATAAACTGGCGGTTTGCACGCCATGAATTCTTTGTATGAACAAGCCTTCTGTCCTCCGGACTTTTCCTTCGCTTGGTTGGCATTATCTTCCAACCTTTGGATCCGTTCTTCAACTAGTGACAGCACCGTACCTTGGACCCTGTCTATGAAATCAGATAAACTGTTTTCGATTACCTTTCCAACCTCTTCGGCAATCACCTCTCTCATTTGTTTGGTGACCGTCGACACCGTATCATCATTTCCACTAGTCGACATCTTGAATCTGAAATGTTTACATTGATTGTTTTAACATTTCATTTCATTAACATTTGCATATTCCACTTAGGTTTAGCCAAGTTCGTAACTTGCTTTAACCATTTGTGTTTGGTGCACTTTCCGGGTTTAAGTGTGTTAACACACTCTTCCCATGCATATTGAATCGCATTTCCTTTCCAATGTTTAGTTAAGGTTAACATAAGATAATTAATTCTTACCAGATGTTTGATCAAGCTTGAACCGAACACACTTCACCCACAACCTTGGGCTCTGATTACCAACTTGCAAGGCCCATCTTAAATAACACGATTTATAACATTTAATACGCATATGATACAAAATGCGAGGTTTTTAAACAAAAGTTGTTAGATTTACGATCATACATGATCAAAGTATTCGAGTCATCATCCTACTAATTTAAAACCTTCAAAATGTAGTTATAAGAGTTTACATGTTAACTAAAACAAAATAGATCAATGCGGAAGCCTTTTTCGGTGCGTTCGGTTCTTGAAAGTCGCTTGATCTTCATCCGGAGTCTTGTATGCATTTACCTAATGCCAAAACCACGTTAAATGTTAGTTTTGACAATGTTAGAATACGTATAAACAAGTTCTGGTATCAAACAACGAAAACGAAGCAAAAACCCTGAAGTTTAGGTCTGTCGCGCCCCGCGACATACTAGTCCATAACGAACGTCGCGTTACGCGACGGTGTTCAAGGCTTGGCGTCACGTAGCGCGACACCCCCTTTTTAACAGACTGTTGCTTTCTTTTATGCTGCAGATGCCCAGCTACGAAAAATACCAAAACATCAACTTAGAACTTGCATAACTTTTGCTATACAATTCCGTTTTACGTAATTCTTTTTCCTACGCGACCGTAATTAAATTACGGACCCGTTTAACAACATTATTCACATTAGAATCATGTTTATGAACAATTGGTCTATAATTCCGCTATTTGAATATACGACCCGTTTGTTTACAAGTCCTACAACTTGTTTTGTTGTCAGCTCTTGTTTTCAACTATTTTACCCATTCCCGGGTTTACCAACAATAGCGTTTCGCTCCCCTACCGAGAGTTACTTATGCCTTAACGTCATGCTTTGTTTTCAAGGATTCAAACATGCTCCTTTTAACAATTTGACAAGCATAAATTTCTGAACTTTAAACCCAATACCAAGGGTTCATTTGCAACAAGTTTAGCGTGTCCGCTTCACGGCTTAAGCATTAAATATAATCAATCATTGAGTGATGATCCATTCATTTCAACATTTACAACTCGACATTGTTTTGACCCGTTTGGATGTCTAATGGAGACCACCATTACAAGGACATACCAAACTCTACTCTAACCAATGTTTTGACCTGTTTTGGTTGTCTAGTGAGCTTCGTCACTTCAGCGACGTAACGAGTTTGCCTCTTACGCTAAATTTCAATTCAACAAGCTAGAATTAATAAATAAACATAATGTAACGAGTCCACGGTTACATACCTTTAGAGCAATCCTTTCAAACGCATATCGCCACTAGCTTGTCCACTTGGTGTCCCAGTTTCCTTGCCTATAGGGTTCAACCATAGATGTTTAGAACTCTTTTATAGAATATAACGCATAATTTTCCACACTAGTCAAATATGCATTTTTAGTCGGGTTTTTAACATTTATCTTCTCTTGGGCATTATATCAAACACCTAATGAGCAGGATTTCAAACAAATAAAAATCAAGTTCTTAACTAACTATTTAGCCAAGATTTAAGCATCCTTTCACAAATTCATGTCAATTTTCATATCAACAAGTCAGAATTCACTCCATAGAGCTCAAATACATTAGATTAACAATGATAATCTTGGTGTTTAACATAATTCTACAAAACCCACTTGACACATGAGTGTATGATCATGAATTCACAATTATGAATATCAATTCAACAAGCAAATGACTAGGGTTTACTCCTAGACATAATTTCATTCCCAATTTCATCCAAACAATGATCATGCAAGCTCAGATTCGAATCTCATGAGTTCATCTAAAATTTAAGATGGAGCCAAATGGTGAAATTTCACATACCTTATGATCCCTTCGCCGAGGTGATCACTAATCTATATTCAGATTTTGATTTGGACTCGATTTGAGCTTTCAATTTGTGAATTTTGTATGAGTTAGGGTTTGATGGGGAATTCCCTGGTCGCCCTGTGCTCTGATCGAACCATACACACACTTAGGTGTGTGTTTGGTGTGTTATTTTGTTATTAATAATTCAAGTTTCAAGTTTGACAAGTTTGGTCCCTCAACTATCATTGGGTTCTTATCTTTAGGTATTTCTGACATGCTAACTTATTACCGTAAAGCTTCTCTCTAACTAGGTTATTTCTTTATTCCTAGTTAGTTCCTTTTATTTATTATCGACGTCGAATTTATAATAAAAGGTTTTCTCTCTTTTTTTTTAAATTTTTAGAGGCGTTATAATACGAATATGATACGGTTACAAGTTTCCAAAAGTAGAAATACGAATACACTTTCTAAATAATGAAAGTACAAAAATACGAAGCGTTACATTTTAAACACATAATATATTGTAAGATATAAAAGAAAAATAAATTTGAGAAATACTTTGGTAAAGATAAGGGGAAATAGTGTAAGTTTTAATTTGAATTACGTTATAAAAGTGTTTAAAGGACTTGTAGATTAATGCATTAATAACTTGTAGTCTTGTACATTATAAACGTCTAACTGACTTGTACATTATAATGCATCAAAAGACTTGCACATGAATTCACATCTCGATATTGAATAGAATTTACATCAATACGTCAAAAAAAAAATAAACACGTTTTAATGGTGTGTTCATAATTTTTGAAAACATGATATATTGAAAGATGTAAGAGAAAAACAAAGAAAAAATAAATTGAGGAATACAAGAGTAAAGATAAGGGGAAATAGTGTAAGTTTTAAACTAACCACAAAGTTGGAGGAAATGGTTACGATTATACATGTTTTAAACTTTTTTGTTCATTTGAATTAAATAAAAAAAAGCTTAAAGGTTTTGTAAATTTATGTATTAATAACTTATACATTATAACTATCTAATCGACTATACATTATAATGCATAAAAAGATTTGTACATGAATGCATTAAATGACTTGTACATTATAATTCATATATCGATATTGAATAAAATTTTACATCGACACGTTGACAAAAATAAACATGTTTTGAGGGTATGTTCGAAATTTTTTAAAACATAATATATTAAAAAATATAAAAGATAAACGAAGAAAAAAATTGAGTTATACATGGGAAAGATAAGGAGAGAAAAGTGTAACTTTTAAACTAACTCTAAGTTGGAGGGAACAGTTACGGTTATACATGTTTAAAAAGTTTTAATTATCCTATATATTAATAAACCAACCTTATGAATGGTAGTTGTCACATCATGATGAATAGTAACGAATAGTAACCTTTCCTTATTGGTTGGTTGTCTTTGTTGACTTCTTTATAGTGAGTTCCATACTTTGATGTTATTGTTTATATACTTTTGGTTTCTCTTATATGATCTATTTGTATGTTTGGTAAAGTGGTTTGTGTGGTGTTTTAGTTTGCAAAGGGGATGGGTTCAAGTCCTCTTTACCTTTTTTTTATATCTATTATATTAACTATTACCTATTACCTATATAAACAAAGTTAATGAATAGTGTTTTAATGCTACATGGTATTGTTGTTTCATCGTTAATCACGAGTACCGTACGATTGTACGAACAATAACGCTATCGCACAACTTTTTGTTGGTTTTCTTTAACTTTTAATGATTTATTTATTTTAGTTTCAGGGGTATGGATGAGCACAGTGCCAACCGATACCGAATCCGAATCGGTACTTGTACCAAAAATGCTGGTTACGGTACCGGTTTATGAAGGTAAAACCGGTGGCGAACCGGTACCATGAACGCCAAAAGTCGGTACCGAATTGTTACTTAATATATTTCGGGAAATTCGGTACCGATACCCAATACCATTGGCTCATATCTGACCATGAGTTTCATACGAACATCATTACCATATAACTTTTTTGGTTGATTTTCTTCAGGTTCTCTTTTAGTGTTTTTTTTACATTTTTTTTAATTTTTGTCAGTGGTTCCATGCGCAAGGCTCTCGCAGTGATTTCAAAATACATATAAACACAGACTAAATCACAAAAGAAGTACACCGCAACGCGGCGACCATAATAAACCTAGTTAATTTAAATCAAAACATAGAGTGCTTAAAGGACTAGTATATTAATGCACTAATAACTTGTATATTATAACTGTTTAATTAACTTGTATATTATAATGAATCAAACGACTTGTACATAAATGTATTAATAACTTGTACATTATAATTCATCTCTCGATATTGAATAAAATTTATATTGACACGTCGACAAAAATCAGCAAGTTTTAACGGTATGTTTAGAACTTTTTAAAATATAATATATTCAAAGAAATAAGAGAAAAGGAAAGAAAAATAAAAATCGAGGAATAAAGATAAAGGGGGAAAAGTGTAAGTTTCTTTGAGGCAATGGTATAAATATTGTTAAAAGACACATTTACCCTTAAAAAGTAGTTATCATGTGTATTAAGTGTTGTACTTTACGCGGTTTTGATATACTAAAGTTTTAGAGATTTTTGGGAAATATATTCTAATACAGTATAGATGTGTATATTAATATATTCTGTAGAGTAAACTGCCATTTTGGTCCCTGTGGTTTGGCCAGTTTTGCCACTTTAGTCCAAATCTCAAACTTATTACATCCAGGGCCCTGTGGTTTGCATTTTGTTGCCATTTTAGTCCAAAATCCAAATTTGACCAGATTTCCCATTAATGACCTGCTATTTTGTCTTTACCCTCAGGGGCATTTTGGTCATTTTAGATTTATTATCTCTTTATTATAACTCATTTATAATAAAACCCTTGATCATCATCATCTTCAACCTCATCTCAGACCCTCATCTCAGACATCTCTCTCTCTCTCTCAACATACATCTTCATCCCCACCAACATCCCACCGCCGCCATCATCTTCATCCCCACCACCATCCCACCGCCGCCATCATCTTCATCCCCACCACCATCCCACCGCCGCCAACTCTGTTCTCTCTCTAAAATACCACAACGCTCGAAAACACATGGTAAATCAAAGCTCAAACGCTCGAAATCGAAGCTCAAACGCTGTTGGTGCTCAAATCGAAGCTCAAACGCTCGAAATCGGAGGACGGTGATGGCGATGGCGGAGGAGAGGTAGCGGTGGGTTGATTTTGGGGGTTATTTGGGGGTTTTTGAGGGTTGTTTGAAACAGGGTAGAGAGAGAAGAGAGAGACAGAGGGGGTTTTGAGAGTGTAGACGCGGTGGGTGGCGGTGAACGATGTAGTGGCGGTAGGGTGGGTGTTGATGGTGGCGGTGGTAAGAAGGGGGAGGAGGTGGCGGTGGTGGTGGTGCTTGTGGCGGTGGTGAATTTGGGGAAGGAGATGCCTTTTCTTGAAGATGATGTTCTTGATGATGAAGTTTGATGGTTGTTATCTGTATTTTGAAGATGATGTTCTTGATTTGTTGTTGAAGATGATGTTCTTGATTTGTTGTTGAAGATGATGTTCTTGATTTGTTGTTGAAGATGATGTTCTGGATGATGAACTTTGATTTGTTGTTGTCTGTATTTTGAAGATGATGTTCTTGATGATGAAGTTTGATTTGTTGTTGTCGGAGAGAGATAGGTGGTGTTATCAGATTCAATCGGAGGAGAGTAATCGGAGTTTAGGGGGTGTCGTGTCGCGGCAGACGGTGATGGTGGTTTGTGGCGGCAGGAGGAAAGAGTAATCGATTAACAGTGTTTGGGATTTATAATCTGGGTTTGAAGATAAAGAGGTGGTGTTTGGGATTTATAATCAGAGTTTAGGGGGTGTTTGGGATTTATAATCAGTTTAGGGGGTGTTTGGATTAATAATCATTTACAATAAAACCAAAATGACAAAAATACCCCTGGAGATAAGGACAAAACAGGGGGGGGGGTTGAAATTGGGAATTCTAGTCAAATTTCACTTTTGGACCAAAATGCAAACCACAGGGCCTTGGATGTAATAAGTTTGAGATTTGGACTAAAGTGGCAAAACTGGCCAAACCACAGGGACCAAAATGGCAGTTTACTCTATTCTGTATTATATTAAGAGAGAGTTCATTTGAATTTGAGAAATATATTATAATACAGTATAGATGTGTATATTAATATATTCTGTATTATATTAAGAGAGAGTTCATTTGAATGATTTTTTCATCATAATGTTGACTTTTAAGCTTAGTAAAGTTCAAAGTACTACAAGTTGTTGACTTTCTTTAGCTCTTCACTCTTTAACCTTTTTTTAACGCTTTAGCCAATTGAGCAGTAGTTCGGACATGTTTGGCTAAGCTTTTTGAAACAACTTATTGATTTATTAGTTTTTTGAAAAGTCATAAGCTTCAAAATGATGTTTGGCAACGAGAGTGTATGTGAGAGGAAAAACCCAATAAGTCTCTCCATACTGACTTTTTCAAAAAGCCAATAAGTCAATAAGTTGTCTCAAAAAGCTTAGCCAAACATGCCTTACGTGTCGATAAATCATAACAAGATTGAACTACCATTCAGAGTACGATCAACAGAGTTATGTTCTACACCAAATCCGAACAACAATTTAAGAATTACAATCAACATGATCATTAATAACCTAATTTTTGCTCGTAGTTGATTTTTGAGTCGGTTAAGTTCGAAACAAGTGGGATCTAAGCCATACCGGCACGACGGCGGTTCGTATCACATATTTTTCCGACCGAACATAAATTAAAGATGATTAATGATATTGTCTATCTTAGCAGCGGTTCGTGTTATGAACTTTTTCCAGCCGTACCCGTACAACAACTTTTTTAGAGGCGGATAGTGAGTTTCCGCCGTTGCTAACTTGCATAGTAGCCATTGAGTTGCATATTTAGGGTGAGGGGGGCACTCCCCTAAGAGGGGAGTCCCCTCTCTTACGCATAACCAATCCTCGTGTGCCACATCAACTCCCCTCTTAAACTCCCCTAACACCCCAATTTGATGGCGGCACTCCCCTATTAGGTGACTTGTTTTTTTATTCAAAAAAAAAAAAAAAACTTTTCATTGGTTGAAAATGAGGCTGGCCCCACCTTCTCTCTCCTTCTTCTTCGGTGTCTTCCCCCCCAAACTGGTCCCCGATTTGGCTTCCCGCCTGGAAGGGGGCACCTTCCCGCTCGGCAAAAATGGTCCCCGCAAGGGGTCACCGAGGGTGCCCCGGACACCCTTAGAGTTTGTAAATTTAGAAGAACAAAGATTGGTTGTTAATCTATAGTGTAAAAGGTGTGAAGAATGAATTCTTAGAGGAATAGACATTAAAAAGTTTAAATTGATTTTTTTTAAAAGGGTATGAAAAAAAATTGCATTTTGTCGGCCCCTAATTAAAATCCAAATTTTAAGGCTGTCGGGGGAGTTGGGCGTTGGTTGGGGCGGGGATGCCCTTTAATGCCAGATGCTTCACCCTGGGTTGGCGTTGCCTCTTTGGCGTGGGTACTCAGCCTGGCGGGGGTAGGGTGACTTGGCTTGTTCAATATGGCTGGCTTTGGTTGGCTACTTTAATTAAAAAAAATCACATGGTTGGCCACGCCACACCACACCCCTCATTTTTCCCATAAACTTGTGGATCCCACCCTCGTCATGTGTCGAACAATGCCCCAAAACCAAGCCCCTCCGCTCCATACAGCCTAATCGACTTCCTATATTCCAGCCGACACATCCTAACCATATGAGGGGGAGCGGGGTGCATGCGGGAAGGGGAATCGGGGAGGGGGTTGCCGAGCGGGAAGGGTGCCGCCAACAAAGAGGGGAGGCAAATCGGGGAGGGTGTTCGGGGCTTGTTCACCGAAGAAGGAGAGAGGAGATGGTGGGGCCACCCTCATTTTCAACCAATCAATTATTTCCTTTTTTTTGAATAAAAAACAAGTCACCTAATAGGGGAGTGCCGCCATCAAATCGGGGTGTGAGGGGAGTTTAAGAGGGGAGTTGACGTGGCATAACCTGATTGGGTGCGCGTAAGAGAGGGGACTCCCCGAGTGCCCCTCTCACCCTGATATATATCAGTTGGGTGTCGTCTTCTCCACCAGGAATCCCCCCTCTGATTCTACTTCAAATTCAATTCAATTTGGCAAAATTTACTGATCATAATTTTGACTCCATAATCAAATCCTCTGTTTCCTCACCATATACACTGATGTTGATCACCATATCCATCTGAAGCCGAATTTTACGTTACATAATCGAAACAGAAGAATGACTACAACAGTAGATTGGTCAGAATTACAACCGGAATTGATCGAATCAATCACACATAAACTCAAAATTCACAAAGATTACATCCACTTCCGATCCGTGTGTTCGAATTGGCGAAAATCAACTTCAAAGACCCCAAAACACTGTTAGTAAAATAACCACTGATCTGAAACAACTGATCAACCACTGATCAGTAAACAACTGATCAGAACTAATCGATCACTGATCAGTAAACACTTGTCAACCACTGACCCGTAAGCACTGGTCAACCACTGTTTGAAACAACTGACCAGAACAACAAGTGAATCAGAAGTAGAAAAGAAGATGTAAAGCAGTAAACGATTGAAACCGGGCTTGTGTTTAACACAATTCCCTTAAACAGATTCGTCGTCTGTTCCCAGGGTACGCCGATTCGAAGCAGCACCGCGCACTGCCGGACTTGAGCACTAGCCTGAAAAGAAGAAAGAACTGTGTTGCAGAAAACTGAGACAAAGAGAGAAGAGAAGCTGGTAATTGGTGTGTAAAACTGGTCATCTGCGTTGGGTTTTATAGGCACAGATCATAACTGATGCTGGCCTCATCATTGTAGAGAATTAATTCATAGGTTTCGATACTGATGACAATCATAACTGAAACCAATGTTAATTCTCATCAATACTGAATATTACTTCAGTTACAAAAAGAAAATCAACCCGTTACAGAATGGTTGCAAAAACTGCCACACGCGGGCCCTGGGTTTTCGGAACTGCATTCGTGTCCGCAGGACGTGCGGGCGCACACGAGTTCAACTAAATTCCGGTTCCAATTTTTGCACCCCCCCCCCCTACGCGCTCGCGCGTAGGACTTACGGTAAAACATGTCTTAAAGTTATATTAGCTAGGAAAATATTTTACCTTATAAATAACCTTCCACTTTGTCCCCACACCGATGTGGGACAAGTGTTTTACCATTTGGGACATCCATTCAATCACACCCAATTTTCCAACAATCCCCCACATGAATGGAGGTCGATCTCAGAAACAACATAATTCCTTATTACATTTCAGCAGTTGAGTTTTGCATACGATAGGTAGGTGTTACCCTTTGAACCTTCGCTCATGAAATGCACTTAGCCTACTAGCTCTGAGTAGAACTTGATGTCTTTGAACTCGTCTGCCGTTTGTGTAGAAGACAATGCACTTCACACAAGACTCTCCCTGACAAAGTCAAGTCCTCATAGTTATGTTCATTATGGTCATGAACATGATGCCTGGTTCTGCGAGAGCCATTAGGTATTGTGCCCCAACAATACCCTTCGAAGCGACCCCACTTCTCTCTCACATAGGTGATTCACTATGCATGGTTACCTTAGTCGAATCATTAAAAGCCATAGGCTTAGCCTCACACTTGTCACTTTTAGGAATGGACTAGGAAGTTTATTAATCTTTATAATAAACTACCTTATTAAATGCGTAGGGTTATCCCCCCCCCCCCACAGTGACCTCGCTTATTCATACAATTAGGTTTTCCTATTGAACTCAATTCTTGGGATCTCCAGTCTATTGAGTTAGGTTTCCATCATATGAATTTCATTTTTCAAGGGCTTCAGTCCCATTCCCATGGACGACTTGTGTACTAACTCTCTACTTAGGCCTTTTGTCAGCGGATCCGCAATATTATCCTTTGACCTCACGTAGTCAACAGTGATAATTCATGTAGAGATTAGTTGTCGTATGGTATTATGTCTACGTCTGATATGTCTGTTCCTACCGTTATACATTGTGCTACGAGCTTTGCCAAGTGCCGATTGGCTATCACAATGTATACAAATGGCCGATGCTGTAACATCTGTGCTTGTAATCATTATGAGCAGTTCTAATATCAATAAAACAATGTTATTTAATCCCAATGTTTGTTTGGTTGTGTTTTACATTTTTCATGTTTTGACTTTTATGTAATTTCAAACTCTACATCGCTTTCTGGAGAGTTATACGCAAACTGATGCGTAAATGTACTCAGTTTAATGCGACAAATACTCCGGAACATCAACATATACTCAACATACCTTAAATAACCTTTACATAACTTAGAAATAAGTTTTAAAGGCTTTGGTATGGCAAAAACAAGTTAATTCGTTTACAGGGACTAAACTTGACAAACTGCGAAAGTATGCCAATTTGAACTGTAACGAACATTCCGGAACATGACCATAAGTTAAACATACCATAAATATCCTTTACATAGCTTAGAAATAGGCTTTGAGGGGTTCGGTATGCTAAAATAAACTTTTGGGTCATTCAGGGACTAAAAGTGTCAAAAAGTGCACAAGTTTGCACTTTCGCGCATAACTTACGTTCTGAATACATACGGACCTCCAAAAATTTATGTAAGAATGACTATATTATGCTTTAGTGTTTGGCTTGCCAAAAATCCATTCGTCGCGTCATTTGGATCGTTTTTCGCGCTTGTGCGCATTCCGTCGTAATTAAGCGAACATCGCGTTCGTACGACCAAACGAACCATCATCCGGCATATTTTTGAACATGTTTCATGTCCAAAATGTTTAGGCATCATTTTAGGGCCTTAAAGTTGGCTTGACGGGCCTTAGAAGTGCCGGAAATGGGCTGAATACACAACAGGGACCAAAACTGTCATTTTGGAAACTTTGTTCTGATCTGCAACTCTCAGGCGGCCCGCCTGAGTTTATTGACATCCTGAAGCGGGCCGCTTGGCCCCTTCTGACCAGATTAAATGTATCAAACAGCAGGTTGCAGCTGTTTGATCCACCACCACACATTCCCAATTGTCTAGTCAGCTGATAAGGATCAATTTCTAGCTACCATAAGGTCCCGACACTTGTACAGATGCGATTAAAGCACGGTTTCCATGAAACGATCTTAACGGTGGACCGAAAACTATATATACCCCATGCCCCCCATTGCTCAAATCACTAGAATTTTGATTTGAGAAACTCTAAGTTGAAACTATTGTTTCATACCTGAGATTTTTGAATCGAAATTAGCATTCGGGGACCCTTCGTAAGTATTCTTTCGTTCTTTTATTGCTTTTCGAGTCTTTCGAGTCTGAAAGTCAAACTTTATTTGACTTTCTGCATTGACCAGTTTATGGTCAATACGAAGTTCGTTTGAACTTCGCAACGTGAGTGTAATCACGTTGGTTATAGTCCCTTGGGACTATGCCTACTGATTACCACGTTGTCTAGGGTCGTAGGGTAAGCGATCTAATAAATCGCTTATACCTCGAACCCGACCCATTTGGTCGATCATTAGGATCCGACCAAACACATTAGGTGACCATAGTAGGTAGGGAATAACCTTCTGAGGTTATACCCTATGGTCACATCGTTTGAGTAGTTGTATGATAGGTAGTTTATATGCCTTAGGTAAATTACCAGAATACCCTTTTCATGTATAATTGGTAATTAAGCATATGTAACCTAAACCTTTGTCACATAACTGATTATGTAACATGTTTAGGCATATAACACTTGTCATAGGGCTAGTTAGGCGGTCCGAACGCGTTTCACGCGAACGACGCGTTAAAGTAGCATAAGCTACCTAAACGGGTCGTAATGGGTCGGAAGCACTTATGATAGGTTTCAATTAGTATGTAGGCTTTGTTAAACCATATTACACGAGTCTCCATACTCGTTTGGTTTACGAACCCTCATGCTACCCGATCTTCCGATTTAGGTCCGGTTTATTAACATAGTTACCTATATTAGGTGCCGTTTGATTCCGAGATCTCTATCATTATTTGATTATCACTCCAGGACTACTGAGTAATCACAAGTGAGTACATAGAACCCCCCTCTTTTTACATGTTTTCAAGGTGTTTATGTGAGTACATAGACCCCTCTTTTACTGTTTTCAAACTGTTTTGGGGTGAAACACATGTGCCTACTTGTTACTTTCATGCTTTCCTGTTTTCACATCATATACCGGCTATGTTTGTTAGTACATTATAGTACATGATTTCAATACATTTCATGCTATGTATGTCCATTGTGTGCATACTTAGTACATTGTTTTACATTACATTTCTGCTATGTATGTTGACTGATAGCATGCTAGCACATTGATTTACATGACTTTTCTGCTTTGTATGTTAACTTAGCATACTTAGTACGTTGTTTTCATATGACATGTATGCAATTGCTATAACATTTGGTTTGCATAAACGGGTCTTTATTACGTTCATTAACATTTGCTACGCCGCTCGGTAGTAAGTAGTGGTACCATAGGACTTGACAAATCCCATTCCTGACATCTCGGGTTTGTTTGGATGTAAGGAATGACTGAATCCGAATACAATTCTTTTGATAACCTTGACTGAAAGGGTTATCCGACTGTCTCAAGGCTTGAATGTATGCGTTAACTTACCACATAAATGTTTATATCAGTATAGCATGCATTTACTACACAAAACATAACTTTGATTTAAACCAAGTTTTACTTCAATACTTTGTTTTGTACATTTTTTACTTATGGTTTAAGTAGTCTTATTTTACTTACCATACATAACATTTGATACACATTACTTGACTACTTTTGGACTTATAAACATTTGATATGGTTTATACAAGGACTTTTGACTATTGGTTTAAACATAGACTTTATACATTGGTGGTTTGTTTAAGTGACTTAAATGACGATATGTGAGTAATATGATACAAGCATGGTGGATACGCCGCTGGTACTTCCTATATATAAATGTTTGTATTATATTACATATCATAGCGTTATTTAAATTATTCATGTTGGACTTATACATTTTACCCAAGTAACATGTTTTCACAAGACTTTGGTTTATAATACAGTTTATTCTATACAACTCATTTTTACATGGTTATTCATACAGTATTCTCTTATTTATACATATCAACTGAACTTATTGTTTTTCAAGCAATTTACAAAACAAATCAAATTACAAGGTTCATGACTAAACATTTTCTCAAACATAAGTCATGAATCTTATTTTCACAAACCTATGTATCTCACAGGCATTTTTATGCTGACGTACCTATTTTCACATGTGTTTTCAGGAGCTTTTCCATAGGATGTTGATCAGGACACTAGGGCGGACCTGTGCCTTAGAGACTAAAAACGATGATAGACTTTGTTTAATTATGTTATAAACTCTGTATTTCCTGTGTTAAGACAATGTAACTCTTGTTTAATAAATAAAATACAACTTTGTTTGCCATGGATTTGAAACAATTAATTCTGTTACAACACTCCCCGACGTTTTCCGCCACGTCTTGTATGTTATACGTGGTCGGGGTGTGACAGATGCCGGCTTAGGCCATCTTGGTATATCCTCAACAAATTGACGTAGCCATTCTGCCTCTTCACCTGCTTTATCTAAAGCGATGAACTCTGATTCCATCGTGGATCTAGCGATAACCGTTTGTTTTGACGATTTCCACGATATAGCAGCACATCTAAGTGTGAATACATACCCACTTGTTGCTCTGGAATCATTCGTGTCAGATATCCAATTTGCATCGCAGTGTCCTTCTATAACTGCTGGATATCTGTTATAATGCAACCCGAATCCCCGAGTGTATCTTAAGTAGCGAAGCAACCGAGTTATACAGTTCCAATGCATTGAACTTGGGTTGCTTGTGTATCTACTTAGCTTACTTACAGCAAATGCTATGTCTGGTCTAGTACAACTCATAAGATACATCAAGCTACCAATAATTCTTGAGTATTCCAACTGGTTTACAGGTTCACCTCTATTCTTGGCTAGATGTTGACTTGTGTCAAGTGGAGTTCTAGCTTCATTAGAGTCATTTGCATTGAACTTCTCAAGAATTTTGTCCACATAGTGGGATTGACTTAAAACAAGTCCACTTTGGGTTCGTCTGATTTTAACCCCCAAAATCACATCCGCAAGACCCATGTCTTTCATGTCAAATCTTGCTTTTAGCATGTTCTTTGTAGATTTTATGATTTTGTCATCGCTTCCAGCAATGAGCATATCATCTACATATAGACACAAAATGACATATCCATCAGATGTGTCCTTCACATACACACACTTGTCACATTCATTGATTTTGAACCCATCATCAAGCATGACATGGTCAAACTTTTGATGCCATTGTTTTGGAGCTTGTTTCAATCCATACAAGGATTTCACAAGTTTACACACTTTCTTTTCTTGCCCAATAGCTTTGAAGCCTTCGGGTTGCTCCATGTAGATTTCTTCCTCTAGAATTCCATTCAAGAAAGCTGTTTTCACATCCATTTGGTGAACTTCCAAATTTCTAATGGCGGCAATGGCAAGCACCAACCTGATGGATGTTATTCGCGTAACTGGCGAATATGTATCAAAGTAATCTAAACCTTCTCGTTGTTTATATCCTTTGATCATCAACCTTGCTTGGTACTTATCGATGGTTCCATCTGGTTTCATCTTCTTCTTGAAGATCCATCGATATCCTAGTGGTTTACATCCTTGAGGAAGATCCACTAGTTCCCAAGTATGGTTTTGTAAGATATAGTCTATCTTACTTTTGATTGCTTCCCTCCACTGAGGTCCTTCTGAGGAATGCATCGCTTGTTGGTACGTTTGAGGTTCATCTTCTATCATATAGGTAAGAAACTCAGGACCAAAGGATTTTTCAGTCCTTTGTCGTTTACTCTTCCTGATTTCAACATCCTCAGTCTTAGATTGTTCTCGAGGTTCATCGTTTTCAACTTCACCCTCGGGAACAATTTCCTCAACCGGTCTATAAGAACTCGGTTCACTTCTATCTAAGCATGGGAACACATGTTCAAACCATGTTGCATCCTTAGATTCGATTAAGGTGCCTTTGCATATTCCAGGGTTCTTGGAATCATGCACAATAAAACGATAAGGACCATAAGGACGGGTGTATCCTATAAGTACACAATCCACCATTTTGGGACCTATTAGTAGGCGCTTAGGTGGTGTGACCACCACTTTAGCTAGACACCCCCACACTTTCAAGGATTTATATGGTGCTTTCTTTCCTGTCCATAATTCGTAAGGTGTTACATTCTTTTTCTTATTGGGTATCATGTTCAACACATAATTTGCCGATAAGATTGCTTCCCCCCACATGTTTTGGTTTACACCAGAACTTATCATCATGGCATTCATCATTTCTTTCAAGGTACGATTTTTCTGTTCCGCTATGCCATTTGATTGAGGGGAGTAAGGAGCTGTGAGTTCGTGGATGATTCCATTTTTTGCACATACATCAATAAAAGGTGAAACATATTCACCTCTTCTGTCGCTCCTTATGATTTTGATTTTCCGATTTAGTTGATTCTCAACTTCGGCTTTGAACAAGATAAACTTGTCAATAGCCTCGTCCTTACTCTTAAGTAAGTACACATAGCAATACCTAGTACTATCATCAATGAACGTGATGAAGTACTTGTTCCCACCACGAGTAGGAATTGCTTTTAGATCACACACATCAGTGTGGATCATCTCGAGGGGTTCGGTGAGTCGTTCAACCTTTTTGAATGACGATTTCGTTTGTTTTGCTTCTACGCAAGTTTCACATTTATTAATTGAGTCGATATCGAATGTTGGTATGCAATCAAGTTTAATTAAACGACGAATGGAGTTATAATTAACATGACCAAGTCTACCATGCCAAAGATAAGAGGACTCAATCAAGTAAGTAGAACTAGTAGCGTTTTCTTTCATTGCATTCACGACAATTACATTGAGTTTGAACATTCCATTTAGGGCATAGCCCTTACCAACATACATACCATTTTTGGTCAATACGACCTTATCCGACTCAATCACCATTTTGAACCCAAACTTGTTCAATTGCCACCCCGACACAAGGTTCTTACGAATTTCTGGAACATACAACACATTTGACAAAGTGAGTTCCTTTCCAGAAGTCATTTTCAAAACCACATTCCCCTCGCCTTTGATTTCGGCCGTGGCGGAATTTCCCATAAAAACCTTTTCATCATTAGTCACCTCCTTGAAGGTGCTAAACAAGTTCTTTTCAAAACACACATGACGGGTAGCCCTCGTATCAATCCACCAATCGTTGTGGTTTTGCCCAACCAAGTTAACTTCCGTGACCAAAATCGAGAGGTCCATGACCATAGCAATGAGGTTATCAACCTCATGAACCATGTTAACTTGTCGAGCATTTTCCTTCTTTGGAAGCTTGCATTCGTTGGCCTTATGGCCTTGTTTCTGACAATTATAGCAAGTTCCTTGGAACTTCTTTTTCCCAACTCCTCCCTTAGGACCAAGGTTGGAGCGTTTCCAATGAGCTTTCTTTCCACCTTTTCCACCATTCTTGTTTCCCTTCGAAGATTGGCCATGCTCAACAATATTAGCCTTTGCCGTTTCAGGATTATCAATCCCTTTCAAAGCAACTGTATTATCTTCTTCAATGCGAAGGCGAACCACAAGATCTTCAATGGTCATTTCCTTCCGCTTATGCTTGAGATAGTTCTTGAAATCAACCCAGCTTGGTGGTAGCTTTTCAATCATAGCCGCAACTTGGAATGTCTCGCTGAGCACCATTCCTTCCGCATGAATATCCTGAAGAATAACTTGAAGTTCTTGAACTTGGCTAATGACAGTTTTAGAGTCTATCATTTTGAAGTCCAAGAATTTAGCCACCACAAATTTCTTAGTGCCCGCATCTTCTATTTTATATTTGCGGTCCAGAGACTCCCACAACTCTTTGGCAGTCTTGGCTTTACAATACACGTTGTAAAGCGTATCAACCATACCATTCAAGATATAGTTGCGGCACAAGAAATCCTAATGATTCCAAGCATGAACCGCGCTCACTGATTGAGCATTCATATCCCCTTCATCCACATGGGGAACGGTTTCAGTCAAGAACCGTGCTAGGTTCAGAGTGGTCAGATAAAAGAACATCTTTTGCTGCCACTGTTTGAAATTCAGACCGTTGAATTTCTCAGGTTTCTCAGCATGTGAGACTGCGTTGGGCAGTGGTGCAACCAGACCGGTTGTGACAGCAACAGTAGAAGTCATCACAGCAGTCATGACTGCAGAAACAGAGGTAGACATGGGCTGGGACATCATTCCGTAAAGAACAAAGACAGAAATAATTAGTAAAACGGATCTGTTTAAGTTTGTTAGTAAAATAACCACTGATCTGAAACAACTGATCAACCACTGATCAGTAAACAACTGATCAGAACTAATCGATCACTGATCAGTAAACACTGGTCAACCACTGACCCGTAAGCACGGGTCAACCACTGTTTGAAACAACTGACCAGAACAACAAATGAATCAGAAGTAGAAAAGAAGATGTAAAGCAGTAAACGATTGAAACCGGGCTTGTGTTTAACACAATTCCCTTAAACAGATTCGTCGTCTGTTCCCAGGGTACGCCGATTCGAAGCAGCACCGCGCACTGCCAGACTTGAGCACTTGCCTGAAAAAATAACAAAGAACTGTGTTGCAGAAAACTGAGACAAAGAGAGAAGAGAAGCTGGTAATTGGTGTGTAAAACTGGTCATCTGCATTGGGTTTTATAGGCACAGATCATAACTGATGCTGGCCTCATCATTGTAGAGAATTAATTCATAGGTTTCGATACTGATGACAATCATAACTGAAACCAATGTTAATTCTCATCAATACTGAATATTACTTCAGTTACAAAAAGAAAATCAACTCGTTACAGAATGGTTGCAAAAACTGCCACACGCGGGCCCTGGGTTTTCAGAACTGCATTCGTGTCCGCAGGACATGCGGGCGCACACGAGTTCAACTAAATTCCGGTTCCAATTTTTGCACCCCCCCTGCGCGCTCGCGCGTAGGACTTACGGTAAAACATGTCTTAAAGTTATATTAGCTAGGCAAATATTTTACCTTATAAATAACCTTCCACTTTGTCCCCACACCGATGTGGGACAAGTGTTTTACCATTTGGGACATCCATTCAATCACACCCAATTTTCCAACAATCCCCCACATGAATGGAGGTCGATCTCAGAAACAACATAATTCCTTATTACATTTCAGCAGTTGAGTTTTGCATACGATAGGTAGGTGTTACCCTTTGAACCTTCGCTCATGAAATGCACTTAGCCTACTAGCTCTGAGTAGAACTTGATGTCTTTGAACTCGTCTGCCGTTTGTGTAGATGACAATGCACTTCACACAAGACTCTCCCTGACAAAGTCAAGTCCTCATAGTTATGTTCGTTATGGTCATGAACATGATGCCTGGTTCTGCGAGAGCCATTAGGTATTGTGCCCCAACAATACCCTTCGAAGCGACCCCACTTCTCTCGCGCATAGGTGATTCACTATGCATGGTTACCTTAGTCGAATCATTAAAAGCCATAGGCTTAGCCTCACACTTGTCACTTTTAGGAATGGACTAGAAAGTTTATTAATCTTTATAATAAACTACCTTATTAAATGCGTAGGGTTATCCCCCCCCCCCCCACAGTGACCTCACTTATTCATACAATTAGGTTTTCCTATTGAACTCAATTCTTGGGATCTCCAGTCTATTGAGTTAGGTTTCCATCATATGAATTTCTTTTTTCAAGGGCTTCAGTCCCATTCCCATGGACAACTTCTGTACTAACTCTCTACTTAGGCCTTTTGTCAGCGGATCCGCAATATTATCCTTTGACCTCACGTAGTCAACAGTGATAATTCCTGTAGAGATTAGTTGTCGTATGGTATTATGTCTACGTCTGATATGTCTGTTCCTACCGTTATACATTGTGCTACGAGCTCTGCCAAGTGCCGATTGGCTATCACAATGTATACAAATGGCCGATGCCGGCTTAGGCCATCTTGGTATATCCTCAACAAATTGACGTAGCCATTCTGCCTCTTCACCTGCTTTATCTAAAGTGATGAACTCTGATTCCATCGTGGATCTAGTGATAATCGTTTGTTTTGACGATTTCCACGATATAGCAGCACCTCCAAGTGTGAATACATACCCACTTGTTGCTCTGGAATCATTCGTGTCAGATATCCAATTTGCATCGCAGTGTCCTTCTATAACTACTGGATATCTGTTATAATGCAACCCGAATCCCCGAGTGTATCTTAAGTAGTGAAGCAACCGAGTTATACAGTTCCAATGCATTGAACTTGGGTTGCTTGTGTATCTACTTAGCTTACTTACAGCAAATGCTATGTCTGGTCTAGTACAACTCATAAGATACATCAAGCTACCAATAATTCTTGAGTATTCCAACTGGTTTACAGGTTCACCTCTATTCTTGGCTAGATGTTGACTTGTGTCAAGTGGAGTTCTAGCTTCATTAGAGTCATTTGCATTGAACTTCTCAAGAATTTTGTCCACATAGTGGGATTGACTTAAAACAAGTCCACTTTGGGTTCGTGTGATTTTAACCCCCAAAATCACATCCGCAAGACCCATGTCTTTCATGTCAAATCTTGCTTTTAGCATGTTCTTTGTAGATTTTATGATTTTGTCATCGCTTCCAGCAATGAGCATATCATCTACATATAGACACAAAATGACATATCCATCAGATGTGTCCTTCACATACACACACTTGTCACATACATTGATTTTGAACCCATCATCAAGCATGACATAGTCAAACTTTTAATGCCATTGTTTTGTAGCTTGTTTCAATCCATACAAGGATTTCACAAGTTTACACACTTTCTTTTCTTGCCCGATAGCTTTGAAGCCTTCGGGTTGCTCCATGTAGATTTCTTCCTCTAGAATTCCATTCAAGAAAGCTGTTTTCACATCCATTTGGTGAACTTCCAAATTTCTAATGGCGGCAATGGCAAGCACCAACCTGATGGATGTTATTCGCGTAACTGGCGAATATGTATCAAAGTAACCTAAACCTTCTCGTTGTTTATATCCTTTGATCACCAACCTTTCTTTGTACTTATCGATGGTTCCATCTGGTTTCATCTTCTTCTTGAAGATCCATCGATATCCTAGTGGTTTACATCCTTGAGGAAGATCCACTAGTTCCCAAGTATGGTTTTGTAAGACAGAGTCTATCTCACTTTTGATTGCCTCCCTCCACTGAGGTCCTTCTGAGGAATGCATCGCTTGTTGGTACGTTTGAGGTTCATCTTCTATCATATAGGTAAGAAACTCAGGACCAAAGGATTTTTCAGTCCTTTGTCGTTTACTCTTCCTGATTTCAACATCCTCAGTCTTAGATTGTTCTCGAGGTTCATCGTTTTCAACTTCAACCTCGGGAACAATTTCCTCAACCGGTCTATAAGAACTCGGTTCACTTCTATCTAAGCATGGGAACACATGTTCAAACCATGTTGCATCCTTAGATTCGATTAAGGTGCCTTTGCATATTCCAGGGTTCTTGGAATCATGCACAATAAAACGATAAGGACCATAAGGACAGGTGTATCCTATAAGTACACAATCCACCGTTTTGGGACCTATTAGTAGGCACTTAGGTGGTGTGACCACCACTTTAGCTAGACACCCCCACACTTTCAAGGATTTATATGGTGCTTTCTTTCCCGTCCATAATTCGTAAGGTGTTACATTCGTTTTCTTATTGGGTATCATGTTCAACACATAATTTGCCGATAAGATTGCTTCCCCCCACATGTTTTGGTTTACACCAGAACTTATCATCATGGCATTCATCATTTCTTTCAAGGTACGATTTTTCCGTTCCGCTATGCCATTTGATTGAGGGAAGTAAGGAGCTGTGAGTTCGTGGATGATTCCATTTTTTGCACATACGTCAATAAAAGGTGAAACATATTCACCTCCTCTGTCGCTCCTTACGATTTTGATTTTCCGATTTAGTTGATTCTCAACTTCGGCTTTGAACAAGATAAACTTGTCAATAGCCTCGTCCTTACTTTTAAGTAAGTACACATAGCAATACCTAGTACTATCATCAATGAACGTGATGAAGTACTTGTTCCCACCACGAGTAGGAATTGCTTTTAGATCACACACATCAGTGTGGATCATCTCGAGGGGTTCGGTGAGTCGTTCAACCTTTTTGAATGACAACTTCGTTTGTGTTGCTTCTACGCAAGTTTCACATTTATTAATTGAGTCGATATCGAATGTTGGTTTGCAATCAAGTTTAATTAAACGACGAATGGAATTATAATTAACATGACCAAGTCTACCATGCCAAAGATAAGAGGACTCAATCAAGTAAGTAGAACTAGGTTGGAGCGTTTCCCATGAGCTTTCTTTTCACCTTTTCCACCATTCTTGTTTCCCTTCGAAGATTGGCCATGCTCAACAATATTAGCCTTTGCTGTTTCAGGATTATCAATCCTTTTCAAAGCAACTTTATTATCTTCTTCAATGCGAAGGCGAACCACAAGATCTTCAATGGTCATTTCCTTCCGCTTATGCTTGAGATAGTTCTTGAAATCAACCCAGCTTGGTGGTAGCTTTTCAATCATAGCCGCAACTTGGAATGTCTCGCTGAGCACCATTCCTTCCGCATGAATATCATGAAGAATAACTTGAAGTTCTTGAACTTGGCTAATGACAGTTTTAGAGTCTATCATTTTGAAGTCCAAGAATTTAGCCACCACGAATTTCTTAGTGCCCGCATCTTCTGTTTTATATTTGCGGTCCAGAGACTCCCACAACTCTTTGGCAGTCTTGGCTTTACAATACACGTTGTAAAGCGTATCAACCATACCATTCAAGATATAGTTGCGGCACAAGAAATCCGAATGATTCCAAGCATGAACCGCGCTCACTTATTGAGCATTCATATCCCCTTCATCCACATGGGGAACGGTTTCAGTCAAGAACCGTGCTAGGTTAAGAGTGGTCAGATAAAAGAACATCTTTTGCTGCCACTGTTTGAAATTCAGACCGTTGAATTTCTCAGGTTTCTCAGCATGTGAGACTGCGTTGGGCAGTGGTGCAACCAGACCGGTTGTGACAGCAACAGAAGAAGTCATCACAGCAGTCATGACTGCAGAAACAGAGGTAGACATGGGCGGGGACGTCATTCCGTAAAGAACAAAGACATAAACAATTAGTAAAACGGATCTGTTTAAGTTTGTTAGTAAACTAACCACTGATCTGAAACAACTGATCAACCACTGATCAGTAAACAACTGATCAGAACTAATCGATCACTGATCAGTAAACACTGGTCAACCACTGACCCGTAAGCACTGGTCAACCACTGTTTGAAACAATTGACCAGAACAACAAATGAATCAGAAGTAGAAAAGAAGATGTAAAGCAGTAAACGATTGAAACCGGGCTTGTGTTTAACACAATTCCCTTAAACAGATTCGTCGTCTGTTCCCAGGGTACGCCGATTCGAAGCAGCACCGCGCACTGGCGGACTTGAGCACTTGCCTGAAAAGAACAAAGAACTGTGTTGCAGAAAACTGAGACAAAGAGAGAAGAGAAGCTGGTAATTGGTGTGTAAAACTGGTCATCTGCATTGGGTTTTATAGGCACAGATCATAACTGATGTTGGCCTCATCATTGTAGAGAATTAATTCATAGGTTTCGATACTGATGACAATCATAACTAAAACCAATGTTAATTCTCATAAATACTGAATATTACTTCAGTTACAAAAAGAAAATCAACCCGTTACAGAATGGTTGCAAAAACTGCCACACGCGGGCCCTGGGTTTTCGGAACTGCATTCGTGTCCGCAGGACGTGCGGGCGCACACGAGTTCAACTAAATTCCGGTTCCAATTTTTGCACCCCCCACCTGCGCGCTCGCGCGTAGGACTTACGGTAAAACATGTCTTAAAGTTATATTAGCTAGGCAAATATTTTACCTTATAAATAACCTTCCACTTTCTCCCCACACCGATGTGGGACAAGTGTTTTACCATTTGGGACATCCATTCAATCACACCCAATTTTCCAACAATCCCCCACATGAATGGAGGTCGATCTCAGAAACAACATAATTCCTTATTACATTTCAGCAGTTGAGTTTTGCATACGATAGGTAGGTGTTACCCTTTGAACCTTCGCTCATGAAATGCACTTAGCCTACTAGTTCTGAGTAGAACTTGATGTCTTTGAACTCGTCTGCCGTTTGTGTAGACGACAATGCACTTCACACAAGACTCTCCCTGACAGATCTGTTTAAGTTTGTTAGTAAAATAACCACTGATCTGAAACAACTGATCAACCACTGATCAGTAAACAACTGATCAGAACTAATCGATCACTGATCAGTAAACACTGCTCAACCACTGACCCGTAAGCACTGGTCAACCGCTGTTTGAAACAACTGACCAGAACAACAAATGAATCAGAAGTAGAAAAGAAGATGTAAAGCAGTAAACGATTGAAACCGGGCTTGTGTTTAACACAATTCCCTTAAACAGATTCGTCGTCTGTTCCCAGGGTACGCCGATTCGAAGCAGCACTGCGCACTGCCGGACTTGAGCACTTGCCTGAAAAGAACAAAGAACTGTGTTGCAGAAAACTGAGACAAAGAGAGAAGAGAAGCTGGTAATTGGTGTGTAAAACTGGTCATCTGCATTGGGTTGCTGGCCTCATCATTGTAGAGAATTAATTCATAGGTTTCGATACTGATGACAATCATAACTGAAACCAATGTTAATTCTCATCAATACTGAATATTACTTCAGTTACAAAAAGAAAATCAACCCGTTACAGAATGGTTGCAAAAACTGCCACACACGGGCCCTGGGTTTTCGGAACTGCATTCGTGTCCGCAGGACGTGCGGGCGCACACGAGTTCAACTAAATTCCGGTTCCAATTTTTGCACCCCCCCTGCGCGTAGGACTTACGGTAAAACATGTCTTCAAGTTTTATTAGCTAGGCAAATATTTTACCTTATAAATAACCTTCCACTTTGTCCCCACACCGATGTGGGACAAGTGTTTTACCATTTGGGACATCCATTCAATCACACCCAATTTTCCAACAAACACCTCCCCTGCCAACTCCCATGGCTAATGTTTCCCCACAGCAACAATCAAAACCAACAATCACATCTACGGTTATTCTTCAGCTTATCCGATGACAAAATCTACCGCATAAGTGTTCCAGAAGCCTCCACTGTTCGTCGTAGATGCGGTTCGTCCCATGGTTGGCTTGTGTACCTCGAAGAAACGCCTGCAGTTTTTGTTATAAATCCATTAACACGTGTGAAACATCATCTTCCGCCTTTATGTTCGTTTCCTAATGTTGTCGACTTCAGTGTCTATAACGTTGGAAGAGAATATACTCTTAAAACAGTAGAAGGTGATGTGTATACATGTAGTTTGAAAGAAATGCGTAACTCGTTTTTTAAAAAAGTGGTGTTTTCGTCGAGTCTGTCTGATGAGGATTTGGATTATTATGCGCTTGCGATTGTTAACCGGACGGGTGATCTTGCGTACTGTAGGAAGGGGATGATGTTTGGAGGTTTGTAGATGACGCGCAGTTGTATTGTGAGGATGTTGTGTTTCATAAAGGGTGTTTTTATGCTGTGAGTAAATATGGGACGATTGCGGTTTGTGACATTTGTGGAGATTTGTCTAATGGTGTGCCGAATGTTTCTTTTATTCATACGCCGTTGCAGGTTGGCGGTGATATGCATTATCTTGTTAGTTTGGGTGACGAGTTGCTGTTGGTGACGCGGTATTTGGAGTTGGGGTTTCATGTTTACAAAACGACTGAGTTTCGCGTGTTTAAGCTGGTTTTGAAGGACGGGTGGATGTGGAAAAGTGTTCTTGAGTTGGATGATTGGGCTTTGTTTGTGGGAGAGAATTCGTCGGTTGCGATTCGGGCTTCTGATTTTGAAGGGTGTAAAGGGAATAAGATTTATTTTACGGATGATTATTCGGAGTGGAATTATGATGGTGCGAATGGGGATCATGATTTAGGCGTTTATGATTTGGAAGATGGTAGTGTTGCAGCTTTGCCTTGTTATACAAGAAAGTTTTACAATGGGAGACGATGGCCTCCTCCCATTTGGATCACTCCAAGTTTGCATTGATCTTCTGAATTTCTAATGTTAAAAGTCTTTGCTATTTGTGTTGTATAATTTGGTATATAGTTTCGGTCTTCATTTTGTTGGTTATGTGTATGGTAAATATACAAGTATCTTGAAATGTTGGTTATGTGTGTGTAAATGTACAAGTATCTTGACATGTTGTGGCCGGTTCAACTATGTAAATAATAAAGCAAGGGTTTTGGGCCCATTCGTATGAAACGTCCGTTAAAAAGTTGAAAGGTTGTAAAGCTACGGGTGGGGCGTCTTTTTTTTAGGATGTTATCTTTAGCACCACTTTCTTCGCTCAACAATGTGGCTCGCTTATAAGCCTGATTGGACAGTGACCACAACCCCTTTTCACGCCCGACAATGCCCCTTGGGGTGGTGTATAACACTAGCTTAACGCCCCGGGCTGCCACCTCACCCGGCATAATGCCAAAGGACTGCCACCTCACCCGGGGCATTAATGCATTACACTTAGTCTTAGACATATGAAATGTCTTGCATAGGTTAACATGAAAGTAAAATACCCAGTAAAGCAAAATACCGTGTATGCATGAATAATAACGTGTATCATCGCGTGTGGGTGAACACGATTGTAAATCACTGTGTAAGTGAATAATAATGTATCACTGTGGGTAGCGTGTGGGCTCCACACACAGACAATATTCTTTTTAATATTTTTTTATATAAAGGGTGCAGGAATTTTGGGTGTGGCACTTTGTCACTAACATCCGGCTTATTAGGCCGTTTTTGTCCAACAGATGAAAAGTTATGTCCGTTTTAAGTTGGTTCTTTTTCTATTTAATGTGTATTTATTTGATTGCTCCAAATACACTTAGGGGCTGTTTGGTAGGCTCTTAATGACCATTCAGATGCTACCTCTTAATGGTTTAAAACCTCTGAATGAATAAGAGGTAACCTCAAGTCTGAATGGTTAAGAGGTAACTTCTGAATGGTAAATCATCACATGTCACATTCTTCTACCTTCTCTTTGGTAAAATTCTTAATGGTTTCATTAAGAGGTAGCCTCTTAATGACCATTCAGAGGCTACCAAACAGCCCCTTAGTTGAAGAAAAACGAAGCATTTGTGGCTAAACACAATCTACCATGAGACATTTTGACCTGGAAAAAAACCGCTCGCGTTTGACCCATTATTCAGGTCACATACTTTGCCAACTCAGATTAATCGAGCTGGCCATCATAATAAAGATTACCAATAATCTCCACAAGAGCACAACCCATCAGCAAAATGGGGAAATCTCCTTGTATCCCAAATGATGATCATGCGCTTTTCAACACACGATACAAACTTTGCCATGTTATGACAATCACCACAAATCCTCAAATTCTTAGTGATTATAATAGGCGCATTGTCACTATACACCAAAAGACCAAATGCAATAGCAAGTTTTTCACTATGCATTTTTACCAAATCGCCCTTAACGCCCTCCTCTACATCATGAAGAACAAACTCGGTATTAGCTACATACCCAACCTTCTCAATTTTGTTCATTAATTCGTTTAACTTAGCATATATACGCTCGATGTCAGGGTGCATTTGATCACTCACTACAAACCTATGAATCTTGTGATCATCTTCAATAAAGCTGCAACCCGCAGTTTTCACAACACCTTGGTCTTTCATTAACGCTCTAACTTTTGAAAAGTCAACCCAATGACCCGCTTTAGAGTATATGCTTGAAAGCATGATATAATTTCTTGGGTCCGACAGGTTTAAATTTATTAACTTCTTTGCAACTAAGTCACCGAGCTCTATGTCTCCATAAACCTTACAACCGTTAAGCAGTGCTCCCCAAACACCAGAGTTGGGCTCCATCGGCATGCTATCGATTAAAATACGTACATCTTGTAAACGTCCTGATCGACCAAAAAGGTCAACCATACACGAGTAATGGTCCAACCTAGGTTTGACTTTATATACACTAGACAAGGCCCGAATGACTACACGCACTCAGCAAATGAGTGAAAGTTACATGATCGGGTTCAAAACCTTTCTTGACCATGAAGTCAAAATGGTCAATCGCGTGTCTACCATACCCGTGCATCGCGTATGCAGCAAGCATGGCTGTCCAAGCTATCATATCGGGTTCTTTCATTTCTTTAAAAATTTCACACAAAGCCGTTAATATTCCAGATTTCGCATAAACGAATGCTTTTATCCAAACCAGAGCACAAAATATAACCATGAAACGCGTCTACCACTTTCCCGACTCCAATATCAGCACAACACTGAAGAATCGTGACGATTGTCACTTGATCAGGATAAACCTCGACTTTACGCATCATATTAAAATACAAAACACCCTTCTCTAAAACACCATTTTGAACATGAATTTTAATTATCGAGTTCCACGATACTAGATTCGGTAACTTGATTGTTCGAAACAGCGTAGAAGCCGTGATCAAACAGCCATGTTTACCGTACATGTTAATAAATGAATTAACAACTTTTCTTTCGGATAACAACCCGCTTTTCACAGCAAATCCATGAACATAACCTCCCTCAACAATCCCACAACCTGAAATCAACGATATAAGCGTTATCTCATTGGGGATCATCCCATCCTCATGTCTCATCCTACAAAACGCATTTAAGCTCAAAGCCACCTCCCCCATTTGTGAAAACACCGAAATAAAAGAATTCCAGGATACCAAATCTCTGTTAGGCATTTCATCGAACAGGTGGAGTGCATCATAAAAGGACCCTAGTCTCGCATAAAGTGACGCCAATGAAGCAGTCGTTGTAGTTTAAACATTTGATGACTCTAGAATGGATTAACCGGCAAAAGGGTATAGAAGAACATAGGGTTATAGATGTTATTACTGACTCAAGAAGTGAATTGGAGTGATATCCACGACAGAGAGCATGAAACGATGTTGGTGGGTGTGTTTGATTATGAAGAAATGTAGAATGACATTTGATTATGTGGGTTGAAGATGGAGCAAGGACGGAGCGTTGAAGACAGCATCTCCCATCTTTTGGGAACTGGTTTCCCAATGTTCACAATCAAAAGTTAGAGTAAACTGCCAAAATGGTCTATGAGTTCGTCACTTTTGCTACTTTAGTCCAAAACTTAAATATTCTGAATCTGGGTATCTGTTGTTTCAATTTTGTTACCATTTTCATCCAAAATCATAATCTTGTCAGATTTTCCAGTGAACATCCAGTTTTTTGTCATTTTCCTCCCTTTTAATAAAGGGCAAAATTGTTTTAATTTGTTAAAGTGAAAAAGTGACCAAACCTCGGGACCATTTTAACAATTTACTCCAAAAGTTATGTTGCAATACGATAATAGTATTTTATAATTTAGGGGTGTGAACAAAAGTCGATTGGTAATGGTTTGGTTATCGGTTCAACAAATCTTGTTTATTCAAGTAACCAAACCAAATTCAATTCAATAAACTTTTGGACAGGTGAATTGAATAAACCAAATTTATTCTTTTTAATGATTGAACTCGGTTCGGTTAGGCACAATTCAAAGTCAGATGGATTCAGTATTCGGTTAGGGCAAAAATAATTTAATACCAAATAAATCAACATCTGAATCGATGAGCACCCCTATTCGATATATACATTAAACATTCATGATAAAACTAATATAAGAAAGTATATATATATATATATACATATACATATACATATACATATACATATACATATATTAGGTTATCTACTCGTGTGATACACAAGTTGAACAATATAAATTAAAGAAGACATAACTATATAAATATAAAGAGTAAATTACTTTTTGAGTCCTTTTGTTTTAGTGATTTTAACCATTTGAGTTCAAAATCAAAATGTATAACGCCCTGAGTCCCTAAATGCTTTTTTTTAGAGTAAATTACAAAAATCGTCCTTTATGTTGACACAAGGTTGCAAAGTGTGTCCTTTGTCTTCAAAAAGTACAAAAAAAGTACTCAATGTTTGCAAATCTTTGCACATTATGTCCTTTAAACTTAACTCAATTAGTTTTCATGGTCTAATCTGACCAAGTGGACCCCATACGAGGGATATTTTGGTCATTTTAACCTAAGCAATAAAATAAATAATCAAAAACCCATCTCTTTCCCTTAACTCTCCCCCTCTCTCTCTCTCATATATACAGGTCCACCGCCGGCACCGCTGCCATAGCTCCGTCCACCACCGCCACAGCTCCCTTGTCGACACAGATCCGGCCACCACCGTCACAGCTCCGTTCACCACCGTCATAGCTCCGCCGGTTGTTGAATTGTTGTGGTGGGGGCAGATGTTGGTGGTGGTTGTTGGATCATTCGGAGCATAATGGAAGTGAATCTGGTGATGAAAAGGACGTTTCTCCTGATGCAGACCATGATAACAACGCAACTTGAACGAAGATTCCATCACGTTCAACGATTGCAACAGCGCCGTTCCAGCCAGTTCTCGACGACGCCGGTTTAGAGCAAGCTAATCCCGATCTGGAATCCAAGCGGCGATGTAGTCAAAATCGAGTCAAAACCAGTGATTTCTCGAAGGACAAACCGCAAAATTGAGTTAAAATTGCCAAATTCGAAGCAATTAAACTGTTGATTTTGTGTTCAGATGTATATCTCGTTGAGTATGATCTAAAAGAATCTTTTTGTTGAAGTGATTATAAATTTTTTGTGGGGTTTGTTTTGGAAAATTAGGTGGGTTTAGATAGAAAGTGGGTGAAGTTTTTTTTTTGGGTTGGAATGTTGGTTGGAAGGAAGTATTTACGCAGGAGCAGTGGAGAAGCTTGACCCGAATGACCGGGGGGTCGAAAACATATATACCAAAAACTTTCTATAGAACCGGGGGTTCGAAAACGTATATACCAAAAAATTACTATACGAAAACTACATATATAACACTACTAAGCGAAAAGTTCGGGGGGTCGGGCGCCCCTCCCCGCCCCTTTTATCCTTTTCCAATGTGCAAGAGTGGGCAGGATGTGCGGCAATGGTGGTGTGGGGGTGTTATGAAAGAGAGAAAATCTGATTTTTTTTATAGTTTTATTTTTTAGTATTTAGGGTAAAATGACTAATATACCCTCATGTGGGGTCCATCTGGTTAGATTTAACCATAAAAATTAACTGAGTTAGGGCTAAAGGACATAACTTGTAAGGGTTTGCAAACATCAACCTTTCTGAACTAGCTTGTCTCTATAACCTGGTCTCTCATGGTTCCCACAGATTTGTGTTTAAAGCCATACCACAACATCCATTCCCACTTCTCAAAACCACCAAGAACGACACTAACTGGAGAAATCATTTCTTCTTTGTTAGGAAAGATACCATTTCACTAGGGAATACCCTCCCGAAAAAGTGGGCTTTGAAGGGTAAGATATAGGATCCTTAAGATAGAATTGTAGGAACTTTACTTCTTTCTTATTGAGGATAACTGATCCTGTTTTTTGTGTTTATGCAGTGGACAGTTTTTCTTCATTTCCTAAATCAATTTTATTAAGAGAAAGGTACACTGAAATGAAGGGTATAATTGGTTCTCGTTTAGATTTTTATACTTGTACTACTACAATTTTATAAACTCGGGCATTTGTTGTCGTTTCACAATTCATAGTATACACTTGCCGAAATGGGTATAAATGAAAGTATGAAACCAGATAGTACATGGTAGCGTAAGTTAGTTTTAATATACGGGTGGACTTGATGAAATAAGTTATATAGGCGGGTGACCTCCAAACACATGATCTCATCATTTTAGTAAAATATATAGAATATTGTTTAAAATAATTTGGTTTTTGTAATCATATATCATGACAGTAGTTGTTTTTTAATATTCTTTTACAAGGGTGTTACCGGTTAGCCGAATCTGTACACTTATTTATCCTTTTGGCCTGTTATCCTACCACTCCAACCTGCCCATTTGTTCTGTACTAAATTTTTGTGATCCTCTTCCTTATTTGGTTTATAGTGAAAAGGTGAAAACCAGCAGCGTATACATTCGGGACTCCACAAGTATATTGGATTACGCTTTGCTAATGTTTGGTGGTAATCTAATTCCAAGCAAGAATGGCGATGGCATTGAGATGTTCGATGTGTATCTTCAGTTTTCTGCTTCCAAGAGTGTGTTGGGATTGATAAAGGTACGTTTTTGCTTTAGATATGGTGATATTGGTGGGAAGAGTAACGGGTAAAAATTGTTTGGGGTCAAAATGAGTGATTTTCCATACGAGTATGGTTCGAGTTGGGTTGGTCTAAATTCTAAAACACTTTTTGTGCTAAATTTTTTAAAATAGTTAGTGTCAAATATGATTACTAAAACTTCATTGATTTTTTTACAAGGCAAATTTATTTTGTTAAGAGGTGTCAAGATGAGTAAGTTGAGTAACAAGTAATCCAAAGCACTTTTTTTGTCCAGTGATTTTAATCTAACTGTCTGACGACGGGCCAGTGGGCAAACCCACTTTACCCGCTTTGGGCCTTTTTATCTGGAAGCCCAACTATGTAAAAAGCCCAACGATCATAATAACCTTGCTCGCTAAGGTTTCTCCACTTCGGAAATAGGCGGGAAAACAGCTAGCAAAAGCAGCAGACCTCATTTAATGCTCGATAAGAATGGGATCCCGTCTGAAACCTTGTACTTCTCCGGTTCGAACATTAATTAAGGTAAACATCTCGCCGCTGGGAGCCAGACACGTGTCTGCACTCCCCGAGAACCCCCAAAAACCGTTAGATCACATGTGGGAAATATCTAATGAGATAAGGGCTAGTTATTATATAAGAGAAGGCTCACAAGAACAAAGGCAGGTATCATCTCCAGCTCTCACTCATTTACTATACCCTCATTTACTCCACACATTAACTTCCGACCAATATTCTCTCGTATTTATTACATACACACATTAATAAGATTCACACCAAAGAGGAAACCTCCCGGTGATCCAACTCACCGGAAGAAGCTCCTCTCATTTCCGGCAAGTTTACTTACTCTCACGCCGGAGCTTGGTCACGGATCCCCCTCCCGGGGTCCCCCGTGACGAGGCTAACGGTTTATTCTTTTGTAGCAAGCAAGGATAAGAGCTCTTGACGTCAACGAAGATCCATCAAACGTCATCCGTGGGTTTGGTATTCGACATTGGCGCCATCCGTGGGACATCAGCCTGCCCGGTGTTCCCACATCAGAACTCGACGTCTAGAGAACAGTTTATCCTATCAGAAACGACATGGCAACCCCACACAGCTCGCGTGCCACCCAAGCGGCACAAGACGATCCGGACAGAGTTACAATAGAGGACATTACCCATGAAGACGGCAACGAGAACCTGGTGGAAAACCCAGAGAAGGTAGAGCCTATCACTCCTGACTTTGTGGCCATGCATAGGAAGGAGTTGACAAAGCACCTTGAAGATTTGAAGAGACAAGAAAAACTCGACAGCCTCAGGGCCAGACTTTCCTTTGACACGCCCTCCAACCAGGAAGGAACGAACCTTCAAAGCAAGAGCAACAATAATGACCAGCTAGAAACGTTCATGACTGCCCTGAGACAAATGTCACCAGAAGAGAGGGAAGACCTTAATACGGGACAGAAGCCCAAGGAGAAAGGAAGGGAGAAAGACAACCTTGGTAGCGGCAGCTTAGACCAGCCATACCTACCCCGAGACTTAGCCGAGGTCTCAAAGTTCACACGGAGAATCGCAGAAGCACCAATGCCCCCCAAGACAAAGTTACCTCCAGGCTTTGACCGTTATGACGGGACGAAGGACCCCGAAGATCACCTGCATGCTTTCCGGGGAGCAGGACAACTGGGACTATGGCCCATGCCAGTATGGTGCCACATGTTTGTACAAACCCTGACGGAAGGAGCCCGGCTTTGTTTCGACAGCCTGCCCCTAGGGAGCATAGACAGCTATGAAGAACTGAGTGAGAAATTCCTCAGGAACTTTGGCCAACAGAGGAAAGTGGTCAAAAATCCAAACGAAATCCTTCACATCAGACAAAGAGATAACGAGCGAATAGACCAATATATGGAAAGGTTCGTTAAAGAAAGTATGAACATCAAAGACGTCCCAGAAGTCATGAAGATCAACGGTTTCATAAATGGACTGAAACACGCACAGCTATGTGAAAAGCTGGGGGAGGAGTTTCCACCTTCCTTTGACAATCTTATGGACAGAGTCCGGGCCTTTGTCCGGGGAAAGGACACGGTCAGCAAAGCAAAGGAGACGGACATCACATACCGGAGGGTTGCCCCAGCTGCAAGACCTCCTGACAAAGGTACACCCTATTCCCGGAAACCTTCTTTTGACAGAATGTTACATGACAGGGTATGGCCCTCATACTCACCCTACAGACCCCGAGGGAGAGGTCCCCCCCTACCCCGATGGTTTCACCCCTCTCATTAAAACCCCAAGTGAGATACTAGCCACAGAGAGAGTAAAGAACTCCTTCCCAAGGCCACCCCCCATAAAACCGGGACCAAAAGCACAACCAAACGAATACTGTGAATTCCACAAAGGTTTCGGGCACAAAACCGATGACTGTATGTACCTCAAACGAGAAATAGAGGCTGCGGTGAAAACGGGAAGACTGGCTCATTTGGTCAAGGAAATCAAGGAAGGGGGAAGGGATCGCAAGGGAAGAGATGCACGGGAGCCGAGGAGGGCAGACGTTGATATGATTAGAAGGAGAAATGAATTTGATACCACCCGAAGTGTAAAGGCCAGAATCCTAGGCTCCCCAAGCTGCATGAAAGCTCCCATCGTCATGCCATATTTAGAAGAAAGTGAGGTACAACGACTCCCGCTGAACATCTCAGCTGTGATAGCGGGACACAAGGTGTCCAGGATACATGTGGATGGAGGGTCAGATGTTGAGGTAATATACGAACACTGCTTCCTTAGGTTCGACAGGGACATAAGAGACAGGTTGGAGGACGATTCGATCCCATTGGTAGGATTCAACAATAGTGTGTCACATCCACTGGGAAAAATCAGGCTCCCATTTACAGTTGGCGTGGGGGATCGGGTCCGGACAATAGATCTGACCTTTACGGTAGTCAGGGCACCCTCTAAGTACAATGCAATCTTGGGAAGACCCGGAATCGGTGATCTGCAGGCACAGGCCTCCACTCCCCACGGAGCTTTGGTATTCCAAACACCGAAGGGTCTCGCATGGGTTAAGTCCGCCTACGAGGTGGTTTCCTCCGTATCCAAAGAAGAAGAGCCAGGGAAGCCCCAGGAAAAGAAAGTGGAAGAGTGGGTCCTCTGTGACAGGTTCCCGGAACAGACAGTCAAGGTGGGGAGTCACTTAAGTGACAAGTGTAAGAGTGCCCTGAAGGAGTTGCTCCTCCATAACATAGAGGTGTTCGCATTCCAACACGGAGACATGACGGGGGTCCCAAGGAGCCTAACGGAGCACCGACTTAACACATTTACATGGGCAAAACCAGTAAAACAAAAGAAGCGGAGTATGGGGCCTAGTAAAAGAAGGGCTGCTTGTGAAGAAACTCGAAAGCTACTCAGAGCGGGGATAGTCAGGGAAGTTAAGTACCCATCCTGGGTTGCCAACCCAGTCATGGTTCAGAAAAAAGACGGGGGATGGAGGATGTGCATCGATTTCCAAGACCTAAACAAAGCATGTCCCAAGGACTGTTACCCTCTTCCGGAGATAGACACCCAGGTGGACTCCCTGTCTCAATACCCCCTGAAATGTTTCCTAGACGCCTACAAGGGATACCACCAGATTCAGATGTCAATAGAAGACGAGGAAAAAACCGCTTTCATCACAGACGAAGGGACATTCTGTTACACCAAGATGCCCTTCGGCCTCAAGAACGCTGGGGCCACGTACCAGAGGTTTATGAACACCCTGTTTAGGGAGCAACGAGGGAGGAACCTGGAGGTATACGTTGATGATATTGTTATCAAAAGCCTGACGGAGACGGCCCTGATAAGTGATATAGCCGAGACTCTCCACACTATGCAGGATGTAAACATGAAGTTAAACCCTGGGAAGTGTTGTTTTGGAGTAGAGGAAGGGAACTTCCTGGGAGTATTGGTCACCAAGGGCGGGATCAAGGCAAACCCTGAGAAAACCCAGGCGGTAGCTGAGATGCGATCCCCCAGGTCCCTGAAGGACATCCAGCAGTTAAACGGAAGACTGATAGCACTAAACCGCTTCTTGTCGAAGGTGGCTGATAAGACCCTTCCCTTCATGAAGGTATTGAAAGACTGCCTCCAAACAAACAAGTTTAAATGGACCACAGAGGCCGAAGCAGCCTTTCAAGAAATGAAAGCATACATCTGCAAGCTCCCAATGCTGGCCACCCCAGTACCCGGGGACCCATTGCTCCTGTATCTATCCGCCTCAAAAACGACCATAAGTGCGGTCATGATGGTAGAAAGGGAAGGGAAGCAGATACCCATATATTTCATCAGCAGGACACTTAAAGGACCTGAGGAACGGTACATGCCTTTGGAGAAACTCGCATTAGCTCTTGTCTTCGCATCCCGAAGACTCAGGAGGTATTTCCAAGAGCACAAGATCACTTTAATGACTGATCAGCCCCTTCAAAAGGTACTCAGGAGGCCA
This sequence comes from Helianthus tuberosus, assembly GCA_030545235.1. Taxonomy (NCBI): domain Eukaryota; kingdom Viridiplantae; phylum Streptophyta; class Magnoliopsida; order Asterales; family Asteraceae; genus Helianthus; species Helianthus tuberosus. The sequence goes on from CM060360.1 coordinate 83,457,768, forward strand.
GAGTTGTCAGGACGGCTAGCTAAGTGGGTTGTGGAGTTAGGGGAACACTCTCTAGAATTTAAGCCCAGGACAGCCATAAAGGGGCAGATACTGGCCGACTTCTTAGCAGAAGTCCCTGAGGACGAAGAAAGGGAACTCCTGAAATGGGAAGCTTTAGAGAAAGAAGAAAGAGAGAAGGAAGATGAGGCGATGTGGAAATTGCTTACCGATGGAGCATCCAGCGAAGAGGGAAGCGGGGCCGGAATCACACTGATAAGTCCCGAGGGGGTAGAGCTGACATACGCGGTAAGGCTGGATTTCGAGAACACCAACAACACCGTCGAGTATGAAGCCCTCTTAGCCGGGATGAGGTTGGCACCGAAGATGAGAGCAAAGCACGTGGAGGCTAGTACCGATTCACAGTTGGTAGTAAAGCAGTACCAAGGGGAATACGAAACCAAGGATAGCACCATGGCTCGATATGTGGTGAAAGTTAAGGAGACAGCTGAAGCGTTCAGAACCTTCAAACTAGAATACATCCCTCGAGGGAAGAACAGGAAGTCTGATGCACTCAGCAAGTTAGCTTCAGTGGCATTCGACCATCTCGCGAAGGAGGTCAAAGTAGAAGTCCTGACATCCCCCTCCCTTGACACGACGAAGGTGGCCACGATCGAAGGCCCCCAGGAAACATGGATGACCCCAATCATTAACTTCCTCCGGGATGGGACTCTACCCGAGGGGGAATGGGCAGCCAGAAAAATAAGAGTTAAAGCCCTACAATACGAATTGATTGAGGGGGAGCTATACCGAAGGTCGTACCTGGGTCCGTCCCTAAAGTGCATCGATATGGAAGAGGCCGAATATGTGCTCAGAGAGATGCACGGGGGGATCTGTGGAATGCACTCGGGACCAAGAACGGTAGTAAGAAGAGTAATGAACGCAGGGTTCTACTGGCCGCGAATGTACGAAACGGCGTCTGAAGAAATCAAGAAGTGCGATAACTGCCAAGTACATGCACCAATGACCCACCAGCACAAACACCCTATGGTCCCGGTCTCGACATCTTGGCCATTCCAGAAATGGGCCATTGACATAATTGGGCCTTTCCCGGAGGGCCCAGGGGGGGGTCAAATACGTGGTGGTGGCCATTGACTACTTTACTAAATGGATTGAAGCAAAGCCCCTGGCAAAGATTACCGGAGACCAGATGAGAAGATTCGTGCTGGATAACATCATATGCAGGTATGGGGTCCCGAAGGAGTTGGTGAGTGACAACGGGGTCCAATTTGCCGGAAGACCTTTCAAACCATGGTGTGAGCAGATGCGGATCCAGCAAGTGTTTACCTCCGTTACCTATGCCCAGAGTAACGGGTTAGTGGAGAGAGCCAACCAAAGCGTCATCAAAGGAATGAAGGGTAGGCTTGGGAGAAAACAGAAAGGCTGGCTGGAAGAACTTCCATTTGTGCTATGGGCATACCGAACCACTCCCAAAAGTTGCAATGGGGAGACCCCATTCAGCCTTACCTACGGGACGGAGGCTATGATCCCTGCAGAGATCGGGTTCCAAACCGCCCGTATGAGGTTAAGGGATGAGGAGAACGAGCAGGATCTAAGGATGAACCTGAACCTGTTGGAAGAAAGAAGAGAGATAGCAGCAGTGAAGGAAGCTCACTACAAAAAACTCCTAGCAAGTTACTACAACACCCGGATGAAAAAACTCAACGTTGTCCCAGGGGACCTGGTTCTCAGAGCCAACGAGGCCAGTCTGCAAGAAAACACTGGGAAATTGGGCCCCAACTGAGAAGGACCGTACAGAGTCACATGGGCAAACGGTAAGGGAACATGCAAGTTGGAGACGCTAGAGGGAAAAGAGGTCCCCAGGACCTGGAACCTCATGCAGCTCAGGAAGTATTACATGTAAGGGGCATACCCCCAGGGGGAAAAGACGGCCAAGAGCCACTTTTGTAGTAGGAAAACTATGTGCACGAGGACTTCCCCCTCAGAAGATAAACCTTCTTGTAAACAGTCTATGACGGGAAGTATAGATTCCCCTAAGATTAAATGAAAGACGGACGAAAACGTCCCATTTTGAGAACTATGGGTAACCATACCTGGGCAGACGTGCCTATGAACACCCTTTACATCTAAACTAGAGCAAACAAACACACGTGTATGAGGCATTCAAAGCATGCCCAAAGCCCGGCCGTGGGGCTAATAAAGGTCTAGCTAACCTAAAACGGACAAAAGCAAGTTAAAAACATAACACCGCATTATAAACTTGTCCACCGATTGGCCTCGAACAGACAATCACAGTTTAACGAAACAAACAATACAAAACAAATAATGCAAACACACCCATATATAGAAAATCATGAAGGGGGAATCTGCCTTATTTAGTACGAAATACATATACAAAAACAAGCCCCAATAACTTGGGCAAGAATCAAACAATATACGAGATTACAAACATGGCAAGATGAAAACATGGCTCCTCGCTAAAGCAGCTTGAAAGTCCCCAGGAAATTGCCAAGCTAGCCTTTGATAAATACCCCTGCAAAACAAAAACAAACGAGACAGGGAACAGGCAACAAAGCAAAGGAGGAGCTATACATAATCATAGGCCATACGATTAGTGATCAAGATGGCCCCCAACACAAAGGACCATCCAAAAAAGCCAAGCAAAACATACAAATATCCCAAAGTAAGTTAGAGTTATTACAACCACATCGAAATTTGTCAAACGTTCAGAATTCACTGGGGATCACCCCCGGAAAGGGACGGTGGAGACGAGGGACCCGCGGAGGAGAACAGAGCCTTCAGTTCATCAATTGAAATCAAGGGATGCTCTAGGATTTTGGCAAGAATGGCTGGGGTCTTATGCCCAAACTCCTCGTTCAGCTTGGACAACTTCTTCTTGACCTTGGAGTCATACAGAGGAGTCTCCTTCCTATCCAAGCCCTGAGCGGAGTATTTGTAGCCATCCTTCAATCCCGACTGGTACCCAACATCCCTGTAGGCCCTATACACCTGCTCCAAACCGCTCTTAAAATCCTTCGACTGAGCAACAGCAGCGAGAAAAGCCCCAAAACCCTCAGTAATCAACCAATGTTTCTCCCCAGCCAGCCGTTGATTATCATTGGAAGTCACTCCATAGTCCGCGTAAATAGTGTTGAGCTGCTCCTGGGAAACGGAGTCAACCTCCTTCAAATGCTTCAGCTCAGTAGCAAGCTCCTCCTTCTCCTCAACCAACGACGCCATCTCCCGCTCCCAAGCTCGTTCTTTCCTCTCAAGCATAGCCCCAGCTCCCTAAACAAAGAATCAGTGAATATGTAAAAAAAAAGGGGGGGGGGGAGAAGACTACGCACCTTCTCCTCCTGTAACCTCCTCTCAGCACCAACCACCCGGCTCCTAAGCCCAGCAACGGCCGACTGGGAAGCTTTAAGCTCAGCCTTAAGTCCTTCGTTTGCCTTCCTCAGATCATCAACCCTTTGCAACATCCCAGCACCTCTGAAGAAGCCCTCACACAAGGACATACTGTACTGGTCGTCAAAAAGATCATCCCGCAGGGCGGAGTTTACAAATTTATGCGAGGGAGGGACAGCATGGTCTAGAAAGTCCCTGGCAGCTTCAGGAGTCCCTATAACGGAAGAGTGGGTTACCTTCCACTTAGGGACATAAGTAAAGGGGAGGGCGTCGGCAAACAAATGGGCAAGAGGGGATCGATGAACAGGGCCTTCAAGAGCAATGGGCTTGCTAGTCCTAGTCGCATGCGGAGGAGAAAGTTCAAAAGCCGAGGAAAAGCGAGCCACTCCCACCTCAGAGGCCTTGTCCCGGATACGGGAAGGAGAGGGACCAGTAGGAATCTCTATAGGCTCCAAGGAACTCCCCTAAGAAGTAAGAAAAGAAGCAATCAGGAACTACATAAAAATACAAAGAAAAAACGGGAGAGAAGAAAGCTTACCAACAAAGGAGCACTCACTAAGCTTGAGGACTTCAAATGCTTAGACAAGGAACCCTTGACTCCAGCAAGAGGAAGATCAGAAGTGGCTTTAGAGGGAGGGGGAAGCTTCTGACCACTGGCACTACGAAGCCTCTGACGGATGCTACGAGGTGCAGGATCCGGTTGGGGGCTAGCAGACCTCCTTTTACGAATTAACTGTATCTCCACTTCTTCATCGTCACTCGGACCAGAAGGATGAACAGGAGGAAGGTCGGGAGAACTCTCCTCCTCATCAGAGGAACCCCCCTCAGCATCACCCAAGGTAACAGAACCCCCTGCCTGGACGGGTCCCCTCGTAACCTGCGCTTCCACATTCAACCGGGGATCAACCTCATCATCAACCACATACTTTACATCCTTGGAATCACCCTGAAGAAGCCTCCACAATGTTATCTCTGCACAAAAAGAAGGCGCAAAAGATGACTACGGAATTTCCAAAGGTATAAAGAAAGAATAAATACAAGAGGCAAACCAAGAACAAAGAGGTACCTTTCTTGCCGAAGAAAGCCCTCGGACGGACAGGATAAGAAGGACTCAGCCCCCCCCCCATAGCAAGTGTCCCTTCAGAGAAAGTAAACGCCCTCGTTGGGTTATCACACGTCTTCTTCCACTGAACAGTCTCGGCTGCAGAAAGGGTGGGAATGGTGTCCTCGATAGCAGCGTCGAGATCCTTTGGCAATGAGGAATCTGGCAACATAGCGGCTGAAACAAAGATAAATCTGCTTTTCCAATCTTTTGGATAAGTGGAGGTAGGCATAAAACTGTAGCAAGGTCTCGAGACACCGTTCGGCCGTTTTGCAAAGGTAAACCAATCTCCGTCTGAAATTAGTCTATAAAACATACAGAACAAAGGAATAGAAGGCTCCCCTGAGATTGCTGCACAAGATAACTCAAAATGAACCACCCTCATCAACCCTAAAGGATGAACTTGTGAGAAGTGAACGCCGAAGTGACGGAGAAGGGAAACCTTGAAAGCAGACAGAGGGTATCGGACCCCACAGGAAGAAAAAGCAAGGGTGTAAATGGGTATCCTATCCGGCGTGCATTCTGCTGATTCGTTAGGGCCAGGCAGAGAAGGGGAAAAGCGATCCGGTATGTTATACGCCTCGATAAAAGATTTCAGTTCCCTCGCCGTTAAGATGGACCTTATTGACGATCGGCCACCGCGACTCATAATGTAAAGAGAGGGTAAATAGGGAAGGTGATTACAGAGAAAAGTAAGGAAGATGTGGAATTTGAATGTGAAGACGGAAGGGGTGAAAAGGGGACATTTAAAGAGAATGGCCTCTGACGTGCAAGTAACCATCACGTCAAGAGTCTCTTCAAAATTTAAAAAAGGGGCACGTGTTACTAGGGGATTAACTCCCGCTATAGATGATCAGCTAAGTAATGATTACGTGGGGACGAGTAATTGTAACTGACCTGGGGAGGACCCACAGGGAAAAACCACCTCTCTCAAAGCAGTTATGGCTCAGCCCTGGATCATGAGCCTCGGGTCTCAGAACCAGGGACTAAAGATGACTTGACGACGGGCCAGTGGGCAAACCCACTTTACCCGCTTTGGGCCTTTTTATCTGGAAGCCCAACTATGTAAAAAGCCCAACGATCATAATAACCTTGCTCGCTAAGGTTTCTCCACTTCGGAAATAGGAGGGAAAACAGCTAGCAAAAGCAGCAGACCTCATTTAATGCTCGATAAGAATGGGATCCCGTCTGAAACCTTGTACTTCTCCGGTTCGAACATTAATTAAGGTAAACATCTCGCCGCTGGGAGCCAGACACGTGTCTGCACTCCCCGAGAACCCCCAAAAACCGTTAGATCACATGTGGGAAATGTCTAATGAGATAAGGGCTAGTTATTATATAAGAGAAGGCACACAAGAACAAAGGCAGGTATCATCTCCAGCTCTCACTCATTTACTATACCCTCATTTACTCCACACATTAACTTCCGACCAATATTCTCTCGTATTTATTACATACACACATTAATAAGATTCACACCAAAGAGGAAACCTCCCGGTGATCCAACTCACCGGAAGAAGCTCCTCTCATTTCCGGCAAGTTTACTTACTCTCACGCCGGAGCTTGGTCACGGATCCCCCTCCCGGGGTCCCCCGTGACGAGGCTAACGGTTTATTCTTTTGTAGCAAGCAAGGATAAGAGCTCTTGACGTCAATGAAGATCCATCAAACGTCATCCGTGGGTTGGGTATTCGACAGTGTCATATGTGATTGCCAACATCTTATTATTTCTACACGTTTTTTTTTTTTTTTTGAGTAAACTGATTTATGTTTGATGTGATAAAATTCACTCTGTGAGACAATTTTGACCCATTTGATAATTATATTATATTCAATTAGAGGTGGCAAAACGGGCAAGGGAGCCATTGGATAAAGTAGTTCGGGTCAAAGGGTCTGCCTGGGCTGGGTTTACCCAACAAATTTTTTTGTTCAAAACACTTATTTATTTTTACAAATAGTTAGTGTGGCGAAGCAATTTTATTTCAGTAATAAAAGTGACTTTTGAGTAAATGCATATACTAAGTTTTATACGTTTAAAACTACATTTAAGACCAGTTTCTCCTAAGAAATTTTCTTGATTTTTCTCATACGACATGTTTAAAAGATAAAACACAATTCAAATTGACCTGTCTAAAAACTAGACCTGGCAAACGGGTCGGGTCGGGTTGGGTCAAGACGGGTCAATTAAAATAAGGGTTGTTTTGGTTCGGGTCAAAAAAGGTTCGGGTCGGAACGGGTTTGGGTCAGAATGGGTTCAGGCAAAACGACATTTAGAGGCCATTGGACTTTGTTGACATGCCAAAGCTAACAGATGTTGCTATTCTAATTTATTCATTGTTTAGGTGGAGGGTTTTTGTAGGCCGAAGCTTAAAGGGCCATTCGAATTCGGTTCTTATTCTCCTGGGAGTGAACCTAAATGTATTCCTTATCATTTGTATCTGCTGGTTAAGGAAGCAGTTGATATCATGAATCCTTTTGAGGGGTGCAGCAGCAACCCTATTGATGTGATAAAATTGATATTGGTCGAGGAAAAAATTCGGTTTTTTTTTGTAAATACTTTCACTCTCATCTGCCAACTGGCTGGGAATAGCATGCCTTTTCTTTTTTCTAAATAATATTTTCTTTTCATTTTAAGTTTTTATGCACATTTTTTTCTTTCTTTTTGCAACTACCCGGACACTGCCAGCGATGTTGTGGCCAGCTATGACCACACGCATACACATCTAATGGCTTAAGCCGCTGTTCCCATTTCCTCGCTGGATACGATATGGCCAGTTACACCCCTATCTCTTCTTTTGAAGGCCCGCTTGTGAATCATGCGTTTAATGTGGAGACTCGTCTCCCGCGAAGTGAGATGATTTATGTTATGAGCATTATTCACTCACGGAAAACACCTGCATATTGTTATTAGCACCGAACATTATTATTATTATTATTTAGATTATTCTAGAATGTTTATATTTATGTAATAGGATTCTTTGTAAATTAGGAATTATTATATGTTCCTAATTAGGTGCTAGGTTAGGTTCATGGTTCTTCCCTATATAAAGGGGATCTCTTGTATTCTTTTCATTCAAGAAATAATATCAATCCATGAACACTTTCATGGTATCAGAGCCTCGATTCTGAAAAACCTAAACTCTTCCAGCCGCCGACATCTTTTCTTTTTTTTACCCTATCCGATCAACATGCCAGCCGCTGAAAAACCCGAATCCTCGGATTCCAACTCAAAACCGAACCTGTTGCATCCTGCTTATTCTGTTACAAATATTCAATCAAAAATCCGCACATTAGACGGCACAACGGTCACTTATTCTGCATGGGTGAAGATATTCAAGTTACATGCCGTTGCCTACAAGGTTTCGGCCCACATAGATGGCACCGACGCCCCACCCAAAACCGACCCCACGTACGAATCTTGGCTCGAGCTTGATGCGTTAGTTTTACAGTGGATATGGAGCACCGTCTCTGACGACCTCCTACCTCGAGTCATGGATTCGGACGGCACTGCACGCGGTGCATGGGTCAAACTGGAGAAAATTTACTTAAGCAACAAGAAAGCTCGTGCGGCGGCATTAGAGACAAAATTCGTGAACCTTACCCTTGTCGCATGCTCTTCTTTGGAAGCCTACTGTCAGAAGTTAAAGGAGTTAGCAAATCAGCTTGAAGATGTTGATCAACCGATTTCTGAATCGCGTCTCGTTCTCCAATTGGTCCGTGGATTGCCTCAAGAATTCGATACTACCGCCTCATTAATTAACTCTACCAACGCTGATTGGGATCAGGCTCGTTCCATGCTCACCGATGAACTTATCCGCATTGAGGCACGTAAATCCAACTCGTCCTCGGTCATGGTTGCCACTGGCCCTTCTAATCGGCCCTTACAGCAGCAGTCCTCCCAGCAACAGCCGCAATCTTGGAATCAACAGCAGCCGCCAGCTTGGTCTTCACAGCAGCCGCAACCTCCAAACTTTACCCGCGGCCGTGGTCGAGGCCGGGGATCATGGAACAAAAACAGGGGAGGCCGTGGAGGCCGGGGTTCAGGCCGCAACCAATCCTACTCACCTTGGCCGACTCAGCCACCACAATATCCTACATGGGCGTGGTGGAATGTTCCACCATGCCCCTACCCTTCACAACCGGCCTGGTCCAACCCTGGCCCATACGCACCACTTCACACCGGTGCCCCTCCATCCACAGCCCACCGGTCGACCAACACCGGCCCCTCGGCCCCACCTGCATACTATACGGCCGACCAGCAATTATCCGCAATGAACCCACCTGTTAATTTCGACGCACTTAACCCAGCGGAGTTGCAAGCAGCATTCAACGCCATGAATTTCAATCAGCAACCACCGGACCCGGGTCTAATGGACACTGGCGCGGGCTCCCACGTCACCGAGAATTCAGGTATAATCTCCATTCCCAATTCTTTTTCTGTAAATCCAAAAATTCTTGTTGGCAACGGGCAATGTCTCCCGATACACGGGTCCGGCACTGGCTTTTGCAAAATCCTTGACCGCACCTACATCCTACGTAACATACTTTTTAGCCCATCCGTCATCAAAACTTTGATTTCAGTTAGACGCTTTACACGTGATAATAATGTCTCTATTGAATTTGACCCTTTTGGTTTCACTGTGAAGGATCTCAAAACCGGACGGCACCTTTCCCGCCACAATAGTACCGGAGACGTCTACCCAATCACACCACCACAACTTCCGCCACAAGCTTGCTTCATTACCACTTCTACTATCCCTTGGCATGATCGACTTGGGCACCCTGGAGCGCAAGTCCTAGATATTCTTAGTAGAAAATTTAATTTTTTATGTAATAAAGACATATCTACTACTTTTTGTAATTCATGCCATTTATCTAATAGTAAACGTTTGCCATTTTATACGTCCAGTTCCTTCACTTTCTCCCCGTTCGACATTATTCACTGTGATTTATGGACCTCACCTGTCATAAGTAAAACCGGATACAAATATTACATGGTCCTTATAGATAACTTTTCCCACTTTGTGTGGGTCTACCCTTTAAAATATAAATCCGAGACTTTCCCCACCTTTGTTAAATTCCACCGCCTTATCCTTACCCAATTCAACCGCCCCATAAAAACCTTCCAATGTGACTTGGGCGGGGAATTCGACAACAACCTATTTAAACAATTTGCTCATCAACAGGGACTCTTATTTCGGTTTTCTTGCCCTCAGACATCCTCACAAAACGGGAAGGCCGAACGAATGATTCGTCGGTTAAACGACATCATTCGGTCCCTTCTCATACACGCCCACTTACCACCCATTTTTTGGGTCGAGGCTCTTCATACCGCCACATACCTTCACAATATACTTCCCACAAAACGCCTAAATTTTTTTACACCCACTTTTGCCCTTTATCTTCGTCACCCAACCTATGACCACCTCCGCGTGTTCGGGTGTGCATGTTACCCGAACACCTCGGCTACCCAACCACACAAATTACACCCACGTGCAATTCGTTGCATCTTTCTCGGCTACCCCGCTGACTTTCGTGGGTACCGGTGCCTCGACCCTACCACCGGCAGGGTTCACATCTCCCGCCATGTGACCTTTGATGAGCAAACCTTTCCATACTCCCTACCTACACCCTCGGCTACATACTCTTTTTTGGACGACTCCATACCCACTGGCTTCACCTTCGGCCAAACGTCGACCCCTAAGCCCAATGTCACAACTCCTTATCCCATTACCTATTCTCGTCGTCCACGGCCTACCGCCACTCACCCTTTACCCACTCCTGTCGCCGGCCCACAACCATCTATAGCATCCACCACCGGCCCAACTCCAATACCCACCAACCCACCCGGCCCACCTCCAATCCCCAACATCCCACCCGGCCCACCTACTCCAGCCGTCACACAAACAGCCCCGCCTACATCCGCCACCCAACAACAATGGCCTGCACCTTCCCATAACATCCACCCCATGTCAACCCGATCCAAAACCGGTTCGATTAAACCTCCGCTTTACCCGACCCTTATGACCACTCCTATTTCGCCCGTTCCCATAACATCCACCCCATGGAGGTGAGTGGGTCAGCAGAAGAATTGGTCAGGAGTTGACCAGGTTTTAAGGGATGCACGTTGGAGTGTAGCTGAATAAAAGGAGTTAGTGGACTTGGTTGTTTTGGCATATGTTTTATGTTTAGTTTTTCCATATAAATAGGATGTAGTAGCAATAGGTTTCTGATGTACTCTCAATTCTAAATAATATACGAAAGTTGCAAGCAGAAACCTTTTGTGTTCGTGAGTGTTTAATTGTTTGATCTTGAGGGCCTGAACCAACACATATTGGGTAATGTCCCCGGGGTATGTATTATTCTATTGTAAACTATGTTCCTGCTTTAGCATTGAATATGATCATTTTGAGGCCGCTTTAGAGGAGGATGTGCGTTTGATGAATGTGGGATTAGAGTTAGACCCCTAGTGTTAATTTCCAAAGGTCTATGAATGTGTTTATGGTACTAAGAAAAACTAGATCTTATCTCAAGATGTTATAGTGGCTGACACAGTTTTAAAGTGTGGATTAGACCACCCGTAGTGGTAAACAAAAATAATGCCCCCACCATGGGGCATTATACGACACGTGGCATCCTAGTCACACTTGGGCATTATAGCAAAAGAGGTGTAGTGGGGCATTATTCCAATAACGCCCATGCAATCATTTGACAATTATTTTTTTTTTAATTTAAAACATAAAAATCTTCATTAATTTAAAATAAAAATTACAATACTTGAAAAAAAAATTAACAAAAAAAAAAAACAGAAAATTAAAAAAACAGAAAAAAAATAAAGTTAAAAAAAATAGAGTTAAAAAAAAAGATGATCTAAAGTCCACAAAGTGGGAGAGAAAGTAGGAGGATTTTTATAAAAAAATGGAGAAAAGGGGTTGATATATATATAGTGGGTAAAATTTTGAATTAAAAAAAGAAAAAAAAATAAACATTTGACCGTTTGTCAACGGTCGAAACTCGCCCCCCAACACCATTTCAGCGTTTTAAGAAACACGCCGGAACCATTTGTTTTCAAAAAAAAAAAAACGCCCCGGTAACGCCGCCTGTAATGGAGGAGTAGGCGTTTTCCGGAGTTTTTTTTGAAATTTTTTTAAAAAAAACGCCCCACTACGGGCAGACTTACAAAGTAAGCATGTGGTGTGACAATTTGTCGGCAATCAAACTGGCAGAGAATCTGGTATTTCATGCTCGTACAAAGCACATATCATTTTATATGAGAGAAAGTTCTTAAGGGGGATGCAATGGATTGATACTCGAGAGCAAAGAGCAGATGTGTTTACAAAGAGTATGTCAGGTGCCTTGAGTTTTGTTCGAAGCTGCAATTGATGGAGGCTGAAAATGAGTTGGAGTGTTTAGAATAACATTTCCAACTCATAATTGAACACTAATCCACGTTGGTTTTGGTTTATTTTATTATTAATTGTTTATTTATTTATTGAACGACGACTTTCATTAAAACACGCCTCCTTACAAGCCGCTAGCAAAGGCAACACAAAACAAAAACAAACATTACACAACAAAGTTCAACCAACTATTCCAATCTAAACATTTCCAAGTAGAACAATTTTTTATCCTAAGAATAGCTTGCGACTTGATATTGTTGGATATTTATGTCTGGTTCGGTAAGTCAACGCTGCCGACCGGGTCTTGACCCGTAAGAGTTACACCATGGGCAACGAACTAAAATCCACTTAACTAATTTAACTGGTAATTAAGAACGATACGCGGGTATTAAACTGAGAGACGGGTACATGGAACGGGTGAGACAAGAACACTCCTCTCGCCACTTGTCGCGCATGCACTCTTGCATCGCCACTTGCCGTGCACCAAGAACTTTGGCTAATTGCATCACATGCACTATGCATGTCCGCCACTTGGCAAACATGCATAGACCTCCATCCACTATTTAAATGGGTACTTGGGACATGCATGAGGTTGTTGTTGCAAAAGGAAAAAAAACCACTCTCAAAGGAAAACCCATAACCGCCGCCAGCCACCGCCTCCCCGTCGGTCGCCGCCGCTACACGGGTTCGCACTCGCATCTCGTTGGTTCGTATCACTAGCACTTGTTCGTTGAACCTCGGTGTCTCAACCGGTTATTTACTAACCGGAAGTATATCTAAACTCCCTATGGTTGGTGTTTTATTTCGTGTTTGCATGTTGGTGATCTTGTTCCATTGCGGATATCCCTTGGTATAAAAGTGTTCATATTTTATATATTGTTACTTATGCTTTGGTTGCCTAAAAATGTACATATATATTTTTAATAGTTAAAGTTTATTTAACTAACATATACGTATGTATACACATTTTTGTCAAAAGTGTTTTGACTAATCTTTGTAGTAAATAAATATATACATATATATGAACCGGGTCCATTCAAAAAAATATTATACCACGGACATCCTTCAGTGGTATCAGAGCCGATGCTTACCACATTCAAATCGAAACCGGTCTTTTTTCACCGGAATAATAAGTCACAAACTTTAAAAGTCTAAAGTTTTTTATTTATTTTTATCTTTGGGCTATATATATATATATATATATATATATATATATATATATATATATATATATAGGGTAGGACTACATAGAAAACCCTATCTATTTAAAAACCCTAAAAAACCCAACCTCCCGACATTTTTTTTTTTAAAAAATAACACATGTAATATACATGTTTTTAAGAGTTTTGGGCCAAAAAAATTAAAAAAGCGCCGAAGGGATATTTAAAAAAAATCAGCAACTTTCAGCATTTTTGTCTAACACATGTTAGGCACTGAATTTTGTTTATTTTTTAAAAAAAAAAATCCCTCCGGCGCTTTTTTGTTTTTTTTGGACCAAAACACTCTAAAACATGTATATTACATGTGTAATTTTTTTCAAAAAAAAAAATGTCGGGAGGTTGGGTAAAAATGGGTTCCCATTTGGGTTTCCAGAGTTTTCTAAGAATTTGAGGGTTTTTTATCTAGCATTACCCTATATATATATATATATATATATATATATTGGTCATATTTTAATTGTTAATATTTGGTTGACCAAAATTGCCCAAACATACTTTTGGTTGTGTTGAATATGTAAATCGGGCTAGACCTTGTGTTTATGTTTGGTTTTGTTCATGGTTTTGGCCCATTTTGCGGCTCAAAGTTGTAATAAACTAGTTTATGGTTTTGGCCCATTTTGTGGTTCAAAGTTGTAATTGGTAGTGTTTTTGTCTTTCATATATTTACTTGTTAAATATTGCTGATACGAAGACCCGAAGCAAACCCAAAGCAAAACCGAATGCCAAGACGAGTCTTGGAGTTAGTGGGAGTTGCTCAAGACAACAAGATGCACTCAAGTCCATCCTTGTGGTTGTTTTATGTGTTATGACCGTGACCCCTTTGATCTTGCTACTTGGCTCTAACAAGATCATAATCATGGCCATGTGATTTACATATTATTTTTTCTATTATGGTTGCCTTTAATAAATGTTATTACACTTCAACCTAATACCAAAACGTGTTCTTAAAAACTGGTTTTTAATAAAATGAAATCGAGTAAAAGCAAATTCTAGCAACTTGCGTATTTTTATAACCACTAGAGTTTTAAAACATGTTTTTCTAGCATCTTTAAAACTCATAAACTTAATAGTATTCACTATTAACTTTAATTGGTTATTCCAAGTCGCGACAAACCTAGTTTTATAGGTTATCTAAAACTAATTGTCCCGAGAGGTGAAAGGGTCTTTTGGTTATATCGCAAATTTAATATCTAAATTAAAACCGGCTATAACAACCCTATTTGGTAAAAATTAAAATCAATGGTCTATGCCATCCTACTATTAGTAACACTTGGAGCATAATGCGAACCATCAGTGTTGGAGCCAGAGCACGACACTTGGTGTCTAGTTTATCCTTCCAAGGTGCAAGGGTTTCGTCGACACATCCGGCCCTTCCACATGTGACCGTTTTAGGACGACTATTACTTTTCTTCTTGTGTTACGTGCCCTAGCCGTATCGAGAACAAAAGTGGCATAGATGAGGCCAAGCGTATCAATGCAAGGACAAAAGGTTGTCCTCGCAGCCTCATAAATCTCGGGAGTTGTGCTTTTCTCACAATTGACAATCGTTGTCAGTTTGCTTAAACCTCTTGCTAATGTTGCATGCCCTAGCTGCCTTTAGAAAGAGCTTCTAACCGGATTCTCGATCCTTATCGTCTCACCTCACTAAATAAGGAAAATACATTTAAAATACTAATTAAATATTTTTGCTTAACAGATGTCATCTGAAAGTAACTCCTCTTTTGCTCTCAAGTCCATACTTGAGAAAGACAAACTAAACAACACCAATTTTCTTGAGTGGCACCGCAACTTGAGAATCGTTCTCAAAATGGCAAAAAAATCTTTATGTTTTGGAAACCCCGATCCCAACCGCACCCGAAAACAATATTGTGGTTGCGAAGAAGGCTTTCGATAAACATAGAAAAGATGCCATGGAAGTTGCTTGCCTTATGCAAGCCACCATGTCTCCAGATCTTCAGAAGAATATGGAAGACATGAATGCCTTCGACATGATTAAGCAACTCAAAGGCATGTTTCAGAAACAAGCCCGCCAGGAACGCTATGACACCATGAAACAGCTCATAAGCTGTAGAATGCAAGAGGGTTCCTTAGTTAGTGCTCATGTCCTCAAGATGAAAGGCTACATCGACCAATTAAACAAACTTGGTTACCCTCTCCAAGATGAGATGGTTGTTGACTTCATTCTCAACTCTCTTTCCAGTCACTATGATCAATTTGTTATGAACGTTAACATGAATGACTGGGTAAAGACAGTGCCAGAGCTACATGGAATGCTCAAAACGCCAGAGATGAACATTTCCAACAAAATAAACCAAGTGTTAATGGTTCGATCTGGTGGTGTTAAAATGCCCAAAACAAAGAAGAGTTATAACAACAAAAACAAAGGAAAGGCTCACGTTGCTGAACAAGAGCAAACAAGCTGTGAAAGCCCCTCTTCCAGAAGAGTGGCAATGCTATGAGTGTAACAAGATGGGGCACTAGAAACGCAACTGCCTCGAGTATCTTTCCAAGCTCAAAGTGAAGAAGGCTAATGGAGAAGGCACTTCTTCAGGTATTATAATATATGTTATCGAACTTTTCACTGTTTCAAGCAACACATGGGTATTTGATACTGGGTGTGGTTATCACATCATTAATGTCTAGTAGGAGCCTGAGAAGTGGAATAAACTAAAGCCTGGAGACATGGAGCTCATAATTGGCGATGGGAAGAGAGTCCTAGTTCTTTCAACTGGCACATTTAATCTTACATGTCCTTCTAGTCTTGTTGTTGTTTTGAACAATTGTCTTTTTGCACCTGGTTTGGCCAGGAACATCATTTCAGTTTCGTTGCTTTTTGAACAAGGATTTAGATATGTTTTTAATGGTGTTGCTATTTCTACTTATCTAAATGGTATTTACTATTTTGAGGCTAAACCTCGAAATGTATGAAATTGATGTTCAACCTAGCAGTAACATATATCACCTTTCTAAATGTCAGAAAACTGGTACTAGTGATTCATTCCTATGGCATTGTAGACTTGGCCACTTAAGCAAGGCAAGCATAAAATGGCTCCAATCTGAGGGGATTCTTGAATCCACCGGAGCGGACTCATTTGATGAGTGCGAGTCATGCTTAGCTGGTAGACTCACCAAGGATCCCTTCACCCATGTTGGTGAACGAGCTAGTGATCTATTAGGACTCATACACTCAGATGTATGTGGTCCTTTTAGAACCATGACTAGGAATCACGAGAGATACTTCGTTAAGTTCATTGATGACTATAGTCGATATGCTTATGTCTATCTCATGAAGCATAAGCATGAAACCTTTGAAAGGTTCAAAGAGTCTCAGAACGAGGTTGAAAACCAACTTAATAGAAAGATTAATATGCTTCACTCAGATCGAGGCGGTGAATACCTCAGCTTAGAATTTCTCGATCATCTAAAGGAACGTGGAATAGTTTCACAACCCACTCCACCAGGCACACCCCAACTTAATGGCGTGTGTGAAAGGAGAAATCGAACCCTACTAAATATGATTCAATTGATCATGTGTAGAACAAATTTGCCTCATTCCTTTTGGGGTTTAGCTCTTATGACTGCTACTCGACTCGTAAATCTAGCGTCGACCAAAATGGTAAACAAAACTCCATATGAGATATGACATAGGCATAAGCCGAATTTGAGTTACCTAAGAGTATGGGGGTGTGATGCTTACATCACAAGTGATTCTGATAACAAGCTCGACCCTCTAGGCGAAAAGGTTGTTTTCATTGGATAGTATAACCAAAGCGGTTATTACTTCTACCATCCTGATGCAAATACGATTTCTATCAAAAGGAAGGCTAAAAGATTCCTTGAAGATGAACTTCTTAGTCGAGGAACTGGAAGTAACTTAGTGGATCTTGAAGAAGTTCAAGGACTACAAACAACCGTTGGAGAGGTCAGAACGTCTGAACCATAACAAATTGTTGATATGAATCAGACTTGAACACAAGCCTTCGCAGGAGCATCGGAACTCATAAAGAACCCGATAGATACCTTTGGCATGTTGAGGGTTCTAAAGTCCTAACAGTAGCCGAGTCTGATGACGAGCCTACTAGTTACAAATCTGCTATTTCTAATCCAGATTCTGCAAAATGGCTAGAGGCCATGGAAGCCGAGATGCAATATATGCGTGACAATCAAATTTGGGACTTGGTTGAGCTACCCCCCGAATCTCGGGCAGTAGGGAGAAATGGGGTTTCAAGAGAAAAACCGACATGCATGGAAATATACAAACCTATAAAGCACGGCTAGTTGTGAAAGGTTTCGCTCAAACTCAAGGTGTTGACTATGACGAAACCTTCTCGTCCGTTGCTATGATCAAATCGACCAGGATATTACTTGCCATAGCTGCGTACTATGATTACGAAATTTAGCAAATGGATGTTAAAACCGCCTTTATTAATGGACATCTTTCCGAAGATGTTTATACGGTTCAACCTGGCGGTTTTATCGATCCAAAATATCCTAATAGGGTATGTAAGCTAAACAAGTCCATTTATGGACTCAAGCAAGCATCTCGGAGCTGGAATCTTCGTTTTGACCAGAAAGTCAAAGAGTTTGGTTTTGTCAAGAACGAAGATGAACCTTGTGTTTACAGAAAGGCTAGTGGGAGTGCTGTATCATTTCTCATCTTGTATGTAGATAATATGTTGATCATTGGAAACAACATCCCCATGCTTAAGGAAATTAAACATTGGTTGGGATCTTGCTTCGCAATGAAGGATCTTGGAGAAGTTGCTTACATTCTAGGAATCAAGATCTATAAGAATAGATCTAAGCGACTTCTTGGGCTAACTCAGAGCACTGGAGAAGTTGCTTACATTCTAGGAATCAAGATCTATAGGAATAGATCTAAGCGACTTCTTGGGCTAACTCAGAGCACATACATAGATCAAGTAATGAGACGCTTCAAGATGGAAACTCCAAGAAAGGAGGTGTTCCAATGACTAAACAAATCGTCTTGGATAAATCACAAGCTCCCTCTGAGGACCGTGAGATAAAGTAAATGGAAACAGTTCCATATGCTTCTGCAATTGGTTCTATCATGTATGCTATGGTATGTACTCGACCGGATGTCTCGTATGCTTTGAGCATGACTAGCCGTTACCAGCAGAGCCCTGGGATTGCCCACTGGACTGCAGTTAAGAACACCCTTAAGTACTTGAGAAGGACAAAAGATATATTCTTAATATTTGGAGGAGTCAATGAGGAGCTCACTATAAAATGTTACACTGATGCTAGTTTTCAAACTGATCGATATACCTCTCGCTCACAAACGGGTTTCGTGTTCACTCTCAATGGAGGAGTTTTCTCATAGAAAAGCTCCAAGTAGAGTGTTGTGGCTGATTCCACCACGAAATCTGAGTACATTGCCACATCGGATGCCGCAAAGGAAGCTGCTTCGATGAAGAAGTTCATAACCGATCTCGATGTGGTTCCAAGTATTATGAAACCCATTCAGATATTTTGTGATAACACAGGTGCTATTGCTTAAGCCAAGGAGCCTAGATCACATCACAAACCCAAGCACATTTTGAGAAAGTTTCACTACATACGTGAGATTATGGAACGTGGAGACATTGTTATAAGCAAAATTGACACAAATCGAAACCTAGCTGACCCGTTTACTAAGCTAATGACTCAAGAAAGACATGACCATCACATGGACGCTATTGGGTTTAGATTAGCTAGTGATATCTTTTGATTAAGTATTTGGATGTACGAACATCAAACAATTGTACTCTTGCATTCATTTTGATTTACTACTTAAATGCAATTTTTTAATCCTACAACTGTGTTCAAATTGGTACGTTTAATCCATGAATCTTGTATTCTAAATTATCCGTAGTCGGTCAGACTCGTGGGAACGACTCTGAATTAAGAGTATCTGATTTTGGACTCAAGTGGTTGACTTCCAAAATCACATCATTGTGAATGATGTTGGATGTAACTCGCATCAAATCATCTTCATGGATCTTAGTCATAAGATGTTTTTGATTTAGGCATACTCATTTAGTATCCTCTGACCTGAGATACATACTAGAACTTTCGTTTACTAAAGACTATCCTTTGATCAATGTCAACCGCTGTCGCATAACTGCCAGTCATAAAGGCATTGGTTGGGAGTAGCTCTGAAGTTCAGTGGAAGTTGTATGTAGTCAAGATGGAATTCTGTACTCTTACATTATAGGTAACAACTAGACGTCGGGGCGCCCTCGTTGATTCAAATTGGTGAAGTGTAAGGCCTTACCCAAACTTACTGTGTGTTTTATTGGACCACTTTGATTCTTGAACGAGAACGATAATGATTGAACGCCATATGAGATTGAATCTGATCCATGTCTCATTGTTTAATTGATGTCTTTTACAGAAAGGATAGATGACAACGATTGCCATAAGTCTATTGTCTTCAAGTAGCAAGCCGTTGCTAAAGGGAAGATACCTTGGTTAGTGAGTTTAAAGTGTCATGACCTGTTGGGGGCGGCTATGTGTAGCTAGAGCACTGCTGCCTGTCTGCGTTGAGATCTTAACAGAGACCGTCCAAGTAAGAGCTGTTGGATATTTATATCCGATTCGATAAGTCAACGCTGCCGACCGGGTCTTGACTCATAAGAGTTACACCGTGGGAAACGAACTAAAATCCACTTAACTAATTTAACTGGTAATTACGAAGGATACACGGGTATTAAACTGAGAGACGGGTACATGGACCGGGAGAGACAAGAACACTCCTCTCGCCACTTGTCATGCATGCATCCGTGCTAAGCCACTTGTCGCGCATGCACTCTTGCATCACCACTTGTCGCGCACCAAGAACTTTGGCCAATTGCGTCACATGCACTATGCATGTCCGCCACTTGGCAAACATGCATAGACCTCCATCCACTATTTAAATGGGTACTTGGGTCTTGCATGAGGTTGTTGTTGCAATAGGAAAATACCACTCTCAAAGGAAAACCCATAACCGTCGCCAGCCACCGCCTCGCCGCTCGCCGCCGGTCACCGCCGCCGCTACACGAGTTCACACTCGCATCTCGTTGGTTCGTATCACTAGCACTTGTTCGTTGAACCTCAGTGTCTCAACTGGTTATTTACTAACCGAAGGTATATCTAAACTCCCTATGATTGGTGTTTTATTTCGTGTTTGCATGTTGGTGATCTTGTTCCATTGCGGATATCCCTTGGTATAAAAGTTATAACAACCCTCCTAAAATATTTCCAACACTCCTAAAATATTTAGAACACCCCTATATGTCCTAAAATACACCCCATATACGAAAACCGGTCCCAGATACCTTTAATTTAATAAAAATAAAATAAAAAAAATTTTAATGGTCTCTCGCGGGGCCCGAAGACTTTGTCTTCGGCTTACGCGGGCCACGACAGCCAGACCACCAGGCGAGCCCGGAGCCGCCACGTGTCGCCACTTGTCGTAACATGACCACAAGTCAGGTTGACAGTGTCGTGGGTGGTAATTAAGGTAGAATGGTAAACAAATGTAATTGCTGGATTGGCCTCAATACTGTACCATGATAAAATCTGTTTTGATTAAATTGGGATTCACTCACCAGTATTTCCCACTGACAAAATGTTTTTAAATGCGTTTCAGGTAACAAAATGTGAAAGCCAATTAGAAGCCAGCTGGACAGAACTGAAGGCTTTGAAAAATGTGGCTAGTAGCGGCACGAGCGTAGGAAAATAATGAGAAAGTTGCAGCAACAGCGGGCCTTAGTAGCGGCAAATAGAGAAATGCATGCTCAAACCCAGGATATACTCAATAGGAGATTAGCTCATTTTCACATATTAGCTACCACAGTTGCAGACCCGAATTTAGACAACTTATTGCACCTCAGCCGTTACCATTGTTTCCCACACAACCCATGGAAATTGAACCAAACCCAGTAGATCAGCCTCCATTACATGCTTTTGACCCAACCGAAATCCCTAGAGTCCCAACACCCCATCCTCCAGATTATGATCCATGGTTTGATGACCATAGGGATTACCAACAACTTTGCCCAATAGAGGAACCCATACAAAACCCAGTAGCACACTATCCCAACTTAGACCCTCTAGATCCATATTGGCATAATGACCAGTATATCCGGGAGATCCTAGAGAACCCATACCCACAGGAGGAACCGATGACACAATACCCTGACCCGATACCAGCACCAGCACCACCCATGAGTACTGAGAATGTGCAGGAACTCCGAACGTTTGGTGAGGAGTTGTTATATGAAAGTGAAAGGATAAGACAGATAGGTGAGATGCTCGTTTGGAAGTATGACGAGCGCAATATGCAGTATTGGATGGGCCCCCACTAAGTAGTAATAATATATATGTATATATATATGTGTGTGTGTGTGTGTGTGTGTGATTTGAAAAAAAAAATCAATCAACAAAAATAGATAATCTTATAGCTACTGATGCCTACTAGTATTGTATTTAAAATTCCAGTTGTGGTTTGTACTAGACGCATATATATAAAATAGAGTAAAGGTCGCAATGTACGATGATTTTGACCAATTTGTTTGTGTTGTGAGATTGTTTGCATTTAATATTGTTTTGCGATATTAATACTTGGTAAATGTTTATAATCCAGATGGACAACGCAGCAAATCATGAAAACCAGAATAATGAAAATCAAATAAATAACAGTGCAATTCGACACATAGTAACCCAAGGAATTAGAGATGCTATGCCATATATCATCCAAAATGTTAAAGAAGCGGAAAATAATAATAGTAATGGTGGAAGTAAGTGAACACATACTGAACCTAGTCACAGCGTGAACAATGGACCATTACTTCAAATGCCCATTCCAAAAAGAAGAAGAACCTTGACTTATGTCTTAGCGATAATTAATATATATTATTATATGTTTAGTATTATCTTTATTATTGGTGTAGATATTGTAGATATCTCTTGTATTTATAGATATCCTTAATATGGTAGGAGATGATTGTATTTTCCCCTAAATAAGGGGTTCCATTTATTCAATAAGATCATCGAGATTTCACACCATTGCATTCTTTCATGGTATCAGAGCTACGGTTCTGAATACCCTCTCTATCCTCTTCAACCCTTCGATACATCCCTGCCATCTCCTACACTTTATTTCTTTTTTACCTACCTGCAACCCTAGTCCATCGATAAACCCACCATGACAAAAAAAGACGATACAGCCCCGAGTTCTTCTGCCGACCCCAAAACCAACCCTCTCCATCCGGCCTATTCGGTCACAAACATTCAAACCAAGACCCGAACACTTGATGGTGCCACCGTCACCTACACATCTTGGGTTAAATTATTCCGTTTACATGCGGTTGCTTATAAGGTTCTCAATCACATTGACAGGTTGTTGGAACCTGAAGGTTTATTCATGTAGGTTAGCATAGTTTGAGGGTTGATTATGTTTATGTTTAGTTTACATGTTTGGGCCGGTTATGTTAGTGTTTGGGTTAGTGGTCTTGTGTCGCAATGGGCTTAGGTTAGCGGCCCGGTTGTTATGTATTTAAGAACATCATTACCTCATTGTTTGAGGTTGGTTGACAAGGTGATAGGTGGCGACACAAGGAGAAGGAACCGAGTTCTAGTTCGAGTCTTGTATCAGTCTTTGCTAGTCATTGAATGCAAGATTTCGGTTTGTTATTTCATATATTATTCTTGTGTTGATTATTATATTTCATTCTTGAATCGGCTTGTGATTGTTTTCCGCACCTTCACAAGTTAAAGGTTGATATCATTGAAAGATCCTATCGGGTTTTACAATTGGTATCAGAGCCATTGAAGCCATTCAAGGGCTCGGTTTTGATATCATTCGGATTCAAGAATCGTTTGTGCTACTGATCTGTTTTGTTACATGTCTTGCAGTGAATTACTTCAACTGTTCATGACCGATTCATCAAAATTATACTGATTTTGGTTTGTTGATTTCTGAAAAAGGTGTTTGCTGATTTTACGGAAAGTTGGTGGTCAAGAGATTCAAAGATTACGATATCTTTGAATTTTGGAAGTGCTGAAAAATCGGGATTGCGAGTAAACAGATCTTATCGTTTATTCTTTTGCAGGTTCCGACTCGCAACCATCATTGTTGCGGTTCATCACGTTTTGGTTTCGACTCGCATTCACCACAGTTTCGGTTCATCCTGTTTCAGTTGCGACTCGCAACCAACAGTCAGTCACCACTCGCAACCGAAGCTGTTACGACTCGCAACCTTGGTTTCGGCTCATCCTGTTTTAGTTACGACTCGCAACCACAGCAGTTACGACTCGCAACCACAGCAGTTACGACTCGCAACCACAGCAGTTTCAACTCAGCTGTTACGACTCGCAACGACACTAATTTACGGACATTTGAACTGTTGACTTTTGGACTTAAAACAAAAATCAAT